>BRZY01000002.1:20279163-20879163 GCA_030159175.1 Glycyrrhiza uralensis | reverse complement strand
ACTTGGTGCAAAGAAGCCCAACGGATCAAATGGGAGGACGAAAAGGGATGAACGAGACGAACTTGGTCCAAAGAAGGCCTACGGATCAAATGGGTGGACGAAGATGGACGAACGAGACGAACTTGGTCCAAAGAAGGCCTAGGGAACAAATGGGAGGACGAAGATGGATGAACGAGACGAACTTGGTCCAAAGAAGGCCTACGGATCAAATGGGTGGACGAAGATGGACGAACGAGACGAACTTGGTCCAAGGAAGGCCTAGGGATCTAATGGGAGGACGAAGATGGACGAACGAGACGAACTTGGTCCAAAGAAGGCCTACGGATCAAATGGGAGGACGAAGATGGACGAACGAGACGAATTTGGTGCAAAGAAGCCCAACGGATCAAATGGGAGGACGAAAAGGGATGAACGAGACGAACTTGGTCCAAAGAAGGCCTACGGATCAAATGGGTGGACGAAGATGGACGAACGAGACGAACTTGGTCCAAAGAAGGCCTAGGGAACAAATGGGAGGACGAAGATGGATGAACGAGACGAACTTGGTCCAAAGAAGGCCTACAGATCAAATGGGTGGACGAAGATGGACGAACGAGACGAACTTGGTCCAAGGAAGGCCTAGGGATCTAATGGGAGGACGAAGATGGACGAACGAGACGAACTTGGTCCAAAGAAGGCCTACGGATCAAATGGGAGGACGAAGATGGACGAACGAGACGAATTTGGTGCAAAGAAGCCCAACGGATCAAATGGGAGGACGAAAAGGGATGAACGAGACGAACTTGGTCCAAAGAAGGCCTAGGGATCAAATGGGAGGACGAAGATGGACGAACGAGACGAACTTGGTGCAAAGAAGCCCAACGGATCAAATGGGAGGACGAAGATGGACGAACGAGACGAATTTGGTGCAAAGAAGCCCAACGGATCAAATGGGAGGACGAAAAGGGACGAACGAGACGAACTTGGTCCAAAGAAGGCCTACGGATCAAATGGGTGGACGAAGATGGACGAACGAGACGAACTTGGTCCAAGGAAGGCCTAGGGATCTAATGGGAGGACGAAGATGGACGAACGAGACGAACTTGGTCCAAAGAAGGCCTACGGATCAAATGGGAGGACGAAGATGGACGAACGAGACGAATTTAGTGCAAAGAAGCCCAACGGATCAAATGGGAGGACGAAAAGGGATGAACGAGACGAACTTGATCCAAAGAAGGCCTACGGATCAAATGGGTGGATGAAGATGGACGAACGAGACGAACTTGGTCCAAAGAAGGCCTAGGGATCAAATGGGAGGACGAAGATGGACGAATGAGACGAACTTGGTGCAAAGAAGCCCAACGGATGAAATGGGAGGACGAAAAGGGATGAACGAGACGAACTTGGTCCAAAGAAGGCCAACGGATCAAATGGGTGGACGAAGATGGACGAACGAGACGAACTTGGTCCAAAGAAGGCCTAGGGAACATATGGGAGGACGAAGATGGACGAACGAGACGAATTTGGTGCAAAGAAGCCCAACGGATCAAATGGGAGGACGAAAAGGGAGGAACGAGACGAACTTGGTCCAAAGAAGGCCTACGGATCAAATGGGTGGACGAAGTTGGACGAACGAGACGAACTTGGTCCAAGGAAGGCCTAGGGATCTAATGGGAGGACGAAGATGGACGAACGAGACGAACTTGGTCCAAAGAAGGCCTATGGATCAAATGGGAGGACGAAGATGGACGAACGAGACGAATTTGGTGCAAAGAAGCCCAACGGATCAAATGGGAGGACGAAAAGGGATGAACGAGACGAACTTGGTCCAAAGAAGGCCTAGGGATCAAATGGGAGGACGAAGATGGACGAACGAGACGAACTTGGTGCAAAGAAGTCCAACGGATCAAATGGGAGGACGAAGATGGACGAACGAGACGAATTTGGTGCAAAGAAGCCCAACGGATCAAATGGGAGGACGAAAAGGGACGAACGAGACGAACTTGGTCCAAAGAAGGCCTACGGATCAAATGGGTGGACGAAGATGGACGAACGAGACGAACTTGGTCCAAGGAAGGCCTAGGGATCTAATGGGAGGACGAAGATGGACGAACGAGACGAACTTGGTCCAAAGAAGGCCTACGGATCAAATGGGAGGACGAAGATGGACGAACGAGACGAATTTGGTGCAAAGAAGCCCAACGGATCAAATGGGAGGACGAAAAGGGATGAACGAGACGAACTTGGTCCAAAGAAGGCCTACGGATCAAATGGGTGGATGAAGATGGACGAACGAGACGAACTTGGTCCAAAGAAGGCCTAGGGATCAAATGGGAGGACGAAGATGGACGAACGAGACGAACTTGGTCCAAAGAAGCCCAACGGATCAAATGGGAGGACGAAAAGGGATGAACGAGACGAACTTGGTCCAAAGAAGGCCTACGGATCAAATGGGTGGACGAAGATGGACAAACGAGACGAACTTGGTCCAAGGAAGGCCTAGGGATCAAATGGGAGGACGAAGATGGACGAACGAGACGAAATTGGTCCAAAGAAGGCCTAGGGAACAAATGGGAGGACGAAGATGGACGAACGAGACGAACTTGGTGCAAAGAAGCCCAACGGAATAAATGGGAGGACGAAAAGGGAGGAACGAGACGAACTTGGTCCAAAGAAGCCCAACGGATCAAATGGGAGGACGAAGATGGACGAACGAGACGAACTTGGTCCAAAGAAGCCCAACGGATCAAATGGGAGGACGAAGATGGACGAACGAGGCGAACTTGTTCCAAAGAAGGCCTAGGGATCAAATGGGAGGACGAAAATGGACGAACGAGACGACTTGGTCCAAAGAAGGCCTACGGACCAAATGGGAGGACGAAGATGGAGGAATGAGGCGAACTTGGTCCAAAGAAGGCCTAGGGATCAAATGGGAGGACGAAGATGGACGAACGAGACGAACTTGGTCCAAAGAAGGCCTAGGGATCAAATGGGAGGACGAAGATGGACGAACGAGACGAAATTGGTGCAAAGAAGCCCAACGGATCAAATGGGAGGACGAAAAGGGATGAACGAGATGAACTTGGTCCAAAGAAGGCCTACGGATCAAATGGGTGGACGAAGATGGACGAACGAGACGAACTTGGTCCAAAGAAGGCCTACGGAACAAATGGGAGGACAAAGATGGACGAACGAGACGAACTTGGTGCAAAGAAGCCCAACGGATCAAATGGGAGGACGAAAAGGGTAGAACGAGACGAAATTGGTCCAAAGAAGGCCTACGGATCAAATGGGTGGACGAAGATGGACGAACGAGACGAACTTGGTCCAAGGAAGGCCTAGGGATCTAATGGGAGGACGAAGATGGACGAACGAGACGAACTTGGTCCAAAGAAGGCCTACGGATGAAATGGGAGGACGAAGATGGACGAACGAGACGAATTTGGTGCAAAGAAGCCCAACGGATCAAATGGGAGGACGAAAAGGGATGAACGAGACGAACTTGGTCCAAAGAAGGCCTACGGATCAAATGGGTGGATGAAGATGGACGAACGAGACGAACTTGGTCCAAAGAAGGCCTAGGGATCAAATGGGAGGACGAAGATGGACGAACGAGACGAACTTGGTGCAAAGAAGCCCAACGGATCAAATGGGAGGACGAAAAGGGATGAACGAGACGAACTTGGTCCAAAGAAGGCCTACGGATCAAATGGGTGGACGAAGATGGACGAACGAGACGAACTTCGTCCAAGGAAGGCCTAGGGATCAAATGGGAGGACGAAGATGGACGAACGAGAGGAACTTGGTCCAAAGAAGGCCTAGGGATCAAATGGGAGGACGAAGATGGAGGAACGAGGCGAACATGGTCCAAAGAAGGCCTAGGGATCAAATGGGAGGACGAAGATGGACGAACGAGACGAACTTGGTGCAAAGAAGCCCAACGGATCAAATGGGAGGACGAAAAGGGATGAACGAGACGAACTTGGTCCAAAGAAGGCCAACGGATCAAATGGGTGGACGAAGATGGACGAACGAGACGAACTTGGTCCAAAGAAGGCCTAGGGAACAAATGGGAGGACGAAGATGGACGAACGAGACGAACTTGGTGCAAAGAAGCCCAACGGATCAAATGGGAGGACGAAAAGGGATGAACGAGACGAACTTGGTCCAAAGAAGGCCTACGGATCAAATGGGTGGACGAAGATGGACGAACGAGACGAACTTGGTCCAAGGAAGGCCTAGGGATCAAATGGGAGGACGAAGATGGACGAACGAGACGAACTTGGTCCAAAGAAGGCCTAGGGATCAAATGGGAGGACGAAGATGGACGAACGAGACAAAATTGGTGCAAAGAAGCCCAACGGATCAAATGGGAGGACGAAAAGGGATGAACGAGACGAACTTGGTCCAAAGAAGGCCTACGGATCAAATGGGTGGACGAAGATGGACGAACGAGACGAACTTGGTCCAAAGAAGGCCTAGGGAACAAATGGGAGGACGAAGATGGACGAACGAGACGAACTTGGTGCAAAGAAGCCCAACGGATCAAATGGGAGGACGAAAAGGGTAGAACGAGACGAACTTGGTCCAAAGAAGGCCTACGGATCAAATGGGTGGACGAAGATGGACGAACGAGACGAACTTGGTCCAAGGAAGGCCTAGGGATCTAATGGGAGGACGAAGATGGACGAACGAGACGAACTTGGTCCAAAGAAGGCCTACGGATCAAATGGGAGGACGAAGATGGACGAACGAGACGAATTTGGTGCAAAGAAGCCCAACGGATCAAATGGGAGGACGAAAAGGGATGAACGAGACGAACTTGGTCCAAAGAAGGCCTACGGATCAAATGGGTGGACGAAGATGGACGAACGAGACGAACTTGGTCCAAAGAAGGCCTAGGGAACAAATGGGAGGACGAAGATGGATGAACGAGACGAACTTGGTCCAAAGAAGGCCTACGGATCAAATGGGTGGACGAAGATGGACGAACGAGACGAACTTGGTCCAAGGAAGGCCTAGGGATCTAATGGGAGGACGAAGATGGACGAACGAGACGAACTTGGTCCAAAGAAGGCCTACGGATCAAATGGGAGGACGAAGATGGACGAACGAGACGAATTTGGTGCAAAGAAGCCCAACGGATCAAATGGGAGGACGAAAAGGGATGAACGAGACGAACTTGGTCCAAAGAAGGCCTAGGGATCAAATGGGAGGACGAAGATGGACGAACGAGACGAACTTGGTGCAAAGAAGCCCAACGGATCAAATGGGAGGACGAAGATGGACGAACGAGACGAATTTGGTGCAAAGAAGCCCAACGGATCAAATGGGAGGACGAAAAGGGAGGAACGAGACGAACTTGGTCCAAAGAAGGCCTACGGATCAAATGGGTGGACGAAGATGGACGAACGAGACGAACTTGGTCCAAGGAAGGCCTAGGGATCTAATGGGAGGACGAAGATGGACGAACGAGACGAACTTGGTCCAAAGAAGGCCTACGGATCAAATGGGAGGACGAAGATGGACGAACGAGACGAATTTGGTGCAAAGAAGCCCAACGGATCAAATGGGAGGACGAAAAGGGATGAACGAGACGAACTTGGTCCAAAGAAGGCCTACGGATCAAATGGGTGGATGAAGATGGACGAACGAGACGAACTTGGTCCAAAGAAGGCCTAGGGATCAAATGGGAGGACGAAGATGGACGAACGAGACGAACTTGGTGCAAAGAAGCCCAACGGATGAAATGGGAGGACGAAAAGGGATGAACGAGACGATCTTGGTCCAAAGAAGGCCTACGGATCAAATGGGTGGACGAAGATGGACGAACGAGACGAACTTGGTCCAAGGAAGGCCTAGGGATCAAATGGGAGGACGAAGATGGACGAACGAGACGAACTTGGTCCAAAGAAGGCCTACGGATCAAATGGGTGGACGAAGATGGACGAACGAGACGAACTTGGTCCAAGGAAGGCCTAGGGATCAAATGGGAGGACGAAGATGGACGAACGAGACGAACTTGGTCCAAAGAAGGCCTAGGGATCAAATGGGAGGACGAAGATGGACGAACGAGACGAACTTGGTGCAAAGAAGCCCAACGGATCAAATGGGAGGACGAAGATGGACGAACGAGACGAATTTGGTGCAAAGAAGCCCAACGGATCAAATGGGAGGACGAAAAGGGAGGAACGAGACGAACTTGGTCCAAAGAAGGCCTACGGATCAAATAAGTGGACGAAGATGGACGAACGAGACGAACTTGGTCCAAGGAAGGCCTAGGGATCTAATGGGAGGACGAAGATGGACGAACGAGACGAACTTGGTCCAAAGAAGGCCTACGGATCAAATGGGAGGACGAAGATGGACGAACGAGACGAATTTGGTGCAAAGAAGCCCAACGGATCAAATGGGAGGACGAAAAGGGATGAACGAGACGAACTTGGTCCAAAGAAGGCCTACGGATCAAATGGGTGGATGAAGATGGACGAACGAGACGAACTTGGTCCAAAGAAGCCCAACGGATCAAATGGGAGGTCGAAGATGGACGAACGAGGCGAACTTGGTCCAAAGAAGGCCTAGGGATCAAATGGGAGGACGAAAAGGGATGAACGAGACGATCTTGGTCCAAAGAAGGCCTACGGATCAAATGGGTGGACGAAGATGGACGAACGAGACGAACTTGGTCCAAGGAAGGCCTAGGGATCAAATGGGAGGACGAAGATGGACGAACGAGACGAACTTGGTCCAAAGAAGGCCTACGGATCAAATGGGAGGACGAAGATGGAGGAACGAGGCGAACTTGGTCCAAAGAAGGCCTAGGGATCAAATGGGAGGACGAAGATGGACGAACGAGACGAATTTGGTGCAAAGAAGCCCAACGGATCAAATGGGAGGACGAAAAGGGATGAACGAGACGAACTTGGTCCAAAGAAGGCCTACGGATCAAATGGGTGGACGAAGATGGACGAACGAGACGAACTTGGTCCAAGGAAGGCCTAGGGATCTAATGGGAGGACGAAGATGGACGAACGAGACGAACTTGGTCCAAAGAAGGCCTACGGATCAAATGGGAGGACGAAGATGGACGAACGAGACGAACTTGGTGCAAAGAAGCCCAACGGATCAAATGGGAGGACGAAAAGGGATGAACGAGACGAACTTGGTCCAAAGAAGGCCTACGGATCAAATGGGTGGACGAAGATGGACGAACGAGACGAACTTGGGCCAAGGAAGGCCTAGGGATCTAATGGGAGGACGAAGATGGACGAACGAGACGAACTTGGTCCAAAGAAGGCCTAGGGAACAAATGGGAGGACGAAGATGGACGAACGAGACGAACTTGGTGCAAAGAAGCCCAACCAATCAAATGGGAGGACGAAAAGGGATGAACGAGACGAACTTGGTCCAAAGAAGGCCTACGGATCAAATGGGTGGACGAAGATGGACGAACGAGACGAACTTGGTCCAAGGAAGGCCTAGGGATCTAATGGGAGGACGAAGTTGGACGAACGAGACGAACTTGGTCCAAAGAAGGCCTACGGATCAAATGGGAGGACGAAGATGGACGAACGAGACGAATTTGGTGCAAAGAAGCCCAACGGATCAAATGGGAGGACGAACAGGGATGAACGAGACGAACTTGGTCCAAAGAAGGCCTACGGATCAAATGGGTGGATGAAGATGGACGAACGAGACGAACTTGGTCCAAGGAAGGCCTAGGGATCAAATGGGAGGACGAAGATGGACGAACGAGACGAACATGGTCCAAAGAAGGCCTACGGATCAAATGGGAGGACGAAGATGGAGGAACGAGGCGAACTTGGTCCAAAGAAGGCCTAGGGATCAAATGGGAGGACGAAGATGGACGAACGAGACGAACTTGGTCCAAGGAAGGCCTAGGGATCAAATGGGAGGACGAAGATGGACGAACGAGACGAACTTGGTGCAAAGAAGGCCTACGGATCAAATGGGAGGACGAAGATGGAGGAACGAGGCGAACTTGGTCCAAAGAAGGCCTAGGGATCAAATGGGAGGACGAAGATGGACGAACGAGACGAATTTGGTACAAAGAAGCCCAACGGATAAAATGGGAGGACGAAAAGGGATGAACGAGACGAACTTGGTCCAAAGAAGGCCTACGGATCAAATGGGTGGACGAAGATGGACGAACGAGACGAACTTGGTCCAAGGAAGGCCTAGGGATCTAATGGGAGGACGAAGATGGACGAACGAGACGAACTTGGTCCAAAGAAGGCCTACGGATCAAATGGGAGGACGAAGATGGACGAACGAGACGAACTTGGTGCAAAGAAGCCCAACGGATCAAATGGGAGGACGAACAGGGATGAACGAGACGAACTTGGTCCAAAGAAGGCCTACGGATCAAATGGGTGGACGAAGATGGACGAACGAGACGAACTTGGTCCAAGGAAGGCCTAGGGATCTAATGGGAGGACGAAGATGGACGAACGAGACGAACTTGGTCCAAAGAAGGCCTAGGGAACAAATGGGAGGACGAAGATGGACGAACGAGACGAACTTGGTGCAAAGAAGCCCAACCGATCAAATGGGAGGACGAAAAGGGATGAACGAGACGAACTTGGTCCAAAGAAGGCCTACGGATCAAATGGGTGGACGAAGATGGACGAACGAGACGAACTTGGTCCAAGGAAGGCCTAGGGATCTAATGGGAGGACGAAGATGGACGAACGAGACGAACTTGGTCCAACGAAGGCCTACGGATCAAATGGGAGGACGAAGATGGACGAACGAGACGAATTTGGTGCAAAGAAGCCCAACGGATCAAATGGGAGGACGAAAAGGGATGAACGAGACGAACTTGGTCCAAAGAAGGCCTACGGATCAAATGGGTGGATGAAGATGGACGAACGAGACGAACTTGGTCCAAGGAAGGCCTAGGGATCAAATGGGAGGACGAAGAAGGACGAACGAGACGAACTTGGTCCAAAGAAGGCCTACGGATCAAATGGGAGGACGAAGATGGAGGAACGAGGCGAACTTGGTCCAAAGAAGGCCTAGGGATCAAATGGGAGGACGAAGATGGACGAACGAGACGAACTTGGTCCAAGGAAGGCCTAGGGATCAAATGGGAGGACGAAGATGGACGAACGAGACGAACTTGGTCCAAGGAAGGCCTAGGGATCTAATGGGAGGACGAAGATGGACGAACGAGACGAACTTGGTCCAAAGAAGGCCTACGGATCAAATGGGAGGACGAAGATGGACGAACGAGACGAACTTGATGCAAAGAAGCCCAACGGATCAAATGGGAGGACGAAAAGGGATGAACGAGACGAACTTGGTCCAAAGAAGGCCTAGGGATCAAATGGGTGGACGAAGATGGACGAACGAGACGAACTTGGTCCAAGGAAGGCCTAGGGATCTAATGGGAGGACGAAGATGGACGAACGAGACGAACTTAGTCCAAAGAAGGCCTAGGGAACAAATGGGAGGACGAAGATGGACGAACGAGACGAACTTGGTGCAAAGAAGCCCAACCGATCAAATGGGAGGACGAAAAGGGATGAACGAGACGAACTTGGTCCAAAGAAGGCCTACGGATCAAATGGGTGAACGAAGATGGACGAACGAGACGAACTTGGTCCAAGGAAGGCCTAGGGATCTAATGGGAGGACGAAGATGGACGAACGAGACGAACTTGGTCCAAAGAAGGCCTACGGATCAAATGGGAGGACGAAGATGGAGGAACGAGGCGAACTTGGTCCAAAGAAGGCCTAGGGATCAAATGGGAGGACGAAGATGGACGAACGAGACGAACTTGGTCCAAGAAAGGCCTAGGGATCAAATGGGAGGACGAAGATGGACGAACGAGACGAACTTGGTCCAAAGAAGGCCTACGGATCAAATGGGAGGACGAAGATGGAGGAACGAGGCGAACTTGGTCCAAAGAAGGCCTACGGATCAAATGGGAGGACGAAGATGGACGAACGAGACGAACTTGGTGCAAAGAAGCCCAACGGATCAAATGGGAGGACGAAAAGGGATGAACGAGACGAACTTGGTCCAAAGAAGGCCTACGGATCAAATGGGTGGACGAAGATGGACGAACGAGACGAACTTGGTCCAAGGAAGGCCTAGGGATCTAATGGGAGGACGAAGATGGACGAACGAGACGAACTTGGTCCAAAGAAGGCCTAGGGAACAAATGGGAGGAGGAAGATGGACGAACGAGACGAACTTGGTGCAAAGAAGCCCAACCGATCAAATGGGAGGACGAAAAGGGATGAACGAGACGAACTTGGTCCAAAGAAGGCCTACGGATCAAATGGGTGGACGAAGATGGACGAACGAGACGAACTTGGTCCAAGGAAGGCCTAGGGATCTAATGGGAGGACGAAGATGGACGAACGAGACGAACTTGGTCCAAAGAAGGCCTACGGATCAAATGGGAGGACGAAGATGGACGAACGAGACGAACTTGGTGCAAAGAAGCCCAACGGATCAAATGGGAGGACGAAAAGGGATGAACGAGACGAACTTGGTCCAAAGAAGGCCTACGGATCAAATGGGTTGACAAAGATGGACGAACGAGACGAACTTGGTCCAAGGAAGGCCTAGGGATCTAATGGGAGGACGAAGATGGACGAACGAGACGAACTTGGTCCAAAGAAGGCCTAGGGAACAAATGGGAGGACGAAGATGGACGAACGAGACGAACTTGGTGCAAAGAAGGCCTACGGATCAAATGGGAGGACGAAGATGGACGAACGAGACGAACTTGATGCAAAGAAGCCCAACGGATCAAATGGGAGGACGAAAAGGGATGAACGAGACGAACTTGGTCCAAAGAAGGCCTACGGATCAAATGGGTGGACGAAGATGGACGAACGAGACGAACTTGGTCCAAGGAAGGCCTAGGGATCTAATGGGAGGACGAAGATGGACGAACGAGACGAACTTAGTCCAAAGAAGGCCTAGGGAACAAATGGGAGGACGAAGATGGACGAACGAGACGAACTTGGTGCAAAGAAGCCCAACCGATCAAATGGGAGGACGAAAAGGGATGAACGAGACGAACTTGGTCCAAAGAAGGCCTACGGATCAAATGGGTGAACGAAGATGGACGAACGAGACGAACTTGGTCCAAAGAAGGCCTACGGATCAAATGGGAGGACGAAGATGGAGGAACGAGGCGAACTTGGTCCAAAGAAGGCCTACGGATCAAATGGGAGGACGAAGATGGACGAACGAGACGAACTTGGTGCAAAGAAGCCCAACGGATCAAATGGGAGGACGAAAAGGGATGAACGAGACGAACTTGGTCCAAAGAAGGCCTACGGATCAAATGGGTGGACGAAGATGGACGAACGAGACGAACTTGGTCCAAAGAAGGCCTACGGATCAAATGGGAGGACGAAGATGGACGAACGAGACGAATTTGGTGCAAAGAAGCCCAACGGATCAAATGGGAGGACGAAAAGGGATGAACGAGACGAACTTGGTCCAAAGAAGGCCTACGGATCAAATGGGTGGATGAAGATGGACGAACGAGACGAACTTGGTCCAAGGAAGGCCTAGGGATCAAATGGGAGGACGAAGATGGACGAACGAGACGAACATGGTCCAAAGAAGGCCTACGGATCAAATGGGAGGACGAAGATGGAGGAACAAGGCGAACTTGGTCCAAAGAAGGCCTAGGGATCAAATGGGAGGACGAAGATGGACGAACGAGACGAACTTGGTCCAAGAAAGGCCTAGGGATACAAATGGGAGGACGAAGATGGACGAACGAGACGAACTTGGTCCAAAGAAGGCCTACGGATCAAATGGGAGGACGAAGATGGAGGAACGAGGCGAACTTGGTCCAAAGAAGGCCTACGGATCAAATGGGAGGACGAAGATGGACGAACGAGACGAACTTGGTGCAAGAAGCCCAACGGATCAAATGGGAGGACGAAAAGGGGATGAACGAGACGAACTTGGTCCAAAGAAGGCCTACGGATCAAATGGGTGGACGAAGATGGACGAACGAGACGAACTTGGTCCAAGGAAGGCCTAGGGGATCTAATGGGAGGACGAAGATGGACGAACGAGACGAACTTGGTCCAAAGAAGGGCCTAGGGAACAAATGGGAGGAGGAAGATGGACGAACGAGACGAACTTGGTGCAAAGAAGCCCAACCGATCAAATGGTGAGGACGAAAAGGGATGAACGAGACGAACTTGGTCCAAAGAAGGCCTACGGATCAAATGGGTGGACGAAGATGGACGAACGAGACGAACTTGGTCCAAGGAAGGCCTAGGGATCTAATGGGAGGACGAAGATGGACGAACGAGACGAACTTGGTCCAAAGAAGGCCTACGGATCAAATGGGGAGGACGAAGATGGACGAACGAGACGAACTTGGTGCAAAGAAGCCCAACGGATCAAATGGTGAGGACGAAAAGGGATGAACGAGACGAAACTTGGTCCAAAGAAGGCCTACGGATCAAATGGGTTGACAAAGATGGACGAACGAGACGAACTTGGTCCAAGGAAGGCCTAGGGATCTAATGGGAGGACGAAGATGGGACGAACGAGACGAACTTGGTCCAAAGAAGGCCTAGGGAACAAATGGTGAGGACGAAGATGGACGAACGAGACGAACTTGGTGCAAAGAAGGCCTACGGATCAAATGGGAGGACGAAGATGGACGAACGAGACGAACTTGATGCAAAGAAGCCCAACGGATCAAATGGGAGGACGAAAAGGGATGAACGAGACGAACTTGGTCCAAAGAAGGCCTACGGATCAAATGGGTGGACGAAGATGGACGAACGAGACGAACTTGGTCCAAGGAAGGCCTAGGGATCTAATGGGAGGACGAAGATGGACGAACGAGACGAACTTAGTCCAAAGAAGGCCTAGGGAACAAATGGGAGGACGAAGATGGACGAACGAGACGAACTTGGTGCAAAGAAGCCCAACCGATCAAATGGGAGGACGAAAAGGGATGAACGAGACGAACTTGGTCCAAAGAAGGCCTACGGATCAAATGGGTGAACGAAGATGGACGAACGAGACGAACTTGGTCCAAGGAAGGCCTAGGGATCTAATGGGAGGACGAAGATGGACGAACGAGACGAACTTGGTCCAAAGAAGGCCTACGGATCAAATGGGAGGACGAAGATGGACGAACGAGACGAATTTGGTGCAAAGAAGCCCAACGGATCAAATGGGAGGACGAAAAGGGATGAACGAGACGAACTTGGTCCAAAGAAGGCCTACGGATCAAATGGGTGGATGAAGATGGACGAACGAGACGAACTTGGTCCAAGGAAGGCCTAGGGATCAAATGGGAGGACGAAGATGGACGAACGAGACGAACATGGTCCAAAGAAGGCCTACGGATCAAATGGGAGGACGAAGATGGAGGAACTAGGCGAACTTGGTCCAAAGAAGGCCTAGGGATCAAATGGGAGGACGAAGATGGACGAACGAGACGAACTTGGTCCAAGGAAGGCCTAGGGATCAAATGGGAGGACGAAGATGGACGAACGAGACGAACTTGGTCCAAAGAAGGCCTACGGATCAAATGGGAGGACGAAGATGGAGGAACGAGGCGAACTTGGTCCAAAGAAGGCCTACGGATCAAATGGGAGGACGAAGATGGACGAACGAGACGAACTTGGTGCAAAGAAGCCCAACGGATCAAATGGGGAGGACGAAAAGGGATGAACGAGACGAACTTGGTCCAAAGAAGGCCTACGGATCAAATGGGTGGACGAAGATGGACGAACGAGACGAACTTGGTCCAAGGAAGGCCTAGGGATCTAATGGGAGGACGAAGATGGACGAACGAGACGAACTTGGTCCAAAGAAGGCCTAGGGAACAAATGGGAGGAGGAAGATGGACGAACGAGACGAACTTGGTGCAAAGAAGCCCAACCGATCAAATGGGAGGACGAAAAGGGATGAACGAGACGAACTTGGTCCAAAGAAGGCCTACGGATCAAATGGGTGGACGAAGATGGACGAACGAGACGAACTTGGTCCAAGGAAGGCCTAGGGATCTAATGGGAGGACGAAGATGGACGAACGAGACGAACTTGGTCCAAAGAAGGCCTACGGATCAAATGGGAGGACGAAGATGGACGAACGAGACGAACTTGGTGCAAAGAAGCCCAACGGATCAAATGGGAGGACGAAAAGGGATGAACGAGACGAACTTGGTCCAAAGAAGGCCTACGGATCAAATGGGTTGACAAAGATGGACGAACGAGACGAACTTGGTCCAAGGAAGGCCTAGGGATCTAATGGGAGGACGAAGATGGACGAACGAGACGAACTTGGTCCAAAGAAGGCCTAGGGAACAAATGGGAGGACGAAGATGGACGAACGAGACGAACTTGGTGCAAAGAAGCCCAACCGATCAAATGGGAGGACGAAAAGGGATGAACGAGACGAACTTGGTCCAAAGAAGGCCTACGGATCAAATGGGTGGACGAAGATGGACGAACGAGACGAACTTGGTCCAAGGAAGGCCTAGGGATCTAATGGGAGGACGAAGATGGACGAACGAGACGAACTTGGTCCAAAGAAGGCCTACGGATCAAATGGGAGGACGAAGATGGATGAACGAGACGAACTTGGTCCAAAGAAGGCCTACGGATCAAATGGGTGGATGAAGATGGACGAACGAGACGAACTTGGTCCAAGGAAGGCCTAGGGATCAAATGGGAGGACGAAGATGGACGAACGAGACGAACTTGGTCCAAAGAAGGCCTACGGATCAAATGGGAGGACGAAGATGGACGAACGAGACGAATTTGGTGCAAAGAAGCCCAACGGATCAAATGGGAGGACGAAAAGGGATGAACGAGACGAACTTGGTCCAAAGAAGGCCTACGGATCAAATGGGTGGATGAAGATGGACGAACGAGACGAACTTGGTCCAAGGAAGGCCTAGGGATCAAATGGGAGGACGAAGATGGACGAACGAGACGAACATGGTCCAAAGAAGGCCTACGGATCAAATGGGAGGACGAAGATGGAGGAACGAGGCGAACTTGGTCCAAAGAAGGCCTAGGGATCAAATGGGAGGACGAAGATGGACGAACGAGACGAACTTGGTCCAAGGAAGGCCTAGGGATCAAATGGGAGGACGAAGATGGACGAACGAGACGAACTTGGTCCAAAGAAGGCCTACGGATCAAATGGGAGGACGAAGATGGAGGAACGAGGCGAACTTGGTCCAAAGAAGGCCTACGGATCAAATGGGAGGACGAAGATGGACGAACGAGACGAACTTGGTGCAAAGAAGCCCAACGGATCAAATGGGAGGACGAAAAGGGATGAACGAGACGAACTTGGTCCAAAGAAGGCCTACGGATCAAATGGGTGGACGAAGATGGACGAACGAGACGAACTTGGTCCAAGGAAGGCCTAGGGATCTAATGGGAGGACGAAGATGGACGAACGAGACGAACTTGGTCCAAAGAAGGCCTAGGGAACAAATGGGAGGAGGAAGATGGACGAACGAGACGAACTTGGTGCAAAGAAGCCCAACCGATCAAATGGGAGGACGAAAAGGGATGAACGAGACGAACTTGGTCCAAAGAAGGCCTACGGATCAAATGGGTGGACGAAGATGGACGAACGAGACGAACTTGGTCCAAGGAAGGCCTAGGGATCTAATGGGAGGACGAAGATGGACGAACGAGACGAACTTGGTCCAAAGAAGGCCTACGGATCAAATGGGAGGACGAAGATGGACGAACGAGACGAACTTGGTGCAAAGAAGCCCAACGGATCAAATGGGAGGACGAAAAGGGATGAACGAGACGAACTTGGTCCAAAGAAGGCCTACGGATCAAATGGGTTGACAAAGATGGACGAACGAGACGAACTTGGTCCAAGGAAGGCCTAGGGATCTAATGGGAGGACGAAGATGGACGAACGAGACGAACTTGGTCCAAAGAAGGCCTAGGGAACAAATGGGAGGACGAAGATGGACGAACGAGACGAACTTGGTGCAAAGAAGCCCAACCGATCAAATGGGAGGACGAAAAGGGATGAACGAGACGAACTTGGTCCAAAGAAGGCCTACGGATCAAATGGGTGGACGAAGATGGACGAACGAGACGAACTTGGTCCAAGGAAGGCCTAGGGATCTAATGGGAGGACGAAGATGGACGAACGAGACGAACTTGGTCCAAAGAAGGCCTACGGATCAAATGGGAGGACGAAGATGGATGAACGAGACGAACTTGGTCCAAAGAAGGCCTACGGATCAAATGGGTGGATGAAGATGGACGAACGAGACGAACTTGGTCCAAGGAAGGCCTAGGGATCAAATGGGAGGACGAAGATGGACGAACGAGACGAACTTGGTCCAAGGAAGGCCTACGGATCAAATGGGAGGACGAAGATGGAGGAACGAGACGAACTTGGTCCAAAGAAGGCCTACGGATCAAATGGGAGGACGAAGATGGACGAACGAGGCGAACTTGGTCCAAAGAAGGCCTAGGGATCAAATGGGAGGACGAAGATGGACGAACGAGACGAACTTGGTCCAAAGAAGGCCTACGGATCAAATGGGAGGACGAAGAGGGAGGAACGAGGCGAACTTGGTCCAAAGAAGGCCTAGGGATCAAATGGGAGGACGAAGATGGACGAACGAGACGAATTTGGTGCAAAGAAGCCCAACGGATCAAATGGGAGGACGAAAAGGGATGAACGAGACGAACTTGGTCCAAAGAAGGCCTACGGATCAAATGGGTGGACGAAGATGGACGAACGAGACGAACTTGGTCCAAGGAAGGCCTAGGGATCTAATGGGAGGACGAAGATGGACGAACGAGACGAACTTGGTCCAAAGAAGGCCTACGGATCAAATGGGAGGACGAAGATGGACGAACGAGACGAACTTGGTGCAAAGAAGCCCAACGGATCAAATGGGAGGACGAAAAGGGATGAACGAGACGAACTTGGTCCAAAGAAGGCCTACGGATCAAATGGGTGGACGAAGATGGACGAACGAGACGAACTTGGTCCAAGGAAGGCCTAGGGATCTAATGGGAGGACGAAGATGGACGAACGAGACGAACTTGGTCCAAAGAAGGCCTAGGGAACAAATGGGAGGACGAAGATGGACGAACGAGACGAACTTGGTGCAAAGAAGCCCAACCGATCAAATGGGAGGACGAAAAGGGATGAACGTGACGAACTTGGTCCAAAGAAGGCCTACGATCAAATGGGTGGACGAAGATGGACGAACGAGACGAACTTGGTCCAAGGAAGGCCTAGGGATCTAATGGGAGGACGAAGATGGACGAACGAGACGAACTTGGTCCAAAGAAGGCCTACGGATCAAATGGGAGGACGAAGATGGACGAACGAGACGAATTTGGTGCAAAGAAGCCCAACGGATCAAATGGGAGGACGAAAAGGGATGAACGAGACGAACTTGGTCCAAAGAAGGCCTACGGATCAAATGGGTGGATGAAGATGGACGAACGAGACGAACTTGGTCCAAGGAAGGCCTAGGGATCAAATGGGAGGACGAAGATGGACGAACGAGACGAACATGGTCCAAAGAAGGCCTACGGATCAAATGGGAGGACGAAGATGGAGGAACGAGGCGAACTTGGTCCAAAGAAGGCCTAGGGATCAAATGGGAGGACGAAGATGGACGAACGAGACGAACTTGGTCCAAGGAAGGCCTAGGGATCAAATGGGAGGACGAAGATGGACGAACGAGACGAACTTGGTCCAAAGAAGGCCTACGGATCAAATGGGAGGACGAAGATGGAGGAACGAGGCGAACTTGGTCCAAAGAAGGCCTACGGATCAAATGGGAGGACGAAGATGGACGAACGAGACGAACTTGGTGCAAAGAAGCCCAACGGATCAAATGGGAGGACGAAAAGGGATGAACGAGACGAACTTGGTCCAAAGAAGGCCTACGGATCAAATGGGTGGACGAAGATGGACGAACGAGACGAACTTGGTCCAAGGAAGGCCTAGGGATCTAATGGGAGGACGAAGATGGACGAACGAGACGAACTTGGTCCAAAGAAGGCCTAGGGAACAAATGGGAGGAGGAAGATGGACGAACGAGACGAACTTGGTGCAAAGAAGCCCAACCGATCAAATGGGAGGACGAAAAGGGATGAACGAGACGAACTTGGTCCAAAGAAGGCCTACGGATCAAATGGGTGGACGAAGATGGACGAACGAGACGAACTTGGTCCAAGGAAGGCCTAGGGATCTAATGGGAGGACGAAGATGGACGAACGAGACGAACTTGGTCCAAAGAAGGCCTACGGATCAAATGGGAGGACGAAGATGGACGAACGAGACGAACTTGGTGCAAAGAAGCCCAACGGATCAAATGGGAGGACGAAAAGGGATGAACGAGACGAACTTGGTCCAAAGAAGGCCTACGGATCAAATGGGTTGACAAAGATGGACGAACGAGACGAACTTGGTCCAAGGAAGGCCTAGGGATCTAATGGGAGGACGAAGATGGACGAACGAGACGAACTTGGTCCAAAGAAGGCCTAGGGAACAAATGGGAGGACGAAGATGGACGAACGAGACGAACTTGGTGCAAAGAAGCCCAACCGATCAAATGGGAGGACGAAAAGGGATGAACGAGACGAACTTGGTCCAAAGAAGGCCTACGGATCAAATGGGTGGACGAAGATGGACGAACGAGACGAACTTGGTCCAAGGAAGGCCTAGGGATCTAATGGGAGGACGAAGATGGACGAACGAGACGAACTTGGTCCAAAGAAGGCCTACGGATCAAATGGGAGGACGAAGATGGACGAACGAGACGAATTTGGTGCAAAGAAGCCCAACGGATCAAATGGGAGGACGAAAAGGGATGAACGAGACGAACTTGGTCCAAAGAAGGCCTACGGATCAAATGGGTGGATGAAGATGGACGAACGAGACGAACTTGGTCCAAGGAAGGCCTAGGGATCAAATGGGAGGACGAAGATGGACGAACGAGACGAACTTGGTCCAAAGAAGGCCTACGGATCAAATGGGAGGACGAAGATGGAGGAACGAGGCGAACTTGGTCCAAAGAAGGCCTAGGGATCAAATGGGAGGACGAAGATGGACGAACGAGACGAACTTGGTCCAAGGAAGGCCTAGGGATCAAATGGGAGGACGAAGATGGACGAACGAGACGAACTTGGTCCAAAGAAGGCCTACGGATCAAATGGGAGGACGAAGAGGGAGGAACGAGGCGAACTTGGTCCAAAGAAGGCCTAGGGATCAAATGGGAGGACGAAGATGGACGAACGAGACGAATTTGGTGCAAAGAAGCCCAACGGATCAAATGGGAGGACGAAAAGGGATGAACGAGACGAACTTGGTCCAAAGAAGGCCTACGGATCAAATGGGTGGACGAAGATGGACGAACGAGACGAACTTGGTCCAAGGAAGGCCTAGGGATCTAATGGGAGGACGAAGATGGACGAACGAGACGAACTTGGTCCAAAGAAGGCCTACGGATCAAATGGGAGGACGAAGATGGACGAACGAGACGAACTTGGTGCAAAGAAGCCCAACGGATCAAATGGGAGGACGAAAAGGGATGAACGAGACGAACTTGGTCCAAAGAAGGCCTACGGATCAAATGGGTGGACGAAGATGGACGAACGAGACGAACTTGGTCCAAGGAAGGCCTAGGGATCTAATGGGAGGACGAAGATGGACGAACGAGACGAACTTGGTCCAAAGAAGGCCTAGGGAACAAATGGGAGGACGAAGATGGACGAACGAGACGAACTTGGTGCAAAGAAGCCCAACCGATCAAATGGGAGGACGAAAAGGGATGAACGTGACGAACTTGGTCCAAAGAAGGCCTACGATCAAATGGGTGGACGAAGATGGACGAACGAGACGAACTTGGTCCAAGGAAGGCCTAGGGATCTAATGGGAGGACGAAGATGGACGAACGAGACGAACTTAGTCCAAAGAAGGCCTACGGATCAAATGGGAGGACGAAGATGGACGAACGAGACGAATTTGGTGCAAAGAAGCCCAACGGATCAAATGGGAGGACGAAAAGGGATGAACGAGACGAACTTGGTCCAAAGAAGGCCTACGGATCAAATGGGTGGAAGAAGATGGACGAACGAGACGAACTTGGTCCAAAGAAGGCCTAGGGATCAAATGGGAGGACGAAGATGGACGAACGAGACGAACTTGGTGCAAAGAAGCCCAACGGATCAAATGGGAGGACGAAAAGGGATGAACGACACGAACTTGGTCCAAAGAAGGCCTAGGGATCAAATGGGAGGACGAAGATGGACGAACGAGACGAACTTGGTCCAAGGAAGGCCTAGGGATCAAATGGGAGGACGAAGATGGACGAACGAGACGAACTTGGTCCAAAGAAGGCCTACGGATCAAATGGGAGGACGAAGAGGGAGGAACGAGGCGAACTTGGTCCAAAGAAGGCCTAGGGATCAAATGGGAGGACGAAGATGGACGAACGAGACGAATTTGGTGCAAAGAAGCCCAACGGATCAAATGGGAGGACGAAAAGGGATGAACGAGACGAACTTGGTCCAAAGAAGGCCTACGGATCAAATGGGTGGACGAAGATGGACGAACGAGACGAACTTGGTCCAAGGAAGGCCTAGGGATCTAATGGGAGGACGAAGATGGACGAACGAGACGAACTTGGTCCAAAGAAGGCCTACGGATCAAATGGGAGGACGAAGATGGACGAACGAGACGAACTTGGTGCAAAGAAGCCCAACGGATCAAATGGGAGGACGAAAAGGGATGAACGAGACGAACTTGGTCCAAAGAAGGCCTACGGATCAAATGGGTGGACGAAGATGGACGAACGAGACGAACTTGGTCCAAGGAAGGCCTAGGGATCTAATGGGAGGACGAAGATGGACGAACGAGACGAACTTGGTCCAAAGAAGGCCTAGGGAACAAATGGGAGGACGAAGATGGACGAACGAGACGAACTTGGTGCAAAGAAGCCCAACCGATCAAATGGGAGGACGAAAAGGGATGAACGTGACGAACTTGGTCCAAAGAAGGCCTACGATCAAATGGGTGGACGAAGATGGACGAACGAGACGAACTTGGTCCAAGGAAGGCCTAGGGATCTAATGGGAGGACGAAGATGGACGAACGAGACGAACTTAGTCCAAAGAAGGCCTACGGATCAAATGGGAGGACGAAGATGGACGAACGAGACGAATTTGGTGCAAAGAAGCCCAACGGATCAAATGGGAGGACGAAAAGGGATGAACGAGACGAACTTGGTCCAAAGAAGGCCTACGGATCAAATGGGTGGATGAAGATGGACGAACGAGACGAACTTGGTCCAAAGAAGGCCTAGGGATCAAATGGGAGGACGAAGATGGACGAACGAGACGAACTTGGTGCAAAGAAGCCCAACGGATCAAATGGGAGGACGAAAAGGGACGAACGAGACGAACTTGGTCCAAAGAAGGCCTACGGATCAAATGGGTGGACGAAGATGGACGAACGAGACGAACTTGGTCCAAGGAAGGCCTAGGGATCAAATGGGAGGACGAAGATGGACGAACGAGACGAACTTGGTCCAAAGAAGGCCTAGGGATCAAATGGGAGGACGAAGATGGAGGAACGAGGCGAACTTGGTCCAAAGAAGGCCTAGGGATCAAATGGGAGGACGAAGATGGACGAACGAGACGAACTTGGTGCAAAGAAGGCCTAGGGAACAAATGGGAGGACGAAGATGGACGAACGAGACGAACTTGGTGCAAAGAAGCCCAACCGATCAAATGGGAGGACGAAAAGGGATGAACGTGACGAACTTGGTCCAAAGAAGGCCTACGATCAAATGGGTGGACGAAGATGGACGAACGAGACGAACTTGGTCCAAGGAAGGCCTAGGGATCTAATGGGAGGACGAAGATGGACGAACGAGACGAACTTAGTCCAAAGAAGGCCTACGGATCAAATGGGAGGACGAAGATGGACGAACGAGACGAATTTGGTGCAAAGAAGCCCAACGGATCAAATGGGAGGACGAAAAGGGATGAACGAGACGAACTTGGTCCAAAGAAGGCCTACGGATCAAATGGGTGGATGAAGATGGACGAACGAGACGAACTTGGTCCAAAGAAGGCCTAGGGATCAAATGGGAGGACGAAGATGGACGAACGAGACGAACTTGGTGCAAAGAAGCCCAACGGATCAAATGGGAGGACGAAAAGGGATGAACGAGACGAACTTGGTCCAAAGAAGGCCTACGGATCAAATGGGTGGACGAAGATGGACGAACGAGACGAACTTGGTCCAAGGAAGGCCTAGGGATCAAATGGGAGGACGAAGATGGACGAACGAGACGAACTTGGTCCAAAGAAGGCCTAGGGATCAAATGGGAGGACGAAGATGGAGGAACGAGGCGAACTTGGTCCAAAGAAGGCCTAGGGATCAAATGGGAGGACGAAGATGGACGAACGAGACGAACTTGGTGCAAAGAAGCCCAACGGATCAAATGGGAGGACGAAAAGGGATGAACGAGACGAACTTGGTCCAAAGAAGGCCAACGGATCAAATGGGTGGACGAAGATGGACGAACGAGACGAACTTGGTCCAAAGAAGGCCTAGGGAACAAATGGGAGGACGAAGATGGACGAACGAGACGAACTTGGTGCAAAGAAGCCCAACGGATCAAATGGGAGGACGAAAAGGGATGAACGAGACGAACTTGGTCCAAAGAAGGCCTACGGATCAAATGGGTGGACGAAGATGGACGAACGAGACGAACTTGGTCCAAGGAAGGCCCAGGGATCTAATGGGAGGACGAAGATGGACGAACGAGACGAACTTGGTCCAAAGAAGGCCTACGGATCAAATGGGAGGACGAAGATGGACGAACGAGACGAATTTGGTGCAAAGAAGCCCAACGGATCAAATGGGAGGACGAAAAGGGATGAACGAGACGAACTTGGTCCAAAGAAGGCCTAGGGATCAAATGGGAGGACGAAGATGGACGAACGAGACGAACTTGGTGCAAAGAAGCCCAACGGATCAAATGGGAGGACGAAGATGGACGAACGAGACGAATTTGGTGCAAAGAAGCCCAACGGATCAAATGGGAGGACGAAAAGGGAGGAACGAGACGAACTTGGTCCAAAGAAGGCCTACGGATCAAATGGGTGGACGAAGATGGACGAACGAGACGAACATGGTCCAAGGAAGTCCTAGGGATCTAATGGGAGGACGAAGATGGACGAACGAGACGAACTTGGTCCAAGGAAGGCCTACGGATCAAATGGGAGGACGAAGATGGACGAACGAGACGAATTTGGTGCAAAGAAGCCCAACGGATCAAATGGGAGGACGAAAAGGGATGAACGAGACGAACTTGGTCCAAAGAAGGCCTAGGGATCAAATGGGTGGAGGAAGATGGACGAACGAGACGAACTTGGTCCAAAGAAGGCCTAGGGATCAAATGGGAGGACGAAGATGGACGAACGAGACGAACTTGGTGTAAAGAAGCCCAACGGATCAAATGGGAGGACGAAAAGGGATGAACGAGACGAACTTGGTCCAAAGAAGGCCTACGGATCAAATGGGTGGACGAAGATGGACGAACGAGACGAACTTGGTCCAAGGAAGGCCTAGGGATCAAATGGGAGGACGAAGATGGACGAACGAGACGAACTTGGTCCAAAGAAGGCCTACGGATCAAATGGGAGGACGAAGATGGAGGAACGAGGCGAACTTGGTCCAAAGAAGGCCTAGGGATCAAATGGGAGGACGAAGATGGACGAACGAGACGAATTTGGTGCAAAGAAGCCCAACGGATCAAATGGGAGGACGAAAAGGGATGAACGAGACGAACTTGGTCCAAAGAAGGCCTAGGGATCAAATGGGTGGACGAAGATGGACGAACGAGACGAACTTGGTCCAAGGAAGGCCTAGGGATCTAATGGGAGGACGAAGATGGACGAACGAGACGAACTTGGTCCAAAGAAGGCCTACGGATCAAATGGGAGGACGAAGATGGACGAACGAGACGAACTTGGTGCAAAGAAGCCCAACGGATCAAATGGGAGGACGAAAAGGGATGAACGAGACGAACTTGGTCCAAAGAAGGCCTACGGATCAAATGGGTTGACAAAGATGGACGAACGAGACGAACTTGGTCCAAGGAAGGCCTAGGGATCTAATGGGAGGACGAAGATGGACGAACGAGACGAACTTGGTCCAAAGAAGGCCTAGGGAACAAATGGGAGGACGAAGATGGACGAACGAGACGAACTTGGTGCAAAGAAGCCCAACCGATCAAATGGGAGGACGAAAAGGGATGAACGAGACGAACTTGGTCCAAAGAAGGCCTACGGATCAAATGGGTGGACGAAGATGGACGAACGAGACGAACTTGGTCCAAGGAAGGCCTAGGGATCTAATGGGAGGACGAAGATGGACGAACGAGACGAACTTGGTCCAAAGAAGGCCTACGGATCAAATGGGAGGACGAAGATGGACGAACGAGACGAATTTGGTGCAAAGAAGCCCAACGGATCAAATGGGAGGACGAAAAGGGATGAACGAGACGAACTTGGTCCAAAGAAGGCCTACGGATCAAATGGGTGGATGAAGATGGACGAACGAGACGAACTTGGTCCAAGGAAGGCCTAGGGATCAAATGGGAGGACGAAGATGGACGAACGAGACGAACTTGGTCCAAAGAAGGCCTACGGATCAAATGGGAGGACGAAGATGGAGGAACGAGGCGAACTTGGTCCAAAGAAGGCCTAGGGATCAAATGGGAGGACGAAGATGGACGAACGAGACGAACTTGGTCCAAGGAAGGCCTAGGGATCAAATGGGAGGACGAAGATGGACGAACGAGACGAACTTGGTCCAAAGAAGGCCTACGGATCAAATGGGAGGACGAAGAGGGAGGAACGAGGCGAACTTGGTCCAAAGAAGGCCTAGGGATCAAATGGGAGGACGAAGATGGACGAACGAGACGAATTTGGTGCAAAGAAGCCCAACGGATCAAATGGGAGGACGAAAAGGGATGAACGAGACGAACTTGGTCCAAAGAAGGCCTACGGATCAAATGGGTGGACGAAGATGGACGAACGAGACGAACTTGGTCCAAGGAAGGCCTAGGGATCTAATGGGAGGACGAAGATGGACGAACGAGACGAACTTGGTCCAAAGAAGGCCTACGGATCAAATGGGAGGACGAAGATGGACGAACGAGACGAACTTGGTGCAAAGAAGCCCAACGGATCAAATGGGAGGACGAAAAGGGATGAACGAGACGAACTTGGTCCAAAGAAGGCCTACGGATCAAATGGGTGGACGAAGATGGACGAACGAGACGAACTTGGTCCAAGGAAGGCCTAGGGATCTAATGGGAGGACGAAGATGGACGAACGAGACGAACTTGGTCCAAAGAAGGCCTAGGGAACAAATGGGAGGACGAAGATGGACGAACGAGACGAACTTGGTGCAAAGAAGCCCAACCGATCAAATGGGAGGACGAAAAGGGATGAACGTGACGAACTTGGTCCAAAGAAGGCCTACGATCAAATGGGTGGACGAAGATGGACGAACGAGACGAACTTGGTCCAAGGAAGGCCTAGGGATCTAATGGGAGGACGAAGATGGACGAACGAGACGAACTTAGTCCAAAGAAGGCCTACGGATCAAATGGGAGGACGAAAAGGGATGAACGAGACGAACTTGGTCCAAAGAAGGCCTACGGATCAAATGGGTGGATGAAGATGGACGAACGAGACGAACTTGGTCCAAAGAAGGCCTAGGGATCAAATGGGAGGACGAAGATGGACGAACGAGACGAACTTGGTGCAAAGAAGCCCAACGGATCAAATGGGAGGACGAAAAGGGATGAACGACACGAACTTGGTCCAAAGAAGGCCTAGGGATCAAATGGGAGGACGAAGATGGACGAACGAGACGAACTTGGTCCAAGGAAGGCCTAGGGATCAAATGGGAGGACGAAGATGGACGAACGAGACGAACTTGGTCCAAAGAAGGCCTACGGATCAAATGGGAGGACGAAGAGGGAGGAACGAGGCGAACTTGGTCCAAAGAAGGCCTAGGGATCAAATGGGAGGACGAAGATGGACGAACGAGACGAATTTGGTGCAAAGAAGCCCAACGGATCAAATGGGAGGACGAAAAGGGATGAACGAGACGAACTTGGTCCAAAGAAGGCCTACGGATCAAATGGGTGGACGAAGATGGACGAACGAGACGAACTTGGTCCAAGGAAGGCCTAGGGATCTAATGGGAGGACGAAGATGGACGAACGAGACGAACTTGGTCCAAAGAAGGCCTACGGATCAAATGGGAGGACGAAGATGGACGAACGAGACGAACTTGGTGCAAAGAAGCCCAACGGATCAAATGGGAGGACGAAAAGGGATGAACGAGACGAACTTGGTCCAAAGAAGGCCTACGGATCAAATGGGTGGACGAAGATGGACGAACGAGACGAACTTGGTCCAAGGAAGGCCTAGGGATCTAATGGGAGGACGAAGATGGACGAACGAGACGAACTTGGTCCAAAGAAGGCCTAGGGAACAAATGGGAGGACGAAGATGGACGAACGAGACGAACTTGGTGCAAAGAAGCCCAACCGATCAAATGGGAGGACGAAAAGGGATGAACGTGACGAACTTGGTCCAAAGAAGGCCTACGATCAAATGGGTGGACGAAGATGGACGAACGAGACGAACTTGGTCCAAGGAAGGCCTAGGGATCTAATGGGAGGACGAAGATGGACGAACGAGACGAACTTAGTCCAAAGAAGGCCTACGGATCAAATGGGAGGACGAAGATGGACGAACGAGACGAATTTGGTGCAAAGAAGCCCAACGGATCAAATGGGAGGACGAAAAGGGATGAACGAGACGAACTTGGTCCAAAGAAGGCCTACGGATCAAATGGGTGGATGAAGATGGACGAACGAGACGAACTTGGTCCAAAGAAGGCCTAGGGATCAAATGGGAGGACGAAGATGGACGAACGAGACGAACTTGGTGCAAAGAAGCCCAACGGATCAAATGGGAGGACGAAAAGGGATGAACGAGACGAACTTGGTCCAAAGAAGGCCTACGGATCAAATGGGTGGACGAAGATGGACGAACGAGACGAACTTGGTCCAAGGAAGGCCTAGGGATCAAATGGGAGGACGAAGATGGACGAACGAGACGAACTTGGTCCAAAGAAGGCCTAGGGATCAAATGGGAGGACGAAGATGGAGGAACGAGGCGAACTTGGTCCAAAGAAGGCCTAGGGATCAAATGGGAGGACGAAGATGGACGAACGAGACGAACTTGGTGCAAAGAAGCCCAACGGATCAAATGGGAGGACGAAAAGGGATGAACGAGACGAACTTGGTCCAAAGAAGGCCAACGGATCAAATGGGTGGACGAAGATGGACGAACGAGACGAACTTGGTCCAAAGAAGGCCTAGGGAACAAATGGGAGGACGAAGATGGACGAACGAGACGAACTTGGTGCAAAGAAGCACAACGGATCAAATGGGAGGACGAAAAGGGATGAACGAGACGAACTTGGTCCAAAGAAGGCCTACGGATCAAATGGGTGGACGAAGATGGACGAACGAGACGAACTTGGTCCAAGGAAGGCCCAGGGATCTAATGGGAGGACGAAGATGGACGAACGAGACGAACTTGGTCCAAAGAAGGCCTACGGATCAAATGGGAGGACGAAGATGGACGAACGAGACGAATTTGGTGCAAAGAAGCCCAACGGATCAAATGGGAGGACGAAAAGGGATGAACGAGACGAACTTGGTCCAAAGAAGGCCTAGGGATCAAATGGGAGGACGAAGATGGACGAACGAGACGAACTTGGTGCAAAGAAGCCCAACGGATCAAATGGGAGGACGAAGATGGACGAACGAGACGAATTTGGTGCAAAGAAGCCCAACGGATCAAATGGGAGGACGAAAAGGGAGGAACGAGACGAACTTGGTCCAAAGAAGGCCTACGGATCAAATGGGTGGACGAAGATGGACGAACGAGACGAACATGGTCCAAGGAAGGCCTAGGGATCTAATGGGAGGACGAAGATGGACGAACGAGACGAACTTGGTCCAAGGAAGGCCTACGGATCAAATGGGAGGACGAAGATGGACGAACGAGACGAATTTGGTGCAAAGAAGCCCAACGGATCAAATGGGAGGACGAAAAGGGATGAACGAGACGAACTTGGTCCAAAGAAGGCCTAGGGATCAAATGGGTGGAGGAAGATGGACGAACGAGACGAACTTGGTCCAAAGAAGGCCTAGGGATCAAATGGGAGGACGAAGATGGACGAACGAGACGAACTTGGTGCAAAGAAGCCCAACGGATCAAATGGGAGGACGAAAAGGGATGAACGAGACGGACTTGGTCCAAAGAAGGCCTACGGATCAAATGGGTGGACGAAGATGGACGAACGAGACGAACTTGGTCCAAGGAAGGCCTAGGGATCAAATGGGAGGACGAAGATGGACGAACGAGACGAACTTGGTCCAAAGAAGGCCTACGGATCAAATGGGAGGACGAAGATGGAGGAACGAGGCGAACTTGGTCCAAAGAAGGCCTAGGGATCAAATGGGAGGACGAAGATGGACGAACGAGACGAATTTGGTGCAAAGAAGCCCAACGGATCAAATGGGAGGACGAAAAGGGATGAACGAGACGAACTTGGTCCAAAGAAGGCCTACGGATCAAATGGGTGGACGAAGATGGACGAACGAGACGAACTTGGTCCAAGGAAGGCCTAGGGATCTAATGGGAGGACGAAGATGGACGAACTTGGTCCAAAGAAGGCCTACGGATCAAATGGGAGGACGAAGATGGACGAACGAGACGAACTTGGTCCAAAGAAGGCCTAGGGATCAAATGGGAGGACGAAGATGGACGAACGAGACGAACTTGGTGCATAGAAGCCGAACGGATCAAATGGGAGGACGAAAAGGGATGAACGAGACGAACTTGGTCCAAAGAAGGCCTACGGATCAAATGGGTGGACGAAGATGGACGAACGAGACGAACTTGGTCCAAGGAAGGCCTAGGGATCTAATGGGAGGACGAAGATGGACGAACGAGACGAACTTGGTCCAAAGAAGGCCTAGGGAACAAATGGGAGGACGAAGATGGACGAACGAGACGAACTTGGTGCCAAGAAGCCCAACCAATCAAATGGGAGGACGAAAAGGGATGAACGAGACGAACTTGGTCCAAAGAAGGCCTACGGATCAAATGGGTGGACGAAGATGGACGAACGAGACGAACATGGTCCAAGGAGGCCTAGGGATCTAATGGGAGGACGAAGATGGACGAACGAGACGAACTTGGTCCAAAGAAGGCCTACGGATCAAATGGGAGGACGAAGATGGACGAACGAGACGAATTTGGTGCAAAGAAGCCCAACGGATCAAATGGGAGGACGAAAAGGGATGAACGAGACGAACTTGGTCCAAAGAAGGCCTAGGGATCAAATGGGAGGACGAAGATGGACGAACGAGACGAACTTGGTGCGAAGAAGCCCAACGGATCAAATGGGAGGACGAAGATGGACGAACGAGACGAATTTGGTGCAAAGAAGCCCAACGGATCAAATGGGAGGACGAAAAGGGAGGAACGAGACGAACTTGGTCCAAAGAAGGCCTACGGATCAAATGGGTGGATGAAGATGGACGAACGAGACGAACTTGGTCCAAAGAAGGCCTAGGGATCAAATGGGAGGACGAAGATGGACGAACGAGACGAACTTGGTGCAAAGAAGCCCAACGGATCAAATGGGAGGACGAAAAGGGAGGAACGAGACGAACTTGGTCCAAAGAAGGCCTACGGATCAAATGGGTGGACGAAGATGGACGAACGAGACGAACTTGGTCCAAGGAAGGCCTAGGGATCTAATGGGAGGACGAAGATGGATGAACGAGACGAACTTGGTCCAAAGAAGGCCTACGGATCAAATGGGAGGACGAAGATGGACGAACGAGACGAATTTGGTGCAAAGAAGCCCAACGGATCAAATGGGAGGACGAAAAGGGATGAACGAGACGAACTTGGTCCAAAGAAGGCCTACGGATCAAATGGGTGGAGGAAGATGGACGAACGAGACGAACTTGGTCCAAAGAAGGCCTAGGGATCAAATGGGAGGACGAAGATGGACGAACGAGACGAACTTGGTGCAAAGAAGCCCAACGGATCAAATGGGAGGACGAAAAGGGATGAACGAGACGAACTTGGTCCAAAGAAGGCCTACGGATCAAATGGGAGGACGAAGATGGACGAACGAGACGAACTTGGTCCAAGGAAGGCCTAGGGATCAAATGGGAGGACGAAGATGGACGAACGAGACGAACTTGGTCCAAAGAAGGCCTACGGATCAAATGGGAGGACGAAGATGGAGGAACGAGGCGAACTTGGTCCAAAGAAGGCCTAGGGATCAAATGGGAGGACGAAGATGGACGAACGAGACGAATTTGGTGCAAAGAAGCCCAACGGATCAAATGGGAGGACGAAAAGGGATGAACGAGACGAACTTGGTCCAAAGAAGGCCTACGGATCAAATGGGTGGACGAAGATGGACGAACGAGACGAACTTGGTCCAAGGAAGGCCTAGGGATCTAATGGGAGGACGAAGATGGACGAACTTGGTCCAAAGAAGGCCTACGGATCAAATGGGAGGACGAAGATGGAGGAACGAGGCGAACTTGGTCCAAAGAAGGCCTAGGGATCAAATGGGAGGACGAAGATGGATGAACGAGACGAACTTGGTGCAAAGAAGCCCAACGGATCAAAAGGGAGGACGAAAAGGGACGAACGAGACGAACTTGGTCCAAAGAAGGCCTACGGATCAAATGGGTGGACGAAGATGGACGAACGAGACGAACTTGGTCCAAGGAAGGCCTAGGGATCTAATGGGAGGACGAAGATGGACGAACTTGGTCCAAAGAAGGCCTACGGATCAAATGGGAGGACGAAGATGGACGAACGAGACGAACTTGGTCCAAAGAAGGCCTAGGGATCAAATGGGAGGACGAAGATGGACGAACGAGACGAACTTGGTGCATAGAAGCCGAACGGATCAAATGGGAGGACGAAAAGGGATGAACGAGACGAACTTGGTCCAAAGAAGGCCTACGGATCAAATGGGTGGACGAAGATGGACGAACGAGACGAACTTGGTCCAAGGAAGGCCTAGGGATCTAATGGGAGGACGAAGATGGACGAACGAGACGAACTTGGTCCAAAGAAGGCCTAGGGATCAAATGGGAGGACGAAGATGGACGAACGAGACGAACTTGGTGCAAAGAAGCCCAACCGATCAAATGGGAGGACGAAAAGGGATGAACGAGACGAACTTGGTCCAAAGAAGGCCTACGGATCAAATGGGTGGACGAAGATGGACGAACGAGACGAACTTGGTCCAAGGAGGCCTAGGGATCTAATGGGAGGACGAAGATGGACGAACGAGACGAACTTGGTCCAAAGAAGGCCTACGGATCAAATGGGAGGACGAAGATGGACGAACGAGACGAATTTGGTGCAAAGAAGCCCAACGGATCAAATGGGAGGACGAAAAGGGATGAACGAGACGAACTTGGTCCAAAGAAGGCCTAGGGATCAAATGGGAGGACGAAGATGGACGAACGAGACGAACTTGGTGCGAAGAAGCCCAACGGATCAAATGGGAGGACGAAGATGGACGAACGAGACGAATTTGGTGCAAAGAAGCCCAACGGATCAAATGGGAGGACGAAAAGGGAGGAACGAGACGAACTTGGTCCAAAGAAGGCCTACGGATCAAATGGGTGGACGAAGATGGACGAACGAGACGAACTTGGTCCAAGGAGGCCTAGGGATCTAATGGGAGGACGAAGATGGACGAACGAGACGAACTTGGTCCAAAGAAGGCCTACGGATCAAATGGGAGGACGAAGATGGACGAACGAGACGAATTTGGTGCAAAGAAGCCCAACGGATCAAATGGGAGGACGAAGATGGACGAACGAGACGAACTTGGTCCAAAGAAGGCCTAGGGATCAAATGGGAGGACGAAGATGGAGGAACGAGGCGAACTTGGTCCAAAGAAGGCCTACGGATCAAATGGGAGGACGAAGATGGACGAACGAGACGAATTTGGTGCAAAGAAGCCCAACGGATCAAATGGGAGGACGAAAAGGGAGGAACGAGACGAACTTGGTCCAAAGAAGGCCTACGGATCAAATGGGTGGATGAAGATGGACGAACGAGACGAACTTGGTCCAAAGAAGGCCTAGGGATCAAATGGGAGGACGAAGATGGACGAACGAGACGAACTTGGTGCAAAGAAGCCCAACGGATCAAATGGGAGGACGAAAAGGGAGGAACGAGACGAACTTGGTCCAAAGAAGGCCTACGGATCAAATGGGTGGACGAAGATGGACGAACGAGACGAACTTGGTCCAAGGAAGGCCTAGGGATCTAATGGGAGGACGAAGATGGATGAACGAGACGAACTTGGTCCAAAGAAGGCCTACGGATCAAATGGGAGGACGAAGATGGACGAACGAGACGAATTTGGTGCAAAGAAGCCCAACGGATCAAATGGGAGGACGAAAAGGGATGAACGAGACGAACTTGGTCCAAAGAAGGCCTACGGATCAAATGGGTGGAGGAAGATGGACGAACGAGACGAACTTGGTCCAAAGAAGGCCTAGGGATCAAATGGGAGGACGAAGATGGACGAACGAGACGAACTTGGTGCAAAGAAGCCCAACGGATCAAATGGGAGGACGAAAAGGGATGAACGAGACGAACTTGGTCCAAAGAAGGCCTACGGATCAAATGGGAGGACGAAGATGGACGAACGAGACGAACTTGGTCCAAGGAAGGCCTAGGGATCAAATGGGAGGACGAAGATGGACGAACGAGACGAACTTGGTCCAAAGAAGGCCTACGGATCAAATGGGAGGACGAAGATGGAGGAACGAGGCGAACTTGGTCCAAAGAAGGCCTAGGGATCAAATGGGAGGACGAAGATGGACGAACGAGACGAATTTGGTGCAAAGAAGCCCAACGGATCAAATGGGAGGACGAAAAGGGATGAACGAGACGAACTTGGTCCAAAGAAGGCCTACGGATCAAATGGGTGGACGAAGATGGACGAACGAGACGAACTTGGTCCAAGGAAGGCCTAGGGATCTAATGGGAGGACGAAGATGGACGAACTTGGTCCAAAGAAGGCCTACGGATCAAATGGGAGGACGAAGATGGAGGAACGAGGCGAACTTGGTCCAAAGAAGGCCTAGGGATCAAATGGGAGGACGAAGATGGATGAACGAGACGAACTTGGTGCAAAGAAGCCCAACGGATCAAAAGGGAGGACGAAAAGGGACGAACGAGACGAACTTGGTCCAAAGAAGGCCTACGGATCAAATGGGTGGACGAAGATGGACGAACGAGACGAACTTGGTCCAAGGAAGGCCTAGGGATCTAATGGGAGGACGAAGATGGACGAACTTGGTCCAAAGAAGGCCTACGGATCAAATGGGAGGACGAAGATGGACGAACGAGACGAACTTGGTCCAAAGAAGGCCTAGGGATCAAATGGGAGGACGAAGATGGACGAACGAGACGAACTTGGTGCATAGAAGCCGAACGGATCAAATGGGAGGACGAAAAGGGATGAACGAGACGAACTTGGTCCAAAGAAGGCCTACGGATCAAATGGGTGGACGAAGATGGACGAACGAGACGAACTTGGTCCAAGGAAGGCCTAGGGATCTAATGGGAGGACGAAGATGGACGAACGAGACGAACTTGGTCCAAAGAAGGCCTAGGGATCAAATGGGAGGACGAAGATGGACGAACGAGACGAACTTGGTGCAAAGAAGCCCAACCGATCAAATGGGAGGACGAAAAGGGATGAACGAGACGAACTTGGTCCAAAGAAGGCCTACGGATCAAATGGGTGGACGAAGATGGACGAACGAGACGAACTTGGTCCAAGGAGGCCTAGGGATCTAATGGGAGGACGAAGATGGACGAACGAGACGAACTTGGTCCAAAGAAGGCCTACGGATCAAATGGGAGGACGAAGATGGACGAACGAGACGAATTTGGTGCAAAGAAGCCCAACGGATCAAATGGGAGGACGAAAAGGGATGAACGAGACGAACTTGGTCCAAAGAAGGCCTAGGGATCAAATGGGAGGACGAAGATGGACGAACGAGACGAACTTGGTGCGAAGAAGCCCAACGGATCAAATGGGAGGACGAAGATGGACGAACGAGACGAATTTGGTGCAAAGAAGCCCAACGGATCAAATGGGAGGACGAAAAGGGAGGAACGAGACGAACTTGGTCCAAAGAAGGCCTACGGATCAAATGGGTGGACGAAGATGGACGAACGAGACGAACTTGGTCCAAGGAGGCCTAGGGATCTAATGGGAGGACGAAGATGGACGAACGAGACGAACTTGGTCCAAAGAAGGCCTACGGATCAAATGGGAGGACGAAGATGGACGAACGAGACGAATTTGGTGCAAAGAAGCCCAACGGATCAAATGGGAGGACGAAGATGGACGAACGAGACGAACTTGGTCCAAAGAAGGCCTAGGGATCAAATGGGAGGACGAAGATGGAGGAACGAGGCGAACTTGGTCCAAAGAAGCCCTACGGATCAAATGGGAGGACGAAGATGGACGAACGAGATGAACTTGGTCCAAAGAAGGCCTAGGGATCAAATGGGAGGACGAAGATGGACGAACGAGACGAACTTGGTGCAAAGAAGCCCAACGGATCAAATGGGAGGACGAAAAGGGAGGAACGAGACGAACTTGGTCCAAAGAAGGCCTACGGATCAAATGGGTGGACGAAGATGGACGAACGAGACGAACTTGGTCCAAGGAAGGCCTAGGGATCTAATGGGAGGACGAAGATGGATGAACGAGACGAACTTGGTCCAAAGAAGGCCTACGGATCAAATGGGAGGACGAAGATGGACGAACGAGACGAATTTGGTGCAAAGAAGCCCAACGGATCAAATGGGAGGACGAAAAGGGATGAACGAGACGAACTTGGTCCAAAGAAGGCCTACGGATCAAATGGGTGGACGAAGATGGACGAACGAGACGAACTTGGTCCAAAGAAGGCCTAGGGAACAAATGGGAGGACGAAGATGGACGAACGAGACGAACTTGGTGCAAAGAAGCCCAACGGATCAAATGGGAGGACGAAAAGGGATGAACGAGACGAACTTGGTCCAAAGAAGGCCTACGGATCAAATGGGTGGACGAAGATGGACGAACGAGACGAACTTGGTCCAAGGAAGGCCTACGGATCAAATGGGAGGACGAAGATGGACGAACGAGACGAACTTGGTCCAAAGAAGGCCTACGGATCAAATGGGAGGACGAAGATGGAGGAACGAGGCGAACTTGGTCCAAAGAAGGCCTAGGGATCAAATGGGAGGACGAAGATGGACGAACGAGACGAACTTGGTGCAAAGAAGCCCAACGGATCAAATGGGAGGACGAAAAGGGATGAACGAGACGAACTTGGTCCAAAGAAGGCCTACGGATCAAATGGGTGGACGAAGATGGACGAACGAGACGAACTTGGTCCAAGGAAGGCCTAGGGATCTAATGGGAGGACGAAGATGGACGAACGAGACGAACTTGGTCCAAAGAAGGCCTACGGATCAAATGGGAGGACGAAGATGGACGAACGAGACGAATTTGGTGCAAAGAAGCCCAACGGATCAAATGGGAGGACGAAAAGGGATGAACGAGACGAACTTGGTCCAAAGAAGGCCTAGAGATCAAATGGGAGGACGAAGATGGACGAACGAGACGAACTTGGTGCAAAGAAGCCCAACGGATCAAATGGGAGGACGAAAAGGGATGAACGAGACGAACTTGGTCCAAAGAAGGCCTACGGATCAAATGGGTGGACGAAGATGGACGAACGAGACGAACTTGGTCCAAGGAAGGCCTAGGGATCTAATGGGAGGACGAAGATGGACGAACGAGACGAACATGGTCCAAAGAAGGCCTAGGGAACAAATGGGAGGACGAAGATGGACGAACGAGACGAACTTGGTGCAAAGAAGCCCAACGGATCAAATGGGAGGACGAAAAGGGATGAACGAGACGAACTTGGTCCAAAGAAGGCCTACGGATCAAATGGGTGGACGAAGATGGACGAACGAGACGAACTTGGTCCAAGGAAGGCCTAGGGATCTAATGGGAGGACGAAGATGGACGAACGAGACGAACTTGGTCCAAAGAAGGCCTACGGATCAAATGGGAGGACGAAGATGGACGAACGAGACGAATTTGGTGCAAAGAAGCCCAACGGATCAAATGGGAGGACGAAAAGGGATGAACGAGACGAACTTGGTCCAAAGAAGGCCTAGAGATCAAATGGGAGGACGAAGATGGACGAACGAGACGAACTTGGTGCAAAGAAGCCCAACGGATCAAATGGGAGGACGAAGATGGACGAACGAGACGAATTTGGTGCAAAGAAGCCCAACGGATCAAATGGGAGGACGAAAAGGGATGAACGAGACGAACTTGGTCCAAAGAAGGCCTACGGATCAAATGGGTGGATGAAGATGGACGAACGAGACGAACTTGGTCCAAAGAAGGCCTAGGGATCAAATGGGAGGACGAAGATGGACGAACGAGACGAACTTGGTGCAAAGAAGCCCAACGGATCAAATGGGAGGACGAAAAGGGAGGAACGAGACGAACTTGGTCCAAAGAAGGCCTACGGATCAAATGGGTGGACGAAGATGGACGAACGAGACGAACTTGGTCCAAGGAAGGCCTAGGGATCTAATGGGAGGAAGAAGATGGACGAACGAGACGAACTTGGTCCAAAGAAGGCCTACGGATCAAATGGGAGGACGAAGATGGACGAACGAGACGAATTTGGTGCAAAGAAGCCCAACGGATCAAATGGGAGGACGAAAAGGGATGAACGAGACGAACTTGGTCCAAAGAAGGCCTACGGATCAAATGGGTGGACGAAGATGGACGAACGAGACGAACTTGGTCCAAAGAAGGCCTAGGGAACAAATGGGAGGACGAAGATGGACGAACGAGACGAACTTGGTGCAAAGAAGCCCAACGGATCAAATGGGAGGACGAAAAGGGATGAACGAGACGAACTTGGTCCAAAGAAGGCCTACGGATCAAATGGGTGGACGAAGATGGACGAACGAGACGAACTTGGTCCAAGGAAGGCCTAGGGATCAAATGGGAGGACGAAGATGGACGAACGAGACGAACTTGGTCCAAAGAAGGCCTACGGATCAAATGGGAGGACGAAGATGGAGGAACGAGGCGAACTTGGTCCAAAGAAGGCCTAGGGATCAAATGGGAGGACGAAGATGGACGAACGAGACGAACTTGGTGCAAAGAAGCCCAACGGATCAAATGGGAGGACGAAAAGGGATGAACGAGACGAACTTGGTCCAAAGAAGGCCTACGGATCAAATGGGTGGACGAAGATGGACGAACGAGACGAACTTGGTCCAAGGAAGGCCTAGGGATCTAATGGGAGGACGAAGATGGACGAACGAGACGAACTTGGTCCAAAGAAGGCCTACGGATCAAATGGGAGGACGAAGATCGACGAACGAGACGAACTTGGTGCAAAGAAGCCCAACGGATCAAATGGGAGGACGAAAAGGGATGAACGAGACGAACTTGGTCCAAAGAAGGCCTACGGATCAAATGGGTGGACGAAGATGGACGAACGAGACGAACTTGGTCCAAGGAAGGCCTAGGGATCTAATGGGAGGACGAAGATGGACGAACGAGACGAACTTGGTCCAAAGAAGGCCTAGGGAACAAATGGGAGGACGAAGATGGACGAACGAGACGAACTTGGTGCAAAGAAGCCCAACGGATCAAATGGGAGGACGAAAAGGGATGAACGAGACGAACTTGGTCCAAAGAAGGCCTACGGATCAAATGGGTGGACGAAGATGGACGAACGAGACGAACTTGGTCCAAGGAAGGCCTAGGGATCTAATGGGAGGACGAAGATGGACGAACGAGACGAACTTGGTCCAAAGAAGGCCTACGGATCAAATGGGAGGACGAAGATGGACGAACGAGACGAATTTGGTGCAAAGAAGCCCAACGGATCAAATGGGAGGACGAAAAGGGATGAACGAGACGAACTTGGTCCAAAGAAGGCCTAGAGATCAAATGGGAGGACGAAGATGGACGAACGAGACGAACTTGGTGCAAAGAAGCCCAACGGATCAAATGGGAGGACGAAGATGGACGAACGAGACGAATTTGGTGCAAAGAAGCCCAACGGATCAAATGGGAGGACGAAAAGGGAGGAACGAGACGAACTTGGTCCAAAGAAGGCCTACGGATCAAATGGGTGGACGAAGATGGACGAACTAGACGAACTTGGTCCAAGGAAGACCTAGGGATCTAATGGGAGGACGAAGATGGACGAACGAGACGAACTTGGTCCAAAGAAGGCCTACGGATCAAATGGGAGGACGAAGATGGATGAACGAGACGAATTTGGTGCAAAGAAGCCCAACGGATCAAATGGGAGGACGAAAAGGGATGAACGAGACGAACTTGGTCAAAAGGAGGCCTACGGATCAAATGGGTGGATGAAGATGGACGAACGAGACGAACTTGGTCCAAAGAAGGCCTAGGGATCAAATTGGAGGACGAAGATGGACGAACGAGACGAACTTGGTGCAAAGAAGCCCAACGGATCAAATGGGAGGACGAAAAGGGATGAACGAGACGAACTTGGTCCAAAGAAGGCCTACGGATCAAATGGGTGGACGAAGATGGACGAACGAGACGAACTTGGTCCAAGGAAGGCCTAGGGATCAAATGGGAGGACGAAGATGGACGAACGAGACGAACTTGGTCCAAAGAAGGCCTACGGATCAAATGGGAGGACGAAGATGGAGGAACGAGGCGAACTGGGTCCAAAGAAGGCCTAGGGATCAAACGGGAGGACGAAGATGGATGAACGAGGCGAACTTGGTGCAAAGAAGCCCAACGGATCAAATGGGAGGACGAAAAGGGATGAACGAGACGAACTTGGTCCAAAGAAGGCCTACGGATCAAATGGGTGGACGAAGATGATCGAACGAGACGAACTTGGTCCAAAGAAGGCCTAGGGAACAAATGGGAGGACGAAGATGGACGAACGAGACGAACTTGGTGCAAAGAAGCCCAACGGATCAAATGGGAGGACGAAGAGGGATGAACGAGACGAACTTGGTCCAAAGAAGGCCTACGGATCAAATGGGTGGACGAAGATGGACGAACGAGACGAACTTGTTCAAAGGAAGGCCTAGGGATCTAATGGGAGGACGAAGATGGACGAACGAGACGAACTTGGTCCAAAGAAGGCCTACGGATCAAATGGGAGGACGAAGATGGACGAACGAGACGAATTTGGTGCAAAGAAGCCCAACGGATCAAATGGGAGGACGAAAAGGGATGAACGAGACGAACTTGGTCCAAAGAAGGCCTAGGGATCAAATGGGAGGACGAAGATGGACGAACGAGACGAACTTGGTGCAAAGAAGCCCAACGGATCAAATGGGAGGACGAAGATGGACGAACGAGACGAAATTGGTGCAAAGAAGCCCAACGGATCAAATGAGAGGACGAAAAGGGAGGAACGAGACGAACTTGGTCCAAAGAAGGCCTACGGATCAAATGGGTGGATGAAGATGGACGAACGAGACGAACTTGGTCCAAAGAAGGCCTAGGGATCAAATGGGAGGACGAAGATGGACGAACGAGACGAACTTGGTGCAAAGAAGCCCAACGGATCAAATGGGAGGACGAAAAGGGATGAACGAGACGAACTTGGTCCAAAGAAGGCCTACGGATCAAATGGGTGGACGAAGATGGACGAACGAGACGAACTTGGTCCAAGGAAGGCCTAGGGATCAAATGGGAGGACGAAGATGGACGAACGAGACGAACTTGGTGCAAAGAAGCCCAACGGATCAAATGGGAGGACGAAAAGGGATGAACGAGACGAACTTGGTCCAAAGAAGGCCTACGGATCAAATGGGTGGACGAAGATGGACGAACGAGACGAACTTGGTCCAAGGAAGGCCTACGGATCAAATGGGAGGACGAAGATGGACGAACGAGACGAACTTGGTCCAAAGAAGGCCTACGGATCAAATGGGAGGACGAAGATGGAGGAACGAGGCGAACTTGGTCCAAAGAAGGCCTAGGGATCAAATGGGAGGACGAAGATGGACGAACGAGACGAACTTGGTGCAAAGAAGCCCAACGGATCAAATGGGAGGACGAAAAGGGATGAACGAGACGAACTTGGTCCAAAGAAGGCCTACGGATCAAATGGGTGGACGAAGATGGACGAACGAGACGAACTTGGTCCAAGGAAGGCCTAGGGATCTAATGGGAGGACGAAGATGGACGAACGAGACGAACTTGGTCCAAAGAAGGCCTACGGATCAAATGGGAGGACGAAGATGGACGAACGAGACGAATTTGGTGCAAAGAAGCCCAACGGATCAAATGGGAGGACGAAAAGGGATGAACGAGACGAACTTGGTCCAAAGAAGGCCTAGAGATCAAATGGGAGGACGAAGATGGACGAACGAGACGAACTTGGTGCAAAGAAGCCCAACGGATCAAATGGGAGGACGAAAAGGGATGAACGAGACGAACTTGGTCCAAAGATGGCCTACGGATCAAATGGGTGGACGAAGATGGACGAACGAGACGAACTTGGTCCAAGGAAGGCCTAGGGATCTAATGGGAGGACGAAGATGGACGAACGAGACGAACATGGTCCAAAGAAGGCCTAGGGAACAAATGGGAGGACGAAGATGGACGAACGAGACGAACTTGGTGCAAAGAAGCCCAACGGATCAAATGGGAGGACGAAGAGGGATGAACGAGACGAACTTGGTCCAAAGAAGGCCTACGGATCAAATGGGTGGACGAAGATGGACGAACGAGACGAACTTGGTCCAAGGAAGGCCTAGGGATCTAATGGGAGGACGAAGATGGACGAACGAGACGAACATGGTCCAAAGAAGGCCTACGGATCAAATGGGAGGACGAAGATGGACGAACGAGACGAATTTGGTGCAAAGAAGCCCAACGGATCAAATGGGAGGACGAAAAGGGATGAACGAGACGAACTTGGTCCAAAGAAGGCCTAGAGATCAAATGGGAGGACGAAGATGGACGAACGAGACGAACTTGGTGCAAAGAAGCCCAACGGATCAAATGGGAGGACGAAGATGGACGAACGAGACGAATTTGGTGCAAAGAAGCCCAACGGATCAAATGGGAGGACGAAAAGGGATGAACGAGACGAACTTGGTCCAAAGAAGGCCTACGGATCAAATGGGTGGATGAAGATGGACGAACGAGACGAACTTGGTCCAAAGAAGGCCTAGGGATCAAATGGGAGGACGAAGATGGACGAACGAGACGAACTTGGTGCAAAGAAGCCCAACGGATCAAATGGGAGGACGAAAAGGGAGGAACGAGACGAACTTGGTCCAAAGAAGGCCTACGGATCAAATGGGTGGACGAAGATGGACGAACGAGACGAACTTGGTCCAAGGAAGGCCTAGGGATCTAATGGGAGGAAGAAGATGGACGAACGAGACGAACTTGGTCCAAAGAAGGCCTACGGATCAAATGGGAGGACGAAGATGGACGAACGAGACGAACTTGGTCCAAAGAAGGCCTACGGATCAAATGGGAGGACGAAGATGGAGGAACGAGGCGAACTTGGTCCAAAGAAGCCCTAGGGATCAAATGGGAGGACGAAGATGGACGAACGAGACGAACTTGGTGCAAAGAAGCCCAACGGATCAAATGGGAGGACGAAAAGGGATGAACGAGACGAACTTGGTCCAAAGAAGGCCTACGGATCAAATGGGTGGACGAAGATGGACGACCGAGACGAACTTGGTCCAAGGAAGGCCTAGGGATCTAATGGGAGGACGAAGATGGACGAACGAGACGAACTTGGTCCAAAGAAGGCCTACGGATCAAATGGGAGGACGAAGATGGACGAACGAGACTAATTTGGTGCAAAGAAGCCCAACGGATCAAATGGGAGGACGAAAAGGGATGAACGAGACGAACTTGGTCCAAAGAAGGCCTAGAGATCAAATGGGAGGACGAAGATGGACGAACGAGACGAACTTGGTGCAAAGAAGCCCAACGGATCAAATGGGAGGACGAAAAGGGATGAACGAGACGAACTTGGTCCAAAGATGGCCTACGGATCAAATGGGTGGACGAAGATGGACGAACGAGACGAACTTGGTCCAAGGAAGGCCTAGGGATCTAATGGGAGGACGAAGATGGACGAACGAGAGAACATGGTCCAAAGAAGGCCTAGGGAACAAATGGGAGGACGAAGATGGACGAACGAGACGAACTTGGTGCAAAGAAGCCCAACGGATCAAATGGGAGGACGAAAAGGGATGAACGAGACGAACTTGGTCCAAAGAAGGCCTACGGATCAAATGGGTGGACGAAGATGGACGAACGAGACGAACTTGGTCCAAGGAAGGCCTAGGGATCTAATGGGAGGACGAAGATGGACGAACGAGACGAACTTGGTCCAAAGAAGGCCTACGGATCAAATGGGAGGACGAAGATGGACGAACGAGACGAATTTGGTGCAAAGAAGCCCAACGGATCAAATGGGAGGACGAAAAGGGATGAACGAGACGAACTTGGTCCAAAGAAGGCCTAGAGATCAAATGGGAGGACGAAGATGGACGAACGAGACGAACTTGGTGCAAAGAAGCCCAACGGATCAAATGGGAGGACGAAGATGGACGAACGAGACGAATTTGGTGCAAAGAAGCCCAACGGATCAAATGGGAGGACGAAAAGGGATGAACGAGACGAACTTGGTCCAAAGAAGGCCTAGGGATCAAATGGGAGGACGAAGATGGACGAACGAGACGAATTTGGTGCAAAGAAGCCCAACGGATCAAATGGGAGGACGAAAAGGGATGAACGAGACGAACTTGGTCCAAAGAAGGCCTACGGATCAAATGGGTGGACGAAGATGGACGAACGAGACGAACTTGGTCCAAAGAAGGCCTAGGGAACAAATGGGAGGACGAAGATGGACGAACGAGACGAACTTGGTGCAAAGAAGCCCAACGGATCAAATGGGAGGACGAAAAGGGATGAACGAGACGAACTTGGTCCAAAGAAGGCCTACGGATCCAATGGGTGGACGAAGATGGACGAACGAGACGAACTTGGTCCAAGGAAGGCCTAGGGATCAAATGGGAGGACGAAGATGGACGAACGAGACGAACTTGGTCCAAAGAAGGCCTACGGATCAAATGGGAGGACGAAGATGGAGGAACGAGGCGAACTTGGTCCAAAGAAGGTCTAGGGATCAAATGGGAGGACGAAGATGGACGAACGAGACGAACTTGGTGCAAAGAAGCCCAACGGATCAAATGGGAGGACGAAAAGGGATGAACGAGACGAACTTGGTCCAAAGAAGGCCTACGGATCAAATGGGTGGACGAAGATGGACGAACGAGACGAACTTGGTCCAAGGAAGGCCTAGGGATCTAATGGGAGGACGAAGATGGACGAACGAGACGAACTTGGTCCAAAGAAGGCCTACGGATCAAATGGGAGGACGAAGATCGACGAACGAGACGAACTTGGTGCAAAGAAGCCCAACGGATCAAATGGGAGGACGAAAAGGGATGAACGAGACGAACTTGGTCCAAAGAAGGCCTACGGATCAAATGGGTGGACGAAGATGGACGAACGAGACGAACTTGGTCCAAGGAAGGCCTAGGGATCTAATGGGAGGACGAAGATGGACGAACGAGACGAACTTGGTCCAAAGAAGGCCTAGGGAACAAATGGGAGGACGAAGATGGACGAACGAGACGAACTTGGTGCAAAGAAGCCCAACGGATCAAATGGGAGGACGAAGAGGGATGAACGAGACGAACTTGGTCCAAAGAAGGCCTACGGATCAAATGGGTGGACGAAGATGGACGAACGAGACGAACTTGGTCCAAGGAAGGCCTAGGGATCTAATGGGAGGACGAAGATGGACGAACGAGACGAACTTGGTCCAAAGAAGGCCTACGGATCAAATGGGAGGACGAAGATGGACGAACGAGACGAATTTGGTGCAAAGAAGCCCAACGGATCAAATGGGAGGACGAAAAGGGATGAACGAGACGAACTTGGTCCAAAGAAGGCCTAGAGATCAAATGGGAGGACGAAGATGGACGAACGAGACGAACTTGGTGCAAAGAAGCCCAACGGATCAAATGGGAGGACGAAGATGGACGAACGAGACGAATTTGGTGCAAAGAAGCCCAACGGATCAAATGGGAGGACGAAAAGGGATGAACGAGACGAACTTGGTCCAAAGAAGGCCTACGGATCAAATGGGTGGATGAAGATGGACGAACGAGACGAACTTGGTCCAAAGAAGGCCTAGGGATCAAATGGGAGGACGAAGATGGACGAACGAGACGAACTTGGTGCAAAGAAGCCCAACGGATCAAATGGGAGGACGAAAAGGGAGGAACGAGACGAACTTGGTCCAAAGAAGGCCTACGGATCAAATGGGTGGACGAAGATGGACGAACGAGACGAACTTGGTCCAAGGAAGGCCTAGGGATCTAATGGGAGGAAGAAGATGGACGAACGAGACGAACTTGGTCCAAAGAAGGCCTACGGATCAAATGGGAGGACGAAGATGGACGAACGAGACGAACTTGGTCCAAAGAAGGCCTACGGATCAAATGGGAGGACGAAGATGGAGGAACGAGGCGAACTTGGTCCAAAGAAGGCCTAGGGATCAAATGGGAGGACGAAGATGGACGAACGAGACGAACTTGGTGCAAAGAAGCCCAACGGATCAAATGGGAGGACGAAAAGGGATGAACGAGACGAACTTGGTCCAAAGAAGGCCTACGGATCAAATGGGTGGACGAAGATGGACGACCGAGACGAACTTGGTCCAAGGAAGGCCTAGGGATCTAATGGGAGGACGAAGATGGACGAACGAGACGAACTTGGTCCAAAGAAGGCCTACGGATCAAATGGGAGGACGAAGATGGACGAACGAGACTAATTTGGTGCAAAGAAGCCCAACGGATCAAATGGGAGGACGAAAAGGGATGAACGAGACGAACTTGGTCCAAAGAAGGCCTAGAGATCAAATGGGAGGACGAAGATGGACGAACGAGACGAACTTGGTGCAAAGAAGCCCAACGGATCAAATGGGAGGACGAAAAGGGATGAACGAGACGAACTTGGTCCAAAGATGGCCTACGGATCAAATGGGTGGACGAAGATGGACGAACGAGACGAACTTGGTCCAAGGAAGGCCTAGGGATCTAATGGGAGGACGAAGATGGACGAACGAGACGAACATGGTCCAAAGAAGGCCTAGGGAACAAATGGGAGGACGAAGATGGACGAACGAGACGAACTTGGTGCAAAGAAGCCCAACGGATCAAATGGGAGGACGAAAAGGGATGAACGAGACGAACTTGGTCCAAAGAAGGCCTACGGATCAAATGGGTGGACGAAGATGGACGAACGAGACGAACTTGGTCCAAGGAAGGCCTAGGGATCTAATGGGAGGACGAAGATGGACGAACGAGACGAACTTGGTCCAAAGAAGGCCTACGGATCAAATGGGAGGACGAAGATGGACGAACGAGACGAATTTGGTGCAAAGAAGCCCAACGGATCAAATGGGAGGACGAAAAGGGATGAACGAGACGAACTTGGTCCAAAGAAGGCCTAGAGATCAAATGGGAGGACGAAGATGGACGAACGAGACGAACTTGGTGCAAAGAAGCCCAACGGATCAAATGGGAGGACGAAGATGGACGAACGAGACGAATTTGGTGCAAAGAAGCCCAACGGATCAAATGGGAGGACGAAAAGGGATGAACGAGACGAACTTGGTCCAAAGAAGGCCTAGGGATCAAATGGGAGGACGAAGATGGACGAACGAGACGAATTTGGTGCAAAGAAGCCCAACGGATCAAATGGGAGGACGAAAAGGGATGAACGAGACGAACTTGGTCCAAAGAAGGCCTACGGATCAAATGGGTGGACGAAGATGGACGAACGAGACGAACTTGGTCCAAAGAAGGCCTAGGGAACAAATGGGAGGACGAAGATGGACGAACGAGACGAACTTGGTGCAAAGAAGCCCAACGGATCAAATGGGAGGACGAAAAGGGATGAACGAGACGAACTTGGTCCAAAGAAGGCCTACGGATCCAATGGGTGGACGAAGATGGACGAACGAGACGAACTTGGTCCAAGGAAGGCCTAGGGATCAAATGGGAGGACGAAGATGGACGAACGAGACGAACTTGGTCCAAAGAAGGCCTACGGATCAAATGGGAGGACGAAGATGGAGGAACGAGGCGAACTTGGTCCAAAGAAGGTCTAGGGATCAAATGGGAGGACGAAGATGGACGAACGAGACGAACTTGGTGCAAAGAAGCCCAACGGATCAAATGGGAGGACGAAAAGGGATGAACGAGACGAACTTGGTCCAAAGAAGGCCTACGGATCAAATGGGTGGACGAAGATGGACGAACGAGACGAACTTGGTCCAAGGAAGGCCTAGGGATCTAATGGGAGGACGAAGATGGACGAACGAGACGAACTTGGTCCAAAGAAGGCCTACGGATCAAATGGGAGGACGAAGATCGACGAACGAGACGAACTTGGTGCAAAGAAGCCCAACGGATCAAATGGGAGGACGAAAAGGGATGAACGAGACGAACTTGGTCCAAAGAAGGCCTACGGATCAAATGGGTGGACGAAGATGGACGAACGAGACGAACTTGGTCCAAGGAAGGCCTAGGGATCTAATGGGAGGACGAAGATGGACGAACGAGACGAACTTGGTCCAAAGAAGGCCTAGGGAACAAATGGGAGGACGAAGATGGACGAACGAGACGAACTTGGTGCAAAGAAGCCCAACGGATCAAATGGGAGGACGAAGAGGGATGAACGAGACGAACTTGGTCCAAAGAAGGCCTACGGATCAAATGGGTGGACGAAGATGGACGAACGAGACGAACTTGGTCCAAGGAAGGCCTAGGGATCTAATGGGAGGACGAAGATGGACGAACGAGACGAACTTGGTCCAAAGAAGGCCTACGGATCAAATGGGAGGACGAAGATGGACGAACGAGACGAATTTGGTGCAAAGAAGCCCAACGGATCAAATGGGAGGACGAAAAGGGATGAACGAGACGAACTTGGTCCAAAGAAGGCCTAGAGATCAAATGGGAGGACGAAGATGGACGAACGAGACGAACTTGGTGCAAAGAAGCCCAACGGATCAAATGGGAGGACGAAGATGGACGAACGAGACGAATTTGGTGCAAAGAAGCCCAACGGATCAAATGGGAGGACGAAAAGGGAGGAACGAGACGAACTTGGTCCAAAGAAGGCCTACGGATCAAATGGGTGGACGAAGATGGACGAACTAGACGAACTTGGTCCAAGGAAGACCTAGGGATCTAATGGGAGGACGAAGATGGACGAACGAGACGAACTTGGTCCAAAGAAGGCCTACGGATCAAATGGGAGGACGAAGATGGACGAACGAGACGAATTTGGTGCAAAGAAGCCCAACGGATCAAATGGGAGGACGAAAAGGGATGAACGAGACGAACTTGGTCAAAAGGAGGCCTACGGATCAAATGGGTGGATGAAGATGGACGAACGAGACGAACTTGGTCCAAAGAAGGCCTAGGGATCAAATTGGAGGACGAAGATGGACGAACGAGACGAACTTGGTGCAAAGAAGCCCAACGGATCAAATGGGAGGACGAAAAGGGATGAACGAGACGAACTTGGTCCAAAGAAGGCCTACGGATCAAATGGGTGGACGAAGATGGACGAACGAGACGAACTTGGTCCAAGGAAGGCCTAGGGATCAAATGGGAGGACGAAGATGGACGAACGAGACGAACTTGGTCCAAAGAAGGCCTACGGATCAAATGGGAGGACGAAGATGGAGGAACGAGGCGAACTTGGTCCAAAGAAGGCCTAGGGATCAAACGGGAGGACGAAGATGGATGAACGAGACGAACTTGGTGCAAAGAAGCCCAACGGATCAAATGGGAGGACGAAAAGGGATGAACGAGACGAACTTGGTCCAAAGAAGGCCTACGGATCAAATGGGTGGACGAAGATGATCGAACGAGACGAACTTGGTCCAAAGAAGGCCTAGGGAACAAATGGGAGGACGAAGATGGACGAACGAGACGAACTTGGTGCAAAGAAGCCCAACGGATCAAATGGGAGGACGAAGAGGGATGAACGAGACGAACTTGGTCCAAAGAAGGCCTACGGATCAAATGGGTGGACGAAGATGGACGAACGAGACGAACTTGTTCCAAGGAAGGCCTAGGGATCTAATGGGAGGACGAAGATGGACGAACGAGACGAACTTGGTCCAAAGAAGGCCTACGGATCAAATGGGAGGACGAAGATGGACGAACGAGACGAATTTGGTGCAAAGAAGCCCAACGGATCAAATGGGAGGACGAAAAGGGATGAACGAGACGAACTTGGTCCAAAGAAGGCCTAGGGATCAAATGGGAGGACGAAGATGGACGAACGAGACGAACTTGGTGCAAAGAAGCCCAACGGATCAAATGGGAGGACGAAGATGGACGAACGAGACGAAATTGGTGCAAAGAAGCCCAACGGATCAAATGGGAGGACGAAAAGGGAGGAACGAGACGAACTTGGTCCAAAGAAGGCCTACGGATCAAATGGGTGGATGAAGATGGACGAACGAGACGAACTTGGTCCAAAGAAGGCCTAGGGATCAAATGGGAGGACGAAGATGGACGAACGAGACGAACTTGGTGCAAAGAAGCCCAACGGATCAAATGGGAGGACGAAAAGGGATGAACGAGACGAACTTGGTCCAAAGAAGGCCTACGGATCAAATGGGTGGACGAAGATGGACGAACGAGACGAACTTGGTCCAAGGAAGGCCTACGGATCAAATGGGAGGACGAAGATGGACGAACGAGACGAACTTGGTCCAAAGAAGGCCTACGGATCAAATGGGAGGACGAAGATGGAGGAACGAGGCGAACTTGGTCCAAAGAAGGCCTAGGGATCAAATGGGAGGACGAAGATGGACGAACGAGACGAACTTGGTGCAAAGAAGCCCAACGGATCAAATGGGAGGACGAAAAGGGATGAACGAGACGAACTTGGTCCAAAGAAGGCCTACGGATCAAATGGGTGGACGAAGATGGACGAACGAGACGAACTTGGTCCAAGGAAGGCCTAGGGATCTAATGGGAGGACGAAGATGGACGAACGAGACGAACTTGGTCCAAAGAAGGCCTACGGATCAAATGGGAGGACGAAGATCGACGAACGAGACGAACTTGGTGCAAAGAAGCCCAACGGATCAAATGGGAGGACGAAAAGGGATGAACGAGACGAACTTGGTCCAAAGAAGGCCTACGGATCAAATGGGTGGACGAAGATGGACGAACGAGACGAACTTGGTCCAAGGAAGGCCTAGGGATCTAATGGGAGGACGAAGATGGACGAACGAGACGAACTTGGTCCAAAGAAGGCCTAGGGAACAAATGGGAGGACGAAGATGGACGAACGAGACGAACTTGGTGCATAGAAGCCCAACGGATCAAATGGGAGGACGAAAAGGGATGAACGAGACGAACTTGGTCCAAAGAAGGCCTACGGATCAAATGGGTGGACGAAGATGGACGAACGAGACGAACTTGGTCCAAGGAAGGCCTACGGATCAAATGGGTGGACGAAGATGGACGAACGAGACGAACTTGGTCCAAGGAAGGCCTACGGATCAAATGGGAGGACGAAGATCGACGAACGAGACGAACTTGGTGCAAAGAAGCCCAACGGATCAAATGGGAGGACGAAAAGGGATGAACGAGACGAACTTGGTCCAAAGAAGGCCTACGGATCAAATGGGTGGACGAAGATGGACGAACGAGACGAACTTGGTCCAAGGAAGGCCTAGGGATCAAATGGGAGGACGAAGATGGACGAACGAGACGAACTTGGTCCAAAGAAGGCCTTGGGAACAAATGGGAGGACGAAGATGGACGAACGAGACGAACTTGGTGCAAAGAAGCCCAACGGATCAAATGGGAGGACGAAAAGGGATGAACGAGACGAACTTGGTCCAAAGAAGGCCTACGGATCAAATGGGTGGACGAAGATGGACGAACGAGACGAACTTGGTCCAAGGAAGGCCTAGGGATCTAATGGGAGGACGAAGATGGACGAACGAGACGAACTTGGTCCAAAGAAGGCCTACGGATCAAATGGGAGGACGAAGATGGACGAACGAGACGAATTTGGTGCAAAGAAGCCCAACGGATCAAATGGGAGGACGAAAAGGGATGAACGAGACGAACTTGGTCCAAAGAAGGCCTAGAGATCAAATGGGAGGACGAAGATGGACGAACGAGACGAACTTGGTGCAAAGAAGCCCAACGGATCAAATGGGAGGACGAAGATGGACGAACGAGACGAATTTGGTGCAAAGAAGCCCAACGGATCAAATGGGAGGACGAAAAGGGAGGAACGAGACGAACTTGGTCCAAAGAAGGCCTACGGATCAAATGGGTGGACGAAGATGGACGAACTAGACGAACTTGGTCCAAGGAAGACCTAGGGATCTAATGGGAGGACGAAGATGGACGAACGAGACGAACTTGGTCCAAAGAAGGCCTACGGATCAAATGGGAGGACGAAGATGGACGAACGAGACGAATTTGGTGCAAAGAAGCCCAACGGATCAAATGGGAGGACGAAAAGGGATGAACGAGACGAACTTGGTCAAAAGGAGGCCTACGGATCAAATGGGTGGATGAAGATGGACGAACGAGACGAACTTGGTCCAAAGAAGGCCTAGGGATCAAATGGGAGGACGAAGATGGACGAACGAGACGAACTTGGTCCAAAGAAGGCCTACGGATCAAATGGGAGGACGAAGATGGAGGAACGAGACGAACTTGGTGCAAAGAAGCCCAACGGATCAAATGGGAGGACGAAAAGGGATGAACGAGACGAACTTGGTCCAAAGAAGGCCTACGGATCAAATGGGTGGACGAAGATGATCGAACGAGACGAACTTGGTCCAAAGAAGGCCTAGGGAACAAATGGGACGACGAAGATGGACGAACGAGACGAACTTGGTGCAAAGAAGCCCAACGGATCAAATGGGAGGACGAAGAGGGATGAACGAGACGAACTTGGTCCAAAGAAGGCCTACGGATCAAATGGGTGGACGAAGATGGACGAACGAGACGAACTTGTTCCAAGGAAGGCCTAGGGATCTAATGGGAGGACGAAGATGGACGAACGAGACGAACTTGGTCCAAAGAAGGCCTACGGATCAAATGGGAGGACGAAGATGGACGAACGAGACGAATTTGGTGCAAAGAAGCCCAACGGATCAAATGGGAGGACGAAAAGGGAGGAACGAGACGAACTTGGTCCAAAGAAGGCCTAGGGATCAAATGGGAGGACGAAGATGGACGAACGAGACGAACTTGGTGCAAAGAAGCCCAACGGATCAAATGGGAGGACGAAGATGGACGAACGAGACGAAATTGGTGCAAAGAAGCCCAACGGATCAAATGGGAGGACGAAAAGGGAGGAACGAGACAAACTTGGTCCAAAGAAGGCCTACGGATCAAATGGGTGGATGAAGATGGACGAACGAGACGAACTTGGTCCAAAGAAGGCCTAGGGATCAAATGGGAGGACGAAGATGGACGAACGAGACGAACTTGGTGCAAAGAAGCCCAACGGATCAAATGGGAGGACGAAAAGGGATGAACGAGACGAACTTGCTCCAAGGAAGGCCTAGGGATCTAATGGGAGGACGAAGATGGACAAACGAGACGAACTTGGTCCAAAGAAGGCCTAGGGAACAAATGGGAGGACGAAGATGGACGAACGAGACGAACTTGGTGCAAAGAAGCCCAACGGATCAAATGGGAGGACGAAAAGGGATGAACGAGACGAACTTGGTCCAAAGAAGGCCTACGGATCAAATGGGTGGACGAAGATGGACGAACGAGACGAACTTGGTCCAAGGAAGGCCTACGGATCAAATGGGTGGACGAAGATGGACGAACGAGACGAACTTGGTCCAAGGAAGGCCTACGGATCAAATCGGAGGACGAAGATCGACGAACGAGACGAACTTGGTGCAAAGAAGCCCAACGGATCAAATGGGAGGACGAAAAGGGATGAACGAGACAAACTTGGTCCAAAGAAGGCCTACGGATCAAATGGGTGGACGAAGATGGACGAACGAGACGAACTTGGTCCAAGGAAGGCCTAGGGATCAAATGGGAGGACGAAGATGGACGAACGAGACGAACTTGGTCCAAAGAAGGCCTAGGGAACAAATGGGAGGACGAAGATGGACGAACGAGACGAACTTGGTGCAAAGAAGCCCAACGGATCAAATGGGAGGACGAAAAGGGATGAACGAGACGAACTTGGTCCAAAGAAGGCCTACGGATCAAATGGGTGGACGAAGATGGACGAACGAGACGAACTTGGTCCAAGGAAGGCCTAGGGATCTAATGGGAGGACGAAGATGGACGAACGAGACGAACTTGGTCCAAAGAAGGCCTACGGATCAAATGGGAGGACGAAGATGGACGAACGAGACGAATTTGGTGCAAAGAAGCCCAACGGATCAAATGGGAGGACGAAAAGGGATGAACGAGACGAACTTGGTCCAAAGAAGGCCTAGAGATCAAATGGGAGGACGAAGATGGACGAACGAGACGAACTTGGTGCAAAGAAGCCCAACGGATCAAATGGGAGGACGAAGATGGACGAACGAGACGAATTTGGTGCAAAGAAGCCCAACGGATCAAATGGGAGGACGAAAAGGGAGGAACGAGACGAACTTGGTCCAAAGAAGGCCTACGGATCAAATGGGTGGACGAAGATGGACGAACTAGACGAACTTGGTCCAAGGAAGACCTAGGGATCTAATGGGAGGACGAAGATGGACGAACGAGACGAACTTGGTCCAAAGAAGGCCTACGGATCAAATGGGAGGACGAAGATGGACGAACGAGACGAATTTGGTGCAAAGAAGCCCAACGGATCAAATGGGAGGACGAAAAGGGATGAACGAGACGAACTTGGTCAAAAGGAGGCCTACGGATCAAATGGGTGGATGAAGATGGACGAACGAGACGAACTTGGTCCAAAGAAGGCCTAGGGATCAAATTGGAGGACGAAGATGGACGAACGAGACGAACTTGGTGCAAAGAAGCCCAACGGATCAAATGGGAGGACGAAAAGGGATGAACGAGACGAACTTGGTCCAAAGAAGGCCTACGGATCAAATGGGTGGACGAAGATGGACGAACGAGACGAACTTGGTCCAAGGAAGGCCTAGGGATCAAATGGGAGGACGAAGATGGACGAACGAGACGAACTTGGTCCAAAGAAGGCCTACGGATCAAATGGGAGGACGAAGATGGAGGAACGAGGCGAACTTGGTCCAAAGAAGGCCTAGGGATCAAACGGGAGGACGAAGATGGATGAACGAGACGAACTTGGTGCAAAGAAGCCCAACGGATCAAATGGGAGGACGAAAAGGGATGAACGAGACGAACTTGGTCCAAAGAAGGCCTACGGATCAAATGGGTGGACGAAGATGATCGAACGAGACGAACTTGGTCCAAAGAAGGCCTAGGGAACAAATGGGAGGACGAAGATGGACGAACGAGACGAACTTGGTGCAAAGAAGCCCAACGGATCAAATGGGAGGACGAAGAGGGATGAACGAGACGAACTTGGTCCAAAGAAGGCCTACGGATCAAATGGGTGGACGAAGATGGACGAACGAGACGAACTTGTTCCAAGGAAGGCCTAGGGATCTAATGGGAGGACGAAGATGGACGAACGAGACGAACTTGGTCCAAAGAAGGCCTACGGATCAAATGGGAGGACGAAGATGGACGAACGAGACGAATTTGGTGCAAAGAAGCCCAACGGATCAAATGGGAGGACGAAAAGGGAGGAACGAGACGAACTTGGTCCAAAGAAGGCCTAGGGATCAAATGGGAGGACGAAGATGGACGAACGAGACGAACTTGGTGCAAAGAAGCCCAACGGATCAAATGGGAGGACGAAGATGGACGAACGAGACGAAATTGGTGCAAAGAAGCCCAACGGATCAAATGGGAGGACGAAAAGGGAGGAACGAGACAAACTTGGTCCAAAGAAGGCCTACGGATCAAATGGGTGGATGAAGATGGACGAACGAGACGAACTTGGTCCAAAGAAGGCCTAGGGATCAAATGGGAGGACGAAGATGGACGAACGAGACGAACTTGGTGCAAAGAAGCCCAACGGATCAAATGGGAGGACGAAAAGGGATGAACGAGACGAACTTGGTCCAAGGAAGGCCTACGGATCAAATGGGTGGACGAAGATGGACGAACGAGACGAACTTGGTCCAAGGAAGGCCTAGGGATCAAATGGGAGGACGAAGATGGACGAACGAGACGAACTTGGTCCAAAGAAGGCCTACGGATCAAATGGGAGGACGAAGATGGAGGAACGAGGCGAACTTGGTCCAAAGAAGGCCTAGGGATCAAATGGGAGGACGAAGATGGACGAACGAGACGAACTTGGTGCAAAGAAGCCCAACGGATCAAATGGGAGGACGAAAAGGGATGAACGAGACGAACTTGGTCCAAAGAAGGCCTACGGATCAAATGGGTGGACGAAGATGGACGAACGAGACGAACTTGGTCCAAGGAAGGCCTAGGGATCTAATGGGAGGACGAAGATGGACGAACGAGACGAACTTGGTCCAAAGAAGGCCTACGGATCAAATGGGAGGACGAAGATCGACGAACGAGACGAACTTGGTGCAAAGAAGCCCAACGGATCAAATGGGAGGACGAAAAGGGATGAACGAGACGAACTTGGTCCAAAGAAGGCCTACGGATCAAATGGGTGGACGAAGATGGACGAACGAGACGAACTTGGTCCAAGGAAGGCCTAGGGATCTAATGGGAGGACGAAGATGGACGAACGAGACGAACTTGGTCCAAAGAAGGCCTAGGGAACAAATGGGAGGACGAAGATGGACGAACGAGACGAACTTGGTGCAAAGAAGCCCAACGGATCAAATGGGAGGACGAAAAGGGATGAACGAGACGAACTTGGTCCAAAGAAGGCCTACGGATCAAATGGGTGGACGAAGATGGACGAACGAGACGAACTTGGTCCAAGGAAGGCCTAGGGATCTAATGGGAGGACGAAGATGGACGAACGAGACGAACTTGGTCCAAAGAAGGCCTACGGATCAAATGGGAGGACGAAGATCGACGAACGAGACGAACTTGGTGCAAAGAAGCCCAACGGATCAAATGGGAGGACGAAAAGGGATGAACGAGACGAACTTGGTCCAAAGAAGGCCTACGGATCAAATGGGTGGACGAAGATGGACGAACGAGACGAACTTGGTCCAAGGAAGGCCTAGGGATCAAATGGGAGGACGAAGATGGACGAACGAGACGAACTTGGTCCAAAGAAGGCCTAGGGAACAAATGGGAGGACGAAGATGGACGAACGAGACGAACTTGGTGCAAAGAAGCCCAACGGATCAAATGGGAGGACGAAAAGGGATGAACGAGACGAACTTGGTCCAAAGAAGGCCTACGGATCAAATGGGTGGACGAAGATGGACGAACGAGACGAACTTGGTCCAAGGAAGGCCTAGGGATCTAATGGGAGGACGAAGATGGACGAACGAGACGAACTTGGTCCAAAGAAGGCCTACGGATCAAATGGGAGGACGAAGATGGACGAACGAGACGAATTTGGTGCAAAGAAGCCCAACGGATCAAATGGGAGGACGAAAAGGGATGAACGAGACGAACTTGGTCCAAAGAAGGCCTAGAGATCAAATGGGAGGACGAAGATGGACGAACGAGACGAACTTGGTGCAAAGAAGCCCAACGGATCAAATGGGAGGACGAAGATGGACGAACGAGACGAATTTGGTGCAAAGAAGCCCAACGGATCAAATGGGAGGACGAAAAGGGAGGAACGAGACGAACTTGGTCCAAAGAAGGCCTACGGATCAAATGGGAGGACGAAAAGGGATGAACGAGACGAACTTGGTCCAAAGAAGGCCTACGGATCAAATGGGTGGACGAAGATGGACGAACGAGACGAACTTGGTCCAAGGAAGGCCTAGGGATCTAATGGGAGGACGAAGATGGACGAACGAGACGAACTTGGTCCAAAGAAGGCCTACGGATCAAATGGGAGGACGAAGATCGACGAACGAGACGAACTTGGTGCAAAGAAGCCCAACGGATCAAATGGGAGGACGAAAAGGGATGAACGAGACGAACTTGGTCCAAAGAAGGCCTACGGATCAAATGGGTGGACGAAGATGGACGAACGAGACGAACTTGGTCCAAGGAAGGCCTAGGGATCAAATGGGAGGACGAAGATGGACGAACGAGACGAACTTGGTCCAAAGAAGGCCTAGGGAACAAATGGGAGGACGAAGATGGACGAACGAGACGAACTTGGTGCAAAGAAGCCCAACGGATCAAATGGGAGGACGAAAAGGGATGAACGAGACGAACTTGGTCCAAAGAAGGCCTACGGATCAAATGGGTGGACGAAGATGGACGAACGAGACGAACTTGGTCCAAGGAAGGCCTAGGGATCTAATGGGAGGACGAAGATGGACGAACGAGACGAACTTGGTCCAAAGAAGGCCTACGGATCAAATGGGAGGACGAAGATGGACGAACGAGACGAATTTGGTGCAAAGAAGCCCAACGGATCAAATGGGAGGACGAAAAGGGATGAACGAGACGAACTTGGTCCAAAGAAGGCCTAGAGATCAAATGGGAGGACGAAGATGGACGAACGAGACGAACTTGGTGCAAAGAAGCCCAACGGATCAAATGGGAGGACGAAGATGGACGAACGAGACGAATTTGGTGCAAAGAAGCCCAACGGATCAAATGGGAGGACGAAAAGGGAGGAACGAGACGAACTTGGTCCAAAGAAGGCCTACGGATCAAATGGGTGGACGAAGATGGACGAACTAGACGAACTTGGTCCAAGGAAGACCTAGGGATCTAATGGGAGGACGAAGATGGACGAACGAGACGAACTTGGTCCAAAGAAGGCCTACGGATCAAATAGGAGGACGAAGATGGACGAACGAGACGAATTTGGTGCAAAGAAGCCCAACGGATCAAATGGGAGGACGAAAAGGGATGAACGAGACGAACTTGGTCAAAAGGAGGCCTACGGATCAAATGGGTGGATGAAGATGGACGAACGAGACGAACTTGGTCCAAAGAAGGCCTAGGGATCAAATTGGAGGACGAAGATGGACGAACGAGACGAACTTGGTGCAAAGAAGCCCAACGGATCAAATGGGAGGACGAAAAGGGATGAACGAGACGAACTTGGTCCAAAGAAGGCCTACGGATCAAATGGGTGGACGAAGATGGACGAACGAGACGAACTTGGTCCAAGGAAGGCCTAGGGATCAAATGGGAGGACGAAGATGGACGAACGAGACGAACTTGGTCCAAAGAAGGCCTACGGATCAAATGGGAGGACGAAGATGGAGGAACGAGGCGAACTTGGTCCAAAGAAGGCCTAGGGATCAAACGGGAGGACGAAGATGGATGAACGAGACGAACTTGGTGCAAAGAAGCCCAACGGATCAAATGGGAGGACGAAAAGGGATGAACGAGACGAACTTGGTCAAAAGGAGGCCTACGGATCAAATGGGTGGATGAAGATGGACGAACGAGACGAACTTGGTCCAAAGAAGGCCTAGGGATCAAATTGGAGGACGAAGATGGACGAACGAGACGAACTTGGTGCAAAGAAGCCCAACGGATCAAATGGGAGGACGAAAAGGGATGAACGAGACGAACTTGGTCCAAAGAAGGCCTACGGATCAAATGGGTGGACGAAGATGGACGAACGAGACGAACTTGGTCCAAGGAAGGCCTAGGGATCAAATGGGAGGACGAAGATGGACGAACGAGACGAACTTGGTCCAAAGAAGGCCTACGGATCAAATGGGAGGACGAAGATGGAGGAACGAGGCGAACTTGGTCCAAAGAAGGCCTAGGGATCAAATGGGAGGACGAAGATGGACGAACGAGACGAACTTGGTGCAAAGAAGCCCAACGGATCAAATGGGAGGACGAAAAGGGATGAACGAGACGAACTTGGTCCAAAGAAGGCCTACGGATCAAATGGGTGGACGAAGATGGACGAACGAGACGAACTTGGTCCAAGGAAGGCCTAGGGATCTAATGGGAGGACGAAGATGGACGAACGAGACGAACTTGGTCCAAAGAAGGCCTACGGATCAAATGGGAGGACGAAGATCGACGAACGAGACGAACTTGGTGCAAAGAAGCCCAACGGATCAAATGGGAGGACGAAAAGGGATGAACGAGACGAACTTGGTCCAAAGAAGGCCTACGGATCAAATGGGTGGACGAAGATGGACGAACGAGACGAACTTGGTCCAAGGAAGGCCTAGGGATCTAATGGGAGGACGAAGATGGACGAACGAGACGAACTTGGTCCAAAGAAGCCCAACGGATCAAATGGGAGGACGAAAAGGGATGAACGAGACGAACTTGGTCCAAAGAAGGCCTACGGATCAAATGGGTGGACGAAGATGGACGAACGAGACGAACTTGGTCCAAGGAAGGCCTAGGGATCTAATGGGAGGACGAAGATGGACGAACGAGACGAACTTGGTCCAAAGAAGGCCTACGGATCAAATGGGAGGACGAAGATCGACGAACGAGACGAACTTGGTGCAAAGAAGCCCAACGGATCAAATGGGAGGACGAAAAGGGATGAACGAGACGAACTTGGTCCAAAGAAGGCCTACGGATCAAATGGGTGGACGAAGATGGACGAACGAGACGAACTTGGTCCAAGGAAGGCCTAGGGATCAAATGGGAGGACGAAGATGGACGAACGAGACGAACTTGGTCCAAAGAAGGCCTAGGGAACAAATGGGAGGACGAAGATGGACGAACGAGACGAACTTGGTGCAAAGAAGCCCAACGGATCAAATGGGAGGACGAAAAGGGATGAACGAGACGAACTTGGTCCAAAGAAGGCCTACGGATCAAATGGGTGGACGAAGATGGACGAACGAGACGAACTTGGTCCAAGGAAGGCCTAGGGATCTAATGGGAGGACGAAGATGGACGAACGAGACGAACTTGGTCCAAAGAAGGCCTACGGATCAAATGGGAGGACGAAGATGGACGAACGAGACGAATTTGGTGCAAAGAAGCCCAACGGATCAAATGGGAGGACGAAAAGGGATGAACGAGACGAACTTGGTCCAAAGAAGGCCTAGAGATCAAATGGGAGGACGAAGATGGACGAACGAGACGAACTTGGTGCAAAGAAGCCCAACGGATCAAATGGGAGGACGAAGATGGACGAACGAGACGAATTTGGTGCAAAGAAGCCCAACGGATCAAATGGGAGGACGAAAAGGGAGGAACGAGACGAACTTGGTCCAAAGAAGGCCTACGGATCAAATGGGTGGACGAAGATGGACGAACTAGACGAACTTGGTCCAAGGAAGACCTAGGGATCTAATGGGAGGACGAAGATGGACGAACGAGACGAACTTGGTCCAAAGAAGGCCTACGGATCAAATGGGAGGACGAAGATGGACGAACGAGACGAATTTGGTGCAAAGAAGCCCAACGGATCAAATGGGAGGACGAAAAGGGATGAACGAGACGAACTTGGTCAAAAGGAGGCCTACGGATCAAATGGGTGGATGAAGATGGACGAACGAGACGAACTTGGTCCAAAGAAGGCCTAGGGATCAAATTGGAGGACGAAGATGGACGAACGAGACGAACTTGGTGCAAAGAAGCCCAACGGATCAAATGGGAGGACGAAAAGGGATGAACGAGACGAACTTGGTCCAAAGCAGGCCTACGGATCAAATGGGTGGACGAAGATGGACGAACGAGACGAACTTGGTCCAAGGAAGGCCTAGGGATCAAATGGGAGGACGAAGATGGACGAACGAGACGAACTTGGTCCAAAGAAGGCCTACGGATCAAATGGGAGGACGAAGATGGAGGAACGAGGCGAACTTGGTCCAAAGAAGGCCTAGGGATCAAACGGGAGGACGAAGATGGATGAACGAGACGAACTTGGTGCAAAGAAGCCCAACGGATCAAATGGGAGGACGAAAAGGGATGAACGAGACGAACTTGGTCCAAAGAAGGCCTACGGATCAAATGGGTGGACGAAGATGATCGAACGAGACGAACTTGGTCCAAAGAAGGCCTAGGGAACAAATGGGAGGACGAAGATGGACGAACGAGACGAACTTGGTGCAAAGAAGCCCAACGGATCAAATGGGAGGACGAAGAGGGATGAACGAGACGAACTTGGTCCAAAGAAGGCCTACGGATCAAATGGGTGGACGAAGATGGACGAACGAGACGAACTTGTTCCAAGGAAGGCCTAGGGATCTAATGGGAGGACGAAGATGGACAAACGAGACGAACTTGGTCCAAAGAAGGCCTACGGATCAAATGGGAGGACGAAGATGGACGAACGAGACGAATTTGGTGCAAAGAAGCCCAACGGATCAAATGGGAGGACGAAAAGGGAGGAACGAGACGAACTTGGTCCAAAGAAGGCCTAGGGATCAAATGGGAGGACGAAGATGGACGAACGAGACGAACTTGGTGCAAAGAAGCCCAACGGATCAAATGGGAGGACGAAGATGGACGAACGAGACGAAATTGGTGCAAAGAAGCCCAACGGATCAAATGGGAGGACGAAAAGGGAGGAACGAGACGAACTTGGTCCAAAGAAGGCCTACGGATCAAATGGGTGGATGAAGATGGACGAACGAGACGAACTTGGTCCAAAGAAGGCCTAGGGATCAAATGGGAGGACGAAGATGGACGAACGAGACGAACTTGGTGCAAAGAAGCCCAACGGATCAAATGGGAGGACGAAAAGGGATGAACGAGACGAACTTGGTGCAAAGAAGGCCTACGGATCAAATGGGTGGACGAAGATGGACGAACGAGACGAACTTGGTCCAAGGAAGGCCTAGGGATCAAATGGGAGGACGAAGATGGACGAACGAGACGAACTTGGTCCAAAGAAGGCCTACGGATCAAATGGGAGGACGAAGATGGAGGAACGAGGCGAACTTGGTCCAAAGAAGGCCTAGGGATCAAATGGGAGGACGAAGATGGACGAACGAGACGAACTTGGTGCAAAGAAGCCCAACGGATCAAATGGGAGGACGAAAAGGGATGAACGAGACGAACTTGGTCCAAAGAAGGCCTACGGATCAAATGGGTGGACGAAGATGGACGAACGAGACGAACTTGGTCCAAGGAAGGCCTAGGGATCTAATGGGAGGACGAAGATGGACGAACGAGACGAACTTGGTCCAAAGAAGGCCTACGGATCAAATGGGAGGACGAAGATCGACGAACGAGACGAACTTGGTGCAAAGAAGCCCAACGGATCAAATGGGAGGACGAAAAGGGATGAACGAGACGAACTTGGTCCAAAGAAGGCCTACGGATCAAATGGGTGGACGAAGATGGACGAACGAGACGAACTTGGTCCAAGGAAGGCCTAGGGATCTAATGGGAGGACGAAGATGGACGAACGAGACGAACTTGGTCCAAAGAAGGCCTAGGGAACAAATGGGAGGACGAAGATGGACGAACGAGACGAACTTGGTGCAAAGAAGCCCAACGGATCAAATGGGAGGACGAAAAGGGATGAACGAGACGAACTTGGTCCAAAGAAGGCCTACGGATCAAATGGGTGGACGAAGATGGACGAACGAGACGAACTTGGTCCAAGGAAGGCCTAGGGATCTAATGGGAGGACGAAGATGGACGAACGAGACGAACTTGGTCCAAAGAAGGCCTACGGATCAAATGGGAGGACGAAGATGGACGAACGAGACGAATTTGGTGCAAAGAAGCCCAACGGATCAAATGGGAGGACGAAAACGGATGAACGAGACGAACTTGGTCCAAAGAAGGCCTAGAGATCAAATGGGAGGACGAAGATGGACGAACGAGACGAACTTGGTGCAAAGAAGCCCAACGGATCAAATGGGAGGACGAAGATGGACGAACGAGACGAATTTGGTGCAAAGAAGCCCAACGGCTCAAATGGGAGGACGAAAAGGGAGGAACGAGACGAACTTGGTCCAAAGAAGGCCTACGGATCAAATGGGTGGACGAAGATGGACGAACTAGACGAACTTGGTCCAAGGAAGACCTAGGGATCTAATGGGAGGACGAAGATGGACGAACGAGACGAACTTGGTCCAAAGAAGGCCTACGGATCAAATGGGAGGACGAAGATGGACGAACGAGACGAATTTGGTGCAAAGAAGCCCAACGGATCAAATGGGAGGACGAAAAGGGATGAACGAGACGAACTTGGTCCAAAGAAGGCCTACGGATCAAATGGGTGGACGAAGATGGACGAACGAGACGAACTTGGTCCAAGGAAGGCCTAGGGATCAAACGGGAGGACGAAGATGGATGAACGAGACGAACTTGGTGCAAAGAAGCCCAACGGATCAAATGGGAGGACGAAAAGGGATGAACGAGACGAACTTGGTCCAAAGAAGGCCTACGGATCAAATGGGTGGACGAAGATGATCGAACGAGAAGAACTTGGTCCAAAGAAGGCCTAGGGAACAAATGGGAGGACGAAGATGGACGAACGAGACGAACTTGGTGCAAAGAAGCCCAACGGATCAAATGGGAGGACGAAGAGGGATGAACGAGACGAACTTGGTCCAAAGAAGGCCTACGGATCAAATGGGTGGACGAAGATGGACGAACGAGACGAACTTGTTCCAAGGAAGGCCTAGGGATCTAATGGGAGGACGAAGATGGACGAACGAGACGAACTTGGTGCAAAGAAGCCCAACGGATCAAATGGGAGGACGAAAAGGGATGAACGAGACGAACTTGGTCCAAAGAAGGCCTACGGATCAAATGGGAGGACGAAGATGGACGAACGAGACGAACTTGGTCCAAAGAAGGCCTACGGATCAAATGGGAGGACGAAGATGGAGGAACGAGGCGAACTTGGTCCAAAGAAGGCCTAGGGATCAAACGGGAGGACGAAGATGGATGAACGAGACGAACTTGGTGCAAAGAAGCCCAACGGATCAAATGGGAGGACGAAAAGGGATGAACGAGACGAACTTGGTCCAAAGAAGGCCTACGGATCAAATGGGTGGACGAAGATGATCGAACGAGACGAACTTGGTCCAAAGAAGGCCTAGGGAACAAATGGGAGGACGAAGATGGACGAACGAGACGAACTTGGTGCAAAGAAGCCCAACGGATCAAATGGGAGGACGAAGAGGGATGAACGAGACGAACTTGGTCCAAAGAAGGCCTACGGATCAAATGGGTGGACGAAGATGGACGAACGAGACGAACTTGTTCCAAGGAAGGCCTAGGGATCTAATGGGAGGACGAAGATGGACGAACGAGACGAACTTGGTCCAAAGAAGGCCTACGGATCAAATGGGAGGACGAAGATGGACGAACGAGACGAATTTGGTGCAAAGAAGCCCAACGGATCAAATGGGAGGACGAAAAGGGAGGAACGAGACGAACTTGGTCCAAAGAAGGCCTAGGGATCAAATGGGAGGACGAAGATGGACGAACGAGACGAACTTGGTGCAAAGAAGCCCAACGGATCAAATGGGAGGACGAAGATGGACGAACGAGACGAAATTGGTGCAAAGAAGCCCAACGGATCAAATGGGAGGACGAAAAGGGAGGAACGAGACGAACTTGGTCCAAAGAAGGCCTACGGATCAAATGGGTGGATGAAGATGGACGAACGAGACGAACTTGGTCCAAAGAAGGCCTAGGGATCAAATGGGAGGACGAAGATGGACGAACGAGACGAACTTGGTGCAAAGAAGCCCAACGGATCAAATGGGAGGACGAAAAGGGATGAACGAGACGAACTTGGTGCAAAGAAGGCCTACGGATCAAATGGGTGGACGAAGATGGACGAACGAGACGAACTTGGTCCAAGGAAGGCCTAGGGATCAAATGGGAGGACGAAGATGGACGAACGAGACGAACTTGGTCCAAAGAAGGCCTACGGATCAAATGGGAGGACGAAGATGGAGGAACGAGGCGAACTTGGTCCAAAGAAGGCCTAGGGATCAAATGGGAGGACGAAGATGGACGAACGAGACGAACTTGGTGCAAAGAAGCCCAACGGATCAAATGGGAGGACGAAAAGGGATGAACGAGACGAACTTGGTCCAAAGAAGGCCTACGGATCAAATGGGTGGACGAAGATGGACGAACGAGACGAACTTGGTCCAAGGAAGGCCTAGGGATCTAATGGGAGGACGAAGATGGACGAACGAGACGAACTTGGTCCAAAGAAGGCCTACGGATCAAATGGGAGGACGAAGATCGACGAACGAGACGAACTTGGTGCAAAGAAGCCCAACGGATCAAATGGGAGGACGAAAAGGGATGAACGAGACGAACTTGGTCCAAAGAAGGCCTACGGATCAAATGGGTGGACGAAGATGGACGAACGAGACGAACTTGGTCCAAGGAAGGCCTAGGGATCTAATGGGAGGACGAAGATGGACGAACGAGACGAACTTGGTCCAAAGAAGGCCTAGGGAACAAATGGGAGGACGAAGATGGACGAACGAGACGAACTTGGTGCAAAGAAGCCCAACGGATCAAATGGGAGGACGAAAAGGGATGAACGAGACGAACTTGGTCCAAAGAAGGCCTACGGATCAAATGGGTGGACGAAGATGGACGAACGAGACGAACTTGGTCCAAGGAAGGCCTAGGGATCTAATGGGAGGACGAAGATGGACGAACGAGACGAACTTGGTCCAAAGAAGGCCTACGGATCAAATGGGAGGACGAAGATGGACGAACGAGACGAATTTGGTGCAAAGAAGCCCAACGGATCAAATGGGAGGACGAAAACGGATGAACGAGACGAACTTGGTCCAAAGAAGGCCTAGAGATCAAATGGGAGGACGAAGATGGACGAACGAGACGAACTTGGTGCAAAGAAGCCCAACGGATCAAATGGGAGGACGAAGATGGACGAACGAGACGAATTTGGTGCAAAGAAGCCCAACGGCTCAAATGGGAGGACGAAAAGGGAGGAACGAGACGAACTTGGTCCAAAGAAGGCCTACGGATCAAATGGGTGGACGAAGATGGACGAACTAGACGAACTTGGTCCAAGGAAGACCTAGGGATCTAATGGGAGGACGAAGATGGACGAACGAGACGAACTTGGTCCAAAGAAGGCCTACGGATCAAATGGGAGGACGAAGATGGACGAACGAGACGAATTTGGTGCAAAGAAGCCCAACGGATCAAATGGGAGGACGAAAAGGGATGAACGAGACGAACTTGGTCCAAAGAAGGCCTACGGATCAAATGGGTGGACGAAGATGGACGAACGAGACGAACTTGGTCCAAGGAAGGCCTAGGGATCAAACGGGAGGACGAAGATGGATGAACGAGACGAACTTGGTGCAAAGAAGCCCAACGGATCAAATGGGAGGACGAAAAGGGATGAACGAGACGAACTTGGTCCAAAGAAGGCCTACGGATCAAATGGGTGGACGAAGATGATCGAACGAGAAGAACTTGGTCCAAAGAAGGCCTAGGGAACAAATGGGAGGACGAAGATGGACGAACGAGACGAACTTGGTGCAAAGAAGCCCAACGGATCAAATGGGAGGACGAAGAGGGATGAACGAGACGAACTTGGTCCAAAGAAGGCCTACGGATCAAATGGGTGGACGAAGATGGACGAACGAGACGAACTTGTTCCAAGGAAGGCCTAGGGATCTAATGGGAGGACGAAGATGGACGAACGAGACGAACTTGGTCCAAAGAAGGCCTACGGATCAAATGGGAGGACGAAGATGGACGAACGAGACGAATTTGGTGCAAAGAAGCCCAACGGATCAAATGGCAGGACGAAAAGGGATGAACGAGACGAACTTGGTCCAAAGAAGGCCTAGGGATCAAATGGGAGGACGAAGATGGACGAACGAGACGAACTTGGTGCAAAGAAGCCCAACGGATCAAATGGGAGGACGAAGATGGACGAACGAGACGAAATTGGTACAAAGAAGCCCAACGGATCAAATGGGAGGACGAAAAGGGAGGAACGAGACGAACTTGGTCCAAAGAAGGCCTACGGATCAAATGGGTGGACGAATATGGACGAACGAGACGAACTTGGTCCAAAGAAGGCCTAGGGAACAAATGGGAGGACGAAGATGGACGAACGAGACGAACTTGGTGCAAAGAAGCCCAACGGATCAAATGGGAGGACGAAAAGGGATGAACGAGACGAACTTGGTCCAAAGAAGGCCTACGGATCAAATGGGTGGACGAAGATGGACAAACGAGACGAACTTGGTCCAAGGAAGGCCTAGGGATCAAATGGGAGGACGAAGATGGACGAACGAGACGAACTTGGTCCAAAGAAGGCCTACGGATCAAATGGGAGGACGAAGATGGAGGAACGAGGCGAACTTGGTCCAAAGAAGGCCTACGGATCAAATGGGTGGACGAAGATGGACAAACGAGACGAACTTGGTCCAAGGAAGGCCTAGGGATCAAATGGGAGGACGAAGATGGACGAACGAGACGAACTTGGTCCAAAGAAGGCCTACGGATCAAATGGGAGGACGAAGATGGAGGAACGAGGCGAACTTGGTCCAAAGAAGGCCTACGGATCAAATGGGTGGATGAAGATGGACGAACGAGACGAACTTGGTCCAAAGAAGGCCTAGGGATCAAATGGGAGGACGAAGATGGACGAACGAGACGAACTTGGTGCAAAGAAGCCCAACGGATCAAATGGGAGGACGAAAAGGGATGAACGAGACGAACTTGGTCCAAAGAAGGCCTACGGATCAAATGGGTGGACGAAGATGGACGAACGAGACGAACTTGGTCCAAGGAAGGCCTAGGGATCAAATGGGAGGACGAAGATGGACGAACGAGACGAACTTGGTCCAAAGAAGGCCTACGGATCAAATGGGAGGACGAAGATGGAGGAACGAGGCGAACTTGGTCCAAAGAAGGCCTAGGGATCAAATGGCAGGACGAAGATGGACGAACGAGACGAACTTGGTGCAAAGAAGCCCAACGGATCAAATGGGAGGACGAAAAGGGATGAACGAGACGAACTTGGTCCAAAGAAGGCCTACGGATCAAATGGGTGGACGAAGATGGACGAACGAGACGAACTTGGTCCAAGGAAGGCCTAGGGATCTAATGGGAGGACGAAGATGGACGAACGAGACGAACTTGGTCCAAAGAAGGCCTGCGGATCAAATGGGAGGACGAAGATCGACGAACGAGACGAACTTGGTGCAAAGAAGCCCAACGGATCAAATGGGAGGACGAAAAGGGATGAACGAGACGAACTTGGTCCAAAGAAGGCCTACGGATCAAATGGGTGGACGAAGATGGACGAACGAGACGAACTTGGTCCAAGGAAGGCCTAGGGATCTAATGGGAGGACGAAGATGGACGAACGAGACGAACTTGGTCCAAAGAAGGCCTAGGGAACAAATGGGAGGACGAAGATGGACGAACGAGACGAACTTGGTGCAAAGAAGCCCAACGGATCAAATGGGAGGACGAAAAGGGATGAACGAGACGAACTTGGTCCAAAGAAGGCCTACGGATCAAATGGGTGGACGAAGATGGACGAACGAGACGAACTTGGTCCAAGGAAGGCCTAGGGATCTAATGGGAGGACGAAGATGGACGAACGAGACGAACTTGGTCCAAAGAAGGCCTACGGATCAAATGGGAGGACGAAGATGGACGAACGAGACGAATTTGGTGCAAAGAAGCCCAACGGATCAAATGGGAGGACGAAAAGGGATGATCGAGACGAACTTGGTCCAAAGAAGGGGTAGAGATCAAATGGGAGGACGAAGATGGACGAACGAGACGAACTTGGTGCAAAGAAGCCCAACGGATCAAATGGGAGGACGAAGATGGACGAACGAGACGAATTTGGTGCAAAGAAGCCCAACGGATCAAATGGGAGGACGAAAAGGGAGGAACGAGACGAACTTGGTCCAAAGAAGGCCTACGGATCAAATGGGTGGACGAAGATGGACGAACTAGACGAACTTGGTCCAAGGAAGACCTAGGGATCTAATGGGAGGACGAAGATGGACGAACGAGACGAACTTGGTCCAAAGAAGGCCTACGGATCAAATGGGAGGACGAAGATGGACGAACGAGACGAATTTGGTGCAAAGAAGCCCAACGGATCAAATGGGAGGACGAAAAGGGATGAACGAGACGAACTTGGTCAAAAGGAGGCCTACGGATCAAATGGGTGGATGAAGATGGACGAACGAGACGAACTTGGTCCAAAGAAGGCCTAGGGATCAAATTGGAGGACGAAGATGGACGAACGAGACGAACTTGGTGCAAAGAAGCCCAACGGATCAAATGGGAGGACGAAAAGGGATGAACGAGACGAACTTGGTCCAAAGAAGGCCTACGGATCAAATGGGTGGACGAAGATGGACGAACGAGACGAACTTGGTCCAAGGAAGGCCTAGGGATCAAATGGGAGGACGAAGATGGACGAACGAGACGAACTTGGTCCAAAGAAGGCCTACGGATCAAATGGGAGGACGAAGATGGAGGAACGAGGCGAACTTGGTCCAAAGAAGGCCTAGGGATCAAACGGGAGGACGAAGATGGATGAACGAGACGAACTTGGTGCAAAGAAGCCCAACGGATCAAATGGGAGGACGAAAAGGGATGAACGAGACGAACTTGGTCCAAAGAAGGCCTACGGATCAAATGGGTGGACGAAGATGATCGAACGAGACGAACTTGGTCCAAAGAAGGCCTACGGATCAAATGGGAGGACGAAGATGGACGAACGAGACGAATTTGGTGCAAAGAAGCCCAACGGATCAAATGGGAGGACGAAAAGGGATGAACGAGACGAACTTGGTCAAAAGGAGGCCTACGGATCAAATGGGTGGATGAAGATGGACGAACGAGACGAACTTGGTCCAAGGAAGGCCTAGGGATCAAATGGGAGGACGAAGATGGACGAACGAGACGAACTTGGTCCAAAGAAGGCCTACGGATCAAATGGGAGGACGAAGATGGAGGAACGAAGCGAACTTGGTCCAAAGAAGGCCTACGGATCAAATGGGTGGATGAAGATGGACGAACGAGACGAACTTGGTCCAAAGAAGGCCTAGGGATCAAATGGGAGGACGAAGATGGACGAACGAGACGAACTTGGTGCAAAGAAGCCCAACGGATCAAATGGGAGGACGAAAAGGGATGAACGAGACGAACTTGGTCCAAAGAAGGCCTACGGATCAAATGGGTGGACGAAGATGGACGAACGAGACGAACTTGGTCCAAGGAAGGCCTAGGGATCAAATGGGAGGACGAAGATGGACGAACGAGACGAACTTGGTCCAAAGAAGGCCTACGGATCAAATGGGAGGACGAAGATGGAGGAACGAGGCGAACTTGGTCCAAAGAAGGCCTAGGGATCAAATGGGAGGACGAAGATGGACGAACGAGACGAACTTGGTGCAAAGAAGCCCAACGGATCAAATGGGAGGACGAAAAGGGATGAACGAGACGAACATGGTCCAAAGAAGGCCTACGGATCAAATGGGTGGACGAAGATGGACGAACGAGACGAACTTGGTCCAAGGAAGGCCTAGGGATCTAATGGGAGGACGAAGATGGACGAACGAGACGAACTTGGTCCAAAGAAGGCCTGCGGATCAAATGGGAGGACGAAGATCGACGAACGAGACGAACTTGGTGCAAAGAAGCCCAACGGATCAAATGGGAGGACGAAAAGGGATGAACGAGACGAACTTGGTCCAAAGAAGGCCTACGGATCAAATGGGTGGACGAAGATGGACGAACGAGACGAACTTGGTCCAAGGAAGGCCTAGGGATCTAATGGGAGGACGAAGATGGACGAACGAGACGAACTTGGTCCAAAGAAGGCCTAGGGAACAAATGGGAGGACGAAGATGGACGAACGAGACGAACTTGGTGCAAAGAAGCCCAACGGATCAAATGGGAGGACGAAAAGGGATGAACGAGACGAACTTGGTCCAAAGAAGGCCTACGGATCAAATGGGTGGACGAAGATGGACGAACGAGACGAACTTGGTCCAAGGAAGGCCTAGGGATCTAATGGGAGGACGAAGATGGACGAACGAGACGAACTTGGTCCAAAGAAGGCCTACGGATCAAATGGGAGGACGAAGATGGACGAACGAGACGAATTTGGTGCAAAGAAGCCCAACGGATCAAATGGGAGGACGAAAAGGGATGAACGAGACGAACTTGGTCCAAAGAAGGCCTAGAGATCAAATGGGAGGACGAAGATGTACGAACGAGACGAACTTGGTGCAAAGAAGCCCAACGGATCAAATGGGAGGACGAAGATGGACGAACGAGACGAATTTGGTGCAAAGAAGCCCAACGGATCAAATGGGAGGACGAAAAGGGAGGAACGAGACGAACTTGGTCCAAAGAAGGCCTACGGATCAAATGGGTGGACGAAGATGGACGAACTAGACGAACTTGGTCCAAGGAAGACCTAGGGATCTAATGGGAGGACGAAGATGGACGAACGAGACGAACTTGGTCCAAAGAAGGCCTACGGATCAAATGGGAGGACGAAGATGGACGAACGAGACGAATTTGGTGCAAAGAAGCCCAACGGATCAAATGGGAGGACGAAAAGGGATGAACGAGACGAACTTGGTCAAAAGGAGGCCTACGGATCAAATGGGTGGATGAAGATGGACGAACGAGACGAACTTGGTCCAAAGAAGGCCTAGGGATCAAATTGGAGGACGAAGATGGACGAACGAGACGAACTTGGTGCAAAGAAGCCCAACGGATCAAATGGGAGGACGAAAAGGGATGAACGAGACGAACTTGGTCCAAAGAAGGCCTACGGATCAAATGGGTGGACGAAGATGGACGAACGAGACGAACTTGGTCCAAGGAAGGCCTAGGGATCAAATGGGAGGACGAAGATGGACGAACGAGACGAACTTGGTCCAAAGAAGGCCTACGGATCAAATGGGAGGACGAAGATGGAGGAACGAGGCGAACTTGGTCCAAAGAAGGCCTAGGGATCAAACGGGAGGACGAAGATGGATGAACGAGACGAACTTGGTGCAAAGAAGCCCAACGGATCAAATGGGAGGACGAAAAGGGATGAACGAGACGAACTTGGTCCAAAGAAGGCCTACGGATCAAATGGGTGGACGTAGATGATCGAACGAGACGAACTTGGTCCAAAGAAGGCCTAGGGAACAAATGGGAGGACGAAGATGGACGAACGAGACGAACTTGGTGCAAAGAAGCCCAACGGATCAAATGGGAGGACGAAGAGGGATGAACGAGACGAACTTGGTCCAAAGAAGGCCTACGGATCAAATGGGTGGACGAAGATGGACGAACGAGACGAACTTGTTCCAAGGAAGGCCTAGGGATCTAATGGGAGGACGAAGATGGACGAACGAGACGAACTTGGTCCAAAGAAGGCCTACGGATCAAATGGGAGGACGAAGATGGACGAACGAGACGAATTTGGTGCAAAGAAGCCCAACGGATCAAATGGGAGGACGAAAAGGGATGAACGAGACGAACTTGGTCCAAAGAAGGCCTAGGGATCAAATGGGAGGACGAAGATGGACGAACGAGACGAACTTGGTGCAAAGAAGCCCAACGGATCAAATGGGAGGACGAAGATGGACGAACGAGACGAAATTGGTGCAAAGAAGCCCAACGGATCAAATGGGAGGACGAAAAGGGAGGAACGAGACGAACTTGGTCCAAAGAAGGCCTACGGATCAAATGGGTGGACGAATATGGACGAACGAGACGAACTTGGTCCAAAGAAGGCCTAGGGAACAAATGGGAGGACGAAGATGGACGAACGAGACGAACTTGGTGCAAAGAAGCCCAACGGATCAAATGGGAGGACGAAAAGGGATGAACGAGACGAACTTGGTCCAAAGAAGGCCTACGGATCAAATGGGTGGACGAAGATGGACAAACGAGACAAACTTGGTCCAAGGAAGGCCTAGGGATCAAATGGGAGGACGAAGATGGACGAACGAGACGAACTTGGTCCAAAGAAGGCCTACGGAACAAATGGGAGGACGAAGATGGAGGAACGAGGCGAACTTGGTCCAAAGAAGGCCTAGGGATCAAATGGGAGGACGAAGATGGACGAACGAGACGAACTTGGTGCAAAGAAGCCCAACGGATCAAATGGGAGGACGAAAAGGGATGAACGAGACGAACTTGGTCCAAAGAAGGCCTACGGATCAAATGGGTGGACGAAGATGGACGAACGAGACGAACTTGGTCCAAGGAAGGCCTAGGGATCTAATGGGAGGACGAAGATGGACGAACGAGACGAACTTGGTCCAAAGAAGGCCTACGGATCAAATGGGAGGACGAAGATCGACGAACGAGACGAACTTGGTGCAAAGAAGCCCAACGGATCAAATGGGAGGACGAAAAGGGATGAACGAGACGAACTTGGTCCAAAGAAGGCCTACGGATCAAATGGGTGGACGAAGATGGACGAACGAGACGAACTTGGTCCAAGGAAGGCCTAGGGATCTAATGGGAGGACGAAGATGGACGAACGAGACGAACTTGGTCCAAAGAAGGCCTAGGGAACAAATGGGAGGACGAAGATGGACGAACGAGACGAACTTGGTGCAAAGAAGCCCAACGGATCAAATGGGAGGACGAAAAGGGATGAACGAGACGAACTTGGTCCAAAGAAGGCCTACGGATCAAATGGGTGGACGAAGATGGACGAACGAGACGAACTTGGTCCAAGGAAGGCCTAGGGATCTAATGGGAGGACGAAGATGGACGAACGAGACGAACTTGGTCCAAAGAAGGCCTACGGATCAAATGGGAGGACGAAGATGGACGAACGAGACGAATTTGGTGCAAAGAAGCCCAACGGATCAAATGGGAGGACGAAAAGGGATGAACGAGACGAACTTGGTCCAAAGAAGGCCTAGAGATCAAATGGGAGGACGAAGATGGACGAACGAGACGAACTTGGTGCAAAGAAGCCCAACGGATCAAATGGGAGGACGAAGATGGACGAACGAGACGAACTTGGTGCAAAGAAGCCCAACGGATCAAATGGGAGGACGAAAAGGGAGGAACGAGACGAACTTGGTCCAAAGAAGGCCTACGGATCAAATGGGTGGACGAAGATGGACGAACTAGACGAACTTGGTCCAAGGAAGACCTAGGGATCTAATGGGAGGACGAAGATGGACGAACGAGACGAACTTGGTCCAAAGAAGGCCTACGGATCAAATGGGAGGACGAAGATGGACGAACGAGACGAATTTGGTGCAAAGAAGCCCAACGGATCAAATGGGAGGACGAAAAGGGATGAACGAGACGAACTTGGTCAAAAGGAGGCCTACGGATCAAATGGGTGGATGAAGATGGACGAACGAGACGAACTTGGTCCAAAGAAGGCCTAGGGATCAAATTGGAGGACGAAGATGGACGAACGAGACGAACTTGGTGCAAAGAAGCCCAACGGATCAAATGGGAGGACGAAAAGGGATGAACGAGACGAACTTGGTCCAAAGAAGGCCTACGGATCAAATGGGTGGACGAAGATGGACGAACGAGACGAACTTGGTCCAAGGAAGGCCTAGGGATCAAATGGGAGGACGAAGATGGACGAACGAGACGAACTTGGTCCAAAGAAGGCCTACGGATCAAATGGGAGGACGAAGATGGAGGAACGAGGCGAACTTGGTCCAAAGAAGGCCTAGGGATCAAACGGGAGGACGAAGATGGATGAACGAGACGAACTTGGTGCAAAGAAGCCCAACGGATCAAATGGGAGGACGAAAAGGGATGAACGAGACGAACTTGGTCCAAAGAAGGCCTACGGATCAAATGGGTGGACGAAGATGATCGAACGAGACGAACTTGGTCCAAAGAAGGCCTAGGGAACAAATGGGAGGACGAAGATGGACGAACGAGACGAACTTGGTGCAAAGAAGCCCAACGGATCAAATGGGAGGACGAAGAGGGATGAACGAGACGAACTTGGTCCAAAGAAGGCCTACGGATCAAATGGGTGGACGAAGATGGACGAACGAGACGAACTTGTTCCAAGGAAGGCCTAGGGATCTAATGGGAGGACGAAGATGGACGAACGAGACGAACTTGGTCCAAAGAAGGCCTACGGATCAAATGGGAGGACGAAGATGGACGAACGAGACGAATTTGGTGCAAAGAAGCCCAACGGATCAAATGGGAGGACGAAAAGGGATGAACGAGACGAACTTGGTCCAAAGAAGGCCTAGGGATCAAATGGGAGGACGAAGATGGACGAACGAGACGAACTTGGTGCAAAGAAGCCCAACGGATCAAATCGGAGGACGAAGATGGACGAACGAGACGAAATTGGTGCAAAGAAGCCCAACGGATCAAATGGGAGGACGAAAAGGGAGGAACGAGACGAACTTGGTCCAAAGAAGGCCTACGGATCAAATGGGTGGACGAATATGGACGAACGAGACGAACTTGGTCCAAAGAAGGCCTAGGGAACAAATGGGAGGACGAAGATGGACGAACGAGACGAACTTGGTGCAAAGAAGCCCAACGGATCAAATGGGAGGACGAAAAGGGATGAACGAGACGAACTTGGTACAAAGAAGGCCTACGGATCAAATGGGTGGACGAAGATGGACAAACGAGACGAACTTGGTCCAAGGAAGGCCTAGGGATCAAATGGGAGGACGAAGATGGACGAACGAGACGAACTTGGTCCAAAGAAGGCCTACGGATCAAATGGGAGGACGAAGATGGAGGAACGAGGCGAACTTGGTCCAAAGAAGGCCTACGGATCAAATGGGTGGACGAAGATGATCGAACGAGACGAACTTGGTCCAAAGAAGGCCTAGGGAACAAATGGGAGGACGAAGATGGACGAACGAGACGAACTTGGTGCAAAGAAGCCCAACGGATCAAATGGGAGGACGAAGAGGGATGAACGAGACGAACTTGGTCCAAAGAAGGCCTACGGATCAAATGGGTGGACGAAGATGGACGAACGAGACGAACTTGTTCCAAGGAAGGCCTAGGGATCTAATGGGAGGACGAAGATGGACGAACGAGACGAACTTGGTCCAAAGAAGGCCTACGGATCAAATGGGAGGACGAAGATGGACGAACGAGACGAATTTGGTGCAAAGAAGCCCAACGGATCAAATGGGAGGACGAAAAGCGATGAACGAGACGAACTTGGTCCAAAGAAGGCCTAGGGATCAAATGGGAGGACGAAGATGGACGAACGAGACGAACTTGGTGCAAAGAAGCCCAACGGATCAAATGGGAGGACGAAGATGGACGAACGAGACGAAATTGGTGCAAAGAAGCCCAACGGATCAAATGGGAGGACAAAAAGGGAGGAACGAGACGAACTTGGTCCAAAGAAGGCCTACGGATCAAATGGGTGGACGAATATGGACGAACGAGACGAACTTGGTCCAAAGAAGGCCTAGGGAACAAATGGGAGGACGAAGATGGACGAACGAGACGAACTTGGTGCAAAGAAGCCCAACGGATCAAATGGGAGGACGAAAAGGGATGAACGAGACGAACTTGGTCCAAAGAAGGCCTACGGATCAAATGGGTGGACGAAGATGATCGAACGAGACGAACTTGGTCCAAAGAAGGCCTAGGGAACAAATGGGAGGACGAAGATGGACGAACGAGACGAACTTGGTGCAAAGAAGCCCAACGGATCAAATGGGAGGACGAAGAGGGATGAACGAGACGAACTTGGTCCAAAGAAGGCCTACGGATCAAATGGGTGGACGAAGATGGACGAACGAGACGAACTTGTTCCAAGGAAGGCCTAGGGATCTAATGGGAGGACGAAGATGGACGAACGAGACGAACTTGGTCCAAAGAAGGCCTACGGATCAAATGGGAGGACGAAGATGGACGAACGAGACGAATTTGGTGCAAAGAAGCCCAACGGATCAAATGGGAGGACGAAAAGGGATGAACGAGACGAACTTGGTCCAAAGAAGGCCTAGGGATCAAATGGGAGGACGAAGATGGACGAACGAGACGAACTTGGTGCAAAGAAGCCCAACGGATCAAATGGGAGGACGAAGATGGACGAACGAGACGAAATTGGTGCAAAGAAGCCCAACGGATCAAATGGGAGGACGAAAAGGGAGGAACGAGACGAACTTGGTCCAAAGAAGGCCTACGGATCAAATGGGTGGACGAATATGGACGAACGAGACGAACTTGGTCCAAAGAAGGCCTAGGGAACAAATGGGAGGACGAAGATGGACGAACGAGACGAACTTGGTGCAAAGAAGCCCAACGGATCAAATGGGAGGACGAAAAGGGATGAACGAGACGAACTTGGTCCAAAGAAGGCCTACGGATCAAATGGGTGGACGAAGATGGACAAACGAGACGAACTTGGTCCAAGGAAGGCCTAGGGATCAAATGGGAGGACGAAGATGGACGAACGAGACGAACTTGGTCCAAAGAAGGCCTACGGATCAAATGGGAGGACGAAGATGGAGGAACGAGGCGAACTTGGTCCAAAGAAGGCCTACGGATCAAATGGGTGGACGAAGATGATCGAACGAGACGAACTTGGTCCAAAGAAGGCCTAGGGAACAAATGGGAGGACGAAGATGGACGAACGAGACGAACTTGGTGCAAAGAAGCCCAACGGATCAAATGGGAGGACGAAGAGGGATGAACGAGACGAACTTGGTCCAAAGAAGGCCTACGGATCAAATGGGTGGACGAAGATGGACGAACGAGACGAACTTGTTCCAAGGAAGGCCTAGGGATCTAATGGGAGGACGAAGATGGACGAACGAGACGAACTTGGTCCAAAGAAGGTCTACGGATCAAATGGGAGGACGAAGATGGACGAACGAGACGAATTTGGTGCAAAGAAGCCCAACGGATCAAATGGGAGGACGAAAAGCGATGAACGAGACGAACTTGGTCCAAAGAAGGCCTAGGGATCAAATGGGAGGACGAAGATGGACGAACGAGACGAACTTGGTGCAAAGAAGCCCAACGGATCAAATGGGAGGACGAAGATGGACGAACGAGACGAAATTGGTGCAAAGAAGCCCAACGGATCAAATGGGAGGACGAAAAGGGAGGAACGAGACGAACTTGGTCCAAAGAAGGCCTACGGATCAAATGGGTGGACGAATATGGACGAACGAGACGAACTTGGTCCAAAGAAGGCCTAGGGAACAAATGGGAGGACGAAGATGGACGAACGAGACGAACTTGGTGCAAAGAAGCCCAACGGATCAAATGGGAGGACGAAAAGGGATGAACGAGACGAACTTGGTCCAAAGAAGGCCTACGGATCAAATGGGTGGACGAAGATGGACAAACGAGACGAACTTGGTCCAAGGAAGGCCTAGGGATCAAATGGGAGGACGAAGATGGACGAACGAGACGAACTTGGTCCAAAGAAGGCCTACGGATCAAATGGGAGGACGAAGATGGAGGAACGAGGCGAACTTGGTCCAAAGAAGGCCTACGGATCAAATGGGTGGACGAAGATGGACAAACGAGACGAACTTGGTCCAAGGAAGGCCTAGGGATCAAATGGGAGGACGAAGATGGACGAACGAGACGAACTTGGTCCAAAGAAGGCCTACGGATCAAATGGGAGGACGAAGATGGAGGAACGAGGCGAACTTGGTCAAAAGAAGGCCTACGGATCAAATGGGTGGATGAAGATGGACGAACGAGACGAACTTGGTCCAAAGAAGGCCTAGGGATCAAATGGGAGGACGAAGATGGACGAACGAGACGAACTTGGTGCAAAGAAGCCCAACGGATCAAATGGGAGGACGAAAAGGGATGAACGAGACGAACTTGGTCCAAAGAAGGCCTACGGATCAAATGGGTGGACGAAGATGGACGAACGAGACGAACTTGGTCCAAGGAAGGCCTAGGGATCAAATGGGAGGACGAAGATGGACGAACGAGACGAACTTGGTCCAAAGAAGGCCTACGGATCAAATGGGAGGACGAAGATGGAGGAACGAGGCGAACTTGGTCCAAAGAAGGCCTAGGGATCAAATGGGAGGACGAAGATGGACGAACGAGACGAACTTGGTGCAAAGAAGCCCAACGGATCAAATGGGAGGACGAAAAGGGATGAACGAGACGAACTTGGTCCAAAGAAGGCCTACGGATCAAATGGGTGGACGAAGATGGACGAACGAGACGAACTTGGTCCAAGGAAGGCCTAGGGATCTAATGGGAGGACGAAGATGGACGAACGAGACGAACTTGGTCCAAAGAAGGCCTGCGGATCAAATGGGAGGACGAAGATCGACGAATGAGACAAACTTGGTGCAAAGAAGCCCAACGGATCAAATGGGAGGACGAAAAGGGATGAACGAGACGAACTTGGTCCAAAGAAGGCCTACGGATCAAATGGGTGGACGAAGATGGACGAACGAGACGAACTTGGTCCAAGGAAGGCCTAGGGATCTAATGGGAGGACGAAGATGGACGAACGAGACGAACTTGGTCCAAAGAAGGCCTAGGGAACAAATGGGAGGACGAAGATGGACGAACGAGACGAACTTGGTGCAAAGAAGCCCAACGGATCAAATGGGAGGACGAAAAGGGATGAACGAGACGAACTTGGTCCAAAGAAGGCCTACGGATCAAATGGGTGGACGAAGATGGACGAACGAGACGAACTTGGTCCAAGGAAGGCCTAGGGATCTAATGGGAGGACGAAGATGGACGAACGAGACGAACTTGGTCCAAAGAAGGCCTACGGATCAAATGGGAGGACGAAGATGGATGAACGAGACGAATTTGGTGCAAAGAAGCCCAACGGTTCAAATGGGAGGACGAAAAGGGATGAACGAGACGAACTTGGTCCAAAGAAGGCCTAGAGATCAAATGGGAGGACGAAGATGGACGAACGAGACGAACTTGGTGCAAAGAAGCCCAACGGATCAAATGGGAGGACGAAGATGGACGAACGAGACGAATTTGGTGCAAAGAAGCCCAACGGATCAAATGGGAGGACGAAAAGGGAGGAACGAGACGAACTTGGTCCAAAGAAGGCCTACGGATCAAATGGGTGGACGAAGATGGACGAACTAGACGAACTTGGTCCAAGGAAGACCTAGGGATCTAATGGGAGGACGGAGATGGACGAACGAGACGAACTTGGTCCAAAGAAGGCCTACGGATCAAATGGGAGGACGAAGATGGACGAACGAGACGAATTTGGTGCAAAGAAGCCCAACGGATCAAATGGGAGGACGAAAAGGGATGAACGAGACGAACTTGGTCAAAAGGAGGCCTACGGATCAAATGGGTGGATGAAGATGGACGAACGAGACGAACTTGGTCCAAAGAAGGCCTAGGGATCAAATTGGAGGACGAAGATGGACGAACGAGACGAACTTGGTGCAAAGAAGCCCAACGGATCAAATGGGAGGACGAAAAGGGATGAACGAGACGAACTTGGTCCAAAGAAGGCCTACGGATCAAATGGGTGGACGAAGATGGACGAACGAGACGAACTTGGTCCAAGGAAGGCCTAGGGATCAAATGGGAGGACGAAGATGGACGAACGAGACGAACTTGGTCCAAAGAAGGCCTACGGATCAAATGGGAGGACGAAGATGGAGGAACGAGGCGAACTTGGTCCAAAGAAGGCCTAGGGATCAAACGGGAGGACGAAGATGGATGAACGAGACGAACTTGGTGCAAAGAAGCCCAACGGATCAAATGGGAGGACGAAAAGGGATGAACGAGACGAACTTGGTCCAAAGAAGGCCTACAGATCAAATGGGTGGACGAAGATGATCGAACGAGACGAACTTGGTCCAAAGAAGGCCTAGGGAACAAATGGGAGGACGAAGATGGACGAACGAGACGAACTTGGTGCAAAGAAGCCCAACGGATCAAATGGGAGGACGAAGAGGGATGAACGAGACGAACTTGGTCCAAAGAAGGCCTACGGATCAAATGGGTGGACGAAGATGGACGAACGAGACGAACTTGTTCCAAGGAAGGCCTAGGGATCTAATGGGAGGACGAAGATGGACGAACGAGACGAACTTGGTCCATAGAAGGCCTACGGATCAAATGGGAGGACGAAGATGGACGAACGAGACGAATTTGGTGCAAAGAAGCCCAACGGATCAAATGGGAGGACGAAAAGGGATGAACGAGACGAACTTGGTCCAAAGAAGGCCTAGGGATCAAATGGGAGGACGAAGATGGACGAACGAGACGAACTTGGTGCAAAGAAGCCCAACGGATCAAATGGGAGGACGAAGATGGACGAACGAGACGAAATTGGTGCAAAGAAGCCCAACGGATCAAATGGGAGGACGAAAAGGGAGGAACGAGACGAACTTGGTCCAAAGAAGGCCTACGGATCAAATGGGTGGACGAATATGGACGAACGAGACGAACTTGGTCCAAAGAAGGCCTAGGGAACAAATGGGAGGACGAAGATGGACGAACGAGACGAACTTGGTGCAAAGAAGCCCAACGGATCAAATGGGAGGACGAAAAGGGATGAACGAGACGAACTTGGTCCAAAGAAGGCCTACGGATCAAATGGGTGGACGAAGATGGACAAACGAGACGAACTTGGTCCAAGGAAGGCCTAGGGATCAAATGGGAGGACGAAGATGGACGAACGAGACGAACTTGGTCCAAAGAAGGCCTACGGATCAAATGGGAGGACGAAGATGGAGGAACGAGGCGAACTTGGTCCAAAGAAGGCCTACAGATCAAATGGGAGGACGAAGATGGACGAACGAGACGAACTTGGTCCAAAGAAGGCCTACGGATCAAATGGGAGGACGAAAAGGGATGAACGAGACGAACTTGGTCCAAAGAAGCCCAACGGATCAAATGGGAGGACGAAGATGGACGAACGAGACGAACTTGGTCCAAAGAAGCCCAACGGATCAAATGGGAGGACGAAGATGGACGAACGAGGCGAACTTGGTCCAAAGAAGGCCTACGGATCAAATGGGAGGACAAAGATGGACGAACGAGACGAACTTGGTCCAAAGAAGGCCTAGGGATCAAATGGGAGGACGAAGATGGACGAACGAGAGGAACTTGGTCCAAAAAAGGCCTAGGGAACAAATGGGAGGACGAAGATGGACGAACGAGACGAACTTGGTGCAAAGAAGCCCAACGGATCAAATGGGAGGACGAAAAGGGATGAACGAGACGAACTTGGTCCAAAGAAGCCCAACGGATCAAATGGGAGGACGAAGATGGACGAACGAGACGAACTTGGTCCAAAGAAGCCCAACGGATCAAATGGGAGGACGAAGATGGACGAACGAGGCGAACTTGGTCCAAAGAAGGCCTAGGGATCAAATGGGAGGACGAAAATGGACGAACGAGACGACTTGGTCCAAAGAAGGCCTACGGACCAAATGGGAGGACGAAGATGGAGGAATGAGGCGAACTTGGTCCAAAGAAGGCCTAGGGATCAAATGGGAGGATGAAGATGGACGAACGAGACGAACTTGGTCCAAAGAAGGCCTAGGGATCAAATGGGAGGACGAAGATGGACGAACGAGACGAACTTGGTGCAAAGAAGCCCAACGGATCAAATGGGAGGACGAAAAGGGATGTACGAGACGAACTTGGTCCAAAGAAGGCCTACGGATCAAATGGGTGGACGAAGATGGACGAACGAGACGAACTTGGTCCAAAGGAGGCCTAGGGAACAAATGGGAGGACGAAGATGGACGAACGAGACGAACTTGGTGCAAAGAAGCCCAACGGATCAAATGGGAGGACGAAAAGGGATGAACGAGACGAACATGGTCCAAAGAAGGCCTACGGATCAAATGGGTGGACGAAGATGGACGAACGAGACGAACTTGGTCCAAGGAAGGCCGACGGATCTAATGGGAGGACGAAGATGGACGAACGAGACGAACTTCGTCCAAAGAAGGCCTACGGATCAAATGGGAGGACGAAGATGGACGAACGAGACGAATTTGGCGCAAAGAAGCCCAACGGATCAAATGGGAGGACGAAAAGGGATGAACGAGACGAACTTGGTCCAAAGAAGGCCTACGGATCAAATGGGTGGACGAAGATGGACGAACGAGACGAACTTGGTCCAAAGAAGGGCTAGGGAACAAATGGGAGGACGAAGATGGACGAACGAGACGAATTTGGTGCAAAGAAGCCCAACGGATCAAATGGGAGGACGAAAAGGGATGAACGAGACGAACTTGGTCCAAAGAAGGCCTACGGATCAAATGGGTGGACGAAGATGGACGAAAGATGGACGAACGAGACGAACTTGGTCCAAAGAAGGCCTAGGGAACAAATGGGAGGACGAAGATGGACGAACGAGACGAACTTGGTGCAAAGAAGCCCAACGGATCAAATGGGAGGACGAAAAGGGATGAACGAGACGAACTTGGTCCAAAGAAGGCCTACGGATCAAATGGGTGGACGAAGATGGACGAACGAGACGAACTTGGTCCAAAGAAGGCCTAGGGAACAAATGGGAGGACGAAGATGGACGAACGAGACGAACTTGGTGCAAAGAAGCCCAACGGATCAAATGGGAGGACGAAAAGGGATGAACGAGACGAACTTGGTCCAAAGAAGGCCTACGGATCAAATGGGTGGACGAAGATGGACGAACGAGACGAACTTGGTCCAAGGAAGGCCTAGGGATCTAATGGGAGGACGAAGATGGACGAACGAGACGAACTTGGTCCAAAGAAGGCCTACGGATCAAATGGGAGGACGAAGATGGACGAACGAGACGAATTTGGTGCAAAGAAGCCCAACGGATCAAATGGGAGGACGAAAAGGGATGAACGAGACGAACTTGGTCCAAAGAAGGCCTAGGGATCAAATGGGAGGACGAAGATGGACGAACGAGACGAACTTGGTGCAACGAAGCCCAACGGATCAAATGGGAGGACGAAGATGGACGAACGAGACGAATTTGGTGCAAAGAAGCCCAACAGATCAAATGGGAGGACGAAAAGGGAGGAACGAGACGAACTTGGTCCAAAGAAGGCCTACGGATCAAATGGGTGGACGAAGATGGACGAACGATACGAACTTGGTCCAAGGAAGGCCTAGGGATCTAATGGGAGGACGAAGATGGACGAACGAGACGAACTTGGTCCAAAGAAGGCCTACGGATCAAATGGGAGGACGAAGATGGACGAACGAGACGAATTTGGTGCAAAGAAGCCCAACGGATCAAATGGGAGGACGAAAAGGGATGAACGATACGAACTTGGTCCAAAGAAGGCCTACGGATCAAATGGGTGGATGAAGATGGACGAACGAGACGAACTTGGTCCAAAGAAGGCCTAGGGATCAAATGGGAGGACGAAGATGGACGAACGAGACGAACTTGGTGCAAAGAAGCCCAACGGATCAAATGGGAGGACGAAAAGGGATGAACGAGACGAACTTGGTCCAAAGAAGGCCTACGGATCAAATGGGTGGACGAAGATGGACGAACGAGACGAACTTGGTCCAAGGAAGGCCTAGGGATCAAATGGGAGGACGAAGTTGGACGAACGAGACGAACTTGGTCCAAAGAAGGCCTACGGATCAAATGGGAGGACGAAGATGGAGGAACGAGGCGAACTTGGTCCAAAGAAGGCCTAGGGATCAAATGGGAGGACGAAGATGGACGAACGAGACGAACTTGGTGCAAAGAAGCCCAACGAATCAAATGGGAGGACGAAAAGGGATGAACGAGACGAACTTGGTCCAAAGAAGGCCTACGGATCAAATGGGTGGACGAAGATGGACGAACGAGACGAACTTGGTCCAAAGAAGGCCTAGGGAACAAATGGGAGGACGAAGATGGACGAACGAGACGAACTTGGTGCAAAGAAGCCCAACGGATCAAATGGGAGGACGAAAAGGGATGAACGAGACGAACTTGGTCCAAAGAAGGCCTACGGATCAAATGGGTGGACGAAGATGGACGAACGAGACGAACTTGGTCCAAGGAAGGCCTAGGGATCTAATGGGAGGACGAAGATGGACGAACGAGACGAACTTGGTCCAAAGAAGGCCTACGGATCAAATGGGAGGACGAAGATGGACGAACGAGACGAATTTGGTGCAAAGAAGCCCAACGGATCAAATGGGAGGACGAAAAGGGATGAACGAGACGAACTTGGTCCAAAGAAGGCCTAGGGATCAAATGGGAGGACGAAGATGGACGAACGAGACGAACTTGGTGCAACGAAGCCCAACGGATCAAATGGGAGGACAAAGATGGACGAACGAGACGAATTTGGTGCAAAGAAGCCCAACAGATCAAATGGGAGGACGAAAAGGGAGGAACGAGACGAACTTGGTCCAAAGAAGGCCTACGGATCAAATGGGTGGACGAAGATGGACGAACGAGACGAACTTGGTCCAAGGAAGGCCTAGGGATCTAATGGGAGGACGAAGATGGACGAACGAGACGAACTTGGTCCAAAGAAGGCCTACGGATCAAATGGGAGGACGAAGATGGACGAACGAGACGAATTTGGTGCAAAGAAGCCCAACGGATCAAATGGGAGGACGAAAAGGGATGAACGAGACGAACTTGGTCCAAAGAAGGCCTACGGATCAAATGGGTGGATGAAGATGGACGAACGAGACGAACTTGGTCCAAAGAAGGCCTAGGGATCAAATGGGAGGACGAAGATGGACGAACGAGACGAACTTGGTGCAAAGAAGCCCAACGGATCAAATGGGAGGACGAAAAGGGATGAACGAGACGAACTTGGTCCAAAGAAGGCCTACGGATCAAATGGGTGGACGAAAATGGACGAACGAGACGAACTTGGTCCAAGGAAGGCCTAGGGATCAAATGGGAGGACGAAGTTGGACGAACGAGACGAACTTGGTCCAAAGAAGGCCTACGGATCAAATGGGAGGACGAAGATGGAGGAACGAGGCGAACTTGGTCCAAAGAAGGCCTAGGGATCAAATGGGAGGACGAAGATGGACGAACGAGACGAACTTGGTGCAAAGAAGCCCAACGAATCAAATGGGAGGACGAAAAGGGATGAACGAGACGAACTTGGTCCAAAGAAGGCCTACGGATCAAATGGGTGGACGAAGATGGACGAACGAGACGATCTTGGTCCAAGGAAGGCCTAGGGATCAAATGGGAGGACGAAGATGGACGAACGAGACGAACTTGGTCCAAAGAAGGCCTACGGATCAAATGGGAGGACGAAGATGGACGAACGAGACGAATTTGGTGCAAAGAAGCCCAACGGATCAAATGGGAGGACGAAAAGGGATGAACGAGACGAACTTGGTCCAAAGAAGGCCTACGGATCAAATGGGTGGACGAAGATGGACGAAAGAGACGAACTTGGTCCAAAGAAAGCCTGGGGAACAAATGGGAGGACGAAGATGGACGAACGAGACGAACTTGGTGCAAAGAAGCCCAACGGATCAAATGGGAGGACGAAAAGGGATGAACGAGACGAACTTGGTCCAAAGAAGCCCAACGGATCAAATGGGAGGACGAAAAGGGATGAACGAGACGAACTTGGTCCAAAGAAGGCCTACGGATCAAATGGGTGGATGAAGATGGACGAACGAGACGAACTTGGTCCAAAGAAGGCCTAGGGATCAAATGGGAGGACGAAGATGGACGAACGAGACGAACTTGGTGCAAAGAAGCCCAACGGATCAAATGGGAGGACGAAAAGGGATGAACGAGACGAACTTGGTCCAAAGAAGGCCTACGGATCAAATGGGTGGACGAAGATGGACGAACGAGACGAACTTGGTCCAAGGAAGGCCTAGGGATCAAATGGGAGGACGAAGTTGGACGAACGAGACGAACTTGGTCCAAAGAAGGCCTACGGATCAAATGGGAGGACGAAGATGGAGGAATGAGGCGAACTTGGTCCAAAAAAGGCCTAGGGATCAAATGGGAGGACGAAGATGGACGAACGAGACGAACTTGGTGCAAAGAAGCCCAACGAATCAAATGGGAGGACGAAAAGGGATGAACGAGACGAACTTGGTCCAAAGAAGGCCTACGGATCAAATGGGTGGACGAAGATGGACGAACGAGACGAACTTGGTCCAAAGAAGGCCTAGGGAACAAATGGGAGGACGAAGATGGACGAACGAGACGAACTTGGTGCAAAGAAGCCCAACAGATCAAATGGGAGGACGAAAAGGGATGAACGAGACGAACTTGGTCCAAAGAAGGCCTACGGATCAAATGGGTGGACGAAGATGGACGAACGAGACGAACTTGGTCCAAGGAAGGCCTAGGGATCTAATGGGAGGACGAAGATGGACGAACGAGACGAACTTGGTCCAAAGAAGGCCTACGGATCAAATGGGAGGACGAAGATGGACGAACGAGACGAATTTGGTGCAAAGAAGCCCAACGGATCAAATGGGAGGACGAAAAGGGATGAACGAGACGAACTTGGTCCAAAGAAGGCCTAGGGATCAAATGGGAGGACGAAGATGGACGAACGAGACGAACTTGGTGCAACGAAGCCCAACGGATCAAATGGGAGGACGAAGATGGACGAACGAGACGAATTTGGTGCAAAGAAGCCCAACAGATCAAATGGGAGGACGAAAAGGGAGGAACGAGACGAACTTGGTCCAAAGAAGGCCTACGGATCAAATGGGTGGACGAAGATGGACGAACGAGACGAACTTGGTCCAAGGAAGGCCTAGGGATCTAATGGGAGGACGAAGATGGACGAACGAGACGAACTTGGTCCAAAGAAGGCCTACGGATCAAATGGGAGGACGAAGATGGACGAACGAGACGAATTTGGTGCAAAGAAGCCCAACGGATCAAATGGGAGGACGAAAAGGGATGAACGAGACGAACTTGGTCCAAAGAAGGCCTACGGATCAAATGGGTGGATGAAGATGGACGAACGAGACGAACTTGGTCCAAAGAAGGCCTAGGGATCAAATGGGAGGACGAAGATGGACGAACGAGACGAACTTGGTGCAAAGAAGCCCAACGGATCAAATGGGAGGACGAAAAGGGATGAACGAGACGAACTTGGTCCAAAGAAGGCCTACGGATCAAATGGGTGGACGAAGATGGACGAACGAGACGAACTTGGTCCAAGGAAGGCCTAGGGATCAAATGGGAGGACGAAGTTGGACGAACGAGACGAACTTGGTCCAAAGAAGGCCTACGGATCAAATGGGAGGACGAAGATGGAGGAACGAGGCGAACTTGGTCCAAAGAAGGCCTAGGGATCAAATGGGAGGACGAAGATGGACGAACGAGACGAACTTGGTGCAAAGAAGCCCAACGAATCAAATGGGAGGACGAAAAGGGATGAACGAGACGAACTTGGTCCAAAGAAGGCCTACGGATCAAATGGGTGGACGAAGATGGACGAACGAGACGATCTTGGTCCAAGGAAGGCCTAGGGATCAAATGGGAGGACGAAGATGGACGAACGAGACGAACTTGGTCCAAAGAAGGCCTACGGATCAAATGGGAGGACGAAGATGGACGAACGAGACGAATTTGGTGCAAAGAAGCCCAACGGATCAAATGGGAGGACGAAAAGGGATGAACGAGACGAACTTGGTCCAAAGAAGGCCTACGGATCAAATGGGTGGATGAAGATGGACGAACGAGACGAACTTGGTCCAAAGAAGGCCTAGGGAACAAATGGGAGGACGAAGATGGACGAACGAGACGAACTTGGTGCAACGAAGCCCAACGGATCAAATGGGAGGACGAAGATGGACGAACGAGACGAATTTGGTGCAAAGAAGCCCAACAGATCAAATGGGAGGACGAAAAGGGAGGAACGAGACGAACTTGGTCCAAAGAAGGCCTACGGATCAAATGGGTGGACGAAGATGGACGAACGATACGAACTTGGTCCAAGGAAGGCCTAGGGATCTAATGGGAGGACGAAGATGGACGAACGAGACGAACTTGGTCCAAAGAAGGCCTACGGATCAAATGGGAGGACGAAGATGGACGAACGAGACGAATTTGGTGCAAAGAAGCCCAACGGATCAAATGGGAGGACGAAAAGGGATGAACGAGACGAACTTGGTCCAAAGAAGGCCTACGGATCAAATGGGTGGATGAAGATGGACGAACGAGACGAACTTGGTCCAAAGAAGGCCTAGGGATCAAATGGGAGGACGAAGATGGACGAACGAGACGAACTTGGTGCAAAGAAGCCCAACGGATCAAATGGGAGGACGAAAAGGGATGAACGAGACGAACTTGGTCCAAAGAAGGCCTACGGATCAAATGGGTGGACGAAGATGGACGAACGAGACGAACTTGGTCCAAGGAAGGCCTAGGGATCAAATGGGAGGACGAAGTTGGACGAACGAGACGAACTTGGTCCAAAGAAGGCCTACGGATCAAATGGGAGGACGAAGATGGAGGAACGAGGCGAACTTGGTCCAAAGAAGGCCTAGGGATCAAATGGGAGGACGAAGATGGACGAACGAGACGAACTTGGTGCAAAGAAGCCCAACGAATCAAATGGGAGGACGAAAAGGGATGAACGAGACGAACTTGGTCCAAAGAAGGCCTACGGATCAAATGGGTGGACGAAGATGGACGAACGAGACGAACTTGGTCCAAAGAAGGCCTAGGGAACAAATGGGAGGACGAAGATGGACGAACGAGACGAACTTGGTGCAAAGAAGCCCAACGGATCAAATGGGAGGACGAAAAGGGATGAACGAGACGAACTTGGTCCAAAGAAGGCCTACGGATCAAATGGGTGGACGAAGATGGACGAACGAGACGAACTTGGTCCAAGGAAGGCCTAGGGATCTAATGGGAGGACGAAGATGGACGAACGAGACGAACTTGGTCCAAAGAAGGCCTACGGATCAAATGGGAGGACGAAGATGGACGAACGAGACGAATTTGGTGCAAAGAAGCCCAACGGATCAAATGGGAGGACGAAAAGGGATGAACGAGACGAACTTGGTCCAAAGAAGGCCTAGGGATCAAATGGGAGGACGAAGATGGACGAACGAGACGAACTTGGTGCAACGAAGCCCAACGGATCAAATGGGAGGACGAAGATGGACGAACGAGACGAATTTGGTGCAAAGAAGCCCAACAGATCAAATGGGAGGACGAAAAGGGAGGAACGAGACGAACTTGGTCCAAAGAAGGCCTACGGATCAAATGGGTGGACGAAGATGGACGAACGAGACGAACTTGGTCCAAGGAAGGCCTAGGGATCTAATGGGAGGACGAAGATGGACGAACGAGACGAACTTGGTCCAAAGAAGGCCTACGGATCAAATGGGAGGACGAAGATGGACGAACGAGACGAATTTGGTGCAAAGAAGCCCAACGGATCAAATGGGAGGACGAAAAGGGATGAACGAGACGAACTTGGTCCAAAGAAGGCCTACGGATCAAATGGGTGGATGAAGATGGACGAACGAGACGAACTTGGTCCAAAGAAGGCCTAGGGATCAAATGGGAGGACGAAGATGGACGAACGAGACGAACTTGGTGCAAAGAAGCCCAACGGATCAAATGGGAGGACGAAAAGGGATGAACGAGACGAACTTGGTCCAAAGAAGGCCTACGGATCAAATGGGTGGACGAAGATGGACGAACGAGACGAACTTGGTCCAAGGAAGGCCTAGGGATCAAATGGGAGGACGAAGTTGGACGAACGAGACGAACTTGGTCCAAAGAAGGCCTACGGATCAAATGGGAGGACGAAGATGGAGGAACGAGGCGAACTTGGTCCAAAGAAGGCCTAGGGATCAAATGGGAGGACGAAGATGGACGAACGAGACGAACTTGGTGCAAAGAAGCCCAACGAATCAAATGGGAGGACGAAAAGGGATGAACGAGACGAACTTGGTCCAAAGAAGGCCTACGGATCAAATGGGTGGACGAAGATGGACGAACGAGACGAACTTGGTCCAAAGAAGGCCTAGGGAACAAATGGGAGGACGAAGATGGACGAACGAGACGAACTTGGTGCAAAGAAGCCCAACGGATCAAATGGGAGGACGAAAAGGGATGAACGAGACGAACTTGGTCCAAAGAAGGCCTACGGATCAAATGGGTGGACGAAGATGGACGAACGAGACGAACTTGGTCCAAGGAAGGCCTAGGGATCTAATGGGAGGACGAAGATGGACGAACGAGACGAACTTGGTCCAAAGAAGGCCTACGGATCAAATGGGAGGACGAAGATGGACGAACGAGACGAATTTGGTGCAAAGAAGCCCAACGGATCAAATGGGAGGACGAAAAGGGATGAACGAGACGAACTTGGTCCAAAGAAGGCCTAGGGATCAAATGGGAGGACGAAGATGGACGAACGAGACGAACTTGGTGCAACGAAGCCCAACGGATCAAATTGGAGGACGAAGATGGACGAACGAGACGAATTTGGTGCAAAGAAGCCCAACAGATCAAATGGGAGGACGAAAAGGGAGGAACGAGACGAACTTGGTCCAAAGAAGGCCTACGGATCAAATGGGTGGACGAAGATGGACGAACGAGACGAACTTGGTCCAAGGAAGGCCTAGGGATCTAATGGGAGGACGAAGATGGACGAACGAGACGAACTTGGTCCAAAGAAGGCCTACGGATCAAATGGGAGGACGAAGATGGACGAACGAGACGAATTTGGTGCAAAGAAGCCCAACGGATCAAATGGGAGGACGAAAAGGGATGAACGAGACGAACTTGGTCCAAAGAAGGCCTACGGATCAAATGGGTGGATGAAGATGGACGAACGAGACGAACTTGGTCCAAAGAAGGCCTAGGGATCAAATGGGAGGACGAAGATGGACGAACGAGACGAACTTGGTGCAAAGAAGCCCAACGGATCAAATGGGAGGACGAAAAGGGATGAACGAGACGAACTTGGTCCAAAGAAGGCCTACGGATCAAATGGGTGGACGAAGATGGACGAACGAGACGAACTTGGTCCAAGGAAGGCCTAGGGATCAAATGGGAGGACGAAGTTGGACGAACGAGACGAACTTGGTCCAAAGAAGGCCTACGGATCAAATGGGAGGACGAAGATGGAGGAACGAGGCGAACTTGGTCCAAAGAAGGCCTAGGGATCAAATGGGAGGACGAAGATGGACGAACGAGACGAACTTGGTGCAAAGAAGCCCAACGAATCAAATGGGAGGACGAAAAGGGATGAACGAGACGAACTTGGTCCAAAGAAGGCCTACGGATCAAATGGGTGGACGAAGATGGACGAACGAGACGATCTTGGTCCAAGGAAGGCCTAGGGATCAAATGGGAGGACGAAGATGGACGAACGAGACGAACTTGGTCCAAAGAAGGCCTACGGATCAAATGGGAGGACGAAGATGGACGAACGAGACGAATTTGGTGCAAAGAAGCCCAACGGATCAAATGGGAGGACGAAAAGGGATGAACGAGACGAACTTGGTCCAAAGAAGGCCTACGGATCAAATGGGTGGACGAAGATGGACGAAAGAGACGAACTTGGTCCAAAGAAAGCCTGGGGAACAAATGGGAGGACGAAGATGGACGAACGAGACGAACTTGGTGCAAAGAAGCCCAACGGATCAAATGGGAGGACGAAAAGGGATGAACGAGACGAACTTGGTCCAAAGAAGCCCAACGGATCAAATGGGAGGACGAAAAGGGATGAACGAGACGAACTTGGTCCAAAGAAGGCCTACGGATCAAATGGGTGGATGAAGATGGACGAACGAGACGAACTTGGTCCAAAGAAGGCCTAGGGATCAAATGGGAGGACGAAGATGGACGAACGAGACGAACTTGGTGCAAAGAAGCCCAACGGATCAAATGGGAGGACGAAAAGGGATGAACGAGACGAACTTGGTCCAAAGAAGGCCTACGGATCAAATGGGTGGACGAAGATGGACGAACGAGACGAACTTGGTCCAAGGAAGGCCTAGGGATCAAATGGGAGGACGAAGTTGGACGAACGAGACGAACTTGGTCCAAAGAAGGCCTACGGATCAAATGGGAGGACGAAGATGGAGGAACGAGGCGAACTTGGTCCAAAGAAGGCCTAGGGATCAAATGGGAGGACGAAGATGGACGAACGAGACGAACTTGGTGCAAAGAAGCCCAACGAATCAAATGGGAGGACGAAAAGGGATGAACGAGACGAACTTGGTCCAAAGAAGGCCTACGGATTAAATGGGTGGACGAAGATGGACGAACGAGACGAACTTGGTCCAAAGAAGGCCTAGGGAACAAATGGGAGGACGAAGATGGACGAACGAGACGAACTTGGTGCAAAGAAGCCCAACGGATCAAATGGGAGGACGAAAAGGGATGAACGAGACGAACTTGGTCCAAAGAAGGCCTACGGATCAAATGGGTGGACGAAGATGGACGAACGAGACGAACTTGGTCCAAGGAAGGCCTAGGGATCTAATGGGAGGACGAAGATGGACGAACGAGACGAACTTGGTCCAAAGAAGGCCTACGGATCAAATGGGAGGACGAAGATGGACGAACGAGACGAATTTGGTGCAAAGAAGCCCAACGGATCAAATGGGAGGACGAAAAGGGATGAACGAGACGAACTTGGTCCAAAGAAGGCCTAGGGATCAAATGGGAGGACGAAGATGGACGAACGAGACGAACTTGGTGCAACGAAGCCCAACGGATCAAATGGGAGGACGAAGATGGACGAACGAGACGAATTTGGTGCAAAGAAGCCCAACAGATCAAATGGGAGGACGAAAAGGGAGGAACGAGACGAACTTGGTCCAAAGAAGGCCAACGGATCAAATGGGTGGACGAAGATGGACGAACGAGACGAACTTGGTCCAAGGAAGGCCTAGGGATCTAATGGGAGGACGAAGATGGACGAACGAGACGAACTTGGTCCAAAGAAGGCCTACGGATCAAATGGGAGGACGAAGATGGACGAACGAGACGAATTTGGTGCAAAGAAGCCCAACGGATCAAATGGGAGGACGAAAAGGGATGAACGAGACGAACTTGGTCCAAAGAAGGCCTACGGATCAAATGGGTGGATGAAGATGGACGAACGAGACGAACTTGGTCCAAAGAAGGCCTAGGGATCAAATGGGAGGACGAAGATGGACGAACGAGACGAACTTGGTGCAAAGAAGCCCAACGGATCAAATGGGAGGACGAAAAGGGATGAACGAGACGAACTTGGTCCAAAGAAGGCCTACGGATCAAATGGGTGGACGAAGATGGACGAACGAGACGAACTTGGTCCAAGGAAGGCCTAGGGATCAAATGGGAGGACGAAGTTGGACGAACGAGACGAACTTGGTCCAAAGAAGGCCTACGGATCAAATGGGAGGACGAAGATGGAGGAACGAGGCGAACTTGGTCCAAAGAAGGCCTAGGGATCAAATGGGAGGACGAAGATGGACGAACGAGACGAACTTGGTGCAAAGAAGCCCAACGAATCAAATGGGAGGACGAAAAGGGATGAACGAGACGAACTTGGTCCAAAGAAGGCCTACGGATCAAATGGGTGGACGAAGATGGACGAACGAGACGATCTTGGTCCAAGGAAGGCCTAGGGATCAAATGGGAGGACGAAGATGGACGAACGAGACGAACTTGGTCCAAAGAAGGCCTACGGATCAAATGGGAGGACGAAGATGGACGAACGAGACGAATTTGGTGCAAAGAAGCCCAACGGATCAAATGGGAGGACGAAAAGGGATGAACGAGACGAACTTGGTCCAAAGAAGGCCTACGGATCAAATGGGTGGACGAAGATGGACGAAAGAGACGAACTTGGTCCAAAGAAAGCCTGGGGAACAAATGGGAGGACGAAGATGGACGAACGAGACGAACTTGGTGCAAAGAAGCCCAACGGATCAAATGGGAGGACGAAAAGGGATGAACGAGACGAACTTGGTCCAAAGAAGCCCAACGGATCAAATGGGAGGACGAAAAGGGATGAACGAGACGAACTTGGTCCAAAGAAGGCCTACGGATCAAATGGGAGGACGAAGATGGAGGAACGAGGCGAACTTGGTCCAAAGAAGGCCTACGGATCAAATGGGAGGACGAAGATGGACGAACGAGACGAACTTGGTCCAAAGAAGGCCTACGGATCAAATGGGAGGACGAAAAGGGATGAACGAGACGAACTTGGTCCAAAGAAGCCCAACGGATCAAATGGGAGGACGAAGATGGACGAACGAGACGAACTTGGTCCAAAGAAGCCCAACGGATCAAATGGGAGGACGAAGATGGACGAACGAGGCGAACTTGGTCCAAAGAAGGCCTACGGATCAAATGGGAGGACAAAGATGGACGAACGAGACGAACTTGGTCCAAAGAAGGCCTAGGGATCAAATGGGAGGACGAAGATGGACGAACGAGAGGAACTTGGTCCAAAGAAGGCCTAGGGAACAAATGGGAGGACGAAGATGGACGAACGAGACGAACTTGGTGCAAAGAAGCCCAACGGATCAAATGGGAGGACGAAAAGGGATGAACGAGACGAACTTGGTCCAAAGAAGCCCAACGGATCAAATGGGAGGACGAAGATGGACGAACGAGACGAACTTGGTCCAAAGAAGCCCAACGGATCAAATGGGAGGACGAAGATGGACGAACGAGGCGAACTTGGTCCAAAGAAGGCCTAGGGATCAAATGGGAGGACGAAAATGGACGAACGAGACGACTTGGTCCAAAGAAGGCCTACGGACCAAATGGGAGGACGAAGATGGAGGAATGAGGCGAACTTGGTCCAAAGAAGGCCTAGGGATCAAATGGGAGGATGAAGATGGACGAACGAGACGAACTTGGTCCAAAGAAGGCCTAGGGATCAAATGGGAGGACGAAGATGGACGAACGAGACGAACTTGGTGCAAAGAAGCCCAACGGATCAAATGGGAGGACGAAAAGGGATGTACGAGACGAACTTGGTCCAAAGAAGGCCTACGGATCAAATGGGTGGACGAAGATGGACGAACGAGACGAACTTGGTCCAAAGGAGGCCTAGGGAACAAATGGGAGGACGAAGATGGACGAACGAGACGAACTTGGTGCAAAGAAGCCCAACGGATCAAATGGGAGGACGAAAAGGGATGAACGAGACGAACTTGGTCCATAGAAGGCCTACGGATCAAATGGGTGGACGAAGATGGACGAACGAGACGAACTTGGTCCAAGGAAGGCCGACGGATCTAATGGGAGGACGAAGATGGACGAACGAGACGAACTTCGTCCAAAGAAGGCCTACGGATCAAATGGGAGGACGAAGATGGACGAACGAGACGAATTTGGCGCAAAGAAGCCCAACGGATCAAATGGGAGGACGAAAAGGGATGAACGAGACGAACTTGGTCCAAAGAAGGCCTACGGATCAAATGGGTGGACGAAGATGGACGAACGAGACGAACTTGGTCCAAAGAAGGGCAAGGGAACAAATGGGAGGACGAAGATGGATGAACGAGACGAATTTGGTGCAAAGAAGCCCAACGGATCAAATGGGAGGACGAAAAGGGATGAACGAGACGAACTTGGTCCAAAGAAGGCCTACGGATCAAATGGGTGGACGAAGATGGACGAAAGATGGACGAACGAGACGAACTTGGTCCAAAGAAGGCCTAGGGAACAAATGGGAGGACGAAGATGGACGAACGAGACGAACTTGGTCCAAAGAAGGCCTACGGATCAAATGGGAGGACAAAGATGGACGAACGAGACGAACTTGGTCCAAAGAAGGCCTAGGGATCAAATGGGAGGACGAAGATGGACGAACGAGAGGAACTTGGTCCAAAGAAGGCCTAGGGAACAAATGGGAGGACGAAGATGGACGAACGAGACGAACTTGGTGCAAAGAAGCCCAACGGATCAAATGGGAGGACGAAAAGGGATGAACGAGACGAACTTGGTCCAAAGAAGCCCAACGGATCAAATGGGAGGACGAAGATGGACGAACGAGACGAACTTGGTCCAAAGAAGCCCAACGGATCAAATGGGAGGACGAAGATGGACGAACGAGGCGAACTTGGTCCAAAGAAGGCCTAGGGATCAAATGGGAGGACGAAAATGGACGAACGAGACGACTTGGTCCAAAGAAGGCCTACGGACCAAATGGGAGGACGAAGATGGAGGAATGAGGCGAACTTGGTCCAAAGAAGGCCTAGGGATCAAATGGGAGGATGAAGATGGACGAACGAGACGAACTTGGTCCAAAGAAGGCCTAGGGATCAAATGGGAGGACGAAGATGGACGAACGAGACGAACTTGGTGCAAAGAAGCCCAACGGATCAAATGGGAGGACGAAAAGGGATGTACGAGACGAACTTGGTCCAAAGAAGGCCTACGGATCAAATGGGTGGACGAAGATGGACGAACGAGACGAACTTGGTCCAAAGGAGGCCTAGGGAACAAATGGGAGGACGAAGATGGACGAACGAGACGAACTTGGTGCAAAGAAGCCCAACGGATCAAATGGGAGGACGAAAAGGGATGAACGAGACGAACTTGGTCCATAGAAGGCCTACGGATCAAATGGGTGGACGAAGATGGACGAACGAGACGAACTTGGTCCAAGGAAGGCCGACGGATCTAATGGGAGGACGAAGATGGACGAACGAGACGAACTTCGTCCAAAGAAGGCCTACGGATCAAATGGGAGGACGAAGATGGACGAACGAGACGAATTTGGCGCAAAGAAGCCCAACGGATCAAATGGGAGGACGAAAAGGGATGAACGAGACGAACTTGGTCCAAAGAAGGCCTACGGATCAAATGGGTGGACGAAGATGGACGAACGAGACGAACTTGGTCCAAAGAAGGGCAAGGGAACAAATGGGAGGACGAAGATGGATGAACGAGACGAATTTGGTGCAAAGAAGCCCAACGGATCAAATGGGAGGACGAAAAGGGATGAACGAGACGAACTTGGTCCAAAGAAGGCCTACGGATCAAATGGGTGGACGAAGATGGACGAAAGATGGACGAACGAGACGAACTTGGTCCAAAGAAGGCCTAGGGAACAAATGGGAGGACGAAGATGGACGAACGAGACGAACTTGGTGCAAAGAAGCCCAACGGATCAAATGGGAGGACGAAAAGGGATGAACGAGACGAACTTGGTCCAAAGAAGGCCTACGGATCAAATGGGTGGACGAAGATGGACGAACGAGACGAACTTGGTCCAAAGAAGGCCTAGGGAACAAATGGGAGGACGAAGATGGACGAACGAGACGAACTTGGTGCAAAGAAGCCCAACGGATCAAATGGGAGGACGAAAAGGGATGAACGAGACGAACTTGGTCCAAAGAAGGCCTACGGATCAAATGGGTGGACGAAGATGGACGAACGAGACGAACTTGGTCCAAGGAAGGCCTAGGGATCTAATGGGAGGACGAAGATGGACGAACGAGACGAACTTGGTCCAAAGAAGGCCTACGGATCAAATGGGAGGACGAAGATGGACGAACGAGACGAATTTGGTGCAAAGAAGCCCAACGGATCAAATGGGAGGACGAAAAGGGATGAACGAGACGAACTTGGTCCAAAGAAGGCCTAGGAATCAAATGGGAGGACGAAGATGGACGAACGAGACGAACTTGGTGCAACGAAGCCCAACGGATCAAATGGGAGGACGAAGATGGACGAACGAGACGAATTTGGTGCAAAGAAGCCCAACAGATCAAATGGGAGGACGAAAAGGGAGGAACGAGACGAACTTGGTCCAAAGAAGGCCGACGGATCAAATGGGTGGACGAAGATGGACGAACGATACGAACTTGGTCCAAGGAAGGCCTAGGGATCAAATGGGAGGACGAAGATGGACGAACGAGACGAACTTGGTCCAAAGAAGGCCTACGGATCAAATGGGAGGACGAAGATGGACGAACGAGACGAATTTGGTGCAAAGAAGCCCAACGGATCAAATGGGAGGACGAAAAGGGATGAACGAGACGAACTTGGTCCAAAGAAGGCCTACGGATCAAATGGGTGGATGAAGATGGACGAACGAGACGAACTTGGTCCAAAGAAGGCCTAGGGATCAAATGGGAGGACGAAGATGGACGAACGAGACGAACTTGGTGCAAAGAAGCCCAACGGATCAAATGGGAGGACGAAAAGGGATGAACGAGACGAACTTGGTCCAAAGAAGGCCTACGGATCAAATGGGTGGACGAAGATGGACGAACGAGACGAACTTGGTCCAAGGAAGGCCTAGGGATCAAATGGGAGGACGAAGTTGGACGAACGAGACGAACTTGGTCCAAAGAAGGCCTACGGATCAAATGGGAGGACGAAGATGGAGGAACGAGGCGAACTTGGTCCAAAGAAGGCCTAGGGATCAAATGGGAGGACGAAGATGGACGAACGAGACGAACTTGGTGCAAAGAAGCCCAACGAATCAAATGGGAGGACGAAAAGGGATGAACGAGACGAACTTGGTCCAAAGAAGGCCTACGGATCAAATGGGTGGACGAAGATGGACGAACGAGACGAACTTGGTCCAAAGAAGGCCTAGGGAACAAATGGGAGGACGAAGATGGACGAACGAGACGAACTTGGTGCAAAGAAGCCCAACGGATCAAATGGGAGGACGAAAAGGGATGAACGAGACGAACTTGGTCCAAAGAAGGCCTACGGATCAAATGGGTGGACGAAGATGGACGAACGAGACGAACTTGGTCCAAGGAAGGCCTAGGGATCTAATGGGAGGACGAAGATGGACGAACGAGACGAACTTGGTCCAAAGAAGGCCTACGGATCAAATGGGAGGACGAAGATGGACGAACGAGACGAATTTGGTGCAAAGAAGCCCAACGGATCAAATGGGAGGACGAAAAGGGATGAACGAGACGAACTTGGTCCAAAGAAGGCCTAGGGATCAAATGGGAGGACGAAGATGGACGAACGAGACGAACTTGGTGCAACGAAGCCCAACGGATCAAATGGGAGGACGAAGATGGACGAACGAGACGAATTTGGTGCAAAGAAGCCCAACAGATCAAATGGGAGGACGAAAAGGGAGGAACGAGACGAACTTGGTCCAAAGAAGGCCTACGGATCAAATGGGTGGACGAAGATGGACGAACGAGACGAACTTGGTCCAAGGAAGGCCTAGGGATCTAATGGGAGGACGAAGATGGACGAACGAGACGAACTTGGTCCAAAGAAGGCCTACGGATCAAATGGGAGGACGAAGATGGACGAACGAGACGAATTTGGTGCAAAGAAGCCCAACGGATCAAATGGGAGGACGAAAAGGGATGAACGAGACGAACTTGGTCCAAAGAAGGCCTACGGATCAAATGGGTGGATGAAGATGGACGAACGAGACGAACTTGGTCCAAAGAAGGCCTAGGGATCAAATGGGAGGACGAAGATGGACGAACGAGACGAACTTGGTGCAAAGAAGCCCAACGGATCAAATGGGAGGATGAAAAGGGATGAACGAGACGAACTTGGTCCAAAGAAGGCCTACGGATCAAATGGGTGGACGAAGATGGACGAACGAGACGAACTTGGTCCAAGGAAGGCCTAGGGATCAAATGGGAGGACGAAGTTGGACGAACGAGACGAACTTGGTCCAAAGAAGGCCTACGGATCAAATGGGAGGACGAAGATGGAGGAACGAGGCGAACTTGGTCCAAAGAAGGCCTGGGGATCAAATGGGAGGACGAAGATGGACGAACGAGACGAACTTGGTGCAAAGAAGCCCAACGAATCAAATGGGAGGACGAAAAGGGATGAACGAGACGAACTTGGTCCAAAGAAGGCCTACGGATCAAATGGGTGGACGAAGATGGACGAACGAGACGAACTTGGTCCAAAGAAGGCCTAGGGAACAAATGGGAGGACGAAGATGGACGAACGAGACGAACTTGGAGCAAAGAAGCCCAACGGATCAAATGGGAGGACGAAAAGGGATGAACGAGACGAACTTGGTCCAAAGAAGGCCTACGGATCAAATGGGTGGACGAAGATGGACGAACGAGACGAACTTGGTCCAAGGAAGGCCTACGGATCTAATGGGAGGACGAAGATGGACGAACGAGACGAACTTGGTCCAAAGAAGGCCTACGGATCAAATGGGAGGACGAAGATGGACGAACGAGACGAATTTGGTGCAAAGAAGCCCAACGGATCAAATGGGAGGACGAAAAGGGATGAACGAGACGAACTTGGTCCAAAGAAGGCCTACGGATCAAATGGGTGGACGAAGATGGACGAAAGATGGACGAACGAGACGAACTTGGTCCAAAGAAGGCCTAGGGAACAAATGGGAGGACGAAGATGGACGAACGAGACGAACTTGGTGCAAAGAAGCCCAACGGATCAAATGGGAGGACGAAAAGGGATGAACGAGACGAACTTGGTCCAAAGAAGGCCTACGGATCAAATGGGTGGACGAAGATGGACGAACGAGACGAACTTGGTCCAAAGAAGGCCTAGGGAACAAATGGGAGGACGAAGATGGACGAACGAGACGAACTTGGTGCAAAGAAGCCCAACGGATCAAATGGGAGGACGAAAAGGGAGGAACGAGACGAACTTGGTCCAAAGAAGGCCTACGGATCAAATGGGTGGACGAAGATGGACGAACGAGACGAACTTGGTCCAAGGAAGGCCTAGGGATCTAATGGGAGGACGAAGATGGACGAACGAGACGAACTTGGTCCAACGAAGGCCTACGGATCAAATGGGAGGACGAAGATGGACGAAAGAGACGAATTTGGTGCAAAGAAGCCCAACGGATCAAATGGGAGGACGAAAAGGGATGAACGAGACGAACTTGGTCCAAAGAAGGCCTAGGGATCAAATGGGAGGACGAAGATGGACGAACGAGACGAACTTGGTGCAAAGAAGCCCAACGGATCAAATGGGAGGACGAAGATGGACGAACGAGACGAATTTGGTGCAAAGAAGCCCAACAGATCAAATGGGAGGACGAAAAGGGAGGAACGAGACGAACTTGGTCCAAAGAAGGCCTACGGATCAAATGGGTGGACGAAGATGGACGAACGAGACGAACTTGGTCCAAGGAAGGCCTAGGGATCTAATGGGAGGACGAAGATGGACGAACGAGACGAACTTGGTCCAAAGAAGGCCTACGGATCAAATGGGAGGACGAAGATGGACGAACAAGACGAATTTGGTGCAAAGAAGCCCAACGGATCAAATGGGAGGACGAAAAGGGATGAACGAGACGAACTTGGTCCAAAGAAGGCCTACGGATCAAATGGGTGGATGAAGATGGACGAACGAGACGAACTTGGTCCAAAGAAGGCCTAGGGATCAAATGGGAGGACGAAGATGGACGAACGAGACGAACTTGGTGCAAAGAAGCCCAACGGATCAAATGGGAGGACGAAAAGGGATGAACGAGACGAACTTGGTCCAAAGAAGGCCTACGGATCAAATAGGTGGACGAAGATGGACGAACGAGACGAACTTGGTCCAAGGAAGGCCTAGGGATCAAATGGGAGGACGAAGATGGACGAACGAGACGAACTTGGTCCAAAGAAGGCCTACGGATCAAATGGGAGGACGAAGATGGAGGAACGAGGCGAACTTGGTCCAAAGAAGGCCTAGGGATCAAATGGGAGGACGAAGATGGACGAACGAGACGAACTTGGTGCAAAGAAGCCCAACGAATCAAATGGGAGGACGAAAAGGGATGAACGAGACGAACTTGGTCCAAAGAAGGCCTACGGATCAAATGGGTGGACGAAGATGGACGAACGAGACGAACTTGGTCCAAAGAAGGCCTAGGGAACAAATGGGAGGACGAAGATGGACGAACGAGACGAACTTGGTGCAAAGAAGCCCAACGGATCAAATGGGAGGACGAAAAGGGATGAACGAGACGAACTTGGTCCAAAGAAGGCCTACGGATCAAATGGGTGGACGAAGATGGACGAACGAGACGAACTTGGTCCAAAGAAGGCCTAGGGATCAAATGGGAGGATGAAGATGGACGAACGAGACGAACTTGGTCCAAAGAAGGCCTAGGGATCAAATGGGAGGACGAAGATGGACGAACGAGACGAACTTGGTGCAAAGAAGCCCAACGGATCAAATGGGAGGACGAAAAGGAATGTACGAGACGAACTTGGTCCAAAGAAGGCCTACGGATCAAATGGGTGGACGAAGATGGACGAACGAGACGAACTTGGTCCAAAGGAGGCCTAGGGAACAAATGGGAGGACGAAGATGGACGAACGAGACGAACTTGGTGCAAAGAAGCCCAACGGATCAAATGGGAGGACGAAAAGGGATGAACGAGACGAACTTGGTCCAAAGAAGGCCTACGGATCAAATGGGTGGACGAAGATGGACGAACGAGACGAACTTGGTCCAAGGAAGGCCTACGGATCTAATGGGAGGACGAAGATGGACGAACGAGACGAACTTCGTCCAAAGAAGGCCTACGGATCAAATGGGAGGACGAAGATGGACGAACGAGACGAATTTGGTGCAAAGAAGCCCAACGGATCAAATGGGAGGACGAAAAGGGATGAACGAGACGAACTTGGTCCAAAGAAGGCCTACGGATCAAATGGGTGGACGAAGATGGACGAACGAGACGAACTTGGTCCAAAGAAGGGCTAGGGAACAAATGGGAGGACGAAGATGGACGAACGAGACGAATTTGGTGCAAAGAAGCCCAACGGATCAAATGGGAGGACGAAAAGGGATGAACGAGACGAACTTGGTCCAAAGAAGGCCTACGGATCAAATGGGTGGACGAAGATGGACGAAAGATGGACGAACGAGACGAACTTGGTCCAAAGAAGGCCTAGGGAACAAATGGGAGGACGAAGATGGACGAACGAGACGAACTTGGTGCAAAGAAGCCCAACGGATCAAATGGGAGGACGAAGAGGGATGAACGAGACGAACTTGGTCCAAAGAAGGCCTACGGATCAAATGGGTGGACGAAGATGGACGAACGAGATGAACTTGGTCCAAGGAAGGCCTAGGGATCTAATGGGAGGACGAAGATGGACGAACGAGACGAACTTGGTCCAACGAAGGCCTACGGATCAAATGGGAGGACGAAGATGGACGAACGAGACGAATTTGGTGCAAAGAAGCCCAACGGATCAAATGGGAGGACGAAAAGGGATGAACGAGACGAACTTGGTCCAAAGAAGGCCTAGGGATCAAATGGGAGGACGAAGATGGACGAACGAGACGAACTTGGTGCAAAGAAGCCCAACGGATCAAATGGGAGGACGAAGATGGACGAACGAGACGAATTTGGTGCAAAGAAGCCCAACAGATCAAATGGGAGGACGAAAAGGGATGAACGAGACGAACTTGGTCCAAAGAAGGCCTACGGATCAAATGGGTGGACGAAGATGGACGAACGAGACGAACTTGGTCCAAGGAAGGCCTAGGGATCTAATGGGAGGACGAAGATGGACGAACGAGACGAACTTGGTCCAAAGAAGGCCTACGGATCAAATGGGAGGACGAAGATGGACGAACGAGACGAATTTGGTGCAAAGAAGCCCAACGGATCAAATGGGAGGACGAAAAGGGATGAACGAGACGAACTTGGTCCAAAGAAGGCCTACGGATCAAATGGGTGGATGAAGATGGACGAACGAGACGAACTTGGTCCAAAGAAGGCCTAGGGATCAAATGGGAGGACGAAGATGGACGAACGAGACGAACTTGGTGCAAAGAAGCCCAACGGATCAAATGGGAGGACGAAAAGGGATGAACGAGACGAACTTGGTCCAAAGAAGGCCTACGGATCAAATAGGTGGACGAAGATGGACGAACGAGACGAACTTGGTCCAAGGAAGGCCTAGGAATCAAATGGGAGGACGAAGATGGACGAACGAGACGAACTTGGTCCAAAGAAGGCCTACGGATCAAATGGGAGGACGAAGATGGAGGAACGAGGCGAACTTGGTCCAAAGAAGGGCTAGGGAACAAATGGGAGGACGAAGATGGACGAACGAGACGAATTTGGTGCAAAGAAGCCCAACGGATCAAATGGGAGGACGAAAAGGGATGAACGAGACGAACTTGGTCCAAAGAAGGCCTACGGATCAAATGGGTGGACGAAGATGGACGAAAGATGGACGAACGAGACGAACTTGGTCCAAAGAAGGCCTAGGGAACAAATGGGAGGACGAAGATGGACGAACGAGACGAACTTGGTGCAAAGAAGCCCAACGGATCAAATGGGAGGACGAAAAGGGATGAACGAGACGAACTTGGTCCAAAGAAGGCCTACGGATCAAATGGGTGGACGAAGATGGACGAACGAGACGAACTTGGTCCAAAGAAGGCCTAGGGAACAAATGGGAGGACGAAGATGGACGAACGAGACGAACTTGGTGCAAAGAAGCCCAACGGATCAAATGGGAGGACGAAAAGGGATGAACGAGACGAACTTGGTCCAAAGAAGGCCTACGGATCAAATGGGTGGACGAAGATGGACGAACGAGACGAACTTGGTCCAAGGAAGGCCTAGGGATCTAATGGGAGGACGAAGATGGACGAACGAGACGAACTTGGTCCAACGAAGGCCTACGGATCAAATGGGAGGACGAAGATGGACGAACGAGACGAATTTGGTGCAAAGAAGCCCAACGGATCAAATGGGAGGACGAAAAGGGATGAACGAGACGAACTTGGTCCAAAGAAGGCCTAGGGATCAAATGGGAGGACGAAGATGGACGAACGAGACGAACTTGGTGCAAAGAAGCCCAACGGATCAAATGGGAGGACGAAGATGGACGAACGAGACGAATTTGGTGCAAAGAAGCCCAACAGATCAAATGGGAGGACGAAAAGGGAGGAACGAGACGAACTTGGTCCAAAGAAGGCCTACGGATCAAATGGGTGGACGAAGATGGACGAACGAGACGAACTTGGTCCAAGGAAGGCCTAGGGATCTAATGGGAGGACGAAGATGGACGAACGAGACGAACTTGGTCCAAAGAAGGCCTAGGGATCAAATGGGAGGACGAAGATGGACGAACGAGACGAACTTGGTGCAAAGAAGCCCAACGGATCAAATGGGAGGACGAAGATGGACGAACGAGACGAATTTGGTGCAAAGAAGCCCAACGGATCAAATGGGAGGACGAAAAGGGATGAACGAGACGAACTTGGTCCAAAGAAGGCCTACGGATCAAATGGGTGGATGAAGATGGACGAACGAGACGAACTTGGTCCAAAGAAGGCCTAGGGATCAAATGGGAGGACGAAGATGGACGAACGAGACGAACTTGGTGCAAAGAAGCCCAACGGATCAAATGGGAGGACGAAAAGGGATGAACGAGACGAACTTGGTCCAAAGAAGGCCTACGGATCAAATAGGTGGACGAAGATGGACGAACGAGACGAACTTGGTCCAAGGAAGGCCTAGGGATCAAATGGGAGGACGAAGATGGACGAACGAGACGAACTTGGTCCAAAGAAGGCCTACGGATCAAATGGGAGGACGAAGATGGAGGAACGAGGCGAACTTGGTCCAAAGAAGGCCTAGGGATCAAATGGGAGGACGAAGATGGACGAACGAGACGAACTTGGTGCAAAGAAGCCCAACGAATCAAATGGGAGGACGAAAAGGGATGAACGAGACGAACTTGGTCCAAAGAAGGCCTACGGATCAAATGGGTGGACGAAGATGGACGAACGAGACGAACTTGGTCCAAAGAAGGCCTAGGGAACAAATGGGAGGACGAAGATGGACGAACGAGACGAACTTGGTGCAAAGAAGCCCAACGGATCAAATGGGAGGACGAAAAGGGATGAACGAGACGAACTTGGTCCAAAGAAGGCCTACGGATCAAATGGGTGGACGAAGATGGACGAACGAGACGAACTTGGTCCAAAGAAGGCCTAGGGATCAAATGGGAGGATGAAGATGGACGAACGAGACGAACTTGGTGCAAAGAAGCCCAACGGATCAAATGGGAGGACGAAAAGGAATGTACGAGACGAACTTGGTCCAAAGAAGGCCTACGGATCAAATGGGTGGACGAAGATGGACGAACGAGACGAACTTGGTCCAAAGGAGGCCTAGGGAACAAATGGGAGGACGAAGATGGACGAACGAGACGAACTTGGTGCAAAGAAGCCCAACGGATCAAATGGGAGGACGAAAAGGGATGAACGAGACGAACTTGGTCCAAAGAAGGCCTACGGATCAAATGGGTGGACGAAGATGGACGAACGAGACGAACTTGGTCCAAGGAAGGCCTACGGATCTAATGGGAGGACGAAGATGGACGAACGAGACGAACTTCGTCCAAAGAAGGCCTACGGATCAAATGGGAGGACGAAGATGGACGAACGAGACGAATTTGGTGCAAAGAAGCCCAACGGATCAAATGGGAGGACGAAAAGGGATGAACGAGACGAACTTGGTCCAAAGAAGGCCTACGGATCAAATGGGTGGACGAAGATGGACGAACGAGACGAACTTGGTCCAAAGAAGGGCTAGGGAACAAATGGGAGGACGAAGATGGACGAACGAGACGAATTTGGTGCAAAGAAGCCCAACGGATCAAATGGGAGGACGAAAAGGGATGAACGAGACGAACTTGGTCCAAAGAAGGCCTACGGATCAAATGGGTGGACGAAGATGGACGAAAGATGGACGAACGAGACGAACTTGGTCCAAAGAAGGCCTAGGGAACAAATGGGAGGACGAAGATGGACGAACGAGACGAACTTGGTGCAAAGAAGCCCAACGGATCAAATGGGAGGACGAAAAGGGATGAACGAGACGAACTTGGTCCAAAGAAGGCCTACGGATCAAATGGGTGGACAAAGATGGACGAACGAGACGAACTTGGTCCAAAGAAGGCCTAGGGAACAAATGGGAGGACGAAGATGGACGAACGAGACGAACTTGGTGCAAAGAAGCCCAACGGATCAAATGGGAGGACGAAAAGGGATGAACGAGACGAACTTGGTCCAAAGAAGGCCTACGGATCAAATGGGTGGACGAAGATGGACGAACGAGACGAACTTGGTCCAAGGAAGGCCTAGGGATCTAATGGGAGGACGAAGATGGACGAACGAGACGAACTTGGTCCAAAGATGGCCTACGGATCAAATGGGAGGACGAAGATGGACGAACGAGACGAATTTGGTGCAAAGAAGCCCAACGGATCAAATGGGAGGACGAAAAGGGATGAACGAGACGAACTTGGTCCAAAGAAGGCCTAGGGATCAAATGGGAGGACGAAGATGGACGAACGAGACGAACTTGGTGCAACGAAGCCCAACGGATCAAATGGGAGGACGAAGATGGACGAACGAGACGAATTTGGTGCAAAGAAGCCCAACAGATCAAATGGGAGGACGAAAAGGGAGGAACGAGACGAACTTGGTCCAAAGAAGGCCTACGGATCAAATGGGTGGACGAAGATGGACGAACGAGACGAACTTGGTCCAAGGAAGGCCTAGGGATCTAATGGGAGGACGAAGATGGACGAACGAGACGAACTTGGTCCAAAGAAGGCCTACGGATCAAATGGGAGGACGAAGATGGACGAACGAGACGAATTTGGTGCAAAGAAGCCCAACGGATCAAATGGGAGGACGAAAAGGGATGAACGAGACGAACTTGGTCCAAAGAAGGCCTACGGATCAAATGGGTGGATGAAGATGGACGAACGAGACGAACTTGGTCCAAAGAAGGCCTAGGGATCAAATGGGAGGACGAAGATGGACGAACGAGACGAACTTGGTGCAAAGAAGCCCAACGGATCAAATGGGAGGACGAAAAGGGATGAACGAGACGAACTTGGTCCAAAGAAGGCCTACGGATCAAATGGGTGGATGAAGATGGACGAACGAGACGAACTTGGTCCAAGGAAGGCCTAGGGATCAAATGGGAGGACGAAGTTGGACGAACGAGACGAACTTGGTCCAAAGAAGGCCTACGGATCAAATGGGAGGACGAAGATGGAGGAACGAGGCGAACTTGGTCCAAAGAAGGCCTAGGGATCAAATGGGAGGACGAAGATGGACGAACGAGACGAACTTGGTGCAAAGAAGCCCAACGAATCAAATGGGAGGACGAAAAGGGATGAACGAGACGAACTTGGTCCAAAGAAGGCCTACGGATCAAATGGGTGGACGAAGATGGACGAACGAGACGAACTTGGTCCAAAGAAGGCCTAGGGAACAAATGGGAGGACGAAGATGACGAACGAGACGAACTTGGTGCAAAGAAGCCCAACGGATCAAATGGGAGGACGAAAAGGGATGAACGAGATGAACTTGGTCCAAAGAAGGCCTACGGATCAAATGGGTGGACGAAGATGGACGAACGAGACGAACTTGGTCCAAGGAAGGCCTACGGATCTAATGGGAGGACGAAGATGGACGAACGAGACGAACTTGGTCCAAAGAAGGCCTACGGATCAAATGGGAGGACGAAGATGGACGAACGAGACGAATTTGGTGCAAAGAAGCCCAACGGATCAAATGGGAGGACGAAAAGGGATAACCAGACGAACTTGGTCCAAAGAAGGCCTACGGATCAAATGGGTGGACGAAGATGGACGAAAGATGGACGAACGAGACGAACTTGGTCCAAAGAAGGCCTAGGGAACAAATGGGAGGACGAAGATGGACGAACGAGACGAACTTGGTGCAAAGAAGCCCAACGGATCAAATGGGAGGACGAAAAGGGATGAACGAGACGAACTTGGTCCAAAGAAGGCCTACGGATCAAATGGGTGGACGAAGATGGACGAACGAGACGAACTTGGTCCAAAGAAGGCCTAGGGAACAAATGGGAGGACGAAGATGGACGAACGAGACGAACTTGGTGCAAAGAAGCCCAACGGATCAAATGGGAGGACGAAAAGGGATGAACGAGACGAACTTGGTCCAAAGAAGGCCTACGGATCAAATGGGTGGACGAAGATGGACGAACGAGACGAACTTGGTCCAAGGAAGGCCTAGGGATCTAATGGGAGGACGAAGATGGACGAACGAGACGAACTTGGTCCAACGAAGGCCTACGGATCAAATGGGAGGACGAAGATGGACGAACGAGACGAATTTGGTGCAAAGAAGCCCAACGGATCAAATGGGAGGACGAAAAGGGATGAACGAGACGAACTTGGTCCAAAGAAGGCCTAGGGATCAAATGGGAGGACGAAGATGGACGAACGAGACGAACTTGGTGCAAAGAAGCCCAACAGATCAAATGGGAGGACGAAAAGGGAGGAACGAGACGAACTTGGTCCAAAGAAGGCCTACGGATCAAATGGGTGGACGAAGATGGACGAACGAGACGAACTTGGTCCAAAGAAGGCCTAGGGATCTAATGGGAGGACGAAGATGGACGAACGAGACGAACTTGGTCCAAAGAAGGCCTACGGATCAAATGGGAGGACGAAGATGGACGAACGAGACGAATTTGGTGCAAAGAAGCCCAACGGATCAAATGGGAGGACGAAAAGGGATGAACGAGACGAACTTGGTCCAAAGAAGGCCTACGGATCAAATGGGTGGATGAAGATGGACGAACGAGACGAACTTGGTCCAAAGAAGGCCTAGGGATCAAATGGGAGGACGAAGATGGACGAACGAGACGAACTTGGTCCAAGGAAGGCCTAGGGATCAAATGGGAGGACGAAGATGGACGAACGAGACGAACTTGGTCCAAAGAAGGCCTACGGATCAAATGGGAGGACGAAGATGGAGGAACGAGGCGAACTTGGTCCAAAGAAGGCCTAGGGATCAAATGGGAGGACGAAGATGGACGAACGAGACGAACTTGGTGCAAAGAAGCCCAACGAATCAAATGGGAGGACGAAAAGGGATGAACGAGACGAACTTGGTCCAAAGAAGGCCTACGGATCAAATGGGTGGACGAAGATGGACGAACGAGACGAACTTGGTCCAAAGAAGGCCTAGGGAACAAATGGGAGGACGAAGATGGACGAACGAGACGAACTTGGTGCAAAGAAGCCCAACGGATCAAATGGGAGGACGAAAAGGGATGAACGAGACGAACTTGGTCCAAAGAAGGCCTACGGATCAAATGGGTGGACGAAGATGGACGAACGAGACGAACTTGGTCCAAAGAAGGCCTAGGGATCAAATGGGAGGACGAAGATGGACGAACGAGACGAACTTGGTCCAAGGAAGGCCTAGGGATCAAATGGGAGGACGAAGATGGACGAACGAGACGAACTTGGTCCAAAGAAGGCCTACGGATCAAATGGGAGGACGAAGATGGAGGAACGAGGCGAACTTGGTCCAAAGAAGGCCTAGGGATCAAATGGGAGGACGAAGATGGACGAACGAGACGAACTTGGTGCAAAGAAGCCCAACGAATCAAATGGGAGGACGAAAAGGGATGAACGAGACGAACTTGGTCCAAAGAAGGCCTACGGATCGAATGGGTGGACGAAGATGGACGAACGAGACGAACTTGGTCCAAAGAAGGCCTAGGGAACAAATGGGAGGACGAAGATGGACGAACGAGACGAACTTGGTGCAAAGAAGCCCAACGGATCAAATGGGAGGACGAAAAGGGATGAACGAGACGAACTTGGTCCAAAGAAGGCCTACGGATCAAATGGGTGGACGAAGATGGACGAACGAGACGAACTTGGTCCAAAGAAGGCCTAGGGATCAAATGGGAGGACGAAGATGGACGAACGAGACGAACTTGGTCCAAAGAAGGCCTACGGATCAAATGGGAGGACGAAGATGGAGGAACGAGGCGAACTTGGTCCAAAGAAGGCCTACGGATCAAATGGGAGGACGAAGATGGACGAACGAGACGAACTTGGTCCAAAGAAGGCCTAGGGATCAAATGGGAGGACGAAGATGGACGAACGAGACGAACTTGGTGCAAAGAAGCCCAACGGATCAAATGGGAGGACGAAAAGGGATGAACGAGACGAACTTGGTCCAAAGAAGGCCTACGGATCAAATGGGTGGACGAAGATGGACGAACGAGACGAACTTGGTCCAAAGAAGGGCTAGGGAACAAATGGGAGGACGAAGATGGACGAACGAGACGAATTTGGTGCAAAGAAGCCCAACGGATCAAATGGGAGGACGAAAAGGGATGAACGAGACGAACTTGGTCCAAAGAAGGCCTACGGATCAAATGGGTGGACGAAGATGGACGAAAGATGGACGAACGAGACGAACTTGGTCCAAAGAAGGCCTAGGGAACAAATGGGAGGACGAAGATGGACGAACGAGACGAACTTGGTGCAAAGAAGCCCAACGGATCAAATGGGAGGACGAAAAGGGATGAACGAGACGAACTTGGTCCAAAGAAGGCCTACGGATCAAATGGGTGGACAAAGATGGACGAACGAGACGAACTTGGTCCAAAGAAGGCCTAGGGAACAAATGGGAGGACGAAGATGGACGAACGAGACGAACTTGGTGCAAAGAAGCCCAACGGATCAAATGGGAGGACGAAAAGGGATGAACGAGACGAACTTGGTCCAAAGAAGGCCTACGGATCAAATGGGTGGACGAAGATGGACGAACGAGACGAACTTGGTCCAAGGAAGGCCTAGGGATCTAATGGGAGGACGAAGATGGACGAACGAGACGAACTTGGTCCAAAGAAGGCCTACGGATCAAATGGGAGGACGAAGATGGACGAACGAGACGAATTTGGTGCAAAGAAGCCCAACGGATCAAATGGGAGGACGAAAAGGGATGAACGAGACGAACTTGGTCCAAAGAAGGCCTAGGGATCAAATGGGAGGACGAAGATGGACGAACGAGACGAACTTGGTGCAACGAAGCCCAACGGATCAAATGGGAGGACGAAGATGGACGAACGAGACGAATTTGGTGCAAAGAAGCCCAACAGATCAAATGGGAGGACGAAAAGGGAGGAACGAGACGAACTTGGTCCAAAGAAGGCCTACGGATCAAATGGGTGGACGAAGATGGACGAACGAGACGAACTTGGTCCAAGGAAGGCCTAGGGATCTAATGGGAGGACGAAGATGGACGAACGAGACGAACTTGGTCCAAAGAAGGCCTACGGATCAAATGGGAGGACGAAGATGGACGAACGAGACGAATTTGGTGCAAAGAAGCCCAACGGATCAAATGGGAGGACGAAAAGGGATGAACGAGACGAACTTGGTCCAAAGAAGGCCTACGGATCAAATGGGTGGACGAAGATGGACGAACGAGACGAACTTGGTCCAAGGAAGGCCTAGGGATCAAATGGGAGGACGAAGTTGGACGAACGAGACGAACTTGGTCCAAAGAAGGCCTACGGATCAAATGGGAGGACGAAGATGGAGGAACGAGGCGAACTTGGTCCAAAGAAGGCCTAGGGATCAAATGGGAGGACGAAGATGGACGAACGAGACGAACTTGGTGCAAAGAAGCCCAACGAATCAAATGGGAGGACGAAAAGGGATGAACGAGACGAACTTGGTCCAAAGAAGGCCTACGGATCAAATGGGTGGACGAAGATGGACGAACGAGACGAACTTGGTCCAAAGAAGGCCTAGGGAACAAATGGGAGGACGAAGATGACGAACGAGACGAACTTGGTGCAAAGAAGCCCAACGGATCAAATGGGAGGACGAAAAGGGATGAACGAGACGAACTTGGTCCAAAGAAGGCCTACGGATCAAATGGGTGGACGAAGATGGACGAACGAGACGAACTTGGTCCAAGGAAGGCCTACGGATCTAATGGGAGGACGAAGATGGACGAACGAGACGAACTTGGTCCAAAGAAGGCCTACGGATCAAATGGGAGGACGAAGATGGACGAACGAGACGAATTTGGTGCAAAGAAGCCCAACGGATCAAATGGGAGGACGAAAAGGGATAACCAGACGAACTTGGTCCAAAGAAGGCCTACGGATCAAATGGGTGGACGAAGATGGACGAAAGATGGACGAACGAGACGAACTTGGTCCAAAGAAGGCCTAGGGAACAAATGGGAGGACGAAGATGGACGAACGAGACGAACTTGGTGCAAAGAAGCCCAACGGATCAAATGGGAGGACGAAAAGGGATGAACGAGACGAACTTGGTCCAAAGAAGGCCTACGGATCAAATGGGTGGACGAAGATGGACGAACGAGACGAACTTGGTCCAAAGAAGGCCTAGGGAACAAATGGGAGGACGAAGATGGACGAACGAGACGAACTTGGTGCAAAGAAGCGCAACGGATCAAATGGGAGGACGAAAAGGGATGAACGAGACGAACTTGGTCCAAAGAAGGCCTACGGATCAAATGGGTGGACGAAGATGGACGAACGAGACGAACTTGGTCCAAGGAAGGCCTAGGGATCTAATGGGAGGACGAAGATGGACGAACGAGACGAACTTGGTCCAACGAAGGCCTACGGATCAAATGGGAGGACGAAGATGGACGAACGAGACGAATTTGGTGCAAAGAAGCCCAACGGATCAAATGGGAGGACGAAAAGGGATGAACGAGACGAACTTGGTCCAAAGAAGGCCTAGGGATCAAATGGGAGGACGAAGATGGACGAACGAGACGAACTTGGTGCAAAGAAGCCCAACAGATCAAATGGGAGGACGAAAAGGGAGGAACGAGACGAACTTGGTCCAAAGAAGGCCTACGGATCAAATGGGTGGACGAAGATGGACGAACGAGACGAACTTGGTCCAAAGAAGGCCTAGGGATCTAATGGGAGGACGAAGATGGACGAACGAGACGAACTTGGTCCAAAGAAGGCCTACGGATCAAATGGGAGGACGAAGATGGACGAACGAGACGAATTTGGTGCAAAGAAGCCCAACGGATCAAATGGGAGGACGAAAAGGGATGAACGAGACGAACTTGGTCCAAAGAAGGCCTACGGATCAAATGGGTGGATGAAGATGGACGAACGAGACGAACTTGGTCCAAAGAAGGCCTAGGGATCAAATGGGAGGACGAAGATGGACGAACGAGACGAACTTGGTGCAAAGAAGCCCAACGGATCAAATGGGAGGACGAAAAGGGATGAACGAGACGAACTTGGTCCAAAGAAGGCCTACGGATCAAATGGGTGGACGAAGATGGACGAACGAGACGAACTTGGTCCAAGGAAGGCCTAGGGATCAAATGGGAGGACGAAGATGGACGAACGAGACGAACTTGGTCCAAAGAAGGCCTACGGATCAAATGGGAGGACGAAGATGGAGGAACGAGGCGAACTTGGTCCAAAGAAGGCCTAGGGATCAAATGGGAGGACGAAGATGGACAAACGAGACGAACTTGGTGCAAAGAAGCCCAACGAATCAAATGGGAGGACGAAAAGGGATGAACGAGACGAACTTGGTCCAAAGAAGGCCTACGGATCAAATGGGTGGACGAAGATGGACGAACGAGACGAACTTGGTCCAAAGAAGGCCTAGGGAACAAATGGGAGGACGAAGATGGACGAACGAGACGAACTTGGTGCAAAGAAGCCCAACGGATCAAATGGGAGGACGAAAAGGGATGAACGAGACGAACTTGGTCCAAAGAAGGCCTACGGATCAAATGGGTGGACGAAGATGGACGAACGAGACGAACTTGGTCCAAAGAAGGCCTAGGGATCAAATGGGAGGACGAAGATGGACGAACGAGACGAACTTGGTCCAAAGAAGGCCTACGGATCAAATGGGAGGACGAAGATGGAGGAACGAGGCGAACTTGGTCCAAAGAAGGCCTACGGATCAAATGGGAGGACGAAGATGGACGAACGAGACGAACTTGGTCCAAAGAAGGCCTAGGGATCAAATGGGAGGACGAAGATGGACGAACGAGACGAACTTGGTGCAAAGAAGCCCAACGGATCAAATGGGAGGACGAAGATGGACGAACCAGACGAATTTGGTGCAAAGAAGCCCAACGGATCAAATGGGAGGACGAAAATGGAGGAACGAGACGAACTTGGTCCAAAGAAGGCCTACGGATCAAATGGGTGGACGAAGATGGACGAACGAGACGAACTTGGTCCAAAGAAGGCCTAGGGAACAAATGGGAGGACGAAGATGGACGAACGAGACGAACTTGGTGCAAAGAAGCCCAACGGATCAAATGGGAGGACGAAAAGGAATGTACGAGACGAACTTGGTCCAAAGAAGGCCTACGGATCAAATGGGTGGACGAAGATGGACGAACGAGACGAACTTGGTGCAAAGAAGCCCAACGGATCAAATGGGAGGACGAAAAGGAATGTACGAGACGAACTTGGTCCAAAGAAGGCCTACGGATCAAATGGGTGGACGAAGATGGACGAACGAGACGAACTTGGTCCAAAGGAGGCCTAGGGAACAAATGGGAGGACGAAGATGGACGAACGAGACGAACTTGGTGCAAAGAAGCCCAACGGATCAAATGGGAGGACGAAAAGGGATGAACGAGACGAACTTGGTCCAAAGAAGGCCTACGGATCAAATGGGTGGACGAAGATGGACGAACGAGACGAACTTGGTCCAAAGGAGGCCTAGGGAACAAATGGGAGGACGAAGATGGACGAACGAGACGAACTTGGTGCAAAGAAGCCCAACGGATCAAATGGGAGGACGAAAAGGGATGAACGAGACGAACTTGGTCCAAAGAAGGCCTACGGATCAAATGGGTGGACGAAGATGGACGAACGAGACGAACTTGGTCCAAAGGAGGCCTAGGGAACAAATGGGAGGACGAAGATGGACGAACGAGACGAACTTGGTGCAAAGAAGCCCAACGGATCAAATGGGAGGACGAAAAGGAATGTACGAGACGAACTTGGTCCAAAGAAGGCCTACGGATCAAATGGGTGGACGAAGATGGACGAACGAGACGAACTTGGTCCAAAGGAGGCCTAGGGAACAAATGGGAGGACGAAGATGGACGAACGAGACGAACTTGGTGCAAAGAAGCCCAACGGATCAAATGGGAGGACGAAAAGGGATGAACGAGACGAACTTGGTCCAAAGAAGGCCTACGGATCAAATGGGTGGACGAAGATGGACGAACGAGACGAACTTGGTCCAAGGAAGGCCTACGGATCTAATGGGAGGACGAAGATGGACGAACGAGACGAACTTCGTCCAAAGAAGGCCTACGGATCAAATGGGAGGACGAAGATGGACGAACGAGACGAATTTGGTGCAAAGAAGCCCAACGGATCAAATGGGAGGACGAAAAGGGATGAACGAGACGAACTTGGTCCAAAGAAGGCCTACGGATCAAATGGGTGGACGAAGATGGACGAACGAGACGAACTTGGTCCAAAGAAGGGCTAGGGAACAAATGGGAGGACGAAGATGGACGAACGAGACGAATTTGGTGCAAAGAAGCCCAACGGATCAAATGGGAGGACGAAAAGGGATGAACGAGACGAACTTGGTCCAAAGAAGGCCTACGGATCAAATGGGTGGACGAAGATGGACGAAAGATGGACGAACGAGACGAACTTGGTCCAAAGAAGGCCTAGGGAACAAATGGGAGGACGAAGATGGACGAACGAGACGAACTTGGTGCAAAGAAGCCCAACGGATCAAATGGGAGGACGAAAAGGGATGAACGAGACGAACTTGGTCCAAAGAAGGCCTACGGATCAAATGGGTGGACAAAGATGGACGAACGAGACGAACTTGGTCCAAAGAAGGCCTAGGGAACAAATGGGAGGACGAAGATGGACGAACGAGACGAACTTGGTGCAAAGAAGCCCAACGGATCAAATGGGAGGACGAAAAGGGATGAACGAGACGAACTTGGTCCAAAGAAGGCCTACGGATCAAATGGGTGGACGAAGATGGACGAACGAGACGAACTTGGTCCAAGGAAGGCCTAGGGATCTAATGGGAGGACGAAGATGGACGAACGAGACGAACTTGGTCCAAAGAAGGCCTACGGATCAAATGGGAGGACGAAGATGGACGAACGAGACGAATTTGGTGCAAAGAAGCCCAACGGATCAAATGGGAGGACGAAAAGGGATGAACGAGACGAACTTGGTCCAAAGAAGGCCTAGGGATCAAATGGGAGGACGAAGATGGACGAACGAGACGAACTTGGTGCAACGAAGCCCAACGGATCAAATGGGAGGACGAAGATGGACGAACGAGACGAATTTGGAGCAAAGAAGCCCAACAGATCAAATGGGAGGACGAAAAGGGAGGAACGAGACGAACTTGGTCCAAAGAAGGCCTACGGATCAAATGGGTGGACGAAGATGGACGAACGAGACGAACTTGGTCCAAGGAAGGCCTAGGGATCTAATGGGAGGACGAAGATGGACGAACGAGACGAACTTGGTCCAAAGAAGGCCTACGGATCAAATGGGAGGACGAAGATGGACGAACGAGACGAATTTGGTGCAAAGAAGCCCAACGGATCAAATGGGAGGACGAAAAGGGATGAACGAGACGAACTTGGTCCAAAGAAGGCCTACGGATCAAATGGGTGGATGAAGATGGACGAACGAGACGAACTTGGTCCAAAGAAGGCCTAGGGATCAAATGGGAGGACGAAGATGGACGAACGAGACGAACTTGGTGCAAAGAAGCCCAACGGATCAAATGGGAGGACGAAAAGGGATGAACGAGACGAACTTGGTCCAAAGAAGGCCTACGGATCAAATGGGTGGACGAAGATGGACGAACGAGACGAACTTGGTCCAAGGAAGGCCTAGGGATCAAATGGGAGGACGAAGTTGGACGAACGAGACGAACTTGGTCCAAAGAAGGCCTACGGATCAAATGGGAGGACGAAGATGGAGGAACGAGGCGAACTTGGTCCAAAGAAGGCCTAGGGATCAAATGGGAGGACGAAGATGGACGAACGAGACGAACTTGGTGCAAAGAAGCCCAACGAATCAAATGGGAGGACGAAAAGGGATGAACGAGACGAACTTGGTCCAAAGAAGGCCTACGGATCAAATGGGTGGACGAAGATGGACGAACGAGACGAACTTGGTCCAAAGAAGGCCTAGGGAACAAATGGGAGGACGAAGATGACGAACGAGACGAACTTGGTGCAAAGAAGCCCAACGGATCAAATGGGAGGACGAAAAGGGATGAACGAGACGAACTTGGTCCAAAGAAGGCCTACGGATCAAATGGGTGGACGAAGATGGACGAACGAGACGAACTTGGTCCAAGGAAGGCCTACGGATCTAATGGGAGGACGAAGATGGACGAACGAGACGAACTTGGTCCAAAGAAGGCCTACGGATCAAATGGGAGGACGAAGATGGACGAACGAGACGAATTTGGTGCAAAGAAGCCCAACGGATCAAATGGGAGGACGAAAAGGGATAACCAGACGAACTTGGTCCAAAGAAGGCCTACGGATCAAATGGGTGGACGAAGATGGACGAAAGATGGACGAACGAGACGAACTTGGTCCAAAGAAGGCCTAGGGAACAAATGGGAGGACGAAGATGGACGAACGAGACGAACTTGGTGCAAAGAAGCCCAACGGATCAAATGGGAGGACGAAAAGGGATGAACGAGACGAACTTGGTCCAAAGAAGGCCTACGGATCAAATGGGTGGACGAAGATGGACGAACGAGACGAACTTGGTCCAAAGAAGGCCTAGGGAACAAATGGGAGGACGAAGATGGACGAACGAGACGAACTTGGTGCAAAGAAGCCCAACGGATCAAATGGGAGGACGAAAAGGGATGAACGAGACGAACTTGGTCCAAAGAAGGCCTACGGATCAAATGGGTGGACGAAGATGGACGAACGAGACGAACTTGGTCCAAGGAAGGCCTAGGGATCTAATGGGAGGACGAAGATGGACGAACGAGACGAACTTGGTCCAACGAAGGCCTACGGATCAAATGGGAGGACGAAGATGGACGAACGAGACGAATTTGGTGCAAAGAAGCCCAACGGATCAAATGGGAGGACGAAAAGGGATGAACGAGACGAACTTGGTCCAAAGAAGGCCTAGGGATCAAATGGGAGGACGAAGATGGACGAACGAGACGAACTTGGTGCAAAGAAGCCCAACAGATCAAATGGGAGGACGAAAAGGGAGGAACGAGACGAACTTGGTCCAAAGAAGGCCTACGGATCAAATGGGTGGACGAAGATGGACGAACGAGACGAACTTGGTCCAAAGAAGGCCTAGGGATCTAATGGGAGGACGAAGATGGACGAACGAGACGAACTTGGTCCAAAGAAGGCCTACGGATCAAATGGGAGGACGAAGATGGACGAACGAGACGAATTTGGTGCAAAGAAGCCCAACGGATCAAATGGGAGGACGAAAAGGGATGAACGAGACGAACTTGGTCCAAAGAAGGCCTACGGATCAAATGGGTGGATGAAGATGGACGAACGAGACGAACTTGGGCCAAAGAAGGCCTAGGGATCAAATGGGATGACGAAGATGGACGAACGAGACGAACTTGGTGCAAAGAAGCCCAACGGATCAAATGGGAGGACGAAAAGGGATGAACGAGACGAACTTGGTCCAAAGAAGGCCTACGGATCAAATGGGTGGACGAAGATGGACGAACGAGACGAACTTGGTCCAAGGAAGGCCTAGGGATCAAATGGGAGGACGAAGATGGACGAACGAGACGAACTTGGTCCAAAGAAGGCCTACGGATCAAATGGGAGGACGAAGATGGAGGAACGAGGCGAACTTGGTCCAAAGAAGGCCTAGGGATCAAATGGGAGGACGAAGATGGACGAACGAGACGAACTTGGTGCAAAGAAGCCCAACGAATCAAATGGGAGGACGAAAAGGGATGAACGAGACGAACTTGGTCCAAAGAAGGCCTACGGATCAAATGGGTGGACGAAGATGGACGAACGAGACGAACTTGGTCCAAAGAAGGCCTAGGGAACAAATGGGAGGACGAAGATGGACGAACGAGACGAACTTGGTGCAAAGAAGCCCAACGGATCAAATGGGAGGACGAAAAGGGATGAACGAGACGAACTTGGTCCAAAGAAGGCCTACGGATCAAATGGGTGGACGAAGATGGACGAACGAGACGAACTTGGTCCAAAGAAGGCCTAGGGATCAAATGGGAGGACGAAGATGGACGAACGAGACGAACTTGGTCCAAAGAAGGCCTACGGATCAAATGGGAGGACGAAGATGGAGGAACGAGGCGAACTTGGTCCAAAGAAGGCCTACGGATCAAATGGGAGGACGAAGATGGACGAACGAGACGAACTTGGTCCAAAGAAGGCCTAGGGATCAAATGGGAGGACGAAGATGGACGAACGAGACGAACTTGGTGCAAAGAAGCCCAACGGATCAAATGGGAGGACGAAGATGGACGAACCAGACGAATTTGGTGCAAAGAAGCCCAACGGATCAAATGGGAGGACGAAAATGGAGGAACGAGACGAACTTGGTCCAAAGAAGGCCTACGGATCAAATGGGTGGACGAAGATGGACGAACGAGACGAACTTGGTCCAAAGAAGGCCTAGGGAACAAATGGGAGGACGAAGATGGACGAACGAGACGAACTTGGTGCAAAGAAGCCCAACGGATCAAATGGGAGGACGAAAAGGGATGAACGAGACGAACTTGGTCCAAAGAAGGCCTACGGATCAAATGGGTGGACGAAGATGGACGAACGAGACGAACTTGGTCCAAGGAAGGCCTAGGGATCTAATGGGAGGACGAAGATGGACGAACGAGACGAACTTGGTCCAACGAAAGCCTACGGATCAAATGGGAGGACGAAGATGGACGAACGAGACGAATTTGGTGCAAAGAAGCCCAACGGATCAAATGGGAGGACGAAAAGGGATGAACGAGACGAACTTGGTCCAAAGAAGGCCTACGGATCAAATGGGTGGACGAAGATGGACGAACGAGACGAACTTGGTCCAAGGAAGGCCTACGGATCTAATGGGAGGACGAAGATGGACGAACGAGACGAACTTGGTCCAAAGAAGGCCTACGGATCAAATGGGAGGACGAAGATGGACGAACGAGACGAACTTGGTGCAAAGAAGCCCAACGGATCAAATGGGAGGACGAAGATGACGAACGAGACGAACTTGGTGCAAAGAAGCCCAACGGATCAAATGGGAGGACGAAAAGGGATGAACGAGACGAACTTGGTCCAAAGAAGGCCTACGGATCAAATGGGTGGACGAAGATGGACGAACGAGACGAACTTGGTCCAAGGAAGGCCTACGGATCTAATGGGAGGACGAAGATGGACGAACGAGACGAACTTGGTCCAAAGAAGGCCTACGGATCAAATGGGAGGACGAAGATGGACGAACGAGACGAATTTGGTGCAAAGAAGCCCAACGGATCAAATGGGAGGACGAAAAGGGATAACCAGACGAACTTGGTCCAAAGAAGGCCTACGGATCAAATGGGTGGACGAAGATGGACGAAAGATGGACGAACGAGACGAACTTGGTCCAAAGAAGGCCTAGGGAACAAATGGGAGGACGAAGATGGACGAACGAGACGAACTTGGTGCAAAGAAGCCCAACGGATCAAATGGGAGGACGAAAAGGGATGAACGAGACGAACTTGGTCCAAAGAAGGCCTACGGATCAAATGGGTGGACGAAGATGGACGAACGAGACGAACTTGGTCCAAAGAAGGCCTAGGGAACAAATGGGAGGACGAAGATGGACGAACGAGACGAACTTGGTGCAAAGAAGCCCAACGGATCAAATGGGAGGACGAAAAGGGATGAACGAGACGAACTTGGTCCAAAGAAGGCCTACGGATCAAATGGGTGGACGAAGATGGACGAACGAGACGAACTTGGTCCAAGGAAGGCCTAGGGATCTAATGGGAGGACGAAGATGGACGAACGAGACGAACTTGGTCCAACGAAGGCCTACGGATCAAATGGGAGGACGAAGATGGACGAACGAGACGAATTTGGTGCAAAGAAGCCCAACGGATCAAATGGGAGGACGAAAAGGGATGAACGAGACGAACTTGGTCCAAAGAAGGCCTAGGGATCAAATGGGAGGACGAAGAAGGACGAACGAGACGAACTTGGTGCAAAGAAGCCCAACAGATCAAATGGGAGGACGAAAAGGGAGGAACGAGACGAACTTGGTCCAAAGAAGGCCTACGGATCAAATGGGTGGACGAAGATGGACGAACGAGACGAACTTGGTCCAAAGAAGGCCTAGGGATCTAATGGGAGGACGAAGATGGACGAACGAGACGAACTTGGTCCAAAGAAGGCCTACGGATCAAATGGGAGGACGAAGATGGACGAACGAGACGAATTTGGTGCAAAGAAGCCCAACGGATCAAATGGGAGGACGAAAAGGGATGAACGAGACGAACTTGGTCCAAAGAAGGCCTACGGATCAAATGGGTGGATGAAGATGGACGAACGAGACGAACTTGGGCCAAAGAAGGCCTAGGGATCAAATGGGATGACGAAGATGGACGAACGAGACGAACTTGGTGCAAAGAAGCCCAACGGATCAAATGGGAGGACGAAAAGGGATGAACGAGACGAACTTGGTCCAAAGAAGGCCTACGGATCAAATGGGTGGACGAAGATGGACGAACGAGACGAACTTGGTCCAAGGAAGGCCTAGGGATCAAATGGGAGGACGAAGATGGACGAACGAGACGAACTTGGTCCAAAGAAGGCCTACGGATCAAATGGGAGGACGAAGATGGAGGAACGAGGCGAACTTGGTCCAAAGAAGGCCTAGGGATCAAATGGGAGGACGAAGATGGACGAACGAGACGAACTTGGTGCAAAGAAGCCCAACGAATCAAATGGGAGGACGAAAAGGGATGAACGAGACGAACTTGGTCCAAAGAAGGCCTACGGATCAAATGGGTGGACGAAGATGGACGAACGAGACGAACTTGGTCCAAAGAAGGCCTAGGGAACAAATGGGAGGACGAAGATGGACGAACGAGACGAACTTGGTGCAAAGAAGCCCAACGGATCAAATGGGAGGACGAAAAGGGATGAACGAGACGAACTTGGTCCAAAGAAGGCCTACGGATCAAATGGGTGGACGAAGATGGACGAACGAGACGAACTTGGTCCAAAGAAGGCCTAGGGATCAAATGGGAGGACGAAGATGGACGAACGAGACGAACTTGGTCCAAAGAAGGCCTACGGATCAAATGGGAGGACGAAGATGGAGGAACGAGGCGAACTTGGTCCAAAGAAGGCCTACGGATCAAATGGGAGGACGAAGATGGACGAACGAGACGAACTTGGTCCAAAGAAGGCCTAGGGATCAAATGGGAGGACGAAGATGGACGAACGAGACGAACTTGGTGCAAAGAAGCCCAACGGATCAAATGGGAGGACGAAGATGGACGAACCAGACGAATTTGGTGCAAAGAAGCCCAACGGATCAAATGGGAGGACGAAAATGGAGGAACGAGACGAACTTGGTCCAAAGAAGGCCTACGGATCAAATGGGTGGACGAAGATGGACGAACGAGACGAACTTGGTCCAAAGAAGGCCTAGGGAACAAATGGGAGGACGAAGATGGACGAACGAGACGAACTTGGTGCAAAGAAGCCCAACGGATCAAATGGGAGGACGAAAAGGGATGAACGAGACGAACTTGGTCCAAAGAAGGCCTACGGATCAAATGGGTGGACGAAGATGGACGAACGAGACGAACTTGGTCCAAGGAAGGCCTAGGGATCTAATGGGAGGACGAAGATGGACGAACGAGACGAACTTGGTCCAACGAAAGCCTACGGATCAAATGGGAGGACGAAGATGGACGAACGAGACGAATTTGGTGCAAAGAAGCCCAACGGATCAAATGGGAGGACGAAAAGGGATGAACGAGACGAACTTGGTCCAAAGAAGGCCTAGGGATCAAATGGGAGGACGAAGATGGACGAACGAGACGAACTTGGTGCAAAGAAGCCCAACAGATCAAATGGGAGGACGAAAAGGGAGGAACGAGACGAACTTGGTCCAAAGAAGGCCTACGGATCAAATGGGTGGACGAAGATGGACGAACGAGACGAACTTGGTCCAAGGAAGGCCTAGGGATCTAATGGGAGGACGAAGATGGACGAACGAGACGAACTTGGTCCAAAGAAGGCCTACGGATCAAATGGGAGGACGAAGATGGACGAACGAGACGAATTTGGTGCAAAGAAGCCCAACGGATCAAATGGGAGGACGAAAAGGGATGAACGAGACGAACTTGGTCCAAAGAAGGCCTACGGATCAAATGGGTGGATGAAGATGGACGAACGAGACGAACTTGGTCCAAAGAAGGCCTAGGGATCAAATGGGAGGACGAAGATGGACGAACGATACGAACTTGGTGCAAAGAAGCCCAACGGATCAAATGGGAGGACGAAAAGGGATGAACGAGACGAACTTGGTCCAAAGAAGGCCTACGGATCAAATGGGTGGACGAAGATGGACGAACGAGACGAACTTGGTCCAAAGAAGGCCTAGGGAACAAATGGGAGGACGAAGATGGACGAACGAGACGAACTTGCTGCAAAGAAGCCCAACGGATCAAATGGGAGGACGAAAAGGGATGAACGAGACGAACTTGGTCCAAAGAAGGCCTACGGATCAAATGGGTGGACGAAGATGGACGAACGAGACGAACTTGGTCCAAAGAAGGCCTAGGGATCAAATGGGAGGACGAAGATGGACGAACGAGACGAACTTGGTCCAAAGAAGGCCTACGGATCAAATGGGAGGACGAAGATGGAGGAACGAGGCGAACTTGGTCCAAAGAAGGCCTACGGATCAAATGGGAGGACGAAGATGGACGAACGAGACGAACTTGGTCCAAAGAAGGCCTAGGGATCAAATGGGAGGACGAAGATGGACGAACGAGACGAACTTGGTGCAAAGAAGCCCAACGGATCAAATGGGAGGACGAAAATGGAGGAACGAGACGAACTTGGTCCAAAGAAGGCCTACGGATCAAATGGGTGGACGAAGATGGACGAACGAGACGAACTTGGTCCAAAGAAGGCCTAGGGAACAAATGGGAGGACGAAGATGGACGAACGAGACGAACTTGGTGCAAAGAAGCCCAACGGATCAAATGGGAGGACGAAAAGGGATGAACGAGACGAACTTGGTCCAAAGAAGGCCTACGGATCAAATGGGTGGACGAAGATGGACGAACGAGACGAACTTGGTCCAAGGAAGGCCTAGGGATCTAATGGGAGGACGAAGATGGACGAACGAGACGAACTTGGTCCAACGAAGGCCTACGGATCAAATGGGAGGACGAAGATGGACGAACGAGACGAATTTGGTGCAAAGAAGCCCAACGGATCAAATGGGAGGACGAAAAGGGATGAACGAGACGAACTTGGTCCAAAGAAGGCCTAGGGATCAAATGGGAGGACGAAGATGGACGAACGAGACGAACTTGGTGCAAAGAAGCCCAACAGATCAAATGGGAGGACGAAAAGGGAGGAACGAGACGAACTTGGTCCAAAGAAGGCCTACGGATCAAATGGGTGGACGAAGATGGACGAACGAGACGAACTTGGTCCAAGGAAGGCCTAGGGATCTAATGGGAGGACGAAGATGGACGAACGAGACGAACTTGGTCCAAAGAAGGCCTACGGATCAAATGGGAGGACGAAGATGGACGAACGAGACGAATTTGGTGCAAAGAAGCCCAACGGATCAAATGGGAGGACGAAAAGGGATGAACGAGACGAACTTGGTCCAAAGAAGGCCTACGGATCAAATGGGTGGATGAAGATGGACGAACGAGACGAACTTGGTCCAAAGAAGGCCTAGGGATCAAATGGGAGGACGAAGATGGACGAACGAGACGAACTTGGTGCAAAGAAGCCCAACGGATCAAATGGGAGGACGAAAAGGGATGAACGAGACGAACTTGGTCCAAAGAAGGCCTACGGATCAAATGGGTGGACGAAGATGGACGAACGAGACGAACTTGGTCCAAGGAAGGCCTAGGGATCAAATGGGAGGACGAAGATGGACGAACGAAACGAACTTGGTCCAAAGAAGGCCTACGGATCAAATGGGAGGACGAAGATGGAGGAACGAGGCGAACTTGGTCCAAAGAAGGCCTAGGGATCAAATGGGAGGACGAAGATGGACGAACGAGACGAACTTGCTGCAAAGAAGCCCAACGAATCAAATGGGAGGACGAAAAGGGATGAACGAGACGAACTTGGTCCAAAGAAGGCCTACGGATCAAATGGGTGGACGAAGATGGACGAACGAGACGAACTTGGTCCAAAGAAGGCCTAGGGAACAAATGGGAGGACGAAGATGGACGAACGAGACGAACTTGGTGCAAAGAAGCCCAACGGATCAAATGGGAGGACGAAAAGGGATGAACGAGACGAACTTGGTCCAAAGAAGGCCTACGGATCAAATGGGTGGACGAAGATGGACGAACGAGACGAACTTGGTCCAAAGAAGGCCTAGGGATCAAATGGGAGGACGAAGATGGACGAACGAGACGAACTTGGTCCATAGAAGGCCTACGGATCAAATGGGAGGACGAAGATGGAGGAACGAGGCGAACTTGGTCCAAAGAAGGCCTACGGATCAAATGGGAGGACGAAGATGGACGAACGAGACGAACTTGGTCCAAAGAAGGCCTAGGGATCAAATGGGAGGACGAAGATGGACGAACGAGACGAACTTGGTGCAAAGAAGCCCAACGGATCAAATGGGAGGACGAAGATGGACGAACAAGACGAATTTGGTGCAAAGAAGCCCAACGGATCAAATGGGAGGACGAAAAGGGATGAACGAGACGAACTTGGTCCAAAGAAGGCCTACGGATCAAATGGGTGGACGAAGATGGACAAACGAGACGAACTTGGTCCAAGGAAGGCCTAGGGATCAAATGGGAGGACGAAGATGGACGAACGAGACGAACATGGTCCAAAGAAGGCCTACGGATCAAACGGGAGGACGAAGATGGAGGAACGAGGCGAACTTGGTCCAAAGAAGGCCTACGGATCAAATGGGAGGACGAAGATGGACGAACGAGACGAACTTGGTCCAAGGAAGGCCTAGGGATCTAATGGGAGGACGAAGATGGACGAACGAGACGAACTTGGTCCAAAGAAGGCCTACGGATCAAATGGGAGGACGAAGATGGACGAACGAGACGAATTTGGTGCAAAGAAGCCCAACGGATCAAATGGGAGGACGAAAAGGGATGAACGAGACGAACTTGGTCCAAAGAAGGCCTAGGGATCAAATGGGAGGACGAAGATGGACGAACGAGACGAACTTGGTGCAAAGAAGCCCAACGGATCAAATGGGAGGACGAAGATGGACGAACAAGACGAATTTGGTGCAAAGAAGCCCAACAGATCAAATGGGAGGACGAAAAGGGAGGAACGAGACGAACTTGGTCCAAAGAAGGCCTACGGATCAAATGGGTGGACGAAGATGGACGAACGAGACGAACTTGGTCCAAGGAAGGCCTAGGGATCAAATGGGAGGACGAAGATGGACGAACGAGACGAACTTCGTGCAAAGAAGCCCAACGGATCAAATGGGAGGACGAAAAGGGATGAACGAGACGAACTTGGTCCAAAGAAGGCCTACGGATCAAATGGGTGGACGAAGATGGACGAACGAGACGAACTTGGTCCAAGGAAGGCCTAGGGATCAAATGGGAGGACGAAGATGGACGAACGAGACGAACTTGGTCCAAAGAAGGCCTACGGATCAAATGGGAGGACGAAGATGGAGGAACGAGGCGAACTTGGTCCAAAGAAGGCCTAGGGATCAAATGGGAGGACGAAGATGGACGAACGAGACGAACTTGGTGCAAAGAAGCCCAACGAATCAAATGGGAGGACGAAAAGGGATGAACGAGACGAACTTGGTCCAAAGAAGGCCTACGGATCAAATGGGTGGACGAAGATGGACGAACGAGACGAACTTGGTCCAAGGAAGGCCTAGGGATCAAATGGGAGGACGAAGATGGACGAACGAGACGAACTTGGTCCAAAGAAGGCCTACGGATCAAATGGGAGGACGAAGATGGAGGAACGAGGCGAACTTGGTCCAAAGAAGGCCTAGGGATCAAATGGGAGGACGAAGATGGACGAACGAAACGAACTTGGTGCAAAGAAGCCCAACGAATCAAATGGGAGGACGAAAAGGGATGAACGAGACGAACTTGGTCCAAAGAAGGCCTACGGATCAAATGGGTGGACGAAGATGGACGAACGAGACGAACTTGGTCCAAAGAAGGCCTAGGGAACAAATGGGAGGACGAAGATGGACGAACGAGACGAACTTGGTGCAAAGAAGCCCAACGGATCTAATGGGAGGACGAAGATGGACGAACGAGACGAACTTGGTCCAAACAAGGCCTAGGGATCAAATGGGAGGACGAAGATGGACGAACGAGACGAACTTGGTGCAAAGAAGCCCAACGAATCAAATGGGAGGACGAAAAGGGATGAACGAGACGAACTTGGTCCAAAGAAGGCCTACGGATCAAATGGGTGGACGAAGATGGACGAACGAGACGAACTTGGTCCAAAGAAGGCCTAGGGAACAAATGGGAGGACGAAGATGGACGAACGAGACGAACTTGGTGCAAAGAAGCCCAACGGATCAAATGGGAGGACGAAAAGGGATGAACGAGACGAACTTGGTCCAAAGAAGGCCTACGGATCAAATGGGTGGACGAAGATGGACGAACGAGACGAACTTGGTCCAAAGAAGGCCTAGGGATTAAATGGGAGGACGAAGATGGACGAACGAGACGAACTTGGTCCAAAGAAGGCCTACGGATCAAATGGGAGGACGAAGATGGAGGAACGAGGCGAACTCGGTCCAAAGAAGGCCTACGGATCAAATGGGAGGACGAAGATGGACGAACGAGACGAACTTGGTCCAAAGAAGGCCTAGGGATCAAATGGGAGGACGAAGATGGACGAACGAGACGAACTTGGTGCAAAGAAGCCCAACGGATCAAATGGGAGGACGAAGATGGACGAACAAGACGAATTTGGTGCAAAGAAGCCCAACGGATCAAATGGGAGGACGAAAATGGAGGAACGAGACGAACTTGGTCCAAAGAAGGCCTACGGATCAAATGGGTGGACGAAGATGGACGAACGAGACGAACTTGGTCCAAAGAAGGCCTAGGGAACAAATGGGAGGACGAAGATGGACGAACGAGACGAACTTGGTGCAAAGAAGCCCAACGGATCAAATGGGAGGACGAAAAGGGATGAACGAGACGAACTTGGTCCAAAGAAGGCCTACGGATCAAATGGGTGGACGAAGATGGACAAACGAGACGAACTTGGTCCAAGGAAGGCCTAGGGATCAAATGGGAGGACGAAGATGGACGAACGAGACGAACATGGTCCAAAGAAGGCCTACGGATCAAACGGGAGGACGAAGATGGAGGAACGAGGCGAACTTGGTCCAAAGAAGGCCTACGGATCAAATGGGAGGACGAAGATGGACGAACGAGACGAACTTGGTCCAAAGAAGGCCTACGGATCAAATGGGAGGACGAAAAGGGATGAACGAGACGAACTTGGTCCAAAGAAGCCCAACGGATCAAATGGGAGGACGAAGATGGACGAACGAGACGAACTAGGTCCAAAGAAGCCCAACGGATCAAATGGGAGGACGAAGATGGACGAACGAGGCGAACTTGGTCCAAAGAAGGCCTAGGGATCAAATGGGAGGACGAAAATGGACGAACGAGACGACTTGGTCCAAAGAAGGCCTACGGACCAAATGGGAGGACGAAGATGGAGGAACGAGGCGAACTTGGTCCAAAGAAGGCCTAGGGATCAAATGGGAGGACAAAGATGGACGAACGAGACGAACTTGGTCCAGAGAAGGCCTACGGATCAAATGGGAGGATGAAGATGGAGGAACGAGGCGAACTTGGTCCAAAGAAGGCCTACGGATCAAATGGGAGGACAAAGATGGACGAACGAGACGAACTTGGTCCAAAGAAGGCCTAGGGATCAAATGGGAGGACGAAGATGGACGAACGAGAGGAACTTGGTCCAAAGAAGGCCTAGGGAACAAATGGGAGGACGAAGATGGACGAACGAGACGAACTTGGTGCAAAGAAGCCCAACGGATCAAATGGGAGGACGAAAAGGGATGAACGAGACGAACTTGGTCCAAAGAAGCCCAACGGATCAAACGGGAGGACGAAGATGGACGAACGAAACGAACTTGGTCCAAAGAAGCCCAACGGATCAAATGGGAGGACGAAGATGGACGAACGAGGCGAACTTGGTCCAAAGAAGGCCTTGGGATCAAATGGGAGGACGAAAATGGACGAACGAGACGACTTGGTCCAAAGAAGGCCTACGGACCAAATGGGAGGACGAAGATGGAGGAATGAGGCGAACTTGGTCCAAAGAAGGCCTAGGGATCAAATGGGAGGACGAAGATGGACGAACGAGACGAACTTGGTCCAAAGAAGGCCTAGGGATCAAATGGGAGGACGAAGATGGATGAACGAGACGAACTTGGTGCAAAGAAGCCCAACGGATCAAATGGGAGGACGAAAAGGGATGAACGAGACGAACTTGGTCCAAAGAAGGCCTACGGATCAAATGGGTGGACGAAGACGGACGAACGAGACGAACTTGGTCCAAAGAAGGCCTAGGGAACAAATGGGAGGACGAAGATGGACGAACGAGACGAACTTGGTGCAAAGAAGCCCAACGGATCAAATGGGAGGACGAAAAGGGATGAACGAGACGAACTTGGTCCAAAGAAGGCCTACGGATCAAATGGGTGGACGAAGATGGACGAACGAGACGAACTTGGTCCAAGGAAGGCCTAGGGATCTAATGGGAGGACGAAGATGGACGAACGAGACGAACTTGGTCCAAAGAAGGCCTAGGGATCAAATGGGAGGACGAAGATGGACGAACGAGACGAACTTGGTCCAGAGAAGGCCTACGGATCAAATGGGAGGATGAAGATGGAGGAACGAGGCGAACTTGGTCCAAAGAAGGCCTACGGATCAAATGGGAGGACAAAGATGGACGAACGAGACGAACTTGGTCCAAAGAAGGCCTAGGGATCAAATGGGAGGACGAAGATGGACGAACGAGAGGAACTTGGTCCAAAGAAGGCCTAGGGAACAAATGGGAGGACGAAGATGGACGAACGAGAGGAACTTGGTCCAAAGAAGGCCTAGGGATCAAATGGGAGGACGAAGATGGACGAACGAGAGGAACTTGGTCCAAAGAAGGCCTAGGGAACAAATGGGAGGACGAAGATGGACGAACGAGACGAACTTGGTGCAAAGAAGCCCAACGGATCAAATGGGAGGACGAAAAGGGATCAACGAGACGAACTTGGTCCAAAGAAGCCCAACGGATCAAACGGGAGGACGAAGATGGACGAACGAGACGAACTTGGTCTAAAGAAGCCCAACGGATCAAATGGGAGGACGAAGATGGACGAACGAGGCGAACTTGGTCCAAAGAAGGCCTTGGGATCAAATGGGAGGACGAAAATGGACGAACGAGACGACTTGGTCCAAAGAAGGCCTACGGACCAAATGGGAGGACGAAGATGGAGGAATGAGGCGAACTTGGTCCAAAGAAGGCCTAGGGATCAAATGGGAGGACGAAGATGGACGAACGAGACGAACTTGGTCCAAAGAAGGCCTAGGGATCAAATGGGAGGACGAAGATGGATGAACGAGACGAACTTGGTGCAAAGAAGCCCAACGGATCAAATGGGAGGACGAAAAGGGATGAACGAGACGAACTTGGTCCAAAGAAGGCCTACGGATCAAATGGGTGGACGAAGACGGACGAACGAGACGAACTTGGTCCAAAGAAGGCCTAGGGAACAAATGGGAGGACGAAGATGGACGAACGAGACGAACTTGGTGCAAAGAAGCCCAACGGATCAAATGGGAGGACGAAAAGGGATGAACGAGACGAACTTGGTCCAAAGAAGGCCTACGGATCAAATGGGTGGACGAAGATGGACGAACGAGACGAACTTGGTCCAAGGAAGGCCTAGGGATCTAATGGGAGGACGAAGATGGACGAACGAGACGAACTTGGTCCAAAGAAGGCCTAGGGATCAAATGGGAGGACGAAGATGGATGAACGAGACGAACTTGGTGCAAAGAAGCCCAACGGATCAAATGGGAGGACGAAAAGGGATGAACGAGACGAACTTGGTCCAAAGAAGGCCTACGGATCAAATGGGTGGACGAAGATGGACGAACGAGACGAACTTGGTCCAAAGAAGGGCTAGGGAAAAAATGGGAGGACGAAGATGGACGAACGAGACGAATTTGGTGCAAAGAAGCCCAACGGATCAAATGGGAGGACGAAAAGGGATGAACGAGACGAACTTGGTCCAAAGAAGGCCTACGGATCAAATGGGTGGACGAAGATGGACGAACGAGACGAACTTGGTCCAAAGAAGGCCTAGGGAACAAATGGGAGGACGAAGATGGACGAACGAGACGAACTTGGTGCAAAGAAGCCCAACGGATCAAATGGGAGGACGAAAAGGGATGAACGAGACGAACTTGGTCCAAAGAAGGCCTACGGATCAAATGGGTGGACGAAGATGGACGAACGAGACGAACTTGGTCCAAGGAAGGCCTAGGGATCAAATGGGAGGACGAAGATGGACGAACGAGACGAACTTGGTCCAAAGAAGGCCTACGGATCAAATGGGAGGACGAAGATGGAGGAACGAGGCGAACTTGGTCCAAAGAAGGCCTACGGATCAAATGGGAGGACGAAGATGGACGAACGAGACGAACTTGGTGCAAAGAAGCCCAACCGATCAAATGGGAGGACGAAAAGGGATGAACGAGACGAACTTGGTCCAAAGAAGGCCTACGGATCAAATGGGTGCACGAAGATGGACGAACGAGACGAACTTGGTCCAAGGAAGGCCTAGGGATCAAATGGGAGGACGAAGATGGACGAACGAGACGAACTTGGTCCAGAGAAGGCCTACGGATCAAATGGGAGGATGAAGATGGAGGAACGAGGCGAACTTGGTCCACAGAAGGCCTACGGATCAAATGGGAGGACAAAGATGGACGAACGAGACGAACTTGGTCCAAAGAAGGCCTAGGGATCAAATGGGAATACGAAGATGGACGAACGAGAGGAACTTGGTCCAAAGAAGGCCTAGGGAACAAATGGGAGGACGAAGATGGACGAACGAGACGAACTTGGTGCAAAGAAGCCCAACGGATCAAATGGGAGGACGAAAAGGGATGAACGAGACGAACTTGGTCCAAAGAAGGCCTACGGATCAAATGGGTGGACGAAGATGGACAAACGAGACGAACTTGGTCCAAGGAAGGCCTAGGGATCAAATGGGAGGACGAAGATGGACGAACGAGACGAACATGGTCCAAAGAAGGCCTACGGATCAAACGGGAGGACGAAGATGGAGGAACGAGGCGAACTTGGTCCAAAGAAGGCCTACGGATCAAATGGGAGGACGAAGATGGACGAACGAGACGAACTTGGTCCAAGGAAGGCCTAGGGATCTAATGGGAGGACGAAGATGGACGAACGAGACGAACTTGGTCCAAAGAAGGCCTACGGATCAAATGGGAGGACGAAGATGGACGAACGAGACGAATTTGGTGCAAAGAAGCCCAACCGATCAAATGGGAGGACGAAAAGGGATGAACGAGACGAACTTGGTCCAAAGAAGGCCTAGGGATCAAATGGGAGGACGAAGATGGACGAACGAGACGAACTTGGTGCAAAGAAGCCCAACGGATCAAATGGGAGGACGAAGATGGACGAACGAGATGAATTTGGTGCAAAGAAGCCCAACAGATCAAATGGGAGGACGAAAAGGGAGGAACGAGACGAACTTGGTCCAAAGAAGGCCTACGGATCAAATGGGTGGACGAAGATGGACGAACGAGACGAACTTGGTCCAAGGAAGGCCTAGGGATCTAATGGGAGGACGAAGATGGACGAACGAGACGAACTTGGTCCAAAGAAGGCCTACGGATCAAATGGGAGGACGAAGATGGACGAACGAGACGAATTTGGTGCAAAGAAGCCCAACGGATCAAATGGGAGGACGAAAAGGGATGAACGAGACGAACTTGGTCCAAAGAAGGCCTACGGATCAAATGGGTGGATGAAGATGGACGAACGAGACGAACTTGGTCCAAAGAAGGCCTAGGGATCAAATGGGAGGACGAAGAAGGACGAACGAGACGAACTTGGTGCAAAGAAGCCCAACGGATCAAATGGGAGGACGAAAAGGGATGAACGAGACGAACTTGGTCCAAAGAAGGCCTACGGATCAAATGGGTGGACGAAGATGGACGAACGAGACGAACTTGGTCCAAGGAAGGCCTAGGGATCAAATGGGAGGACGAAGATGGACGAACGAGACGAACTTGGTCCAAAGAAGGCCTACGGATCAAATGGGAGGACGAAGATGGAGGAACGAGGCGAACTTGGTCCAAAGAAGGCCTAGGGATCAAATGGGAGGACGAAGATGGACGAACGAGACGAACTTGGTGCAAAGAAGCCCAACGAATCAAATGGGAGGACGAAAAGGGATGAACGAGACGAACTTGGTCCAAAGAAGGCCTACGGATCAAATGGGTGGACGAAGATGGACGAACGAGACGAACTTGGTCCAAAGAAGGCCTAGGGAACAAATGGAAGGACGAAGATGGACGAACGAGACGAACTTGGTGCAAAGAAGCCCAACGGATCAAATGGGAGGACGAAAAGGGATGAACGAGACGAACTTGGTCCAAAGAAGGCCTACGGATCAAATGGGTGGACGAAGATGGACGAACGAGACGAACTTGGTCCAAAGAAGGCCTAGGGATCAAATGGGAGGACGAAGATGGACGAACGAGACGAACTCGGTCAAAAGAAGGCCTACGGATCAAATGGGAGGACGAAGATGGACGAACGAGACGAACTTGGTCCAAAGAAGGCCTAGGGATCAAATGGGAGGACGAAGATGGACGAACGAGACGAACTTGGTGCAAAGAAGCCCAACGGATCAAATGGGAGGACGAAGATGGACGAACAAGACGAATTTGGTGCAAAGAAGCCCAACGGATCAAATGGGAGGACGAAGATGGACGAACGAGACGAACTTGGTCCAAAGAAGGCCTAGGGAACAAATGGGAGGACGAAGATGGACGAACGAGACGAACTTGGTGCAAAGAAGCCCAACGGATCAAATGGGAGGACGAAAAGGGATGAACGAGACGAACTTGGTCCAAAGAAGGCCTACGGATCAAATGGGTGGACGAAGATGGACAAACGAGACGAACTTGGTCCAAGGAAGGCCTAGGGATCAAATGGGAGAACGAAGATGGACGAACGAGACGAACATGGTCCAAAGAAGGCCTACGGATCAAACGGGAGGACGAAGATGGAGGAACGAGGCGAACTTGGTCCAAAGAAGGCCTACGGATCAAATGGGAGGACGAAGATGGACGAACGAGACGAACTTGGTCCAAAGAAGGCCTACGGATCAAATGGGAGGACGAAAAGGGATGAACGATACGAACTTGGTCCAAAGAAGGCCTAGGGATCAAATGGGAGGACGAAAATGGACGAACGAGACGACTTGGTCCAAAGAAGGCCTACGGACCAAATGGGAGGACGAAGATGGAGGAACGAGGCGAACTTGGTCCAAAGAAGGCCTAGGGATCAAATGGGAGGACGAAGATGGACGAACGAGACGAACTTGGTCCAGAGAAGGCCTACGGATCAAATGGGAGGATGAAGATGGACGAACGAGGCGAACTTGGTCCATAGAAGGCCTACGGATCAAATGGGAGGACAAAGATGGACGAACGAGACGAACTTGGTCCAAAGAAGGCCTAGGGATCAAATGGGAGGACGAAGATGGACGAACAAGACGAACATGGTCCAAAGAAGGCCTACGGATCAAACGGGAGGACGAAGATGGAGGAACGAGGCGAACTTGGTCCAAAGAAGGCCTACGGATCAAATGGGAGGACGAAGATGGACGAACGAGACGAACTTGGTCCAAAGAAGGCCTACGGATCAAATGGGAGGACGAAAAGGGATGAACGAGACGAACTTGGTCCAAAGAAGCCCAACGGATCAAATGGGAGGACGAAGATGGACGAACGAGACGAACTTGGTCCAAAGAAGCCCAACGGATCAAATGGGAGGACGAAGATGGACGAACGAGGCGAACTTGGTCCAAAGAAGGCCTAGGGATCAAATGGGAGGACGAAAATGGACGAACGAGACGACTTGGTCCAAAGAAGGCCTACGGACCAAATGGGAGGACGAAGATGGAGGAACGAGGCGAACTTGGTCCAAAGAAGGCCTAGGGATCAAATGGGAGGACGAAGATGGACGAACGAGACGAACTTGGTCCAGAGAAGGCCTACGGATCAAATGGGAGGATGAAGATGGACGAACGAGGCGAACTTGGTCCAAAGAAGGCCTACGGATCAAATGGGAGGACAAAGATGGACGAACGAGACGAACTTGGTCCAAAGAAGGCCTAGGGATCAAATGGGAGGACGAAGATGGACAAACGAGACGAACTTGGTCCAAGGAAGGCCTACGGATCAAATGGGAGGACGAACGAGACGAACATGGTCCAAAGAAGGCCTACGGATCAAACGGGAGGACGAAGATGGAGGAACGAGGCGAACTTGGTCCAAAGAAGGCCTACGGATCAAATGGGAGGACGAAGATGGACGAACGAGACGAACTTGGTCCAAGGAAGGCCTAGGGATCTAATGGGAGGACGAAGATGGACGAACGAGACGAACTTGGTCCAAAGAAGGCCTACGGATCAAATGGGAGGACGAAGATGGACGAACGAGACGAATTTGGTGCAAAGAAGCCCAACGGATCAAATGGGAGGACGAAAAGGGATGAACGAGACGAACTTGGTCCAAAGAAGGCCTAGGGATCAAATGGGAGGACGAAGATGGACGAACGAGACGAACTTGGTGCAAAGAAGCCCAACGGATCAAATGGGAGGACGAAGATGGACGAACGAGACGAATTTGGTGCAAAGAAGCCCAACAGATCAAATGGGAGGACGAAAAGGGAGGAACGAGACGAACTTGGTCCAAAGAAGGCCTACGGATCAAATGGGTGGACGAAGATGGACGAACGAGACGAACTTGGTCCAAGGAAGGCCTAGGGATCTAATGGGAGGACGAAGATGGACGAACGAGACGAACTTGGTCCAAAGAAGGCCTACGGATCAAATGGGAGGACGAAGATGGACGAACGAGACGAATTTGGTGCAAAGAAGCCCAACGGATCAAATGGGAGGACGAAAAGGGATGAACGAGACGAACTTGGTCCAAAGAAGGCCTACGGATCAAATGGGTGGATGAAGATGGACGAACGAGACGAACTTGGTCCAAAGAAGGCCTAGGGATCAAATGGGAGGACGAAGAAGGACGAACGAGACGAACTTGGTGCAAAGAAGCCCAACGGATCAAATGGGAGGACGAAAAGGGATGAACGAGACGAACTTGGTCCAAAGAAGGCCTACGGATCAAATGGGTGGACGAAGATGGACGAACGAGACGAACTTGGTCCAAGGAAGGCCTAGGGATCAAATGGGAGGACGAAGATGGACGAACGAGACGAACTTGGTCCAAAGAAGGCCTACGGATCAAATGGGAGGACGAAGATGGAGGAACGAGGCGAACTTGGTCCAAAGAAGGCCTAGGGATCAAATGGGAGGACGAAGATGGACGAACGAGACGAACTTGGTGCAAAGAAGCCCAACGAATCAAATGGGAGGACGAAAAGGGATGAACGAGACGAACTTGGTCCAAAGAAGGCCTACGGATCAAATGGGTGGACGAAGATGGACGAACGAGACGAACTTGGTCCAAAGAAGGCCTAGGGAACAAATGGAAGGACGAAGATAGACGAACGAGACGAACTTGGTGCAAAGAAGCCCAACGGATCAAATGGGAGGACGAAAAGGGATGAACGAGACGAACTTGGTCCAAAGAAGGCCTACGGATCAAATGGGTGGACGAAGATGGACGAACGAGACGAACTTGGTCCAAAGAAGGCCTAGGGATCGAATGGGAGGACGAAGATCTACGAACGAGACGAACTCGGTCCAAAGAAGGCCTACGGATCAAATGGGAGGACGAAGATGGACGAACGAGACGAACTTGGTCCAAAGAAGGCCTAGGGATCAAATGGGAGGACGAAGATGGACGAACGAGACGAACTTGGTGCAAAGAAGCCCAACGGATCAAATGGGAGGACGAAGATGGACGAACAAGACGAATTTGGTGCAAAGAAGCCCAACGGATCAAATGGGAGGACGAAAATGGAGGAACGAGACGAACTTGGTCCAAAGAAGGCCTACGGATCAAATGGGTGGACGAAGATGGACGAACGAGACGAACTTGGTCCAAAGAAGGCCTAGGGAACAAATGGGAGGACGAAGATGGACGAACGAGACGAACTTGGTGCAAAGAAGCCCAACGGATCAAATGGGAGGACGAAAAGGGATGAACGAGACGAACTTGGTCCAAAGAAGGCCTACGGATCAAATGGGTGGACGAAGATGGACAAACGAGACGAACTTGGTCCAAGGAAGGCCTAGGGATCAAATGGGAGAACGAAGATGGACGAACGAGACGAACATGGTCCAAAGAAGGCCTACGGATCAAACGGGAGGACGAAGATGGAGGAACGAGGCGAACTTGGTCCAAAGAAGCCCAACGGATCAAATGGTAGGACGAAAATGGACGAACGAGACGAACTTGGTCCAAAGAAGCCCAACGGATCAAATGGGAGGACGAAAATGGACGAACGAGACGACTTGGTCCAAAGAAGGCCTACGGACCAAATGGGAGGACGAAGATGGAGGAACAAGGCGAACTTGGTCCAAAGAAGGCCTAGGGATCAAATGGGAGGACGAAGATGGACGAACGAGACGAACTTGGTCCAGAGAAGGCCTACGGATCAAATGGGAGGACGAAAAGGGATGAACGAGACGAACTTGGTCCAAAGAAGCCCAACGGATCAAATGGGAGGACGAAGATGGACGAACGAGACGAACTTGGTCCAAAGAAGCCCAACGGATCAAATGGTAGGACGAAAATGGACGAACGAGACGAACTTGGTCCAAAGAAGCCCAACGGATCAAATGGGAGGACGAAAATGGACGAACGAGACGACTTGGTCCAAAGAAGGCCTACGGACCAAATGGGAGGACGAAGATGGAGGAACAAGGCGAACTTGGTCCAAAGAAGGCCTAGGGATCAAATGGGAGGACGAAGATGGACGAACGAGACGAACTTGGTCCAGAGAAGGCCTACGGATCAAATGGGAGGATGAAGATGGACGAACGAGGCGAACTTGGTCCACAGAAGGCCTACGGATCAAATGGGAGGACAAAGATGGACGAACGAGACGAACTTGGCCCAAAGAAGGCCTAGGGATCAAATGGGAGGACGAAGATGGACGAACGAGAGGAACTTGGTCCAAAGAAGGCCTAGGGAACAAATGGGAGGACGAAGATGGACGAACGAGACGAACTTGGTGCAAAGAAGCCCAACGGATCAAATGGGAGGACGAAAAGGGATGAACGAGACGAACTTGGTCCAAAGAAGCCCAACGGATCAAACGGGAGGACGAAGATGGACGAACGAAACGAACTTGGTCCAAAGAAGCCCAACGGATCAAATTGGAGGACGAAGATGGACGAACGAGGCGAACTTGGTCCAAAGAAGGCCTTGGGATCAAATGGGAGGACGAAAATGGACGAACGAGACGACTTGGTCCAAAGAAGGCCTACGGACCAAATGGGAGGACGAAGATGGAGGAATGAGGCGAACTTGGTCCAAAGAAGGCCTAGGGATCAAATGGGAGGACGAAGATGGACGAACGAGACGAACTTGGTCCAAAGAAGGCCTAGGGATCAAATGGGAGGACGAAGATGGATGAACGAGACGAACTTGGTGCAAAGAAGCCCAACGGATCAAATGGGAGGACGAAAAGGGATGAACGAGACGAACTTGGTCCAAAGAAGGCCTACGGATCAAATGGGTGGACGAAGACGGACGAACGAGACGAACTTGGTCCAAAGAAGGCCTAGGGAACAAATGGGAGGACGAAGATGGACGAACGAGACGAACTTGGTGCAAAGAAGCCCAACGGATCAAATGGCAGGATGAAAAGGGATGAACGAGACGAACTTGGTCCAAAGAAGGCCTACGGATCAAATGGGTGGACGAAGATGGACGAACGAGACGAACTTGGTCCAAGGAAGGCCTAGGGATCTAATGGGAGGACGAAGATGGACGAACGAGACGAACTTGGTCCAAAGAAGGCCTAGGGATCAAATGGGAGGACGAAGATGGATGAACGAGACGAACTTGGTGCAAAGAAGCCCAACGGATCAAATGGGAGGACGAAAAGGGATGAACGAGACGAACATGGTCCAAAGAAGGCCTACGGATCAAATGGGTGGACGAAGATGGACGAACGAGACGAACTTGGTCCAAAGAAGGGCTAGGGAAAAAATGGGAGGACGAAGATGGACGAACGAGACGAATTTGGTGCAAAGAAGCCCAACGGATCAAATGGGAGGACGAAAAGGGAGGAACGAGACGAACTTGGTCCAAAGAAGGCCTACGGATCAAATGGGTGGACGAAGATGGACGAACGAGACGAACTTGGTCCAAAGAAGGCCTACGGATCAAATGGGTGGACGAAGATGGACGAACGAGACGAACTTGGTCCAAAGAAGGCCTAGGGAACAAATAGGAGGACGAAGATGGACGAACGAGACGAACTTGGTGCAAAGAAGCCCAACGGATCAAATGGGAGGACGAAAAGGGATGAACGAGACGAACTTGGTCCAAAGAAGGCCTACGGATCAAATGGGTGGACGAAGATGGACGAACGAGACGAACTTGGTCCAAGGAAGGGCTAGGGATCAAATGGGAAGACGAAGATGGACTAACGAGACGAACTTGGTCCAAAGAAGGCCTACGGATCAAATGGGAGGACGAAGATGGAGGAACGAGGCGAACTTGGTCCAAAGAAGGCCTACGGATCAAATGGGAGGACGAAGATGGACGAACGAGACGAACTTGGTGCAAAGAAGCCCAACCGATCAAATGGGAGGACGAAAAGGGATGAACGAGACGAACTTGGTCCAAAGAAGGCCTACGGATCAAATGGGTGCACGAAGATGGACGAACGAGACGAACTTGGTCCAAGGAAGGCCTAGGGATCAAATGGGAGGACGAAGATGGACGAACGAGACGAACTTGGTCCAGAGAAGGCCTACGGATCAAATGGGAGGATGAAGATGGAGGAACGAGGCGAACTTGGTCCACAGAAGGCCTACGGATCAAATGGGAGGACAAAGATGGACGAACGAGACGAACTTGGTGCAAAGAAGCCCAACGGATCAAATGGGAGGACGAAAAGGGAGGAACGAGACGAACTTGGTCCAAAGAAGGCCTACGGATCAAATGGGTGGACGAAGATGGACGAACGAGACGAACTTGGTCCAAAGAAGGCCTACGGATCAAATGGGTGGACGAAGATGGACGAACGAGACGAACTTGGTCCAAAGAAGGCCTAGGGAACAAATGGGAGGACGAAGATGGACGAACGAGACGAACTTGGTGCAAAGAAGCCCAACGGATCAAATGGGAGGACGAAAAGGGATGAACGAGACGAACTTGGTCCAAAGAAGGCCTACGGATCAAATGGGTGGACGAAGATGGACGAACGAGACGAACTTGGTCCAAGGAAGGGCTAGGGATCAAATGGGAAGACGAAGATGGACTAACGAGACGAACTTGGTCCAAAGAAGGCCTACGGATCAAATGGGAGGACGAAGATGGAGGAACGAGGCGAACTTGGTCCAAAGAAGGCCTACGGATCAAATGGGAGGACGAAGATGGACGAACGAGACGAACTTGGTGCAAAGAAGCCCAACCGATCAAATGGGAGGACGAAAAGGGATGAACGAGACGAACTTGGTCCAAAGAAGGCCTACGGATCAAATGGGTGCACGAAGATGGACGAACGAGACGAACTTGGTCCAAGGAAGGCCTAGGGATCAAATGGGAGGACGAAGATGGACGAACGAGACGAACTTGGTCCAGAGAAGGCCTACGGATCAAATGGGAGGATGAAGATGGAGGAACGAGGCGAACTTGGTCCACAGAAGGCCTACGGATCAAATGGGAGGACAAAGATGGACGAACGAGACGAACTTGGTCCAAAGAAGGCCTAGGGATCAAATGGGAATACGAAGATGGACGAACGAGAGGAACTTGGTCCAAAGAAGGCCTAGGGAACAAATGGGAGGACGAAGATGGAGGAACGAGACGAACTTGGTGCAAAGAAGCCCAACGGATCAAATGGGAGGACGAAAAGGGATGAACGAGACGAACTTGGTCCAAAGAAGCCCAACGGATCAAATGGGAGGACGAAGATGGACGAACGAGACGAACTTGGTCCAAAGAAGCCCAACGGATCAAATGGGAGGACGAAGATGGACGAACGAGGCGAACTTGGTCCAAAGAAGGCCTAGGGATCAAATGGCAGGACGAAAATGGACGAACGAGACGACTTGGTCCAAAGAAGGCCTACGGACCAAATGGGAGGACGAAGATGGAGGAACGAGGCGAACTTGGTCCAAAGAAGGCCTAGGGATCAAATGGGAGGACGAAGATGGACGAACGAGACGAACTTGGTCCAAAGAAGGCCTAGGGATCAAATGGGAGGACGAAGATGGACGAACGAGACGAACTTGGTGCAAAGAAGCCCAACGGATCAAATGGGAGGACGAAAAGGGATGAACGAGACGAACTTGGTCCAAAGAAGGCCTACGGATCAAATGGGTGGACGAAGATGGACGAACGAGACGAACATGGTCCAAGGAAGGCCTAGGGATCTAATGGGAGGACGAAGATGGACGAACGAGACGAACTTGGTCCAACGAAGGCCTACGGATCAAATGGGAGGACGAAGATGGACGAACGAGACGAATTTGGTGCAAAGAAGCCCAACGGATCAAATGGGAGGACGAAAAGGGATGAACGAGACGAACTTGGTCCAAAGAAGGCCTACGGATCAAATGGGTGGACGAAGATGGACGAACGAGACGAACTTGGTCCAAAGAAGGCCTAGGGATCAAATGGGAGGACGAAGATGGACGAACGAGACGAACTTGGTGCAAAGAAGCCCAACGGATCAAATGGGAGGGCGAAAAGGGATGAACGAGACGAACATGGTCCAAAGAAGGCCTACGGATCAAATGGGTGGACGAAGATGGACGAACGAGACGAACTTGGTCCAAGGAAGGCCTAGCGATCAAATGGGAGGACGAAGATGGACGAACGAGACGAACTTGGTCCAAAGAAGGCCTACGGATCAAATGGGTGGACGAAGATGGAGGAACGAGGCGAACTTGGTCCAAAGAAGGCCTACGGATCAAATGGGAGGACGAAGATGGACGAACGAGACGAACTTGGTGCAAAGAAGCCCAACCGATCAAAAGGGAGGACGAAAAGGGATGAACGAGATGAACTTGGTCCAAGGAAGGCCTAGGGATCAAATGGGACGAACTTGGTCCAAAGAAGGCCTACGGATCAAATGGGAGGACGAAGATGGAGGAACGAGGCGAACTTGGTCCAAAGAAGGCCTACGGATCAAATGGGAGGACGAAGATGGACGAACGAGACGAACTTGGTGCAAAGAAGCCCAACCGATCAAATGGGAGGACGAAAAGGGATGAACGAGACGAACTTGGTCCAAACAAGGCCTACGGATCAAATAGGTGCACGAAGATGGACGAACGAGACGAACTTGGTCCAAGGAAGGCCTAGGGATCAAATGGGAGGACGAAGATGGACGAACGAGACGAACTTGGTCAAGAGAAGGCCTACGGATCAAATGGGAGGATGAAGATGGAGGAACGAGGCGAACTTGGTCCAAAGAAGGCCTACGGATCAAATGGGAGGACAAAGATGGACGAACGAGACGAACTTGGTCCAAAGAAGGCCTAGGGATCAAATGGGAATACGAAGATGGACGAACGAGAGGAACTTGGTCCAAAGAAGGCCTAGGGAACAAATGGGAGGACGAAGATGGACGAACGAGACGAACTTGGTGCAAAGAAGCCCAACGGATCAAATGGGAGGACGAAAAGGGATGAACGAGACGAACTTGGTCCAAAGAAGCCCAACGGATCAAATGGGAGGACGAAGATGGACGAACGAGACGAACTTGGTCCAAAGAAGCCCAACGGATCAAATGGGAGGACGAAGATGGACGAACGAGGCGAACTTGGTCCAAAGAAGGCCTAGGGATCAAATGGGAGGACGAAAATGGACGAACGAGACGACTTGGTCCAAAGAAGGCCTACGGACCAAATGGGAGGACGAAGATGGAGGAACGAGGCGAACTTGGTCCAAAGAAGGCCTAGGGATCAAATGGGAGGACGAAGATGGACGAACGAGACGAACTTGGTGCAAAGAAGCCCAACGGATCAAATGGGAGGACGAAAAGGGATGAACGAGACGAACTTGGTCCAAAGAAGGCCAACGGATCAAATGGGTGGACGAAGATGGACGAACGAGACGAACTTGGTCCAAGGAAGGCCTAGGGATCTAATGGGAGGACGAAGATGGACGAACGAGACGAACTTGGTCCAAAGAAGGCCTACGGATCAAATGGGACGACGAAGATGGACGAACGAGACGAATTTGGTGCAAAGAAGCCCAACGGATCAAATGGGAGGACGAAAAGGGATGAACGAGACGAACTTGGTCCAAAGAAGGCCTACGGATCAAATGGGTGGACGAAGATGGACGAACGAGACGAACTTGGTCCAACGAAGGCCTAGGGATCAAATGGGAGGACGAAGATGGACGAACGAGACGAACTTGGTGCAAAGAAGCCCAACGGATCAAATGGGAGGGCGAAAAGGGATGAACGAGACGAACATGGTCCAAAGAAGGCCTACGGATCAAATGGGTGGACGAAGATGGACGAACGAGACGAACTTGGTCCAAGGACGGCCTAGGGATCAAATGGAAGGACGAAGATGGACGAACGAGACGAACTTGGTCCAAAGAAGGCCTACGGATCAAATGGGTGGATGAAGATGGAGGAACGAGGCGAACTTGGTCCAAAGAAGGCCTACGGATCAAATGGGAGGACGAAGATGGACGAACGAGACGAACTTGGTCAAGAGAAGGCCTACGGATCAAATGGGAGGATGAAGATGGAGGAACGAGGCGAACTTGGTCCAAAGAAGGCCTACGGATCAAATGGGAGGACAAAGATGGACGAACGAGACGAACTTGGTCCAAAGAAGGCCTAGGGATCAAATGGGAATACGAAGATGGACGAACGAGAGGAACTTGGTCCAAAGAAGGCCTAGGGAACAAATGGGAGGACGAAGATGGACGAACGAGACGAACTTGGTGCAAAGAAGCCCAACGGATCAAATGGGAGGACGAAAAGGGATGAACGAGACGAACTTGGTCCAAAGAAGGCCTACGGATCAAATGGGTGGACGAAGATGGACGAACGAGTCGAACTTGGTCCATGGAAGGCCTAGGGATCTAATGGGAGGACGAAGATGGACGAACGAGACGAACTTGGTCCAAAGAAGGCCTACGGATCAAATGGGACGACGAAGATGGACGAACGAGACGAATTTGGTGCAAAGAAGCCCAACGGATCAAATGGGAGGACGAAAAGGGATGAACGAGACGAACTTGGTCCAAAGAAGGCCTACGGATGAAATGGGTGGACGAAGATGGACGAACGAGACGAACTTGGTCCAAAGAAGGCCTAGGGAACAAATGGGAGGACGAAGATGGACGAACGAGACGAACTTGGTGCAAAGAAGCCCAACGGATCAAATGGCAGGATGAAAAGGGATGAACGAGACGAACTTGGTCCAAAGAAGGCCTACGGATCAAATGGGTGGACGAAGATGGACGAACGAGACGAACTTGGTCCAAGGAAGGCCTAGGGATCTAATGGGAGGACGAAGATGGACGAACGAGACGAACTTGGTCCAAAGAAGGCCTAGGGATCAAATGGGAGGACGAAGATGGATGAACGAGACGAACTTGGTGCAAAGAAGCCCAACGGATCAAATGGGAGGACGAAAAGGGATGAACGAGACGAACATGGTCCAAAGAAGGCCTACGGATCAAATGGGTGGACGAAGATGGACGAACGAGACGAACTTGGTCCAAAGAAGGGCTAGGGAAAAAATGGGAGGACGAAGATGGACGAACGAGACGAATTTGGTGCAAAGAAGCCCAACGGATCAAATGGGAGGACGAAAAGGGAGGAACGAGACGAACTTGGTCCAAAGAAGGCCTACGGATCAAATGGGTGGACGAAGATGGACGAACGAGACGAACTTGGTCCAAAGAAGGCCTACGGATCAAATGGGTGAACGAAGATGGACGAACGAGACGAACTTGGTCCAAAGAAGGCCTAGGGAACAAATGGGAGGACGAAGATGGACGAACGAGACGAACTTGGTGCAAAGAAGCCCAACGGATCAAATGGGAGGACGAAAAGGGATGAACGAGACGAACTTGGTCCAAAGAAGGCCTACGGATCAAATGGGTGGACGAAGATGGACGAACGAGACGAACTTGGTCCAAGGAAGGCCTAGGGATCAAATGGGAGGACGAAGATGGACTAACGAGACGAACTTGGTCCAAAGAAGGCCTACGGATCAAATGGGAGGACGAAGATGGAGGAACGAGGCGAACTTGGTCCAAAGAAGGCCTACGGATCAAATGGGAGGACGAAGATGGACGAACGAGACGAACTTGGTGCAAAGAAGCCCAACCGATCAAATGGGAGGACGAAAAGGGATGAACGAGACGAACTTGGTCCAAAGAAGGCCTACGGATCAAATGGGTGCACGAAGATGGACGAACGAGACGAACTTGGTCCAAGGAAGGCCTAGGGATCAAATGGGAGGACGAAGATGGACGAACGAGACGAACTTGGTCCAGAGAAGGCCTACGGATCAAATGGGAGGATGAAGATGGAGGAACGAGGCGAACTTGGTCCACAGAAGGCCTACGGATCAAATGGGAGGACAAAGATGGACGAACGAGACGAACTTGGTCCAAAGAAGGCCTAGGGATCAAATGGGAATACGAAGATGGACGAACGAGAGGAACTTGGTCCAAAGAAGGCCTAGGGAACAAATGGGAGGACGAAGATGGAGGAACGAGACGAACTTGGTGCAAAGAAGCCCAACGGATCAAATGGGAGGACGAAAAGGGATGAACGAGACGAACTTGGTCCAAAGAAGCCCAACGGATCAAATGGGAGGACGAAGATGGACGAACGAGACGAACTTGGTCCAAAGAAGCCCAACGGATCAAATGGGAGGACGAAGATGGACGAACGAGGCGAACTTGGTCCAAAGAAGGCCTAGGGATCAAATGGCAGGACGAAAATGGACGAACGAGACGACTTGGTCCAAAGAAGGCCTACGGACCAAATGGGAGGACGAAGATGGAGGAACGAGGCGAACTTGGTCCAAAGAAGGCCTAGGGATCAAATGGGAGGACGAAGATGGACGAACGAGACGAACTTGGTCCAAAGAAGGCCTAGGGATCAAATGGGAGGACGAAGATGGACGAACGAGACGAACTTGGTGCAAAGAAGCCCAACGGATCAAATGGGAGGACGAAAAGGGATGAACGAGACGAACTTGGTCCAAAGAAGGCCTACGGATCAAATGGGTGGACGAAGATGGACGAACGAGACGAACATGGTCCAAGGAAGGCCTAGGGATCTAATGGGAGGACGAAGATGGACGAACGAGACGAACTTGGTCCAACGAAGGCCTACGGATCAAATGGGAGGACGAAGATGGACGAACGAGACGAATTTGGTGCAAAGAAGCCCAACGGATCAAATGGGAGGACGAAAAGGGATGAACGAGACGAACTTGGTCCAAAGAAGGCCTACGGATCAAATGGGTGGACGAAGATGGACGAACGAGACGAACTTGGTCCAAAGAAGGCCTAGGGATCAAATGGGAGGACGAAGATGGACGAACGAGACGAACTTGGTGCAAAGAAGCCCAACGGATCAAATGGGAGGGCGAAAAGGGATGAACGAGACGAACATGGTCCAAAGAAGGCCTACGGATCAAATGGGTGGACGAAGATGGACGAACGAGACGAACTTGGTCCAAGGAAGGCCTAGCGATCAAATGGGAGGACGAAGATGGACGAACGAGACGAACTTGGTCCAAAGAAGGCCTACGGATCAAATGGGTGGACGAAGATGGAGGAACGAGGCGAACTTGGTCCAAAGAAGGCCTACGGATCAAATGGGAGGACGAAGATGGACGAACGAGACGAACTTGGTGCAAAGAAGCCCAACCGATCAAAAGGGAGGACGAAAAGGGATGAACGAGATGAACTTGGTCCAAGGAAGGCCTAGGGATCAAATGGGACGAACTTGGTCCAAAGAAGGCCTACGGATCAAATGGGAGGACGAAGATGGAGGAACGAGGCGAACTTGGTCCAAAGAAGGCCTACGGATCAAATGGGAGGACGAAGATGGACGAACGAGACGAACTTGGTGCAAAGAAGCCCAACCGATCAAATGGGAGGACGAAAAGGGATGAACGAGACGAACTTGGTCCAAACAAGGCCTACGGATCAAATAGGTGCACGAAGATGGACGAACGAGACGAACTTGGTCCAAGGAAGGCCTAGGGATCAAATGGGAGGACGAAGATGGACGAACGAGACGAACTTGGTCAAGAGAAGGCCTACGGATCAAATGGGAGGATGAAGATGGAGGAACGAGGCGAACTTGGTCCAAAGAAGGCCTACGGATCAAATGGGAGGACAAAGATGGACGAACGAGACGAACTTGGTCCAAAGAAGGCCTAGGGATCAAATGGGAATACGAAGATGGACGAACGAGAGGAACTTGGTCCAAAGAAGGCCTAGGGAACAAATGGGAGGACGAAGATGGACGAACGAGACGAACTTGGTGCAAAGAAGCCCAACGGATCAAATGGGAGGACGAAAAGGGATGAACGAGACGAACTTGGTCCAAAGAAGCCCAACGGATCAAATGGGAGGACGAAGATGGACGAACGAGACGAACTTGGTCCAAAGAAGCCCAACGGATCAAATGGGAGGACGAAGATGGACGAACGAGGCGAACTTGGTCCAAAGAAGGCCTAGGGATCAAATGGGAGGACGAAAATGGACGAACGAGACGACTTGGTCCAAAGAAGGCCTACGGACCAAATGGGAGGACGAAGATGGAGGAACGAGGCGAACTTGGTCCAAAGAAGGCCTAGGGATCAAATGGGAGGACGAAGATGGACGAACGAGACGAACTTGGTGCAAAGAAGCCCAACGGATCAAATGGGAGGACGAAAAGGGATGAACGAGACGAACTTGGTCCAAAGAAGGCCAACGGATCAAATGGGTGGACGAAGATGGACGAACGAGACGAACTTGGTCCAAGGAAGGCCTAGGGATCTAATGGGAGGACGAAGATGGACGAACGAGACGAACTTGGTCCAAAGAAGGCCTACGGATCAAATGGGACAACGAAGATGGACGAACGAGACGAATTTGGTGCAAAGAAGCCCAACGGATCAAATGGGAGGACGAAAAGGGATGAACGAGACGAACTTGGTCCAAAGAAGGCCTACGGATCAAATGGGTGGACGAAGATGGACGAACGAGACGAACTTGGTCCAACGAAGGCCTAGGGATCAAATGGGAGGACGAAGATGGACGAACGAGACGAACTTGGTGCAAAGAAGCCCAACGGATCAAATGGGAGGGCGAAAAGGGATGAACGAGACGAACATGGTCCAAAGAAGGCCTACGGATCAAATGGGTGGACGAAGATGGACGAACGAGACGAACTTGGTCCAAGGAAGGCCTAGGGATCAAATGGAAGGACGAAGATGGACGAACGAGACGAACTTGGTCCAAAGAAGGCCTACGGATCAAATGGGTGGATGAAGATGGAGGAACGAGGCGAACTTGGTCCAAAGAAGGCCTACGGATCAAATGGGAGGACGAAGATGGACGAACGAGACGAACTTGGTCAAGAGAAGGCCTACGGATCAAATGGGAGGATGAAGATGGAGGAACGAGGCGAACTTGGTCCAAAGAAGGCCTACGGATCAAATGGGAGGACAAAGATGGACGAACGAGACGAACTTGGTCCAAAGAAGGCCTAGGGATCAAATGGGAATACGAAGATGGACGAACGAGAGGAACTTGGTCCAAAGAAGGCCTAGGGAACAAATGGGAGGACGAAGATGGACGAACGAGACGAACTTGGTGCAAAGAAGCCCAACGGATCAAATGGGAGGACGAAAAGGGATGAACGAGACGAACTTGGTCCAAAGAAGCCCAACGGATCAAATGGGAGGACGAAGATGGACGAACGAGACGAACTTGGTCCAAAGAAGCCCAACGGATCAAATGGGAGGACGAAGATGCACGAACGAGGCGAACTTGGTCCAAAGAAGGCCTAGGGATCAAATGGGAGGACGAAAATGGACGAACGAGATGACTTGGTCCAAAGAAGGCCTACGGACCAAATGGGAGGACGAAGATGGAGGAACGAGGCGAACTTGGTCCAAAGAAGGCCTAGGGATCAAATGGGAGGACGAAGATGGACGAACGAGACGAACTTGGTGCAAAGAAGCCCAACGGATCAAATGGGAGGACGAAAAGGGATGAACGAGACGAACTTGGTCCAAAGAAGGCCTACGGATCAAATGGGTGGACGAAGATGGACGAACGAGACGAACTTGGTCCAAGGAAGGCCTAGGGATCTAATGGGAGGACGAAGATGGACGAACGAGACGAACTTGGTCCAAAGAAGGCCTACGGATCAAATGGGACGACGAAGATGGACGAACGAGACGAATTTGGTGCAAAGAAGCCCAACGGATCAAATGGGAGGACGAAAAGGGATGAACGAGACGAACTTGGTCCAAAGAAGGCCTACGGATGAAATGGGTGGACGAAGATGGACGAACGAGACGAACTTGGTCCAACGAAGGCCTAGGGATCAAATGGGAGGACGAAGATGGACGAACGAGACGAACTTGGTGCAAAGAAGCCCAACGGATCAAATGGGAGGGCGAAAAGGGATGAACGAGACGAACATGGTCCAAAGAAGGCCTACGGATCAAATGGGTGGACGAAGATGGACGAACGAGACGAACTTGGTCCAAGGAAGGCCTAGGGATCAAATGGAAGGACGAAGATGGACGAACGAGACGAACTTGGTCCAAAGAAGGCCTACGGATCAAATGGGTGGACGAAGATGGAGGAACGAGGCGAACTTGGTCCAAAGAAGGCCTACGGATCAAATGGGAGGACGAAGATGGACGAACGAGACGAACTTGGTGCAAAGAAGCCCAACCGATCAAAAGGGAGGACGAAAAGGGATGAACGAGACGAACTTGGTCCAAAGAAGGCCTACGGATCAAATGGGTGGACGAAGATGGACGAACGAGACGAACTTGGTCCAGAGAAGGCCTACGGATCAAATGGGAGGATGAAGATGGAGGAACGAGGCGAACTTGGTCCAAAGAAGGCCTACGGATCAAATGGGAGGACAAAGATGGACGAACGAGACGAACTTGGTCAAAAGAAGGCCTAGGGATAAAATGGGAGGACGAAGATGGACGAACGAGAGGAACTTGGTCCAAAGAAGGCCTAGGGAACAAATGGGAGGACGAAGATGGACGAAGTTGGTGCAAAGAAGCCCAACGGATCAAATGGGAGGACGAAAAGGGATGAACGAGACGAACTTGGTCCAAAGAAGCCCAACGGATCAAATGGGAGGACGAAGATGGACGAACGAGACGAACTTGGTCCAAAGAAGCCCAACGGATCAAATGGGAGGACGAAGATGGACGAACGAGGCGAACTTGGTCCAAAGAAGGCCTAGGGATCAAATGGGAGGACGAAAATGGACGAACGAGACGACTTGGTCCAAAGAAGGCCTACGGACCAAATGGGAGGACGAAGATGGAGGAACGAGGCGAACTTGGTCCAAAGAAGGCCTAGGGATCAAATGGGAGGACGAAGATGGACGAACGAGACGAACTTGGTCCAAAGAAGGCCTAGGGATCAAATGGGAGGACGAAGATGGACGAACGAGACGAACTTGGTGCAAAGAAGCCCAACGGATCAAATGGGAGGACGAAAAGGGATGAACGAGACGAACTTGGTCCAAAGAAGGCCTACGGATCAAATGGGTGGACGAAGATGGACGAACGAGACGAACTTGGTCCAAGGAAGGCCTAGGGATCTAATGGGAGGACGAAGATGGACGAACGAGACGAACTTGGTCCAAAGAAGGCCTACGGATCAAATGGGAGGACGAAGATGGACGAACGAGACGAATTTGGTGCAAAAGAGCCCAACGGATCAAATGGGAGGACGAAAAGGGATGAACGAGATGAACTTGGTCCAAAGAAGGCCTAGGGATCAAATGGGAGGACGAAGATGGACGAACGAGACGAACTTGGTGCAAAGAAGCCCAACGGATCAAATGGGAGGACGAAAAGGGATGAACGAGACGAACATGGTCCAAAGAAGGCCTACGGGTGAAATGGGTGGACGAAGATGGACGAACGAGACGAACTTGGTCCAAGGAAGGCCTAGGGATCAAATGGGAGGACGAAGATGGACGAACGAGACGAACTTGGTCCAAAGAAGGCCTACGGATCAAATGGGAGGACGAAGATGGAGGAACGAGGCGAACTTGGTCCAAAGAAGGCCTACGGATCAAATGGGAGGACGAAGATGGACGAACGAGACGAACTTGGTCCAAAGAAGGCCTAGGGATCAAATGGGAATACGAAGATGGACGAACGAGAGGAACTTGGTCCAAAGAAGGCCTAGGGAACAAATGGGAGGACGAAGATGGACGAACGAGACGAACTTGGTGCAAAGAAGCCCAACGGATCAAATGGGAGGACGAAAAGGGATGAACGAGACGAACTTGGTCCAAAGAAGCCCAACGGATCAAATGGGAGGACGAAGATGGACGAACGAGACGAACTTGGTCCAAAGAAGCCCAACGGATCAAATGGGAGGACGAAGATGGACGAACGAGGCGAACTTGGTCCAAAGAAGGCCTAGGGATCAAATGGGAGGACGAAAATGGACGAACGAGACGACTTGGTCCAAAGAAGGCCTACGGACCAAATGAAAGGACGAAGATGGAGGAACGAGGCGAACTTGGTCCAAAGAAGGCCTAGGGATCAAATGGGAGGACGAAGATGGACGAACGAGACGAACTTGGTGCAAAGAAGCCCAACGGATCAAATGGGAGGACGAAAAGGGATGAACGAGACGAACTTGGTCCAAAGAAGGCCTACGGATCAAATGGGTGGACGAAGATGGACGAACGAGACGAACTTGGTCCAAGGAAGGCCTAGGGATCTAATGGGAGGACGAAGATGGACGAACGAGACGAACTTGGTCCAAAGAAGGCCTACGGATCAAATGGGACGACGAAGATGGACGAACGAGACGAATTTGGTGCAAAGAAGCCCAACGGATCAAATGGGAGGACGAAAAGGGATGAACGAGACGAACTTGGTCCAAAGAAGGCCTACGGATCAAATGGGTGGACGAAGATGGACGAACGAGACGAACTTGGTCCAACGAAGGCCTAGGGATCAAATGGGAGGACGAAGATGGACGAACGAGACGAACTTGGTGCAAAGAAGCCCAACGGATCAAATGGGAGGGCGAAAAGGGATGAACGAGACGAACATGGTCCAAAGAAGGCCTACGGATCAAATGGGTGGACGAAGATGGACGAACGAGACGAACTTGGTCCAAGGAAGGCCTAGGGATCAAATGGAAGGACGAAGATGGACGAACGAGACGAACTTGGTCCAAAGAAGGCCTACGGATCAAATGGGTGGACGAAGATGGAGGAACGAGGCGAACTTGGTCCAAAGAAGGCCTACGGATCAAATGGGAGGACGAAGATGGACGAACGAGACGAACTTGGTGCAAAGAAGCCCAACCGATCAAAAGGGAGGACGAAAAGGGATGAACGAGACGAACTTGGTCCAAAGAAGGCCTACGGATCAAATGGGTGGACGAAGATGGACGAACGAGACGAACTTGGTCCAGAGAAGGCCTACGGATCAAATGGGAGGATGAAGATGGAGGAACGAGGCGAACTTGGTCCAAAGAAGGCCTACGGATCAAATGGGAGGACAAAGATGGACGAACGAGACGAACTTGGTCCAAAGAAGGCCTAGGGATCAAATGGGAGGACGAAGATGGACGAACGAGAGGAACTTGGTCCAAAGAAGGCCTAGGGAACAAATGGGAGGACGAAGATGGACGAAGTTGGTGCAAAGAAGCCCAACGGATCAAATGGGAGGACGAAAAGGGATGAACGAGACGAACTTGGTCCAAAGAAGCCCAACGGATCAAATGGGAGGACGAAGATGGACGAACGAGACGAACTTGGTCCAAAGAAGCCCAACGGATCAAATGGGAGGACGAAGATGGACGAACGAGGCGAACTTGGTCCAAAGAAGGCCTAGGGATCAAATGGGAGGACGAAAATGGACGAACGAGACGACTTGGTCCAAAGAAGGCCTACGGACCAAATGGGAGGACGAAGATGGAGGAACGAGGCGAACTTGGTCCAAAGAAGGCCTAGGGATCAAATGGGAGGACGAAGATGGACGAACGAGACGAACTTGGTCCAAAGAAGGCCTAGGGATCAAATGGGAGGACGAAGATGGACGAACGAGACGAACTTGGTGCAAAGAAGCCCAACGGATCAAATGGGAGGACGAAAAGGGATGAACGAGACGAACTTGGTCCAAAGAAGGCCTACGGATCAAATGGGTGGACGAAGATGGACGAACGAGACGAACTTGGTCCAAGGAAGGCCTAGGGATCTAATGGGAGGACGAAGATGGACGAACGAGACGAACTTGGTCCAAAGAAGGCCTACGGATCAAATGGGAGGACGAAGATGGACGAACGAGACGAATTTGGTGCAAAGAAGCCCAACGGATCAAATGGGAGGACGAAAAGGGATGAACGAGACGAACTTGGTCCAAAGAAGGCCTAGGGATCAAATGGGAGGACGAAGATGGACGAACGAGACGAACTTGGTGCAAAGAAGCCCAACGGATCAAATGGGAGGACGAAAAGGGATGAACGAGACGAACATGGTCCAAAGAAGGCCTACGGGTCAAATGGGTGGACGAAGATGGACGAACGAGACGAACTTGGTCCAAGGAAGGCCTAGGGATCAAATGGGAGGACGAAGATGGACGAACGAGACGAACTTGGTCCAAAGAAGGCCTACGGATCAAATGGGAGGACGAAGATGGAGGAACGAGGCGAACTTGGTCCAAAGAAGGCCTACGGATCAAATGGGAGGACGAAGATGGACGAACGAGACGAACTTGGTGCAAAGAAGCCCAACGGATCAAATGGGAGGACGAAAAGGGAAGAACGAGACGAACTTGGTCCAAAGAAGGCCTACGGATCAAATGGGTGGACGAAGATGGACGAACGAGACGAACTTGGTCCAAGGAAGGCCTAGGGATCAAATGGGAGGACGAAGATGGACGAACGAGACGAACTTGGTCCAGAGAAGGCCTACGGATCAAATGGGAGGATGAAGATGGAGGAACGAGGCGAACTTGGTCCAAAGAAGGCCTACGGATCAAATGGGAGGACAAAGATGGACGAACGAGACGAACTTGGTCCAAAGAAGGCCTAGGGATCAAATGGGAGGACGAAGATGGACGAACGAGAGGAACTTGGTCCAAAGAAGGCCTAGGGAACAAATGGGAGGACGAAGATGGACGAACTTGGTGCAAAGAAGCCCAACGGATCAAATGGGAGGACGAAAAGGGAGGAACGAGACGAACTTGGTCCAAAGAAGCCCAACGGATCAAATGGGAGGACGAAGATGGACGAACGAGACGAACTTGGTCCAAAGAAGCCCAACGGATCAAATGGGAGGACGAAGATGGACGAACGAGGCGAACTTGGTCCAAAGAAGGCCTAGGGATCAAATGGGAGGACGAAAATGGACGAACGAGACGACTTGTTCCAAAGAAGGCCTACGGACCAAATGGGAGGACGAAGATGGAGGAACGAGGCGAACTTGGTCCAAAGAAGGCCTACGGATCAAATGGGAGGACGAAGATGGACGAACGAGACGAACATGGTCCAAGGAAGGCCTAGGGATCAAATGGGAGGACGAAGATGGACGAACGACACGAACTTGGTCCAAAGAAGCCCAACGGATCAAATGGGAGGACAAAAAGGGATGAACGAGACGAACTTGGTCCAAAGAAGGCCTACGGATCAAATGGGAGGACGAAGATGGACGAACGAGACGAACTTGGTCCAAAGAAGGCCTAGGGATCAAATGGGAGGACGAAGATGGACGAACGAGACGAACTTGGTCCAAAGAAGGCCTACGGATCAAATGGGAGGACGAAGATGGAGGAACGAGGCGAACTTGGTCCAAAGAAGGCCTACGGATCAAATGGGAGGACGAAGATGGACGAACGAGACGAACTTGGTGCAAAGAAGCCCAACGGATCAAATGGGAGGACGAAAAGGGATGAACGAGACGAACTTGGTCCAAAGAAGGCCTACGGATCAAATGGGTGGACGAAGATGGACGAACGAGACGAACTTGGTCCAAGGAAGGCCTAGGGATCTAATGGGAGGACGAAGATGGACGAACGAGACGAACTTGGTCCAAGGAAGGCCTAGGGATCAAATGGGAGGACGAAGATGGACGAACGAGACGAACTTGGTCCAAAGAAGGCCTACGGATCAAATGGGAGGACGAAGATGGAGGAACGAGGCGAACTTGGTCCAAAGAAGGCCTACGGATCAAATGGGAGGACGAAGATGGACGAACGAGACGAACTTGGTGCAAAGAAGCCCAACGGATCAAATGGGAGGACGAAAAGGGATGAACGAGACGAACATGGTCCAAAGAAGGCCTACGGATCAAATGGGTGGACGAAGATGGACGAACGAGACGAACTTGGTCCAAGGAAGGCCTAGGGATCAAATGGGAGGACGAAGATGGACGAACGAGACGAACTTGGTCCAAAGAAGGCCTACGGATCAAATGGGAGGACGAAGATGGAGGAACGAGGCGAACTTGGTCCAAAGAAGGCCTACGGATCAAATGGGAGGACGAAGATGGACGAACGAGACGAACTTGGAGCAAAGAAGCCCAACGGATCAAATGGGAGGACGAAAAGGGAAGAACGAGACGAACTTGGTCCAAAGAAGGCCTACGGATCAAATGGGTGGACGAAGATGGACGAACGAGACGAACTTGGTCCAAGGAAGGCCTAGGGATCAAATGGGAGGACGAAGATGGACGAACGAGACGAACTTGGTCCAGAGAAGGCCTACGGATCAAATGGGAGGATGAAGATGGAGGAACGAGGCGAACTTGGTCCAAAGAAGGCCTACGGATCAAATGGGAGGACAAAGATGGACGAACGAGACGAACTTGGTCCAAAGAAGGCCTAGGGATCAAATGGGAGGATGAAGATGGACGAACGAGAGGAACTTGGTCCAAAGAAGGCCTAGGGAACAAATGGGAGGACGAAGATGGACGAACTTGGTGCAAAGAAGCCCAACGGATCAAATGGGAGGACGAAAAGGGAGGAACGAGACGAACTTGGTCCAAAGAAGCCCAACGGATCAAATGGGAGGACGAAGATGGACGAACGAGACGAACTTGGTCCAAAGAAGCCCAACGGATCAAATGGGAGGACGAAGATGGACGAACGAGGCGAACTTGGTCCAAAGAAGGCCTAGGGATCAAATGGGAGGACGAAAATGGACGAACGAGACGACTTGTTCCAAAGAAGGCCTACGGACCAAATGGGAGGACGAATATGGAGGAACGAGGCGAACTTGGTCCAAAGAAGGCCTACGGATCAAATGGGAGGACGAAGATGGACGAACGAGACGAACATGGTCCAAGGAAGGCCTAGGGATCAAATGGGAGGACGAAGATGGACGAACGACACGAACTTGGTCCAAAGAAGCCCAACGGATCAAATGGGAGGACAAAAAGGGATGAACGAGACGAACTTGGTCCAAAGAAGGCCTACGGATCAAATGGGAGGACGAAGATGGACGAACGAGACGAACTTGGTCCAAAGAAGGCCTAGGGATCAAATGGGAGGACGAAGATGGACGAACGAGACGAACTTGGTCCAAAGAAGGCCTACGGATCAAATGGGAGGACGAAGATGGAGGAACGAGGCGAACTTGGTCCAAAGAAGGCCTACGGATCAAATGGGAGGACGAAGATGGACGAACGAGACGAACTTGGTGCAAAGAAGCCCAACGGATCAAATGGGAGGACGAAAAGGGATGAACGAGACGAACTTGGTCCAAAGAAGGCCTACGGATCAAATGGGTGGACGAAGATGGACGAACGAGACGAACTTGGTCCAAGGAAGGCCTAGGGATCAAATGGGAGGACGAAGATGGACGAACGAGACGAACTTGGTCCAAAGAAGGCCTAGGGATCAAATGGGAGGACGAAGATGGACGAACGAGACGAACTTGGTGCAAAGAAGCCCAACGGATCAAATGGGAGGACGAAAAGGGATGAACGAGATGGGAGGACGAAGATGGACGAACGAGACGAATTTGGTGCAAAGAAGCCCAACGGATCAAATGGGAGGACGAAAAGGGATGAACGAGACGAACTTGGTCCAAAGAAGGCCTAGGGATCAAATGGGAGGACGAAGATGGACGAACGAGACGAACTTGGTGCAAAGAAGCCCAACGGATCAAATGGGAGGACGAAGATGGACGAACGAGACGAACATGGTCCAAAGAAGGCCTACGGATCAAATGGGTGGACGAAGATGGACGAACGAGACGAACTTGGTCCAAGGAAGGCCTAGGGATCAAATGGGAGGACGAAGATGGACGAACGAGACGAACTTGGTCCAAAGAAGGCCTACGGATCAAATGGGAGGACGAAGATGGAGGAACGAGGCGAACTTGGTCCAAAGAAGGCCTACGGATCAAATGGGAGGACGAAGATGGACGAACGAGACGAACTTGGTGCAAAGAAGCCCAACGGATCAAATGGGAGGACGAAAAGGGATGAACGAGACGAACATGGTCCAAAGAAGGCCTACGGATCAAATGGGTGGACGAAGATGGACGAACGAGACGAACTTGGTCCAAGGAAGGCCTAGGGATCAAATGGGAGGACGAAGATGGACGAACGAGACGAACTTGGTCCAAAGAAGGCCTACGGATCAAATGGGAGGACGAAGATGGAGGAACGAGGCGAACTTGGTCCAAAGAAGGCCTACGGATCAAATGGGAGGACGAAGATGGACGAACGAGACGAACTTGGTGCAAAGAAGCCCAACGGATCAAATGGGAGGACGAAAAGGGAAGAACGAGACGAACTTGGTCCAAAGAAGGCCTACGGATCAAATGGGTGGACGAAGATGGACGAACGAGACGAACTTGGTCCAAGGAAGGCCTAGGGATCAAATGGGAGGACGAAGATGGACGAACGAGACGAACTTGGTCCAGAGAAGGCCTACGGATCAAATGGGAGGATGAAGATGGAGGAACGAGGCGAACTTGGTCCAAAGAAGGCCTACGGATCAAATGGGAGGACAAAGATGGACGAACGAGACGAACTTGGTCCAAAGAAGGCCTAGGGATCAAATGGGAGGATGAAGATGGACGAACGAGAGGAACTTGGTCCAAAGAAGGCCTAGGGAACAAATGGGAGGACGAAGATGGACGAACTTGGTGCAAAGAAGCCCAACGGATCAAATGGGAGGACGAAAAGGGAGGAACGAGACGAACTTGGTCCAAAGAAGCCCAACGGATCAAATGGGAGGACGAAGATGGACGAACGAGACGAACTTGGTCCAAAGAAGCCCAACGGATCAAATGGGAGGACGAAGATGGACGAACGAGGCGAACTTGGTCCAAAGAAGGCCTAGGGATCAAATGGGAGGACGAAAATGGACGAACGAGACGACTTGTTCCAAAGAAGGCCTACGGACCAAATGGGAGGACGAAGATGGAGGAACGAGGCGAACTTGGTCCAAAGAAGGCCTACGGATCAAATGGGAGGACGAAGATGGACGAACGAGACGAACATGGTCCAAGGAAGGCCTAGGGATCAAATGGGAGGACGAAGATGGACGAACGACACGAACTTGGTCCAAAGAAGCCCAACGGATCAAATGGGAGGACAAAAAGGGATGAACGAGACGAACTTGGTCCAAAGAAGGCCTACGGATCAAATGGGAGGACGAAGATGGACGAACGAGACGAACTTGGTCCAAAGAAGGCCTAGGGATCAAATGGGAGAACGAAGATGGACGAACGAGACGAACTTGGTCCAAAGAAGGCCTACGGATCAAATGGGAGGACGAAGATGGAGGAACGAGGCGAACTTGGTCCAAAGAAGGCCTACGGATCAAATGGGAGGACGAAGATGGACGAACGAGACGAACTTGGTGCAAAGAAGCCCAACGGATCAAATGGGAGGACGAAAAGGGATGAACGAGACGAACTTGGTCCAAAGAAGGCCTACGGATCAAATGGGTGGACGAAGATGGACGAACGAGACGAACTTGGTCCAAGGAAGGCCTAGGGATCTAATGGGAGGACGAAGATGGACGAACGAGACGAACTTGGTCCAAAGAAGGCCTACGGATCAAATGGGAGGACGAAGATGGACGAACGAGACGAATTTGGTGCAAAGAAGCCCAACGGATCAAATGGGAGGACGAAAAGGGATGAACGAGACGAACTTGGTCCAAAGAAGGCCTAGGGATCAAATGGGAGGACGAAGATGGACGAACGAGACGAACTTGGTGCAAAGAAGCCCAACGGATCAAATGGGAGGACGAAAAGGGATGAACGAGACGAACATGGTCCAAAGAAGGCCTACGGATCAAATGGGTGGACGAAGATGGACGAACGAGACGAACTTGGTCCAAGGAAGGCCTAGGGATCAAATGGGAGGACGAAGATGGACGAACGAGACGAACTTGGTCCAAAGAAGGCCTACGGATCAAATGGGAGGACGAAGATGGAGGAACGAGGCGAACTTGGTCCAAAGAAGGCCTACGGATCAAATGGGAGGACGAAGATGGACGAACGAGACGAACTTGGTGCAAAGAAGCCCAACGGATCAAATGGGAGGACGAAAAGGGAAGAACGAGACGAACTTGGTCCAAAGAAGGCCTACGGATCAAATGGGTGGACGAAGATGGACGAACGAGACGAACTTGGTCCAAAGAAGGCCTACGGATCAAATGGGAGGACGAAGATGGACGAACGAGACGAATTTGGTGCAAAGAAGCCCAACGGATCAAATGGGAGGACGAAAAGGGATGAACGAGACGAACTTGGTCCAAAGAAGGCCTAGGGATCAAATGGGAGGACGAAGATGGACGAACGAGACGAACTTGGTGCAAAGAAGCCCAACGGATCAAATGGGAGGACGAAAAGGGATGAACGAGACGAACATGGTCCAAAGAAGGCCTACGGATCAAATGGGTGGACGAAGATGGACGAACGAGACGAACTTGGTCCAAGGAAGGCCTAGGGATCAAATGGGAGGACGAAGATGGACGAACGAGACGAACTTGGTCCAAAGAAGGCCTACGGATCAAATGGGAGGACGAAGATGGAGGAACGAGGCGAACTTGGTCCAAAGAAGGCCTACGGATCAAATGGGAGGACGAAGATGGACGAACGAGACGAACTTGGTGCAAAGAAGCCCAACGGATCAAATGGGAGGACGAAAAGGGATGAACGAGACGAACATGGTCCAAAGAAGGCCTACGGATCAAATGGGTGGACGAAGATGGACGAACGAGACGAACTTGGTCCAAGGAAGGCCTAGGGATCAAATGGGAGGACGAAGATGGACGAACGAGACGAACTTGGTCCAAAGAAGGCCTACGGATCAAATGGGAGGACGAAGATGGAGGAACGAGGCGAACTTGGTCCAAAGAAGGCCTACGGATCAAATGGGAGGACGAAGATGGACGAACGAGACGAACTTGGTGCAAAGAAGCCCAACGGATCAAATGGGAGGACGAAAAGGGAAGAACGAGACGAACTTGGTCCAAAGAAGGCCTACGGATCAAATGGGTGGACGAAGATGGACGAACGAGACGAACTTGGTCCAAGGAAGGCCTAGGGATCAAATGGGAGGACGAAGATGGACGAACGAGACGAACTTGGTCCAGAGAAGGCCTACGGATCAAATGGGAGGATGAAGATGGAGGAACGAGGCGAACTTGGTCCAAAGAAGGCCTACGGATCAAATGGGAGGACAAAGATGGACGAACGAGACGAACTTGGTCCAAAGAAGGCCTAGGGATCAAATGGGAGGATGAAGATGGACGAACGAGAGGAACTTGGTCCAAAGAAGGCCTAGGGAACAAATGGGAGGACGAAGATGGACGAACTTGGTGCAAAGAAGCCCAACGGATCAAATGGGAGGACGAAAAGGGAGGAACGAGACGAACTTGGTCCAAAGAAGCCCAACGGATCAAATGGGAGGACGAAGATGGACGAACGAGACGAACTTGGTCCAAAGAAGCCCAACGGATCAAATGGGAGGACGAAGATGGACGAACGAGGCGAACTTGGTCCAAAGAAGGCCTAGGGATCAAATGGGAGGACGAAAATGGACGAACGAGACGACTTGTTCCAAAGAAGGCCTACGGACCAAATGGGAGGACGAAGATGGAGGAGCGAGGCGAACTTGGTCCAAAGAAGGCCTACGGATCAAATGGGAGGACGAAGATGGACGAACGAGACGAACATGGTCCAAGGAAGGCCTAGGGATCAAATGGGAGGACGAAGATGGACGAACGACACGAACTTGGTCCAAAGAAGCCCAACGGATCAAATGGGAGGACAAAAAGGGATGAACGAGACGAACTTGGTCCAAAGAAGGCCTACGGATCAAATGGGAGGACGAAGATGGACGAACGAGACGAACTTGGTCCAAAGAAGGCCTAGGGATCAAATGGGAGGACGAAGATGGACGAACGAGACGAACTTGGTCCAAAGAAGGCCTACGGATCAAATGGGAGGACGAAGATGGAGGAACGAGGCGAACTTGGTCCAAAGAAGGCCTACGGATCAAATGGGAGGACGAAGATGGACGAACGAGACGAACTTGGTGCAAAGAAGCCCAACGGATCAAATGGGAGGACGAAAAGGGATGAACGAGACGAACTTGGTCCAAAGAAGGCCTACGGATCAAATGGGTGGACGAAGATGGACGAACGAGACGAACTTGGTCCAAGGAAGGCCTAGGGATCTAATGGGAGGACGAAGATGGACGAACGAGACGAACTTGGTCCAAAGAAGGCCTACGGATCAAATGGGAGGACGAAGATGGACGAACGAGACGAATTTGGTGCAAAGAAGCCCAACGGATCAAATGGGAGGACGAAAAGGGATGAACGAGACGAACTTGGTCCAAAGAAGGCCTAGGGATCAAATGGGAGGACGAAGATGGACGAACGAGACGAACTTGGTGCAAAGAAGCCCAACGGATCAAATGGGAGGACGAAAAGGGATGAACGAGACGAACATGGTCCAAAGAAGGCCTACGGATCAAATGGGTGGACGAAGATGGACGAACGAGACGAACTTGGTCCAAGGAAGGCCTAGGGATCAAATGGGAGGACGAAGATGGACGAACGAGACGAACTTGGTCCAAAGAAGGCCTACGGATCAAATGGGAGGACGAAGATGGAGGAACGAGGCGAACTTGGTCCAAAGAAGGCCTACGGATCAAATGGGAGGACGAAGATGGACGAACGAGACGAACTTGGTGCAAAGAAGCCCAACGGATCAAATGGGAGGACGAAAAGGGAAGAACGAGACGAACTTGGTCCAAAGAAGGCCTACGGATCAAATGGGTGGACGAAGATGGACGAACGAGACGAACTTGGTCCAAGGAAGGCCTAGGGATCAAATGGGAGGACGAAGATGGACGAACGAGACGAACTTGGTCCAGAGAAGGCCTACGGATCAAATGGGAGGATGAAGATGGAGGAACGAGGCGAACTTGGTCCAAAGAAGGCCTACGGATCAAATGGGAGGACAAAGATGGACGAACGAGACGAACTTGGTCCAAAGAAGGCCTAGGGATCAAATGGGAGGACGAAGATGGACGAACGAGAGGAACTTGGTCCAAAGAAGGCCTAGGGAACAAATGGGAGGACGAAGATGGACGAACTTGGTGCAAAGAAGCCCAACGGATCAAATGGGAGGACGAAAAGGGAGGAACGAGACGAACTTGGTCCAAAGAAGCCCAACGGATCAAATGGGAGGACGAAGATGGACGAACGAGACGAACTTGGTCCAAAGAAGCCCAACGGATCAAATGGGAGGACGAAGATGGACGAACGAGGCGAACTTGGTCCAAAGAAGGCCTAGGGATCAAATGGGAGGACGAAAATGGACGAACGAGACGACTTGTTCCAAAGAAGGCCTACGGACCAAATGGGAGGACGAAGATGGAGGAACGAGGCGAACTTGGTCCAAAGAAGGCCTACGGATCAAATGGGAGGACGAAGATGGACGAACGAGACGAACATGGTCCAAGGAAGGCCTAGGGATCAAATGGGAGGACGAAGATGGACGAACGACACGAACTTGGTCCAAAGAAGCCCAACGGATCAAATGGGAGGACAAAAAGGGATGAACGAGACGAACTTGGTCCAAAGAAGGCCTACGGATCAAATGGGAGGACGAAGATGGACGAACGAGACGAACTTGGTCCAAAGAAGGCCTAGGGATCAAATGGGAGGACGAAGATGGACGAACGAGACGAACTTGGTGCAAAGAAGCCCAACGGATCAAATGGGAGGACGAAAAGGGATGAACGAGACGAACATGGTCCAAAGAAGGCCTACGGATCAAATGGGTGGACGAAGATGGACGAACGAGACGAACTTGGTCCAAGGAAGGCCTAGGGATCAAATGGGAGGACGAAAAGGGATGAACGAGACGAACATGGTCCAAAGAAGGCCTACGGATCAAATGGGTGGACGAAGATGGACGAACGAGACGAACTTGGTCCAAGGAAGGCCTACGGATCAAATGGGAGGACGAAGATGGACGAACGAGACGAACTTGGTCCAGAGAAGGCCTACGGATCAAATGGGAGGATGAAGATGGAGGAACGAGGCGAACTTGGTCCAAAGAAGGCCTACGGATCAAATGGGAGGACAAAGATGGACGAACGAGACGAACTTGGTCCAAAGAAGGCCTAGGGATCAAATGGGAGGACGAAGATGGACGAACGAGAGGAACTTGGTCCAAAGAAGGCCTAGGGAACAAATGGGAGGACGAAGATGGACGAACTTGGTGCAAAGAAGCCCAACGGATCAAATGGGAGGACGAAAAGGGAGGAACGAGACGAACTTGGTCCAAAGAAGCCCAACGGATCAAATGGGAGGACGAAGATGGACGAACGAGACGAACTTGGTCCAAAGAAGCCCAACGGATCAAATGGGAGGACGAAGATGGACGAACGAGGCGAACTTGGTCCAAAGAAGGCCTAGGGATCAAATGGGAGGACGAAAATGGACGAACGAGACGACTTGTTCCAAAGAAGGCCTACGGACCAAATGGGAGGACGAAGATGGAGGAACGAGGCGAACTTGGTCCAAAGAAGGCCTACGGATCAAATGGGAGGACGAAGATGGACGAACGAGACGAACATGGTCCAAGGAAGGCCTAGGGATCAAATGGGAGGACGAAGATGGACGAACGACACGAACTTGGTCCAAAGAAGCCCAACGGATCAAATGGGAGGACAAAAAGGGATGAACGAGACGAACTTGGTCCAAAGAAGGCCTACGGATCAAATGGGAGGACGAAGATGGACGAACGAGACGAACTTGGTCCAAAGAAGGCCTAGGGATCAAATGGGAGGACGAAGATGGACGAACGAGACGAACTTGGTGCAAAGAAGCCCAACGGATCAAATGGGAGGACGAAAAGGGATGAACGAGACGAACATGGTCCAAAGAAGGCCTACGGATCAAATGGGTGGACGAAGATGGACGAACGAGACGAACTTGGTCCAAGGAAGGCCTAGGGATCAAATGGGAGGACGAAAAGGGATGAACGAGACGAACATGGTCCAAAGAAGGCCTACGGATCAAATGGGTGGACGAAGATGGACGAACGAGACGAACTTGGTCCAAGGAAGGCCTACGGATCAAATGGGAGGACGAAGATGGACGAACGAGACGAATTTGGTGCAAAGAAGCCCAACGGATCAAATGGGAGGACGAAGATGGACGAACGAGACGAACTTGGTGCAAAGAAGCCCAACGGATCAAATGGGAGGACGAAAAGGGATGAACGAGACGAACATGGTCCAAAGAAGGCCTACGGATCAAATGGGTGGACGAAGATGGACGAACGAGACGAACTTGGTCCAAGGAAGGCCTAGGGATCAAATGGGAGGACGAAGATGGACGAACGAGACGAACTTGGTCCAAAGAAGGCCTACGGATCAAATGGGAGGACGAAGATGGACGAACGAGACGAACTTGGTGCAAAGAAGCCCAACGGATCAAATGGGAGGACGAAAAGGGAAGAACGAGACGAACTTGGTCCAAAGAAGGCCTACGGATCAAATGGGTGGACGAAGATGGACGAACGAGACGAACTTGGTCCAAGGAAGGCCTAGGGATCAAATGGGAGGACGAAGATGGACGAACGAGACGAACTTGGTCCAGAGAAGGCCTACGGATCAAATGGGAGGATGAAGATGGAGGAACGAGGCGAACTTGGTCCAAAGAAGGCCTAGGGATCAAATGGGAGGACGAAGATGGACGAACGAGAGGAACTTGGTCCAAAGAAGGCCTAGGGAACAAATGGGAGGACGAAGATGGACGAACTTGGTGCAAAGAAGCCCAACGGATCAAATGGGAGGACGAAAAGGGAGGAACGAGACGAACTTGGTCCAAAGAAGCCCAACGGATCAAATGGGAGGACGAAGATGGACGAACGAGACGAACTTGGTCCAAAGAAGCCCAACGGATCAAATGGGAGGACGAAGATGGACGAACGAGGCGAACTTGGTCCAAAGAAGGCCTAGGGATCAAATGGGAGGACGAAAATGGACGAACGAGACGACTTGTTCCAAAGAAGGCCTACGGACCAAATGGGAGGACGAAGATGGAGGAACGAGGCGAACTTGGTCCAAAGAAGGCCTACGGATCAAATGGGAGGACGAAGATGGACGAACGAGACGAACATGGTCCAAGGAAGGCCTAGGGATCAAATGGGAGGACGAAGATGGACGAACGACACGAACTTGGTCCAAAGAAGCCCAACGGATCAAATGGGAGGACAAAAAGGGATGAACGAGACGAACTTGGTCCAAAGAAGGCCTACGGATCAAATGGGAGGACGAAAAGGGATGAACGAGACGAACTTGGTCCAAAGAAGGCCTACGGATCAAATGGGTGGACGAAGATGGACGAACGAGACGAACTTGGTCCAAGGAAGGCCTAGGGATCTAATGGGAGGACGAAGATGGACGAACGAGACGAACTTGGTCCAAAGAAGGCCTACGGATCAAATGGGAGGACGAAGATGGACGAACGAGACGAATTTGGTGCAAAGAAGCCCAACGGATCAAATGGGAGGACGAAAAGGGATGAACGAGACGAACTTGGTCCAAAGAAGGCCTAGGGATCAAATGGGAGGACGAAAATGGACGAACGAGACGACTTGTTCCAAAGAAGGCCTACGGACCAAATGGGAGGACGAAGATGGAGGAACGAGGCGAACTTGGTCCAAAGAAGGCCTACGGATCAAATGGGAGGACGAAGATGGACGAACGAGACGAACATGGTCCAAGGAAGGCCTAGGGATCAAATGGGAGGACGAAGATGGACGAACGACACGAACTTGGTCCAAAGAAGCCCAACGGATCAAATGGGAGGACAAAAAGGGATGAACGAGACGAACTTGGTCCAAAGAAGGCCTACGGATCAAATGGGTGGACGAAGAAGGACGAACGAGACGAACTTGGTCCAAAGAAGGCCTACGGATCAAATGGGTGGACGAAGATGGACGAACGAGGCGAACTTGGTCCAAAGAAGGCCTAGGGAACAAATGGGAGGACGAAGATGGACGAACGAGACGAACTTGGTGCAAAGAAGCCCAACGAATCAAATGGGAGGACGAAAAGGGATGAACGAGACGAACTTGGTCCAACGAAGGCCTACGGATCAAACGGGTGGACGAAGATGGACGAACGAGACGAACTTGGTCCAAGGCAGGCCTAGGGATCTAATGGGAGGACGAAGATGGACGAACGAGACGAACTTGGTCCAAAGAAGGCCTACGGATCAAATGGGAGGACGAAGATGGAGGAACGAGGCGAACTTGGTCCAAAGAAGGCCTACGGATCAAATGGGAGGACGAAGATGGACGAACGAGACGAACTTGGTGCAAAGAAGCCCAACGGATCAAATGGGAGGACGAAAAGGGAGGAACGAGACGAACTTGGTCCAAAGAAGCCCAACGGATCAAATGGGAGGACGAAGATGGACGAACGAGACGAACTTGGTCCAAAGAAGCCCAACGGATCAAATGGGAGGACGAAGATGGACGAACGAGGCGAACTTGGTCCAAAGAAGGCCTAGGGATCAAATGGGAGGACGAAAATGGACGAACGAGACGACTTGTTCCAAAGAAGGCCTACGGACCAAATGGGAGGACGAAGATGGAGGAACGAGGCGAACTTGGTCCAAAGAAGGCCTACGGATCAAATGGGAGGACGAAGATGGACGAACGAGACGAACATGGTCCAAGGAAGGCCTAGGGATCAAATGGGAGGACGAAGATGGACGAACGACACGAACTTGGTCCAAAGAAGCCCAACGGATCAAATGGGAGGACAAAAAGGGATGAACGAGACGAACTTGGTCCAAAGAAGGCCTACGGATCAAATGGGTGGACGAAGATGGACGAACGAGACGAACTTGGTCCAAAGAAGGCCTACGGATCAAATGGGTGGACGAAGATGGACGAACGAGGCGAACTTGGTCCAAAGAAGGCCTAGGGAACAAATGGGAGGACGAAGATGGACGAACGAGACGAACTTGGTGCAAAGAAGCCCAACGAATCAAATGGGAGGACGAAAAGGGATGAACGAGACGAACTTGGTCCAAAGAAGGCCTACGGATCAAACGGGTGGACGAAGATGGACGAACGAGACGAACTTGGTCCAAGGAAGGCCTAGGGATCTAATGGGAGGACGAAGATGGACGAACGAGACGAACTTGGTCCAAAGAAGGCCTACGGATCAAATGGGAGGACGAAGATGGAGGAACGAGGCGAACTTGGTCCAAAGAAGGCCTACGGATCAAATGGGAGGACGAAGATGGACGAACGAGACGAACTTGGTGCAAAGAAGCCCAACGGATCAAATGGGAGGACGAAAAGGGATGAACGAGACGAACTTGGTCCAAAGAAGGCCTACGGATCAAATGGGTGGACGAAGATGGACGAACGAGACGAACTTGGTCCAAGGAAGGCCTAGGGATCTAATGGGAGGACGAAGATGGACGAACGAGACGAACTTGGTCCAAAGAAGGCCTAGGGATCAAATGGGAGGACGAAGATGGATGAACGAGACGAACTTGGTGCAAAGAAGCCCAACGGATCAAATGGGAGGACGAAAAGGGATGAACGAGACGAACTTGGTCCAAAGAAGGCCTACGGATCAAATGGGTGGACGAAGATGGACGAACGAGACGAACTTGGTCCAAAGAAGGGCTAGGGAAAAAATGGGAGGACGAAGATGGACGAACGAGACGAATTTGGTGCAAAGAAGCCCAACGGATCAAATGGGAGGACGAAAAGGGATGAACGAGACGAACTTGGTCCAAAGAAGGCCTACGGATCAAATGGGTGGACGAAGATGGACGAACGAGACGAACTTGGTCCAAAGAAGGCCTACGGATCAAATGGGTGGACGAAGATGGACGAACGAGACGAACTTGGTCCAAAGAAGGCCTAGGGAACAAATGGGAGGACGAAGATGGACGAACGAGACGAACTTGGTGCAAAGAAGCCCAACGGATCAAATGGGAGGACGAAAAGGGATGAACGAGACGAACTTGGTCCAAAGAAGGCCTACGGATCAAATGGGTGGACGAAGATGGACGAACGAGACGAACTTGGTCCAAGGAAGGCCTAGGGATCAAATGGGAGGACGAAGATGGACGAACGAGACGAACTTGGTCCAAAGAAGGCCTACGGATCAAATAGGAGGACGAATATGGAGGAACGAGGCAAACTTGGTCCAAAGAAGGCCTACGGATCAAATGGGAGGACGAAGATGGACGAACGAGACGAACTTGGTGCAAAGAAGCCCAACCGATCAAATGGGAGGACGAAAAGGGATGAACGAGACGAACTTGGTCCAAAGAAGGCCTACGGATCAAATGGGTGCACGAAGATGGACGAACGAGACGAACTTGGTCCAAGGAAGGCCTAGGGATCAAATGGGAGGACGAAGATGGACGAACGAGACGAACTTGGTCCAGAGAAGGCCTACGGATCAAATGGGAGGATGAAGATGGAGGAACGAGGCGAACTTGGTCCAAAGAAGGCCTACGGATCAAATGGGAGGACAAAGATGGACGAACGAGACGAACATGGTCCAAAGAAGGCCTAGGGATCAAATGGGAATACGAAGATGGACGAACGAGAGGAACTTGGTCCAAAGAAGGCCTAGGGAACAAATGGGAGGACGAAGATGGAGGAACGAGACGAACTTGGTGCAAAGAAGCCCAACGGATCAAATGGGAGGACGAAAAGGGATGAACGAGACGAACTTGGTCCAAAGAAGCCCAACGGATCAAATGGGAGGACGAAGATGGACGAACGAGACGAACTTGGTCCAATGAAGCCCAACGGATCAAATGGGAGGACGAAGATGGACGAACGAGGCGAACTTGGTCCAAAGAAGGCCTAGGGATCAAATGGGAGGACGAAAATGGACGAACGAGACGACTTGGTCCAAAGAAGGCCTACGGACCAAATGGGAGGACGAAGATGGAGGAACGAGGCGAACTTGGTCCAAAGAAGGCCTAGGGATCAAATGGGAGGACGAAGATGGACGAACGAGACGAACTTGGTCCAAAGAAGGCCTAGGGATCAAATGGGAGGACGAAGATGGACGAACGAGACGAACTTGGTGCAAAGAAGCCCAACGGATCAAATGGGAGGACGAAAAGGGATGAACGAGACGAACTTGGTCCAAAGAAGGCCTACGGATCAAATGGGTGGACGAAGATGGACGAACGAGACGAACATGGTCCAAGGAAGGCCTATGGATCTAATGGGAGGACGAAGATGGACGAACGAGACGAACTTGGTCCAAAGAAGGCCTACGGATCAAATGGGAGGACGAAGATGGACGAACGAGACGAATTTGGTGCAAAGAAGCCCAACGGATCAAATGGGAGGACGAAAAGGGATGAACGAGACGAACTTGGTCCAAAGAAGGCCTACGGATCAAATGGGTGGACGAAGATGGACGAACGAGACGAACTTGGTCCAAGGAAGGCCTAGGGATCAAATGGGAGGACGAAGATGGACGAACGAGACGAACTTGGTCCAAAGAAGGCCTACGGATCAAATGGGTGGACGAAGATGGAGGAACGAGGCGAACTTGGTCCAAAGAAGGCCTACGGATCAAATGGGAGGACGAAGATGGACGAACGAGACGAACTTGGTGCAAAGAAGCCCAACCGATCAAAAGGGAGGACGAAAAGGGATGAACGAGACGAACTTGGTCCAAGGAAGGCCTAGGGATCAAATGGGACGAACTTGGTCCAAAGAAGGCCTACGGATCAAATGGGAGGACGAAGATGGAGGAACGAGGCGAACTTGGTCCAAAGAAGGCCTACGGATCAAATGGGAGGACGAAGATGGACGAACGAGACGAACTTGGTGCAAAGAAGGCCTACGGATCAAATGGGTGGACGAAGATGGATGAACGAGACGAACTTGGTCCAAAGAAGGCCTACGGATCAAATGGGTGGACGAAGATGGACGAACGAGACGAACTTGGTCCAAAGAAGGCCTACGGATCAAATGGGTGGACGAAGATGGACGAACGAGGCGAACTTGGTCCAAAGAAGGCGTAGGGAACAAATGGGAGGACGAAGATGGACGAACGAGACGAACTTGGTGCAAAGAAGCCCAACGAATCAAATGGGAGGACGAAAAGGGATGAACGAGACGAACTTGGTCCAAAGAAGGCCTATGGATCAAACGGGTGGACGAAGATGGACGAACGAGACGAACTTGGTCCAAAGAAGGCCTACGGATCAAATGGGAGGACGAAGATGGAGGAACGAGGCGAACTTGGTCCAAAGAAGGCCTACGGATCAAATGGGAGGACGAAGATGGACGAACGAGACGAACTTGGTGCAAAGAAGCCCAACGGATCAAATGGGAGGACGAAAAGGGATGAACGAGACGAACTTGGTCCAAAGAAGGCCTACGGATCAAATGGGTGGACGAAGATGGACGAACGAGACGAACTTGGTCCAAGGATGGCCTAGGGATCTAATGGGAGGACGAAGATGGACGAACGAGACGAACTTGGTCCAAAGAAGGCCTAGGGATCAAATGGGAGGACGAAGATGGACGAACGAGACGAACTTGGTGCAAAGAAGCCCAACCGATCAAATGGGAGGACGAAAAGGGATGAACGAGACGAACTTGGTCCAAAGAAGGCCTACGGATCAAATGGGTGGACGAAGATGGACGAACGAGACGAACTTGGTCCAAGGAAGGCCTAGGGATCTAATGGGAGGACGAAGATGGACGAACGAGACGAACTTGGTCCAAAGAAGGCCTACGGATCAAATGGGAGGACGAAGATGGACGAACGAGACGAACTTGGTGCAAAGAAGCCCAACCGATCAAATGGGAGGACGAAAAGGGATGAACGAGACGAACTTGGTCCAAAGAAGGCCTACGGATCAAATGGGTGCACGAAGATGGACGAACGAGACGAACTTGGTCCAAGGAAGGCCTAGGGATCAAATGGGAGGACGAAGATGGACGAACGAGACGAACTTGGTCCAGAGAAGGCCTACGGATCAAATGGGAGGATGAAGATGGAGGAACGAGGCGAACTTGGTCCAAAGAAGGCCTACGGATCAAATGGGAGGACAAAGATGGACGAACGAGACGAACTTGGTCCAAAGAAGGCCTAGGGATCAAATGGGAATACGAAGATGGACGAACGAGAGGAACTTGGTCCAAAGAAGGCCTAGGGAACAAATGGGAGGACGAAGATGGAGGAACGAGACGAACTTGGTGCAAAGAAGCCCAACGGATCAAATGGGAGGACGAAAAGGGATGAACGAGACGAACTTGGTCCAAAGAAGCCCAACGGATCAAATGGGAGGACGAAGATGGACGAACGAGACGAACTTGGTCCAATGAAGCCCAACGGATCAAATGGGAGGACGAAGATGGACGAACGAGGCGAACTTGGTCCAAAGAAGGCCTAGGGATCAAATGGGAGGACGAAAATGGACGAACGAGACGACTTGGTCCAAAGAAGGCCTACGGACCAAATGGGAGGACGAAGATGGAGGAACGAGGCGAACTTGGTCCAAAGAAGGCCTAGGGATCAAATGGGAGGACGAAGATGGACGAACGAGACGAACTTGGTCCAAAGAAGGCCTAGGGATCAAATGGGAGGACGAAGATGGACGAACGAGACGAACTTGGTGCAAAGAAGCCCAACGGATCAAATGGGAGGACGAAAAGGGATGAACGAGACGAACTTGGTCCAAAGAAGGCCTACGGATCAAATGGGTGGACGAAGATGGACGAACGAGACGAACATGGTCCAAGGAAGGCCTAGGGATCTAATGGGAGGACGAAGATGGACGAACGAGACGAACTTGGTCCAAAGAAGGCCTACGGATCAAATGGGAGGACGAAGATGGACGAACGAGACGAATTTGGTGCAAAGAAGCCCAACGGATCAAATGGGAGGACGAAAAGGGATGAACGAGACGAACTTGGTCCAAAGAAGGCCTACGGATCAAATGGGTGGACGAAGATGGACGAACGAGACGAACTTGGTCCAAGGAAGGCCTAGGGATCAAATGGGAGGACGAAGATAGACGAACTTGGTCCAAAGAAGGCCTACGGATCAAATGGGTGGACGAAGATGGAGGAACGAGGCGAACTTGGTCCAAAGAAGGCCTACGGATCAAATGGGAGGACGAAGATGGACGAACGAGACGAACTTGGTGCAAAGAAGCCCAACCGATCAAAAGGGAGGACGAAAAGGGATGAACGAGACGAACTTGGTCCAAGGAAGGCCTAGGGATCAAATGGGACGAACTTGGTCCAAAGAAGGCCTACGGATCAAATGGGAGGACGAAGATGGAGGAACGAGGCGAACTTGGTCCAAAGAAGGCCTACGGATCAAATGGGAGGACGAAGATGGACGAACGAGACGAACTTGGTGCAAAGAAGCCCAACCGATCAAATGGGAGGACGAAAAGGGATCAACGAGACGAACTTGGTCCAAACAAGGCCTACGGATCAAATGGGTGCACGAAGATGGACGAACGAGACGAACTTGGTCCAAGGAAGGCCTAGGGATCAAATGGGAGGACGAAGATGGACGAACGAGACGAACTTGGTCAAGAGAAGGCCTACGGATCAAATGGGAGGATGAAGATGGAGGAACGAGGCGAACTTGGTCCAAAGAAGGCCTACGGATCAAATGGGAGGACAAAGATGGACGAACGAGACGAACTTGGTCCAAAGAAGGCCTAGGGATCAAATGGGAATACGAAGATGGACGAACGAGACGAACTTGGTGCAAAGAAGCCCAACGAATCAAATGGGAGGACGAAAAGGGATGAACGAGACGAACTTGGTCCAAAGAAGGCCTACGGATCAAATGGGTGCACGAAGATGGACGAACGAGACGAACTTGGTCCAAGGAAGGCCTAGGGATCAAATGGGAGGACGAAGATGGACGAACGAGACGAACTTGGTCCAGAGAAGGCCTACGGATCAAATGGGAGGATGAAGATGGAGGAACGAGGCGAACTTGGTCCAAAGAAGGCCTACGGATCAAATGGGAGGACAAAGATGGACGAACGAGACGAACTTGGTCCAAAGAAGGCCTACGGATCAAATGGGTGGACGAAGATGGATGAACGAGACGAACTTGGTCCAAAGAAGGCCTACGGATCAAATGGGTGGACGAAGATGGACGAACGAGACGAACTTGGTCCAAAGAAGGCCTACGGATCAAATGGGTGGACGAAGATGGACGAACGAGGCGAACTTGGTCCAAAGAAGGCGTAGGGAACAAATGGGAGGACGAAGATGGACGAACGAGACGAACTTGGTGCAAAGAAGCCCAACGAATCAAATGGGAGGACGAAAAGGGATGAACGAGACGAACTTGGTCCAAAGAAGGCCTACGGATCAAACGGGTGGACGAAGATGGACGAACGAGACGAACTTGGTCCAAGGAAGGCCTAGGGATCTAATGGGAGGACGAAGATGGACGAACGAGACGAACTTGGTCCAAAGAAGGCCTACGGATCAAATGGGAGGACGAAGATGGAGGAACGAGGCGAACTTGGTCCAAAGAAGGCCTACGGATCAAATGGGAGGACGAAGATGGACGAACGAGACGAACTTGGTGCAAAGAAGCCCAACGGATCAAATGGGAGGACGAAAAGGGATGAACGAGACGAACTTGGTCCAAAGAAGGCCTACGGATCAAATGGGTGGACGAAGATGGACGAACGAGACGAACTTGGTCCAAAGAAGGCCTAGGGATCAAATGGGAGGACGAAGATGGACGAACGAGACGAACTTGGTGCAAAGAAGCCCAACGGATCAAATGGGAGGACGAAAAGGGATGAACGAGACGAACTTGGTCCAAAGAAGGCCTACGGATCAAATGGGTGGACGAAGATGGACGAACGAGACGAACATGGTCCAAGGAAGGCCTAGGGATCTAATGGGAGGACGAAGATGGACGAACGAGACGAACTTGGTCCAAAGAAGGCCTACGGATCAAATGGGAGGACGAAGATGGACGAACGAGACGAACTTGGTGCAAAGAAGCCCAACGGATCAAATGGGAGGACGAAAAGGGATGAACGAGACGAACTTGGTCCAAAGAAGGCCTACGGATCAAATGGGTGGACGAAGATGGACGAACGAGACGAACTTGGTCCAAGGAAGGCCTAGGGATCAAATGGGAGGACGAAGATGGACGAACGAGACGAACTTGGTCCAAAGAAGGCCTACGGATCAAATGGGTGGACGAAGATGGAGGAACGAGGCGAACTTGGTCCAAAGAAGGCCTACGGATCAAATGGGAGGACGAAGATGGACGAACGAGACGAACTTGGTGCAAAGAAGCCCAACCGATCAAAAGGGAGGACGAAAAGGGATGAACGAGACGAACTTGGTCCAAGGAAGGCCTAGGGATCAAATGGGACGAACTTGGTCCAAAGAAGGCCTACGGATCAAATGGGAGGACGAAGATGGAGGAACGAGGCGAACTTGGTCCAAAGAAGGCCTACGGATCAAATGGGAGGACGAAGATGGACGAACGAGACGAACTTGGTGCAAAGAAGCCCAACCGATCAAATGGGAGGACGAAAAGGGATCAACGAGACGAACTTGGTCCAAACAAGGCCTACGGATCAAATGGGTGCACGAAGATGGACGAACGAGACGAACTTGGTCCAAGGAAGGCCTAGGGATCAAATGGGAGGACGAAGATGGACGAACGAGACGAACTTGGTCAAGAGAAGGCCTACGGATCAAATGGGAGGATGAAGATGGAGGAACGAGGCGAACTTGGTCCAAAGAAGGCCTACGGATCAAATGGGAGGACAAAGATGGACGAACGAGACGAACTTGGTCCAAAGAAGGCCTAGGGATCAAATGGGAATACGAAGATGGACGAACGAGAGGAACTTGGTCCAAAGAAGGCCTAGGGAACAAATGGGAGGACGAAGATGGACGAACGAGACGAACTTGGTGCAAAGAAGCCCAACGGATCAAATGGGAGGACGAAAAGGGATGAACGAGACGAACTTGGTCCAAAGAAACCCAACGGATCAAATGGGAGGACGAAGATGGACGAACGAGACGAACTTGGTCCAAAGAAGCCCAACGGATCAAATGGGAGGACGAAGATGGACGAACGAGGCGAACTTGGTCCAAAGAAGGCCTAGGGATCAAATGGGAGGACGAAAATGGACGAACGAGACGACTTGGTCCAAAGAAGGCCTACGGACCAAATGGGAGGACGAAGATGGAGGAACGAGGCGAACATGGTCCAAAGAAGGCCTACGGATCAAATGGGAGGACGAAGATGGACGAACGAGACGAACTTGGTCCAAAGAAGGCCTAGGGATCAAATGGGAGGACGAAGATGGACGAACGAGACGAATTTGGTGCAAAGAAGCCCAACGGATCAAATGGGAGGACGAAAAGGGATGAACGAGACGAACTTGGTCCAAAGAAGGCCTACGGATCAAATGGGTGGACGAAGATGGACGAACGAGACGAACTTGGTCCAAGGAAGGCCTAGGGATCTAATGGGAGGACGAAGATGGACGAACGAGACGAACTTGGTCCAAAGAAGGCCTACGGATCAAATGGGACGACGAAGATGGACGAACGAGACGAATTTGGTGCAAAGAAGCCCAACGGATCAAATGGGAGGACGAAAAGGGATGAACGAGACGAACTTGGTCCAAAGAAGGCCTACGGATCAAATGGGTGGACGAAGATGGACGAACGAGACGAACTTGGTCCAACGAAGGCCTAGGGATCAAATGGGAGGACGAAGATGGACGAACGAGACGAACTTGGTGCAAAGAAGCCCAACGGATCAAATGGGAGGGCGAAAAGGGATGAACGAGACGAACATGGTCCAAAGAAGGCCTACGGATCAAATGGGTGGACGAAGATGGACGAACGAGACGAACTTGGTCCAAGGAAGGCCTAGGGATCAAATGGAAGGACGAAGATGGACGAACGAGACGAACTTGGTCCAAAGAAGGCCTACGGATCAAATGGGTGGACGAAGATGGAGGAACGAGGCGAACTTGGTCCAAAGAAGGCCTACGGATCAAATGGGAGGACGAAGATGGACGAACGAGACGAACTTGGTGCAAAGAAGCCCAACCGATCAAAAGGGAGGACGAAAAGGGATGAACGAGACGAACTTGGTCCAAAGAAGGCCTACGGATCAAATGGGTGGACGAAGATGGACGAACGAGACGAACTTGGTCCAGAGAAGGCCTACGGATCAAATGGGAGGATGAAGATGGAGGAACGAGGCGAACTTGGTCCAAAGAAGGCCTACGGATCAAATGGGAGGACAAAGATGGACGAACGAGACGAACTTGGTCCAAAGAAGGCCTAGGGATCAAATGGGAGGACGAAGATGGACGAACGAGAGGAACTTGGTCCAAAGAAGGCCTAGGGAACAAATGGGAGGACGAAGATGGACGAACTTGGTGCAAAGAAGCCCAACGGATCAAATGGGAGGACGAAAAGGGATGAACGAGACGAACTTGGTCCAAAGAAGCCCAACGGATCAAATGGGAGGACGAAGATGGACGAACGAGACGAACTTGGTCCAAAGAAGCCCAACGGATCAAATGGGAGGACGAAGATGGACGAACGAGGCGAACTTGGTCCAATGAAGGCCTAGGGATCAAATGGGAGGACGAAAATGGACGAACGAGACGACTTGGTCCAAAGAAGGCCTACGGACCAAATGGGAGGACGAAGATGGAGGAACGAGGCGAACTTGGTCAAAGAAGGCCTAGGGATCAAATGGGAGGACGAAGATGGACGAACGAGACGAACTTGGTCCAAAGAAGGCCTAGGGATCAAATGGGAGGACGAAGATGGACGAACGAGACGAACTTGGTGCAAAGAAGCCCAACGGATCAAATGGGAGGACGAAAAGGGATGAACGAGACGAACTTGGTCCAAAGAAGGCCTACGGATCAAATGGGTGGACGAAGATGGACGAACGAGACGAACTTGGTCCAAGGAAGGCCTAGGGATCAAATGGGAGGACGAAGATGGACGAACGAGACGAACTTGGTCCAAAGAAGGCCTACGGATCAAATGGGTGGACGAAGATGGAGGAACGAGGCGAACTTGGTCCAAAGAAGGCCTACGGATCAAATGGGAGGACGAAGATGGACGAACGAGACGAACTTGGTGCAAAGAAGCCCAACCGATCAAAAGGGAGGACGAAAAGGGATGAACGAGACGAACTTGGTCCAAGGAAGGCCTAGGGATCAAATGGGACGAACTTGGTCCAAAGAAGGCCTACGGATCAAATGGGAGGACGAAGATGGAGGAACGAGGCGAACTTGGTCCAAAGAAGGCCTAGGGAACAAATGGGAGGACGAAGATGGACGAACGAGACGAACTTGGTGCAAAGAAGCCCAACGGATCAAATGGGAGGACGAAAAGGGATGAACGAGACGAACTTGGTCCAAAGAAACCCAACGGATCAAATGGGAGGACGAAGATGGACGAACGAGACGAACTTGGTCCAAAGAAGCCCAACGGATCAAATGGGAGGACGAAGATGGACGAACGAGGCGAACTTGGTCCAAAGAAGGCCTAGGGATCAAATGGGAGGACGAAAATGGACGAACGAGACGACTTGGTCCAAAGAAGGCCTACGGACCAAATGGGAGGACGAAGATGGAGGAACGAGGCGAACATGGTCCAAAGAAGGCCTACGGATCAAATGGGAGGACGAAGATGGACGAACGAGACGAACTTGGTCCAAAGAAGGCCTAGGGATCAAATGGGAGGACGAAGATGGACGAACGAGACGAATTTGGTGCAAAGAAGCCCAACGGATCAAATGGGAGGACGAAAAGGGATGAACGAGACGAACTTGGTCCAAAGAAGGCCTACGGATCAAATGGGTGGACGAAGATGGACGAACGAGACGAACTTGGTCCAAGGAAGGCCTAGGGATCTAATGGGAGGACGAAGATGGACGAACGAGACGAACTTGGTCCAAAGAAGGCCTACGGATCAAATGGGACGACGAAGATGGACGAACGAGACGAATTTGGTGCAAAGAAGCCCAACGGATCAAATGGGAGGACGAAAAGGGATGAACGAGACGAACTTGGTCCAAAGAAGGCCTACGGATCAAATGGGTGGACGAAGATGGACGAACGAGACGAACTTGGTCCAACGAAGGCCTAGGGATCAAATGGGAGGACGAAGATGGACGAACGAGACGAACTTGGTGCAAAGAAGCCCAACGGATCAAATGGGAGGGCGAAAAGGGATGAACGAGACGAACATGGTCCAAAGAAGGCCTACGGATCAAATGGGTGGACGAAGATGGACGAACGAGACGAACTTGGTCCAAGGAAGGCCTAGGGATCAAATGGAAGGACGAAGATGGACGAACGAGACGAACTTGGTCCAAAGAAGGCCTACGGATCAAATGGGTGGACGAAGATGGAGAAACGAGGCGAACTTGGTCCAAAGAAGGCCTACGGATCAAATGGGAGGACGAAGATGGACGAACGAGACGAACTTGGTGCAAAGAAGCCCAACCGATCAAAAGGGAGGACGAAAAGGGATGAACGAGACGAACTTGGTCCAAAGAAGGCCTACGGATCAAATGGGTGGACGAAGATGGACGAACGAGACGAACTTGGTCCAAAGAAGGCCTACGGATCAAATGGGAGGACGAAGATGGACGAACGAGAGGAACTTGGTCCAAAGAAGGCCTAGGGAACAAATGGGAGGACGAAGATGGACGAACTTGGTGCAAAGAAGCCCAACGGATCAAATGGGAGGACGAAAAGGGATGAACGAGACGAACTTGGTCCAAAGAAGCCCAACGGATCAAATGGGAGGACGAAGATGGACGAACGAGACGAACTTGGTCCAAAGAAGCCCAACGGATCAAATGGGAGGACGAAGATGGACGAACGAGGCGAACTTGGTCCAATGAAGGCCTAGGGATCAAATGGGAGGACGAAAATGGACGAACGAGACGACTTGGTCCAAAGAAGGCCTACGGACCAAATGGGAGGACGAAGATGGAGGAACGAGGCGAACTTGGTCAAAGAAGGCCTAGGGATCAAATGGGAGGACGAAGATGGACGAACGAGACGAACTTGGTCCAAAGAAGGCCTAGGGATCAAATGGGAGGACGAAGATGGACGAACGAGACGAACTTGGTGCAAAGAAGCCCAACGGATCAAATGGGAGGACGAAAAGGGATGAACGAGACGAACTTGGTCCAAAGAAGGCCTACGGATCAAATGGGTGGACGAAGATGGACGAACGAGACGAACTTGGTCCAAGGAAGGCCTAGGGATCAAATGGGAGGACGAAGATGGACGAACGAGACGAACTTGGTCCAAAGAAGGCCTACGGATCAAATGGGTGGACGAAGATGGAGGAACGAGGCGAACTTGGTCCAAAGAAGGCCTACGGATCAAATGGGAGGACGAAGATGGACGAACGAGACGAACTTGGTGCAAAGAAGCCCAACCGATCAAAAGGGAGGACGAAAAGGGATGAACGAGACGAACTTGGTCCAAGGAAGGCCTAGGGATCAAATGGGACGAACTTGGTCCAAAGAAGGCCTACGGATCAAATGGGAGGACGAAGATGGAGGAACGAGGCGAACTTGGTCCAAAGAAGGCCTACGGATCAAATGGGAGGACGAAGATGGACGAACGAGACGAACTTGGTGCAAAGAAGCCCAACCGATCAAATGGGAGGACGAAAAGGGATCAACGAGACGAACTTGGTCCAAACAAGGCCTACGGATCAAATGGGTGCACGAAGATGGACGAACGAGACGAACTTGGTCCAAGGAAGGCCTAGGGATCAAATGGGAGGACGAAGATGGACGAACGAGACGAACTTGGTCAAGAGAAGGCCTACGGATCAAATGGGAGGATGAAGATGGAGGAACGAGGCGAACTTGGTCCAAAGAAGGCCTACGGATCAAATGGGAGGACAAAGATGGACGAACGAGACGAACTTGGTCCAAAGAAGGCCTAGGGATCAAATGGGAATACGAAGATGGACGAACGAGAGGAACTTGGTCCAAAGAAGGCCTAGGGAACAAATGGGAGGACGAAGATGGACGAACGAGACGAACTTGGTGCAAAGAAGCCCAACGGATCAAATGGGAGGACGAAAAGGGATGAACGAGACGAACTTGGTCCAAAGAAACCCAACGGATCAAATGGGAGGACGAAGATGGACGAACGAGACGAACTTGGTCCAAAGAAGCCCAACGGATCAAATGGGAGGACGAAGATGGACGAACGAGGCGAACTTGGTCCAAAGAAGGCCTAGGGATCAAATGGGAGGACGAAAATGGACGAACGAGACGACTTGGTCCAAAGAAGGCCTACGGACCAAATGGGAGGACGAAGATGGAGGAACGAGGCGAACATGGTCCAAAGAAGGCCTACGGATCAAATGGGAGGACGAAGATGGACGAACGAGACGAACTTGGTCCAAAGAAGGCCTAGGGATCAAATGGGAGGACGAAGATGGACGAACGAGACGAATTTGGTGCAAAGAAGCCCAACGGATCAAATGGGAGGACGAAAAGGGATGAACGAGACGAACTTGGTCCAAAGAAGGCCTACGGATCAAATGGGTGGACGAAGATGGACGAACGAGACGAACTTGGTCCAAGGAAGGCCTAGGGATCTAATGGGAGGACGAAGATGGACGAACGAGACGAACTTGGTCCAAAGAAGGCCTACGGATCAAATGGGACGACGAAGATGGACGAACGAGACGAATTTGGTGCAAAGAAGCCCAACGGATCAAATGGGAGGACGAAAAGGGATGAACGAGACGAACTTGGTCCAAAGAAGGCCTACGGATCAAATGGGTGGACGAAGATGGACGAACGAGACGAACTTGGTCCAACGAAGGCCTAGGGATCAAATGGGAGGACGAAGATGGACGAACGAGACGAACTTGGTGCAAAGAAGCCCAACGGATCAAATGGGAGGGCGAAAAGGGATGAACGAGACGAACATGGTCCAAAGAAGGCCTACGGATCAAATGGGTGGACGAAGATGGACGAACGAGACGAACTTGGTCCAAGGAAGGCCTAGGGATCAAATGGAAGGACGAAGATGGACGAACGAGACGAACTTGGTCCAAAGAAGGCCTACGGATCAAATGGGTGGACGAAGATGGAGGAACGAGGCGAACTTGGTCCAAAGAAGGCCTACGGATCAAATGGGAGGACGAAGATGGACGAACGAGACGAACTTGGTGCAAAGAAGCCCAACCGATCAAAAGGGAGGACGAAAAGGGATGAACGAGACGAACTTGGTCCAAAGAAGGCCTACGGATCAAATGGGTGGACGAAGATGGACGAACGAGACGAACTTGGTCCAGAGAAGGCCTACGGATCAAATGGGAGGATGAAGATGGAGGAACGAGGCGAACTTGGTCCAAAGAAGGCCTACGGATCAAATGGGAGGACAAAGATGGACGAACGAGACGAACTTGGTCCAAAGAAGGCCTAGGGATCAAATGGGAGGACGAAGATGGACGAACGAGAGGAACTTGGTCCAAAGAAGGCCTAGGGAACAAATGGGAGGACGAAGATGGACGAACTTGGTGCAAAGAAGCCCAACGGATCAAATGGGAGGACGAAAAGGGATGAACGAGACGAACTTGGTCCAAAGAAGCCCAACGGATCAAATGGGAGGACGAAGATGGACGAACGAGACGAACTTGGTCCAAAGAAGCCCAACGGATCAAATGGGAGGACGAAGATGGACGAACGAGGCGAACTTGGTCCAATGAAGGCCTAGGGATCAAATGGGAGGACGAAAATGGACGAACGAGACGACTTGGTCCAAAGAAGGCCTACGGACCAAATGGGAGGACGAAGATGGAGGAACGAGGCGAACTTGGTCAAAGAAGGCCTAGGGATCAAATGGGAGGACGAAGATGGACGAACGAGACGAACTTGGTCCAAAGAAGGCCTAGGGATCAAATGGGAGGACGAAGATGGACGAACGAGACGAACTTGGTGCAAAGAAGCCCAACGGATCAAATGGGAGGACGAAAAGGGATGAACGAGACGAACTTGGTCCAAAGAAGGCCTACGGATCAAATGGGTGGACGAAGATGGACGAACGAGACGAACTTGGTCCAAGGAAGGCCTAGGGATCAAATGGGAGGACGAAGATGGACGAACGAGACGAACTTGGTCCAGAGAAGGCCTACGGATCAAATGGGAGGATGAAGATGGAGGAACGAGGCGAACTTGGTCCAAAGAAGGCCTACGGATCAAATGGGAGGACGAAGATGGACGAACGAGACGAACTTGGTGCAAAGAAGCCCAACGGATCAAATGGGAGGACGAAAAGGATTGAACGAGACGAACATGGTCCAAAGAAGGCCTACGGATCAAATGGGTGGACGAAGATGGACGAACGAGACGAACTTGGTCCAAGGAAGACCTAGGGATCAAATGGGAGGACGAAGATGGACGAACGAGACGAACTTGGTCCAAAGAAGGCCTACGGATCAAATGGGAGGACGAAGATGGAGGAACGAGGCGAACTTGGTCCAAAGAAGGCCTAGGGATCAAATGGGAGGACGAAAATGGACGAACGAGACGACTTGGTCCAAAGAAGGCCTACGGACCAAATGGGAGGACGAAGATGGAGGAACGAGGCGAACATGGTCCAAAGAAGGCCTACGGATCAAATGGGAGGACGAAGATGGACGAACGAGACGAACTTGGTCCAAAGAAGGCCTAGGGATCAAATGGGAGGACGAAGATGGACGAACGAGACGAATTTGGTGCAAAGAAGCCCAACGGATCAAATGGGAGGACGAAAAGGGATGAACGAGACGAACTTGGTCCAAAGAAGGCCTACGGATCAAATGGGTGGACGAAGATGGACGAACGAGACGAACTTGGTCCAAGGAAGGCCTAGGGATCTAATGGGAGGACGAAGATGGACGAACGAGACGAACTTGGTCCAAAGAAGGCCTACGGATCAAATGGGACGACGAAGATGGACGAACGAGACGAATTTGGTGCAAAGAAGCCCAACGGATCAAATGGGAGGACGAAAAGGGATGAACGAGACGAACTTGGTCCAAAGAAGGCCTACGGATCAAATGGGTGGACGAAGATGGACGAACGAGACGAACTTGGTCCAACGAAGGCCTAGGGATCAAATGGGAGGACGAAAAGGGAAGAACGAGACGAACTTGGTCCAAAGAAGGCCTACGGATCAAATGGGTGGACGAAGATGGACGAACGAGACGAACTTTGTCCAAAGAAGGCCTACGGATCAAATGGGAGGACGAAGATGGAGGAACGAGGCGAACTTGGTCCAAAGAAGGCCTACGGATCAAATGGGAGGACGAAGATGGACGAACGAGACGAACTTGGTGCAAAGAAGCCCAACGGATCAAATGGGAGGACGAAAAGGGAAGAACGAGACGAACTTGGTCCAAAGAAGGCCTACGGATCAAATGGGTGGACGAAGATGGACGAACGAGACGAACTTTGTCCAAGGAAGGCCTAGGGATCAAATGGGAGGACGAAGATGGACGAACGAGACGAACTTGGTCCAAAGAAGCCCAACGGATCAAATGGGAGGACGAAAAGGGAAGAACGAGACGAACTTGGTCCAAAGAAGGCCTACGGATCAAATGGGTGGACGAAGATGGACGAACGAGACGAACATGGTCCAAGGAAGGCCTAGGGATCAAATGGGAGGACGAAGATGGACGAACGAGACGAACTTGGTCCAAAGAAGCCCAACGGATCAAATGGGAGGACAAAAAGGGATGAACGAGACGAACTTGGTCCAAAGAAGGCCTACGGATCAAATGGGTGGACGAAGATGGACGAACGAGACGAACTTGGTCCAAAGAAGGCCTACGGATCAAATGGGTGGACGAAGATGGACGAACGAGGCGAACTTGGTCCAAAGAAGGCCTAGGGAACAAATGGGAGGACGAAGATGGACGAACGAGACGAACTTGGTGCAAAGAAGCCCAACGAATCAAATGGGAGGACGAAAAGGGATGAACGAGACGAACTTGGTCCAAAGAAGGCCTACGGATCAAACGGGTGGACGAAGATGGACGAACGAGACGAACTTGGTCCAAGGAAGGCCTAGGGATCTAATGGGAGGACGAAGATGGACGAACGAGACGAACTTGGTCCAAAGAAGGCCTACGGATCAAATGGGAGGACGAAGATGGACGAACGAGACGAATTTGGTGCAAAGAAGCCCAACGGATCAAATGGGAGGACGAAAAGGGATGAACGAGACGAACTTGGTCCAAAGAAGGCCTACGGATCAAATGGGTGGACGAAGATGGACGAACGAGACGAACTTGGTCCAAGGAAGGCCTAGGGATCTAATGGGAGGACGAAGATGGACGAACGAGACGAACTTGGTCCAAAGAAGGCCTACGGATCAAATGGGAGGTCGAAGATGGACGAACGAGACGAATTTGGTGCAAAGAAGCCCAACGGATCAAATGGGAGGACGAAAAGGGATGAACGAGACGAACTTGGTCCAAAGAAGGCCTACGGATCAAATGGGTGGACGAAGATGGACGAACGAGACGAACTTGGTCCAAAGAAGGCCTAGGGATCTAATGGGAGGACGAAGATGGACGAACGAGACGAACTTGGTCCAAAGAAGGCCTACGGATCAAATGGGAGGACGAAGATGGACGAACGAGACGAATTTGGTGCAAAGAAGCCCAACGGATCAAATGGGCGGACGAAAAGGGATGAACGAGACGAACTTGGTCCAAAGAAGGCCTACGGACCAAATGGGTGGACGAAGATGGACGAACGAGACGAACTTGGTCCAAGGAAGGCCTAGGGATCCAATGGGAGGACGAAGATGGACGAACGAGACGAACTTGGTCCAAAGAAGGCCTACGGATCAAATGGGAGGACGAAGAAGGACGAACGAGACGAATTTGGTGCAAAGAAGCCCAACGGATCAAATGGGAGGACGAAAAGGGATGAACGAGACGAACTTGGTCCAAAGAAGGCCTACGGATCAAATGGGTGGACGAAGATGGACGAACGAGACGAACTTGGTCCAAAGAAGGCCTAGGGAACAAATGGGAGGACGAAGATGGACGAACGAGACGAACTTGGTGCAAAGAAGCCCAACGGATCAAATGGGAGGACGAAAAGGGATGAACGAGACGAACTTGGTCCAAAGAAGGCCTACGGATCAAATGGGTGGATGAAGATGGACGAACGAGACGAACTTGGTCCAAGGAAGGCCTAGGGATCAAATGGGAGGACGAAGATGGACGAACGAGACGAACTTGGTGCAAAGAAGCCCAACGGATCAAATGGGAGGACGAAAAGGGGTGAACGAGACGAACTTGGTCCAAAGAAGGCCTAGGGATCAAATGGGAGGACGAAGATGGACGAACGAGACGAACTTGGTGCAAAGAAGCCCAACGGATCAAATGGGAGGACGAAAAGGGATGAACGAGACGAACATGGTCCAAAGAAGGCCTACGGATCAAATGGGTGGACGAAGATGGACGAACGAGACGAACTTGGTCCAAGGAAGGCCTAGGGATCCAATGGGAGGACGAAGATGGACGAACGAGACGAACTTGGTCCAAAGAAGGCCTACGGATCAAATGGGAGGACGAAGATGGACGAACGAGACGAATTTGGTGCAAAGAAGCCCAACGGATCAAATGGGAGGACGAAAAGGGATTAACGAGACGAACTTGGTCCAAAGAAGGCCTAGGGATCAAATGGGAGGACGAAGATGGACGAACGAGACAAACTTGGTGCAAAGAAGCCCAACGGATCAAATGGGAGGACGAAAAGGGATGAACGAGACGAACATGGTCCAAAGAAGGCCTACGGATCAAATGGGTGGACGAACGAGACGAACTTGGTCCAAGGAAGGCCTAGGGATCAAATGGGAGGACGAAGATGGACGAACGAGACGAACTTGGTCCAAAGAAGGCCTACGGATCAAATGGGAGGACGAAGATGGAGGAACGATGCGAACTTGGTCCAAAGAAGGCCTACGGATCAAATGGGAGGACGAAGATGGACGAACGAGACGAACTTGGTGCAAAGAAGCCCAACGGATCAAATGGGAGGACGAAAAGGGATGAACGAGACGAACTTGGTCCAAAGAAGGCCTACGGATCAAATGGGTGGACGAAGATGGACGAACGAGACGAACTTGGTCCAAGGAAGGCCTAGGGATCAAATGGGAGGACGAAGATGGACGAACGAGACGAACTTGGTCCAGAGAAGGCCTACGGATCAAATGGGAAGATGAAGATGGAGGAACGAGGCGAACTTGGTCCAAAGAAGGCCTACGGATCAAATGGGAGGACAAAGATGGACGAACCAGACGAACTTGGTCCAAAGAAGGCCTACGGATCAAATGGGAGGACGAAGATGGACGAACGAGACGAACTTGGTGCAAAGAAGCCCAACGGATCAAATGGGAGGACGAAAAGGGATGAACGAGACGAACTTGGTCCAAAGAAGGCCTAGGGATCAAATGGGAGGACGAAGATGGACGAACGAGACGAACTTGGTGCAAAGAAGCCCAACGGATCAAATGGGAGGACGAAAAGGGATGAACGAGACGAACATGGTCCAAAGAAGGCCTACGGATCAAATGGGTGGACGAAGATGGACGAACGAGACGAACTTGGTCCAAGGAAGGCCTAGGGATCAAATGGGAGGACGAAGATGGACGAACGAGACGAACTTGGTACAAAGAAGGCCTACGGATCAAATGGGAGGACGAAGATGGAGGAACGAGGCGAACTTGGTCCAAAGAAGGCCTACGGATCAAATGGGAGGACGAAGATGGACGAACGAGACGAACTTGGTGCAAAGAAGCCCAACGGATCAAATGGGAGGACGAAAAGGGAAGAACGAGACGAACTTGGTCCAAAGAAGGCCTACGGATCAAATGGGTGGACGAAGATGGACGAACGAGACGAACTTGGTCCAAGGAAGGCCTAGGGATCAAATGGGAGGACGAAGATGGACGAACGAGACGAACTTGGTCCAGAGAAGGCCTACGGATCAAATGGGAGGATGAAGATGGAGGAACGAGGCGAACTTGGTCCACAGAAGGCCTACGGATCAAATGGGAGGACAAAGATGGACGAACGAGACGAACTTGGTCCAAAGAAGGCCTAGGGATCAAATGGGAGGACGAAGATGGACGAACGAGAGGAACTTGGTCCAAAGAAGGCCTAGGGAACAAATGGGAGGACGAAGATGGACGAACTTGGTGCAAAGAAGCCCAACGGATCAAATGGGAGGACGAAAAGGGAGGAACGAGACGAACTTGGTCCAAAGAAGCCCAACGGATCAAATGGGAGGACGAAGATGGACGAACGAGACGAACTTGGTCCAAAGAAGGCCTAGGGATCAAATGGGAGGACGAAAATGGACGAACGAGACGACTTGTTCCAAAGAAGGCCTACGGACCAAATGGGAGGACGAAGATGGAGGAACGAGGCGAACTTGGTCCAAAGAAGGCCTACGGATCAAATGGGAGGACGAAGATGGACGAACGAGACGAACATGGTCCAAGGAAGGCCTAGGGATCAAATGGGAGGACGAAGATGGACGAACGAGACGAACTTGGTCCAAAGAAGCCCAACGGATCAAATGGGAGGACAAAAAGGGATGAACGAGACGAACTTGGTCCAAAGAAGGCCTACGGATCAAATGGGTGGACGAAGATGGACGAACGAGACGAACTTGGTCCAAAGAAGGCCTACGGATCAAATGGGTGGACGAAGATGGACGAACGAGGCGAACTAGTTCCAAAGAAGGCCTAGGGAACAAATGGGAGGACGAAGATGGACGAACGAGACGAACTTGGTGCAAAGAAGCCCAACGAATCAAATGGGAGGACGAAAAGGGATGAACGAGACGAACTTGGTCCAAAGAAGGCCTACGGATCAAACGGGTGGACGAAGATGGACGAACGAGACGAACTTGGTCCAAGGAAGGCCTAGGGATCTAATGGGAGGACGAAGATGGACGAACGAGACGAACTTGGTCCAAAGAAGGCCTACGGATCAAATGGGAGGACGAAGATGGAGGAACGAGGCGAACTTGGTCCAAAGAAGGCCTACGGATCAAATGGGAGGACGAAGATGGACGAACGAGACGAACTTGGTGCAAAGAAGCCCAACGGATCAAATGGGAGGACGAAAAGGGAAGAACGAGACGAACTTGGTCCAAAGAAGGCCTACGGATCAAATGGGTGGACGAAGATGGACGAACGAGACGAACTTGGTCCAAGGAAGGCCTAGGGATCAAATGGGAGGACGAAGATGGACGAACGAGACGAACTTGGTCCAGAGAAGGCCTACGGATCAAATGGGAGGATGAAGATGGAGGAACGAGGCGAACTTGGTCCACAGAAGGCCTACGGATCAAATGGGAGGACAAAGATGGACGAACGAGACGAACTTGGTCCAAAGAAGGCCTAGGGATCAAATGGGAGGACGAAGGTGGACGAACGAGAGGAACTTGGTCCAAAGAAGGCCTAGGGAACAAATGGGAGGACGAAGATGGACGAACTTGGTGCAAAGAAGCCCAACGGATCAAATGGGAGGACGAAAAGGGAGGAACGAGACGAACTTGGTCCAAAGAAGCCCAACGGATCAAATGGGAGGACGAAGATGGACGAACGAGACGAACTTGGTCCAAGGAAGGCCTAGGGATCAAATGGGAGGACGAAGATGGACGAACGAGACGAACTTGGTCCAGAGAAGGCCTACGGATCAAATGGGAGGATGAAGATGGAGGAACGAGGCGAACTTGGTCCACAGAAGGCCTACGGATCAAATGGGAGGACAAAGATGGACGAACGAGACGAACTTGGTCCAAAGAAGGCCTAGGGATCAAATGGGAGGACGAAGATGGACGAACGAGAGGAACTTGGTCCAAAGAAGGCCTAGGGAACAAATGGGAGGACGAAGATGGACGAACTTGGTGCAAAGAAGCCCAACGGATCAAATGGGAGGACGAAAAGGGAGGAACGAGACGAACTTGGTCCAAAGAAGCCCAACGGATCAAATGGGAGGACGAAGATGGACGAACGAGACGAACTTGGTCCAAAGAAGGCCTAGGGATCAAATGGGAGGACGAAAATGGACGAACGAGACGACTTGTTCCAAAGAAGGCCTACGGACCAAATGGGAGGACGAAGATGGAGGAACGAGGCGAACTTGGTCCAAAGAAGGCCTACGGATCAAATGGGAGGACGAAGATGGACGAACGAGACGAACATGGTCCAAGGAAGGCCTAGGGATCAAATGGGAGGACGAAGATGGACGAACGAGACGAACTTGGTCCAAAGAAGCCCAACGGATCAAATGGGAGGACAAAAAGGGATGAACGAGACGAACTTGGTCCAAAGAAGGCCTACGGATCAAATGGGTGGACGAAGATGGACGAACGAGACGAACTTGGTCCAAAGAAGGCCTACGGATCAAATGGGTGGACGAAGATGGACGAACGAGGCGAACTAGTTCCAAAGAAGGCCTAGGGAACAAATGGGAGGACGAAGATGGACGAACGAGACGAACTTGGTGCAAAGAAGCCCAACGAATCAAATGGGAGGACGAAAAGGGATGAACGAGACGAACTTGGTCCAAAGAAGGCCTACGGATCAAACGGGTGGACGAAGATGGACGAACGAGACGAACTTGGTCCAAGGAAGGCCTAGGGATCTAATGGGAGGACGAAGATGGACGAACGAGACGAACTTGGTCCAAAGAAGGCCTACGGATCAAATGGGAGGACGAAGATGGAGGAACGAGGCGAACTTGGTCCAAAGAAGGACTACGGATCAAATGGGAGGACGAAGATGGACGAACGAGACGAACTTGGTGCAAAGAAGCCCAACGGATCAAATGGGAGGACGAAAAGGGAAGAACGAGACGAACTTGGTCCAAAGAAGGCCTACGGATCAAATGGGTGGACGAAGATGGACGAACGAGACGAACTTGGTCCAAGGAAGGCCTAGGGATCAAATGGGAGGACGAAGATGGACGAACGAGACGAACTTGGTCCAGAGAAGGCCTACGGATCAAATGGGAGGATGAAGATGGAGGAACGAGGCGAACTTGGTCCACAGAAGGCCTACGGATCAAATGGGAGGACAAAGATGGACGAACGAGACGAACTTGGTCCAAAGAAGGCCTAGGGATCAAATGGGAGGACGAAGATGGACGAACGAGAGGAACTTGGTCCAAAGAAGGCCTAGGGAACAAATGGGAGGACGAAGATGGACGAACTTGGTGCAAAGAAGCCCAACGGATCAAATGGGAGGACGAAAAGGGAGGAACGAGACGAACTTGGTCCAAAGAAGCCCAACGGATCAAATGGGAGGACGAAGATGGACGAACGAGACGAACTTGGTCCAAAGAAGGCCTAGGGATCAAATGGGAGGACGAAAATGGACGAACGAGACGACTTGTTCCAAAGAAGGCCTACGGACCAAATGGGAGGACGAAGATGGAGGAACGAGGCGAACTTGGTCCAAAGAAGGCCTACGGATCAAATGGGAGGACGAAGATGGACGAACGAGACGAACATGGTCCAAGGAAGGCCTAGGGATCAAATGGGAGGACGAAGATGGACGAACGAGACGAACTTGGTCCAAAGAAGCCCAACGGATCAAATGGGAGGACAAAAAGGGATGAACGAGACGAACTTGGTCCAAAGAAGGCCTACGGATCAAATGGGTGGACGAAGATGGACGAACGAGACGAACTTGGTCCAAAGAAGGCCTACGGATCAAATGGGTGGACGAAGATGGACGAACGAGGCGAACTAGTTCCAAAGAAGGCCTAGGGAACAAATGGGAGGACGAAGATGGACGAACGAGACGAACTTGGTGCAAAGAAGCCCAACGAATCAAATGGGAGGACGAAAAGGGATGAACGAGACGAACTTGGTCCAAAGAAGGCCTACGGATCAAACGGGTGGACGAAGATGGACGAACGAGACGAACTTGGTCCAAGGAAGGCCTAGGGATCTAATGGGAGGACGAAGATGGACGAACGAGACGAACTTGGTCCAAAGAAGGCCTACGGATCAAATGGGAGGACGAAGATGGAGGAACGAGGCGAACTTGGTCCAAAGAAGGCCTACGGATCAAATGGGAGGACGAAGATGGACGAACGAGACGAACTTGGTGCAAAGAAGCCCAACGGATCAAATGGGAGGACGAAAAGGGAAGAACGAGACGAACTTGGTCCAAAGAAGGCCTACGGATCAAATGGGTGGACGAAGATGGACGAACGAGACGAACTTGGTCCAAGGAAGGCCTAGGGATCAAATGGGAGGACGAAGATGGACGAACGAGACGAACTTGGTCCAGAGAAGGCCTACGGATCAAATGGGAGGATGAAGATGGAGGAACGAGGCGAACTTGGTCCACAGAAGGCCTACGGATCAAATGGGAGGACAAAGATGGACGAACGAGACGAACTTGGTCCAAAGAAGGCCTAGGGATCAAATGGGAGGACGAAGGTGGACGAACGAGAGGAACTTGGTCCAAAGAAGGCCTAGGGAACAAATGGGAGGACGAAGATGGACGAACTTGGTGCAAAGAAGCCCAACGGATCAAATGGGAGGACGAAAAGGGAGGAACGAGACGAACTTGGTCCAAAGAAGCCCAACGGATCAAATGGGAGGACGAAGATGGACGAACGAGACGAACTTGGTCCAAAGAAGCCCAACGGATCAAATGGGAGGACGAAGATGGACGAACGAGGCGAACTTGGTCCAAAGAAGGCCTAGGGATCAAATGGGAGGACGAAAATGGACGAACGAGACGACTTGTTCCAAAGAAGGCCTACGGACCAAATGGGAGGACGAAGATGGAGGAACGAGGCGAATTTGGTCCAAAGAAGGCCTACGGATCAAATGGGAGGACGAAGATGTACGAACGAGACGAACATGGTCCAAGGAAGGCCTAGGGATCAAATGGGAGGACGAAGATGGACGAACGAGACGAACTTGGTCCAAAGAAGCCCAACGGATCAAATGGGAGGACAAAAAGGGATGAACGAGACGAACTTGGTCCAAAGAAGGCCTACGGATCAAATGGGTGGACGAAGATGGACGAACGAGACGAACTTGGTCCAAAGAAGGCCTACGGATCAAATGGGTGGACGAAGATGGACGAACGAGGCGAACTTGTTCCAAAGAAGGCCTAGGGAACAAATGGGAGGACGAAGATGGACGAACGAGACGAACTTGGTGCAAAGAAGCCCAACGAATCAAATGGGAGGACGAAAAGGGATGAACGAGACGAACTTGGTCCAAAGAAGGCCTACGGATCAAACGGGTGGACGAAGATGGACGAACGAGACGAACTTGGTCCAAGGAAGGCCTAGGGATCTAATGGGAGGACGAAGATGGACGAACGAGACGAACTTGGTCCAAAGAAGGCCTACGGATCAAATGGGAGGACGAAGATGGACGAACGAGACGAATTTGGTGCAAAGAAGCCCAACGGATCAAATGGGAGGACGAAAAGGGATGAACGAGACGAACTTGGTCCAAAGAAGGCCTACGGATCAAATGGGTGGACGAAGATGGACGAACGAGACGAACTTGGTCCAAAGAAGGCCTAGGGAACAAATGGGAGGACGAAGATGGACGAACGAGACGAACTTGGTGCAAAGAAGCCCAACGGATCAAATGGGAGGACGAAAAGGGATGAACGAGACGAACTTGGTCCAAAGAAGGCCTACGGATCAAATGGGTGGATGAAGATGGACGAACGAGACGAACTTGGTCCAAGGAAGGCCTAGGGATCAAATGGGAGGACGAAGATGGACGAACGAGACGAACTTGGTGCAAAGAAGCCCAACGGATCAAATGGGAGGACGAAAAGGGATGAACGAGACGAACTTGGTCCAAAGAAGGCCTAGGGATCAAATGGGAGGACGAAGATGGACGAACGAGACGAACTTGGTGCAAAGAAGCCCAACGGATCAAATGGGAGGACGAAAAGGGATGAACGAGACGAACATGGTCCAAAGAAGGCCTACGGATCAAATGGGTGGACGAAGATGGACGAACGAGACGAACTTGGTCCAAGGAAGGCCTAGGGATCCAATGGGAGGACGAAGATGGACGAACGAGACGAACTTGGTCCAAAGAAGGCCTACGGATCAAATGGGAGGACGAAGATGGACGAACGAGACGAATTTGGTGCAAAGAAGCCCAACGGATCAAATGGGGGGACGAAAAGGGATTAACGAGACGAACTTGGTCCAAAGAAGGCCTAGGGATCAAATGGGAGGACGAAGATGGACGAACGAGACGAACTTGGTGCAAAGAAGCCCAACGGATCAAATGGGAGGACGAAAAGGGATGAACGAGACGAACATGGTCCAAAGAAGGCCTACGGATCAAATGGGTGGACGAAGATGGACGAACGAGACGAACTTGGTCCAAGGAAGGCCTAGGGATCAAATGGGAGGACGAAGATGGACGAACGAGACGAACTTGGTCCAAAGAAGCCCAACGGATCAAATGGGAGGACAAAAAGGGATGAACGAGACGAACTTGGTCCAAAGAAGCCCAACGGATCAAATGGGAGGACGAAGATGGACGAACGAGACGAACTTGGTCCAAAGAAGCCCAACGGATCAAATGGGAGGACGAAGATGGACGAACGAGGCGAACTTGGTCCAAAGAAGGCCTAGGGATCAAATGGGAGGACGAAAATGGACGAACGAGACGACTTGTTCCAAAGAAGGCCTACGGACCAAATGGGAGGACGAAGATGGAGGAACGAGGCGAACTTGGTCCAAAGAAGGCCTACGGATCAAATGGGAGGACGAAGATGGACGAACGAGACGAACATGGTCCAAGGAAGGCCTAGGGATCAAATGGGAGGACGAAGATGGACGAACGAGACGAACTTGGTCCAAAGAAGCCCAACGGATCAAATGGGAGGACAAAAAGGGATGAACGAGACGAACTTGGTCCAAAGAAGGCCTACGGATCAAATGGGTGGACGAAGATGGACGAACGAGACGAACTTGGTCCAAAGAAGGCCTACGGATCAAATGGGTGGACGAAGATGGACGAACGAGGCGAACTTGTTCCAAAGAAGGCCTAGGGAACAAATGGGAGGACGAAGATGGACGAACGAGACGAACTTGGTGCAAAGAAGCCCAACGAATCAAATGGGAGGACGAAAAGGGATGAACGAGACGAACTTGGTCCAAAGAAGGCCTACGGATCAAACGGGTGGACGAAGATGGACGAACGAGACGAACTTGGTCCAAGGAAGGCCTAGGGATCTAATGGGAGGACGAAGATGGACGAACGAGACGAACTTGGTCCAAAGAAGGCCTACGGATCAAATGGGAGGACGAAGATGGAGGAACGAGGCGAACTTGGTCCAAAGAAGGCCTACGGATCAAATGGGAGGACGAAGATGGACGAACGAGACGAACTTGGTGCAAAGAAGCCCAACGGATCAAATGGGAGGACGAAAAGGGAAGAACGAGACGAACTTGGTCCAAAGAAGGCCTACGGATCAAATGGGTGGACGAAGATGGACGAACGAGACGAACTTGGTCCAAGGAAGGCCTAGGGATCAAATGGGAGGACGAAGATGGACGAACGAGAGGAACTTGGTCCAAAGAAGGCCTAGGGAACAAATGGGAGGACGAAGATGGACGAACTTGGTGCAAAGAAGCCCAACGGATCAAATGGGAGGACGAAAAGGGAGGAACGAGACGAACTTGGTCCAAAGAAGCCCAACGGATCAAATGGGAGGACGAAGATGGACGAACGAGACGAACTTGGTCCAAAGAAGCCCAACGGATCAAATGGGAGGACGAAGATGGACGAACGAGGCGAACTTGGTCCAAAGAAGGCCTAGGGATCAAATGGGAGGACGAAAATGGACGAACGAGACGACTTGTTCCAAAGAAGGCCTACGGACCAAATGGGAGGACGAAGATGGAGGAACGAGGCGAACTTGGTCCAAAGAAGGCCTACGGATCAAATGGGAGGACGAAGATGGACGAACGAGACGAACATGGTCCAAGGAAGGCCTAGGGATCAAATGGGAGGACGAAGATGGACGAACGAGACGAACTTGGTCCAAAGAAGCCCAACGGATCAAATGGGAGGACAAAAAGGGATGAACGAGACGAACTTGGTCCAAAGAAGGCCTACGGATCAAATGGGTGGACGAAGATGGACGAACGAGACGAACTTGGTCCAAAGAAGGCCTACGGATCAAATGGGTGGACGAAGATGGACGAACGAGGCGAACTTGTTCCAAAGAAGGCCTAGGGAACAAATGGGAGGACGAAGATGGACGAACGAGACGAACTTGGTGCAAAGAAGCCCAACGAATCAAATGGGAGGACGAAAAGGGATGAACGAGACGAACTTGGTCCAAAGAAGGCCTACGGATCAAACGGGTGGACGAAGATGGACGAACGAGACGAACTTGGTCCAAGGAAGGCCTAGGGATCTAATGGGAGGACGAAGATGGACGAACGAGACGAACTTGGTCCAAAGAAGGCCTACGGATCAAATGGGAGGACGAAGATGGACGAACGAGACGAATTTGGTGCAAAGAAGCCCAACGGATCAAATGGGAGGACGAAAAGGGATGAACGAGACGAACTTGGTCCAAAGAAGGCCTACGGATCAAATGGGTGGACGAAGATGGACGAACGAGACGAACTTGGTCCAAAGAAGGCCTAGGGAACAAATGGGAGGACGAAGATGGACGAACGAGACGAACTTGGTGCAAAGAAGCCCAACGGATCAAATGGGAGGACGAAAAGGGATGAACGAGACGAACTTGGTCCAAAGAAGGCCTACGGATCAAATGGGAGGACGAAAAGGGATGAACGAGACGAACTTGGTCCAAAGAAGGCCTAGGGATCAAATGGGAGGACGAAGATGGACGAACGAGACGAACTTGGTGCAAAGAAGCCCAACGGATCAAATGGGAGGACGAAAAGGGATGAACGAGACGAACATGGTCCAAAGAAGGCCTACGGATCAAATGGGTGGACGAAGATGGACGAACGAGACGAACTTGGTCCAAGGAAGGCCTAGGGATCCAATGGGAGGACGAAGATGGACGAACGAGACGAACTTGGTCCAAAGAAGGCTTACGGATCAAATGGGAGGACGAAGATGGACGAACGAGACGAATTTGGTGCAAAGAAGCCCAACGGATCAAATGGGGGGACGAAAAGGGATTAACGAGACGAACTTGGTCCAAAGAAGGCCTAGGGATCAAATGGGAGGACGAAGATGGACGAACGAGACGAACTTGGTGCAAAGAAGCCCAACGGATCAAATGGGAGGACGAAAAGGGATGAACGAGACGAACATGGTCCAAAGAAGGCCTACGGATCAAATGGGTGGACGAAGATGGACGAACGAGACGAACTTGGTCCAAGGAAGGCCTAGGGATCAAATGGGAGGACGAAGATGGACGAACGAGACGAACTTGGTCCAAAGAAGCCCAACGGATCCAATGGGAGGACAAAAAGGGATGAACGAGACGAACTTGGTCCAAAGAAGCCCAACGGATCAAATGGGAGGACGAAGATGGACGAACGAGACGAACTTGGTCCAAAGAAGCCCAACGGATCAAATGGGAGGACGAAGATGGACGAACGAGGCGAACTTGGTCCAAAGAAGGCCTAGGGATCAAATGGGAGGACGAAAATGGACGAACGAGACGACTTGTTCCAAAGAAGGCCTACGGACCAAATGGGAGGACGAAGATGGAGGAACGAGGCGAACTTGGTCCAAAGAAGGCCTACGGATCAAATGGGAGGACGAAGATGGACGAACGAGACGAACTTGGTCCAAAGAAGCCCAACGGATCAAATGGGAGGACAAAAAGGGAGGAACGAGACGAACTTGGTCCAAAGAAGGCCTACGGATCAAATGGGTGGACGAAGATGGACGAACGAGACGAACTTGGTCCAAAGAAGGCCTACGGATCAAATGGGTGGACGAAGATGGACGAACGAGGCGAACTTGTTCCAAAGAAGGCCTAGGGAACAAATGGGAGGACGAAGATGGACGAACGAGACGAACTTGGTGCAAAGAAGCCCAACGGATCAAATGGGAGGACGAAAAGGGATGAACGAGACGAACTTGGTCCAAAGAAGGCCTACGGATCAAATGGGTGGACGAAGATGGACGAACGAGACGAACTTGGTCCAAAGAAGGCCTAGGGAACAAATGGGAGGACGAAGATGGACGAATGAGACGAACTTGGTGCAAAGAAGCCCAACGGATCAAATGGGAGGACGAAAAGGGATGAACGAGACGAACTTGGTCCAAAGAAGGCCTAGGGATCAAATGGGAGGACGAAGATGGACGAACGAGACGAACTTGGTGCAAAGAAGCCCAACGGATCAAATGGGAGGACGAAAAGGGAAGAACGAGACGAACATGGTCCAAAGAAGGCCTACGGATCAAATGGGTGGACGAAGATGGACGAACGAGACGAACTTGGTCCAAGGAAGGCCTAGGGATCCAATGGGAGGACGAAGATGGACGAACGAGACGAACTTGGTCCAAAGAAGGCCTACGGATCAAATGGGAGGACGAAGATGGACGAACGAGACGAATTTGGTGCAAAGAAGCCCAACGGATCAAATGGGGGGACGAAAAGGGATTAACGAGACGAACTTGGTCCAAAGAAGGCCTAGGGATCAAATGGGAGGACGAAGATGGACGAACGAGACGAACTTGGTGCAAAGAAGCCCAACGGATCAAATGGGAGGACGAAAAGGGATGAACGAGACGAACATGGTCCAAAGAAGGCCTACGGATCAAATGGGTGGACGAAGATGGACGAACGAGACGAACTTGGTCCAAGGAAGGCCTAGGGATCAAATGGGAGGACGAAGATGGACGAACGAGACGAACTTGGTCCAAAGAAGGCCTACGGATCAAATGGGAGGACGAAGATGGAGGAACGAGGCGAACTTGGTCCAAAGAAGGCCTACGGATCAAATGGGAGGACGAAGATGGACGAACGAGACGAACTTGGTGCAAAGAAGCCCAACGGATCAAATGGGAGGACGAAAAGGGATGAACGAGACGAACTTGGTCCAAAGAAGGCCTACGGATCAAATGGGTGGACGAAGATGGACGAACGAGACGAACTTGGTCCAAGGAAGGCCTAGGGATCAAATGGGAGGACGAAGATGGACGAACGAGACGAACTTGGTCCAGAGAAGGCCTACGGATCAAATGGGAAGATGAAGATGGAGGAACGAGGCGAACTTGGTCCAAAGAAGGCCTACGGATCAAATGGGAGGACAAAGATGGACGAACGAGACGATCTTGGTCCAAAGAAGGCCTACGGATCAAATGGGAGGACGAAGATGGACGAACGAGACGAACTTGGTGCAAAGAAGCCCAACGGATCAAATGGGACGACGAAAAGGGATGAACGAGACGAACTTGGTCCAAAGAAGGCCTACGGATCAAATGGGTGGACGAAGATGGACGAACGAGACGAACTTGGTCCAAGGAAGGCCTAGGGATCTAATGGGAGGACGAAGATGGACGAACGAGACGAACTTGGTCCAAAGAAGGCCTACGGATCAAATGGGAGGACGAAGATGGACGAACGAGACGAATTTGGTGCAAAGAAGCCCAACGGATCAAATGGGAGGACGAAAAGGGATGAACGAGACGAACTTGGTCCAAAGAAGGCCTAGGGATCAAATGGGAGGACGAAGATGGACGAACGAGACGAACTTGGTGCAAAGAAGCCCAACGGATCAAATGGGAGGACGAAAAGGGATGAACGAGACGAACATGGTCCAAAGAAGGCCTACGGATCAAATGGGTGGACGAAGATGGACGAACGAGACGAACTTGGTCCAAGGAAGGCCTAGGGATCAAATGGGAGGACGAAGATGGACGAACGAGACGAACTTGGTCCAAAGAAGGCCTACGGATCAAATGGGAGGACGAAGATGGAGGAACGAGGCGAACTTGGTCCAAAGAAGGCCTACGGATCAAATGGGAGGACGAAGATGGACGAACGAGACGAACTTGGTGCAAAGAAGCCCAACGGATCAAATGGGAGGACGAAAAGGGAAGAACGAGACGAACTTGGTCCAAAGAAGGCCTACGGATCAAATGGGTGGACGAAGATGGACGAACGAGACGAACTTGGTCCAAGGAAGGCCTAGGGATCAAATGGGAGGACGAAGATGGACGAACTAGACGAACTTGGTCCAGAGAAGGCCTACGGATCAAATGGGAGGATGAAGATGGAGGAACGAGGCGAACTTGGTCCAAAGAAGGCCTACGGATCAAATGGGAGGACAAAGATGGACGAACGAGACGAACTTGGTCCAAAGAAGGCCTAGGGATCAAATGGGAGGACGAAGATGGACGAACGAGAGGAACTTGGTCCAAAGAAGGCCTAGGGAACAAATGGGAGGACGAAAAGGGAGGAACGAGACGAACTTGGTCCAAAGAAGCCCAACGGATCAAATGGGAGGACGAAGATGGACGAACGAGACGAACTTGGTCCAAAGAAGCCCAACGGATCAAATGGGAGGACGAAGATGGACGAACGAGGCGAACTTGGTCCAAAGAAGGCCTAGGGATCAAATGGGAGGACGAAAATGGACGAACGAGACGACTTGGTCCAAAGAAGGCCTACGGACCAAATGGGAGCACGAAGATGGAGGAACGAGGCGAACTTGGTCCAAAGAAGGCCTACGGATCAAATGGGAGGACGAAGATGGACGAACGAGACGAATTTGGTGCAAAGAAGCCCAACGGATCAAATGGGAGGACGAAAAGGGATGAACGAGACGAACTTGGTCCAAAGAAGGCCTAGGGATCAAATGGGAGGACGAAGATGGACGAACGAGACGAACTTGGTGCAAAGAAGCCCAACGGATCAAATGGGAGGACGAAAAGGGATGAACGAGACGAACATGGTCCAAAGAAGGCCTACGGATCAAATGGGTGGACGAAGATGGACGAACGAGACGAACTTGGTCCAAGGAAGGCCTAGGGATCAAATGGGAGGACGAAGATGGACGAACGAGACGAACTTGGTCCAAAGAAGGCCTACGGATCAAATGGGAGGACGAAGATGGACGAACGAGACGAACTTGGTGCAAAGAAGCCCAACGGATCAAATGGGAGGACGAAAAGGGATGAACGAGACGAACTTGGTCCAAAGAAGGCCTACGGATCAAATGGGTGGACGAAGATGGACGAACGAGACGAACTTGGTCCAAGGAAGGCCTAGGGATCAAATGGGAGGACGAAGATGGACGAACGAGACGAACTTGGTGCAAAGAAGCCCAACGGATCAAATGGGAGGACGAAAAGGGATGAACGAGACGAACTTGGTCCAGAGAAGGCCTACGGATCAAATGGGAGGATGAAGATGGAGGAATGAGGCGAACTTGGTCCAAAGAAGGCCTACGGATCAAATGGGAGGACAAAGATGGACGAACGAGACGAACTTGGTCCAAAGAAGGCCTACGGATCAAATGGGAGGACGAAGATGGACGAACGAGACGAACTTGGTGCAAAGAAGCCCAACGGATCAAATGGGAGGACGAAAAGGGATGAACGAGACGAACTTGGTCCAAAGAAGGCCTACGGATCAAATGGGTGGACGAAGATGGACGAACGAGACGAACTTGGTCCAAAGAAGGCCTAGGGAACAAATGGGAGGACGAAGATGGACGAATGAGACGAACTTGGTGCAAAGAAGCCCAACGGATCAAATGGGAGGACGAAAAGGGATGAACGAGACGAACTTGGTCCAAAGAAGGCCTAGGGATCAAATGGGAGGACGAAGATGGACGAACGAGACGAACTTGGTGCAAAGAAGCCCAACGGATCAAATGGGAGGACGAAAAGGGATGAACGAGACGAACATGGTCCAAAGAAGGCCTACGGATCAAATGGGTGGACGAAGATGGACGAACGAGACGAACTTGGTCCAAGGAAGGCCTAGGGATCCAATGGGAGGACGAAGATGGACGAACGAGACGAACTTGGTCCAAAGAAGGCCTACGGATCAAATGGGAGGACGAAGATGGACGAACGAGACGAATTTGGTGCAAAGAAGCCCAACGGATCAAATGGGGGGACGAAAAGGGATTAACGAGACGAACTTGGTCCAAAGAAGGCCTACGGATCAAATGGGTGGACGAAGATGGACGAACGAGACGAACTTGGTCCAAGGAAGGCCTAGGGATCAAATGGGAGGACGAAGATGGACGAACGAGACGAACTTGGTCCAGAGAAGGCCTACGGATCAAATGGGAAGATGAAGATGGAGGAACGAGGCGAACTTGGTCCAAAGAAGGCCTACGGATCAAATGGGAGGACAAAGATGGACGAACGAGACGATCTTGGTCCAAAGAAGGCCTACGGATCAAATGGGAGGACGAAGATGGACGAACGAGACGAACTTGGTGCAAAGAAGCCCAACGGATCAAATGGGAGGACGAAAAGGGATGAACGAGACGAACTTGGTCCAAAGAAGGCCTACGGATCAAATGGGTGGACGAAGATGGACGAACGAGACGAACTTGGTCCAAGGAAGGCCTAGGGATCTAATGGGAGGACGAAGATGGACGAACGAGACGAACTTGGTCCAAAGAAGGCCTACGGATCAAATGGGAGGACGAAGATGGACGAACGAGACGAATTTGGTGCAAAGAAGCCCAACGGATCAAATGGGAGGACGAAAAGGGATGAACGAGACGAACTTGGTCCAAAGAAGGCCTAGGGATCAAATGGGAGGACGAAGATGGACGAACGAGACGAACTTGGTGCAAAGAAGCCCAACGGATCAAATGGGAGGACGAAAAGGGATGAACGAGACGAACATGGTCCAAAGAAGGCCTACGGATCAAATGGGTGGACGAAGATGGACGAACGAGACGAACTTGGTCCAAGGAAGGCCTAGGGATCAAATGGGAGGACGAAGATGGACGAACGAGACGAACTTGGTCCAAAGAAGGCCTACGGATCAAATGGGAGGACGAAGATGGAGGAACGAGGCGAACTTGGTCCAAAGAAGGCCTACGGATCAAATGGGAGGACGAAGATGGACGAACGAGACGAACTTGGTGCAAAGAAGCCCAACGGATCAAATGGGAGGACGAAAAGGGAAGAACGAGACGAACTTGGTCCAAAGAAGGCCTACGGATCAAATGGGTGGACGAAGATGGACGAACGAGACGAACTTGGTCCAAGGAAGGCCTAGGGATCAAATGGGAGGACGAAGATGGACGAACGAGACGAACTTGGTCCAGAGAAGGCCTACGGATCAAATGGGAGGATGAAGATGGAGGAACGAGGCGAACTTGGTCCAAAGAAGGCCTACGGATCAAATGGGAGGACAAAGATGGACGAACGAGACGAACTTGGTCCAAAGAAGGCCTAGGGATCAAATGGGAGGACGAAGATGGACGAACGAGAGGAACTTGGTCCAAAGAAGGCCTAGGGAACAAATGGGAGGACGAAAAGGGAGGAACGAGACGAACTTGGTCCAAAGAAGCCCAACGGATCAAATGGGAGGACGAAGATGGACGAACGAGACGAACTTGGTCCAAAGAAGCCCAACGGATCAAATGGGAGGACGAAGATGGACGAACGAGGCGAACTTGGTCCAAAGAAGGCCTAGGGATCAAATGGGAGGACGAAAATGGACGAACGAGACGACTTGGTCCAAAGAAGGCCTACGGACCAAATGGGAGCACGAAGATGGAGGAACGAGGCGAACTTGGTCCAAAGAAGGCCTACGGATCAAATGGGAGGACGAAGATGGACGAACGAGACGAATTTGGTGCAAAGAAGCCCAACGGATCAAATGGGAGGACGAAAAGGGATGAACGAGACGAACTTGGTCCAAAGAAGGCCTAGGGATCAAATGGGAGGACGAAGATGGACGAACGAGACGAACTTAGTGCAAAGAAGCCCAACGGATCAAATGGGAGGACGAAAAGGGATGAACGAGACGAACATGGTCCAAAGAAGGCCTACGGATCAAATGGGTGGACGAAGATGGACGAACGAGACGAACTTGGTCCAAAGAAGGCCTACGGATCAAATGGGAGGACGAAGATGGACGAACGAGACGAACTTGGTGCAAAGAAGCCCAACGGATCAAATGGGAGGACGAAAAGGGATGAACGAGACGAACTTGGTCCAAAGAAGGCCTACGGATCAAATGGGTGGACGAAGATGGACGAACGAGACGAACTTGGTCCAAGGAAGGCCTAGGGATCAAATGGGAGGACGAAGATGGACGAACGAGACGAACTTGGTGCAAAGAAGCCCAACGGATCAAATGGGAGGACGAAAAGGGATGAACGAGACGAACTTGGTCCAGAGAAGGCCTACGGATCAAATGGGAGGATGAAGATGGAGGAATGAGGCGAACTTGGTCCAAAGAAGGCCTACGGATCAAATGGGAGGACAAAGATGGACGAACGAGACGAACTTGGTCCAAAGAAGGCCTACGGATCAAATGGGAGGACGAAGATGGACGAACGAGACGAACTTGGTGCAAAGAAGCCCAACGGATCAAATGGGAGGACGAAAAGGGATGAACGAGACGAACTTGGTCCAAAGAAGGCCTACGGATCAAATGGGTGGACGAAGATGGACGAACGAGACGAACTTGGTCCAAGGAAGGCCTAGGGATCAAATGGGAGGACGAAGATGGACGAACGAGACGAACTTGGTCCAGAGAAGGCCTACGGATCAAATGGGAGGATGAAGATGGAGGAACGAGGCGAACTTGGTCCACAGAAGGCCTACGGATCAAATGGGAGGACAAAGATGGACGAATGAGACGAACTTGGTCCAAAGAAGGCCTAGGGATCAAATGGGAGGACGAAGATGGACGAACGAGAGGAACTTGGTCCAAAGAAGGCCTAGGGATCAAATGGGAGGACGAAGATGGACGAACGAGAGGAACTTGGTCCAAAGAAGGCCTAGGGAACAAATGGGAGGACGAAGATGGACGAACTTGGTGCAAAGAAGCCCAACGGATCAAATGGGAGGACGAAAAGGGAGGAACGAGACGAACTTGGTCCAAAGAAGCCCAACGGATCAAATGGGGAGGACGAAGATGGACGAACGAGACGAACTTGGTCCAAAGAAGCCCAACGGATCAAATGGGAGGACGAAGATGGACGAACGAGGCGAACTTGGTCCAAAGAAGGCCTAGGGATCAAATGGGAGGACGAAAATGGACGAACGAGACGACTTGGTCCAAAGAAGGCCTACGGACCAAATGGGAGGACGAAGATGGAGGAACGAGGCGAACTTGGTCCAAAGAAGGCCTACGGATCAAATGGGAGGACGAAGATGGACGAACGAGACGAACTTGGTCCAAAGAAGGCCTAGGGATCAAATGGGAGGACGACGACGGACGAACGAGACGAACTTGGTGCAAAGAAGCCCAACGGATCAAATGGGAGGACAAAAAGGGATGAACGAGACGAACTTGGTCCAAAGAAGGCCTACGGATCAAATGGGTGGACGAAGATGGACGAACGAGACGAACTTGGTCCAAAGAAGGCCTAGGGAACAAATGGGAGGACGAAGATGGACGAACGAGACGAACTTGGTCCAAAGAAGGCCTACGGATCAAATGGGAGGACGAAGATGGACGAACGAGACGAACTTGGTCCAAGGAAGGCCTAGGGATCTAATGGGAGGACGAAGATGGACGAACGAGACGAACTTGGTCCAAAGAAGGCCTACGGATCAAATGGGAGGACGAAGATGGACGAACGAGACGAATTTGGTGCAAAGAAGCCCAACGGATCAAATGGGAGGACGAAAAGGGATGAACGAGACGAACTTGGTCCAAAGAAGGCCTACGGATCAAATGGGAGGACGAAAAGGGATGAACGAGACGAACTTGGTCCAAAGAAGGCCTACGGATCAAACGGGTGGACGAAGATGGACGAACGAGACGAACTTGGTCCAAAGAAGGCCTACGGATCAAATGGGAGGACGAAGATGGAGGAACGAGGCGAACTTGGTCCAAAGAAGGCCTACGGATCAAATGGGAGGACGAAGATGGACGAACGAGACGAACTTGGTGCAAAGAAGCCCAACGGATCAAATGGGAGGACGAAAAGGGAAGAAAGAGACGAACTTGGTCCAAAGAAGGCCTACGGATCAAATGGGTGGACGAAGATGGACGAACGAGACGAACTTGGTCCAAGGAAGGCCTAGGGATCAAATGGGAGGACGAAGATGGACGAACGAGACGAACTTGGTCCAGAGAAGGCCTACGGATCAAATGGGAGGATGAAGATGGAGGAACGAGGCGAACTTGGTCCAAAGAAGGCCTACGGATCAAATGGGAGGACAAAGATGGACGAACGAGACGAACTTGGTCCAAAGAAGGCCTAGGGATCAAATGGGAGGACGAAGATGGACGAACGAGAGGAACTTGGTCCAAAGAAGGCCTAGGGAACAAATGGGAGGACGAAGATGGACGAACTTGGTGCAAAGAAGCCCAACGGATCAAATGGGAGGACGAAAAGGGAGGAACGAGACGAACTTGGTCCAAAAAAGCCCAACGGATCAAATGGGAGGACGAAGATGGACGAACGAGACGAACTTGGTCCAAAGAAGCCCAACGGATCAAATGGGAGGACGAAGATGGACGAACGAGGCGAACTTGGTCCAAAGAAGGCCTAGGGATCAAATGGGAGGACGAAGATGGACGAACGAGACGAACTTGGTCCAGAGAAGGCCTACGGATCAAATGGGAGGATGAAGATGGAGGAACGAGGCGAACTTGGTCCAAAGAAGGCCTACGGATCAAATGGGAGGACAAAGATGGACGAACGAGACGAACTTGGTCCAAAGAAGGCCTAGGGATCAAATGGGAGGACGAAGATGGACGAACGAGAGGAACTTGGTCCAAAGAAGGCCTAGGGATCGAATGGGAGGACGAAGATGGACGAACGAGAGGAACTTGGTCCAAAGAAGGCCTAGGGAACAAATGGGAGGACGAAGATGGACGAACTTGGTGCAAAGAAGCCCAACGGATCAAATGGGAGGACGAAAAGGGAGGAACGAGACGAACTTGGTCCAAAGAAGCCCAACGGATCAAATGGGAGGACGAAGATGGACGAACGAGACGAACTTGGTCCAAAGAAGCCCAACGGATCAAATGGGAGGACGAAGATGGACGAACGAGGCGAACTTGGTCCAAAGAAGGCCTAGGGATCAAATGGGAGGACGAAAATGGACGAACGAGACGACTTGGTCCAAAGAAGGCCTACGGACCAAATGGGAGGACGAAGATGGAGGAACGAGGCGAACTTGGTCCAAAGAAGGCCTACGGATCAAATGGGAGGACGAAGATGGACGAACGAGACGAACTTGGTCCAAAGAAGGCCTAGGGATCAAATGGGAGGACGACGACGGACGAACGAGACGAACTTGGTGCAATGAAGCCCAACGGATCAAATGGGAGGACAAAAAGGGATGAACGAGACGAACTTGGTCCAAAGAAGGCCTACGGATCAAATGGGTGGACGAAGATGGACGAACGAGACGAACTTGGTCCAAAGAAGGCCTAGGGAACAAATGGGAGGACGAAGATGGACGAACGAGACGAACTTGGTCCAAAGAAGGCCTACGGATCAAATGGGAGGACGAAGATGGACGAACGAGACGAACTTGGTCCAAGGAAGGCCTAGGGATCTAATGGGAGGACGAAGATGGACGAATGAGACGAACTTGGTCCAAAGAAGGCCTACGGATCAAATGGGAGGACGAAGATGGACGAACGAGACGAATTTGGTGCAAAGAAGCCCAACGGATCAAATGGGAGGACGAAAAGGGATGAACGAGACGAACTTGGTCCAAAGAAGGCCTACGGATCAAATGGGAGGACGAAAAGGGATGAACGAGACGAACTTGGTCCAAAGAAGGCCTACGGATCAAACGGGTGGACGAAGATGGACGAACGAGACGAACTTGGTCCAAAGAAGGCCTACGGATCAAATGGGAGGACGAAGATGGAGGAACGAGGCGAACTTGGTCCAAAGAAGGCCTACGGATCAAATGGGAGGACGAAGATGGACGAACGAGACGAACTTGGTGCAAAGAAGCCCAACGGATCAAATGGGAGGACGAAAAGGGAAGAAAGAGACGAACTTGGTCCAAAGAAGGCCTACGGATCAAATGGGTGGACGAAGATGGACGAACGAGACGAACTTGGTCCAAGGAAGGCCTAGGGATCAAATGGGAGGACGAAGATGGACGAACGAGACGAACTTGGTCCAGAGAAGGCCTACGGATCAAATGGGAGGATGAAGATGGAGGAACGAGGCGAACTTGGTCCAAAGAAGGCCTACGGATCAAATGGGAGGACAAAGATGGACGAACGAGACGAACTTGGTCCAAAGAAGGCCTAGGGATCAAATGGGAGGATGAAGATGGACGAACGAGAGGAACTTGGTCCAAAGAAGGCCTAGGGAACAAATGGGAGGACGAAGATGGACGAACTTGGTGCAAAGAAGCCCAACGGATCAAATGGGAGGACGAAAAGGGAGGAACGAGACGAACTTGGTCCAAAGAAGCCCAACGGATCAAATGGGAGGACGAAGATGGACGAACGAGACGAACTTGGTCCAAAGAAGCCCAACGGATCAAATGGGAGGACGAAGATGGACGAACGAGGCGAACTTGGTCCAAAGAAGGCCTAGGGATCAAATGGGAGGACGAAAATGGACGAACGAGACGACTTGTTCCAAAGAAGGCCTACGGACCAAATGGGAGGACGAAGATGGAGGAACGAGGCGAACTTGGTCCAAAGAAGGCCTACGGATCAAATGGGAGGACGAAGATGGACGAACGAGACGAACATGGTCCAAGGAAGGCCTAGGGATCAAATGGGAGGACGAAGATGGACGAACGAGACGAACTTGGTCCTAAGAAGCCCAACGGATCAAATGGGAGGACAAAAAGGGATGAACGAGACGAACTTGGTCCAAAGAAGGCCTACGGATCAAATGGGTGGACGAAGATGGACGAACGAGACGAACTTGGTCCAAAGAAGGCCTACGGATCAAATGGGTGGACGAAGATGGACGAACGAGGCGAACTTGTTCCAAAGAAGGCCTAGGGAACAAATGGGAGGACGAAGATGGACGAACGAGACGAACTTGGTGCAAAGAAGCCCAACGAATCAAATGGGAGGACGAAAAGGGATGAACGAGACGAACTTGGTCCAAAGAAGGCCTACGGATCAAACGGGTGGACGAAGATGGACGAACGAGACGAACTTGGTCCAAGGAAGGCCTAGGGATCTAATGGGAGGACGAAGATGGACGAACGAGACGAACTTGGTCCAAAGAAGGCCTACGGATCAAATGGGAGGACGAAGATGGACGAACGAGACGAATTTGGTGCAAAGAAGCCCAACGGATCAAATGGGAGGACGAAAAGGGATGAACGAGACGAACTTGGTCCAAAGAAGGCCTACGGATCAAATGGGTGGACGAAGATGGACGAACGAGACGAACTTGGTCCAAAGAAGGCCTAGGGAACAAATGGGAGGACGAAGATGGACGAACGAGACGAACTTGGTGCAAAGAAGCCCAACGGATCAAATGGGAGGACGAAAAGGGATGAACGAGACGAACTTGGTCCAAAGAAGGCCTACGGATCAAATGGGTGGATGAAGATGGACGAACGAGACGAACTTGGTCCAAGGAAGGCCTAGGGATCAAATGGGAGGACGAAGATGGACGAACGAGACGAACTTGGTGCAAAGAAGCCCAACGGATCAAATGGGAGGACGAAAAGGGATGAACGAGACGAACTTGGTCCAAAGAAGGCCTAGGGATCAAATGGGAGGACGAAGATGGACGAACGAGACGAACTTGGTGCAAAGAAGCCCAACGGATCAAATGGGTGGACGAAAAGGGATTAACGAGACGAACTTGGTCCAAAGAAGGCCTAGGGATCAAATGGGAGGACGAAGATGGACGAACGAGACGAACATGGTCCAAAGAAGGCCTACGGATCAAATGGGTGGACGAAGATGGACGAACGAGACGAACTTGGTCCAAGGAAGGCCTAGGGATCCAATGGGAGGACGAAGATGGACGAACGAGACGAACTTGGTCCAAAAAAGGCCTACGGATCAAATGGGAGGACGAAGATGGACGAACGAGACGAATTTGGTGCAAAGAAGCCCAACGGATCAAATGGGAGGACGAAAAGGGATTAACGAGACGAACTTGGTCCAAAGAAGGCCTAGGGATCAAATGGGAGGACGAAGATGGACGAACGAGACGAACTTGGTGCAAAGAAGCCCAACGGATCAAATGGGAGGACGAAAAGGGATGAACGAGACGAACATGGTCCAAAGAAGGCCTACGGATCAAATGGGTGGACGAAGATGGACGAACGAGACGAACTTGGTCCAAGGAAGGCCTAGGGATCAAATGGGAGGACGAAGATGGACGAACGAGACGAACTTGGTCCAAAGAAGGCCTACGGATCAAATGGGAGGACGAAGATGGAGGAACGAGGCGAACTTGGTCCAAAGAAGGCCTACAGATCAAATGGGAGGACGAAGATGGACGAACGAGACGAACTTGGTGCAAAGAAGCCCAACGGATCAAATGGGAGGACGAAAAGGGATGAACGAGACGAACTTGGTCCAAAGAAGGCCTACGGATCAAATGGGTGGACGAAGATGGACGAACGAGACGAACTTGGTCCAAGGAAGGCCTAGGGATCAAATGGGAGGACGAAGATGGACGAACGAGACGAACTTGGTCCAGAGAAGGCCTACGGATCAAATGGGAAGATGAAGATGGAGGAACGAGGCGAACTTGGTCCACAGAAGGCCTACGGATCAAATGGGAGGACAAAGATGGACGAACGAGACGATCTTGGTCCACAGAAGGCCTACGGATCAAATGGGAGGACGAAGATGGACGAACGAGACGAACTTGGTGCAAAGAAGCCCAACGGATCAAATGGGAGGACGAAAAGGGATGAACGAGACGAACTTGGTCCAAAGAAGGCCTACGGATCAAATGGGTGGACGAAGATGGACGAACGAGACGAACTTGGTCCAAGGAAGGCCTAGGGATCTAATGGGAGGACGAAGATGGACGAACGAGACGAACTTGGTCCAAAGAAGGCCTACGGATCAAATGGGAGGACGAAGATGGACGAACGAGACGAATTTGGTGCAAAGAAGCCCAACGGATCAAATGGGAGGACGAAAAGGGATGAACGAGACGAACTTGGTCCAAAGAAGGCCTAGGGATCAAATGGGAGGACGAAGATGGACGAACGAGACGAACTTGGTGCAAAGAAGCCCAACGGATCAAATGGGAGGACGAAAAGGGATGAACGAGACGAACATGGTCCAAAGAAGGCCTACGGATCAAATGGGTGGACGAAGATGGACGAACGAGACGAACTTGGTCCAAGGAAGGCCTAGGGATCAAATGGGAGGACGAAGATGGACGAACGAGACGAACTTGGTCCAAAGAAGGCCTACGGATCAAATGGGAGGACGAAGATGGAGGAACGAGGCGAACTTGGTCCAAAGAAGGCCTACGGATCAAATGGGAGGACGAAGATGGACGAACGAGACGAACTTGGTGCAAAGAAGCCCAACGGATCAAATGGGAGGACGAAAAGGGAAGAACGAGACGAACTTGGTCCAAAGAAGGCCTACGGATCAAATGGGTGGACGAAGATGGACGAACGAGACGAACTTGGTCCAAGGAAGGCCTAGGGATAAAATGGGAGGACGAAGATGGACGAACGAGACGAACTTGGTCCAGAGAAGGCCTACGGATCAAATGGGAGGATGAAGATGGAGGAACGAAGCGAACTTGGTCCAAAGAAGGCCTACGGATCAAATGGGAGGACAAAGATGGACGAACGAGACGAACTTGGTCCAAAGAAGGCCTAGGGATCAAATGGGAGGACGAAGATGTACGAACGAGAGGAACTTGGTCCAAAGAAGGCCTAGGGAACAAATGGGAGGACGAAGATGGACGAACTTGGTGCAAAGAAGCCCAACGGATCAAATGGGAGGACGAAAAGGGAGGAACGAGACGAACTTGGTCCAAAGAAGCCCAACGGATCAAATGGGAGGACGAAGATGGACGAACGAGACGAACTTGGTCCAAAGAAGCCCAACGGATCAAATGGGAGGACGAAGATGGACGAACGAGGCGAACTTGGTCCAAAGAAGGCCTAGGGATCAAATGGGAGGACGAAAATGGACGAACGAGACGACTTGGTCCAAAGAAGGCCTACGGACCAAATGGGAGGACGAAGATGGAGGAACGAGGCGAACTTGGTCCAAAGAAGGCCTACGGATCAAATGGGAGGACGAAGATGGACGAACGAGACGAATTTGGTGCAAAGAAGCCCAACGGATCAAATGGGAGGACGAAAAGGGATGAACGAGACGAACTTGGTCCAAAGAAGGCCTAGGGATCAAATGGGAGGACGAAGATAGACGAACGAGACGAACTTGGTGCAAAGAAGCCCAACGGATCAAATGGGAGGACGAAAAGGGATGAACGAGACGAACATGGTCCAAAGAAGGCCTACGGATCAAATGGGTGGACGAAGATGGACGAACGAGACGAACTTGGTCCAAGGAAGGCCTAGGGATCAAATGGGAGGACGAAGATGGACGAACTAGACGAACTTGGTCCAAAGAAGGCCTACGGATCAAATGGGAGGACGAAGATGGAGGAACGAGGCGAACTTGGTCCAAAGAAGGCCTACGGATCAAATGGGAGGACGAAGATGGACGAACGAGACGAACTTGGTGCAAAGAAGCCCAACGGATCAAATGGGAGGACGAAAAGGGAAGAACGAGACGAACTTGGTCCAAAGAAGGCCTACGGATCAAATGGGTGGACGAAGATGGACGAACGAGACGAACTTGGTCCAAGGAAGGCCTAGGGATCAAATGGGAGGACGAAGATGGACGAACGAGACGAACTTGGTCCAGAGAAGGCCTACGGATCAAATGGGAGGATGAAGATGGAGGAACGAGGCGAACTTGGTCCAAAGAAGGCCTACGGATCAAATGGGAGGACAAAGATGGACGAACGAGACGAACTTGGTCCAAAGAAGGCCTAGGGATCAAATGGGAGGACGAAGATGGACGAACGAGAGGAACTTGGTCCAAAGAAGGCCTAGGGAACAAATGGGAGGACGAAGATGGACGAACTTGGTGCAAAGAAGCCCAACGGATCAAATGGGAGGACGAAAAGGGAGGAACGAGACGAACTTGGTCCAAAGAAGCCCAACGGATCAAATGGGAGGACGAAGATGGACGAACGAGACGAACTTGGTCCAAAGAAGCCCAACGGATCAAATGGGAGGACGAAGATGGACGAACGAGGCGAACTTGGTCCAAAGAAGGCCTAGGGATCAAATGGGAGGACGAAAATGGACGAACGAGACGACTTGGTCCAAAGAAGGCCTACGGACCAAATGGGAGGACGAAGATGGAGGAACGAGGCGAACTTGGTCCAAAGAAGGCCTACGGATCAAATGGGAGGACGAAGATGGACGAACGAGACGAATTTGGTGCAAAGAAGCCCAACGGATCAAATGGGAGGACGAAAAGGGATGAACGAGACGAACTTGGTCCAAAGAAGGCCTAGGGATCAAATGGGAGGACGAAGATGGACGAACGAGACGAACTTGGTGCAAAGAAGCCCAACGGATCAAATGGGAGTTCGAAAAGGGATGAACGAGACGAACATGGTCCAAAGAAGGCCTACGGATCAAATGGGTGGACGAAGATGGACGAACGAGACGAACTTGGTCCAAGGAAGGCCTAGGGATCAAATGGGAGGACGAAGATGGACGAACGAGACGAACTTGGTCCAAAGAAGGCCTACGGATCAAATGGGAGGACGAAGATGGAGGAACGAGGCGAACTTGGTCCAAAGAAGGCCTACGGATCAAATGGGAGGACGAAGATGGACGAACGAGACGAACTTGGTGCAAAGAAGCCCAACGGATCAAATGGGAGGACGAAAAGGGAAGAACGAGACGAACTTGGTCCAAAGAAGGCCTACGGATCAAATGGGTGGACGAAGATGGACGAACGAGACGAACTTGGTCCAAGGAAGGCCTAGGGATCAAATGGGAGGACGAAGATGGACGAACGAGACGAACTTGGTCCAGAGAAGGCCTACGGATCAAATGGGAGGATGAAGATGGAGGAACGAGGCGAACTTGGTCCAAAGAAGGCCTACGGATCAAATGGGAGGACAAAGATGGACGAACGAGACGAACTTGGTCCAAAGAAGGCCTAGGGATCAAATGGGAGGACGAAGATGGACGAACGAGAGGAACTTGGTCCAAAGAAGGCCTAGGGAACAAATGGGAGGACGAAGATGGACGAACTTGGTGCAAAGAAGCCCAACGGATCAAATGGGAGGACGAAAAGGGAGGAACGAGACGAACTTGGTCCAAAGAAGCCCAACGGATCAAATGGGAGGACGAAGATGGACGAACGAGACGAACTTGGTCCAAAGAAGCCCAACGGATCAAATGGGAGGACGAAGATGGACGAACGAGGCGAACTTGGTCCAAAGAAGGCCTAGGGATCAAATGGGAGGACGAAAATGGACGAACGAGACGACTTGGTCCAAAGAAGGCCTACGGACCAAATGGGAGGACGAAGATGGAGGAACGAGGCGAACTTGGTCCAAAGAAGGCCTACGGATCAAATGGGAGGACGAAGATGGACGAACGAGACGAATTTGGTGCAAAGAAGCCCAACGGATCAAATGGGAGGACGAAAAGGGATGAACGAGACGAACTTGGTCCAAAGAAGGCCTAGGGATCAAATGGGAGGACGAAGATGGACGAACGAGACGAACTTGGTGCAAAGAAGCCCAACGGATCAAGTGGGAGGACGAAAAGGGATGAACGAGACGAACATGGTCCAAAGAAGGCCTACGGATCAAATGGGTGGACGAAGATGGACGAACGAGACGAACTTGGTCCAAGGAAGGCCTAGGGATCAAATGGGAGGACGAAGATGGACGAACGAGACGAACTTGGTCCAAAGAAGGCCTACGGATCAAATGGGAGGACGAAGATGGACGAATGAGACGAACTTGGTGCAAAGAAGCCCAACGGATCAAATGGGAGGACGAAAAGGGATGAACGAGACGAACTTGGTCCAAAGAAGGCCTCCGGATCAAATGGGTGGACGAAGATGGACGAACGAGACGAACTTGGTCCAAGGAAGGCCTAGGGATCAAATGGGAGGACGAAGATGGACGAACGAGACGAACTTGGTGCAAAGAAGCCCAACGGATCAAATGGGAGGACGAAAAGGGATGAACGAGACGAACTTGGTCCAGAGAAGGCCTACGGATCATATGGGAGGATGAAGATGGAGGAACGAGGCGAACTTGGTCCAAAGAAGGCCTACGGATCAAATGGGAGGACAAAGATGGACGAACGAGACGAACTTGGTCCAAAGAAGGCCTACGGATCAAATGGGAGGACGAAGATGGACGAACGAGACGAACTTGGTGCAAAGAAGCCCAACGGATCAAATGGGAGGACGAAAAGGGATGAACGAGACGAACTTGGTCCAAAGAAGGCCTACGGATCAAATGGGAGGACGAAGATGGACGAACGAGACGAACTTGGTCCAAAGAAGGCCTAGGGATCAAATGGGAGGACGACGACGGACGAACGAGACGAACTTGGTGCAGAGAAGCCCAACGGATCAAATGGGAGGACAAAAAGGGATGAACGAGACGAACTTGGTCCAAAGAAGGCCTACGGATCAAATGGGTGGACGAAGATGGACGAACGAGACGAACTTGGTCCAAAGAAGGCCTAGGGAACAAATGGGAGGACGAAGATGGACGAACGAGACGAACTTGGTCCAAAGAAGGCCTACGGATCAAATGGGAGGACGAAGATGGACGAACGAGACGAACTTGGTCCAAGGAAGGCCTAGGGATCTAATGGGAGGACGAAGATGGACGAACGAGACGAACTTGGTCCAAAGAAGGCCTACGGATCAAATGGGAGGACGAAGATGGACGAACGAGACGAATTTGGTGCAAAGAAGCCCAACGGATCAAATGGGAGGACGAAAAGGGATGAACGAGACGAACTTGGTCCAAAGAAGGCCTACGGATCAAAGGGGAGGACGAAAAGGGATGAACGAGACGAACTTGGTCCAAAGAAGGCCTACGGATCAAACGGGTGGACGAAGATGGACGAACGAGACGAACTTGGTCCAAGGAAGGCCTAGGGATCTAATGGGAGGACGAAGATGGACGAACGAGACGAACGTGGTCCAAAGAAGGCCTACGGATCAAATGGGAGGACGAAGATGGACGAACGAGACGAATTTGGGGCAAAGAAGCCCAACGGATCAAATGGGAGGACGAAAAGGGATGAACGAGACGAACTTGGTCCAAAGAAGGCCTACGGATCAAATGGGTGGACGAAGATGGACGAACGAGACGAACTTGGTCCAAAGAAGGCCTAGGGAACAAATGGGAGGACGAAGATGGACGAACGAGACGAACTTGGTGCAAAGAAGCCCAACGGATCAAATGGGAGGACGAAAAGGGATGAACGAGACGAACATGGTCCAAAGAAGGCCTACGGATCAAATGGGTGGACGAAGATGGACGAACGAGACGAACTTGGTCCAAGGAAGGCCTAGGGATCAAATGGGAGGACGAAGATGGACGAACGAGACGAACTTGGTCCAAAGAAGGCCTACGGATCAAATGGGAGGACGAAGATGGACGAACGAGACGAACTTGGTGCAAAGAAGCCCAACGGATCAAATGGGAGGACGAAAAGGGATGAACGAGACGAACTTGGTCCAAAGAAGGCCTACGGATCAAATGGGTGGACGAAGATGGACGAACGAGACGAACTTGGTCCAAGGAAGGCCTAGGGATCAAATGGGAGGACGAAGATGGACGAACGAGACGAACTTGGTGCAAAGAAGCCCAACGGATCAAATGGGAGGACGAAAAGGGATGAACGAGACGAACTTGGTCCAGAGAAGGCCTACGGATCAAATGGGAGGATGAAGATGGAGGAACGAGGCGAACTTGGTCCAAAGAAGGCCTACGGATCAAATGGGAGGACCAAGATGGACGAACGAGACGAACTTGGTCCAAAGAAGGCCTACGGATCAAATGGGAGGACGAAGATGGACGAACGAGACGAACTTGGTGCAAAGAAGCCCAAAGGATCAAATGGGAGGACGAAAAGGGATGAACGAGACGAACTTGGTCCAAAGAAGGCCTACGGATCAAATGGGTGGACGAAGATGGACGAACGAGACGAACTTGGTCCAAGGAAGGCCTAGGGATCAAATGGGAGGACGAAGATGGACGAACGAGACGAACTTGGTCCAGAGAAGGCCTACGGATCAAATGGGAGGATGAAGATGGAGGAACGAGGCGAACTTGGTCCAAAGAAGGCCTACGGATCAAATGGGAGGACAAAGATGGACGAACGAGACGAACTTGGTCCAAAGAAGGCCTAGGGATCAAATGGGAGGACGAAGATGGACGAACGAGAGGAACTTGGTCCAAAGAAGGCCTAGGGATCAAATGGGAGGACGAAGATGGACGAACGAGAGGAACTTGGTCCAAAGAAGGCCTAGGGAACAAATGGGAGGACGAAGATGGACGAACGAGGCGAACTTGGTCCAAAGAAGCCCAACGGATCAAATGGGAGGACGAAGATGGACGAACGAGACGAACTTGGTCCAAAGAAGCCCAACGGATCAAATGGGAGGACGAAGATGGACGAACGAGGCGAACTTGGTCCAAAGAAGGCCTAGGGATCAAATGGGAGGACGAAGATGGACGAACGAGGCGAACTTGGTCCAAAGAAGCCCAACGGATCAAATGGGAGGACGAAGATGGACGAACGAGGCGAACTTGGTCCAAAGAAGGCCTAGGGATCAAATGGGAGGACGAAAATGGACGAACGAGACGACTTGGTCCAAAGAAGGCCTACGGACCAAATGGGAGGACGAAGATGGAGGAACGAGGCGAACTTGGTCCAAAGAAGGCCTACGGATCAAATGGGAGGACGAAGATGGACGAACGAGACGAACTTGGTCCAAAGAAGGCCTAGGGATCAAATGGGAGGACGACGACGGACGAACGAGACGAACTTGGTGCAAAGAAGCCCAACGGATCAAATGGGAGGACAAAAAGGGATGAACGAGACGAACTTGGTCCAAAGAAGGCCTACGGATCAAATGGGTGGACGAAGATGGACGAACGAGACGAACTTGGTCCAAAGAAGGCCTAGGGAACAAATGGGAGGACGAAGATGGACGAACGAGACGAACTTGGTCCAAAGAAGGCCTACGGATCAAATGGGAGGACGAAGATGGACGAACGAGACGAATTTGGTGCAAAGAAGCCCAACGGATCAAATGGGTGGACGAAAAGGGATGAACGAGACGAACTTGGTCCAAAGAAGGCCTACGGATCAAATGGGAGGACGAAAAGGGATGAACGAGACGAACTTGGTCCAAAGAAGGCCTACGGATCAAATGGGAGGACGAAAAGGGATGAACGAGACGAACTTGGTCCAAAGAAGGCCTACGGATCAAACGGGTGGACGAAGATGGACGAACGAGACGAACTTGGTCCAAGGAAGGCCTAGGGATCTAATGGGAGGACGAAGATGGACGAACGAGACGAACGTGGTCCAAAGAAGGCCTACGGATCAAATGGGAGGACGAAGATGGACGAACGAGACGAATTTGGGGCAAAGAAGCCCAACGGATCAAATGGGAGGACGAAAAGGGATGAGACGAACTTGGTCCAAAGAAGGCCTACGGATCAAATGGGTGGACGAAGATGGACGAACGAGACGAACTTGGTCCAAAGAAGGCCTAGGGAACAAATGGGAGGACGAAGATGGACGAACGAGACGAACTTGGTGCAAAGAAGCCCAACGGATCAAATGGGAGGACGAAAAGGGATGAACGAGACGAACTTGGTCCAAAGAAGGCCTACGGATCAAATGGGTGGACGAAGATGGACGAACGAGACGAACTTGGTCCAAGGAAGGCCTAGGGATCAAATGGGAGGACGAAGATGGACGAACGAGACGAACTTGGTCCAAAGAAGCCCAACGAATCAAATGGGAGGACGAAAAGGGATGAACGAGACGAACTTGGTCCAAAGAAGGCCTACGGATCAAACGGGTGGACGAAGATGGACGAACGAGACGAACTTGGTCCAAGGAAGGCCTAGGGATCTAATGGAAGGACGAAGATGGACGAACGAGAAGAACTTGGTCCAAAGAAGGCCTACGGATCAAATGGGAGGACGAAGATGGACGAACGAGACGAATTTGGTGCAAAGAAGCCCAACGGATCAAATGGGAGGACGAAAAGGGATGAACGAGACGAACTTGGTCCAAAGAAGGCCTATGGATCAAATGGGTGGACGAAGATGGACGAACGAGACGAACTTGGTCCAAAGAAGGCCTAGGGAACAAATGGGAGGACGAAGATGGACGAACGAGACGAACTTGGTCCAAGGAAGGCCTAGGGATCAAATGGGAGGACGAAGATGGACGAACGAGACGAACTTGGTCCAAAGAAGCCCAACGAATCAAATGGGAGGACGAAAAGGGATGAACGAGACGAACTTGGTCCAAAGAAGGCCTACGGATCAAACGGGTGGACGAAGATGGACGAACGAGACGAACTTGGTCCAAGGAAGGCCTAGGGATCTAATGGAAGGACGAAGATGGACGAACGAGAAGAACTTGGTCCAAAGAAGGCCTACGGATCAAATGGGAGGACGAAGATGGACGAACGAGACGAATTTGGTGCAAAGAAGCCCAACGGATCAAATGGGAGGACGAAAAGGGAAGAACGAGACGAACTTGGTCCAAAGAAGGCCTACGGATCAAATGGGTGGACGAAGATGGACGAACGAGACGAACTTGGTCCAAAGAAGGCCTAGGGAACAAATGGGAGGACGAAGATGGACGAACGAGACGAACTTGGTGCAAAGAAGCCCAACGGATCAAATGGGAGGACGAAAAGGGATGAATGAGACGAACTTGGTCCAAAGAAGGCCTACGGATCAAATGGGTGGACGAAGATGGACGAACGAGACGAACTTGGTCCAAGGAAGGCCTAGGGATCAAATGGGAGGACGAAGATGGACGAACGAGACGAACTTGGTGCAAAGAAGCCCAACGGATCAAATGCTAGGACGAAAAGGGATGAACGAGACGAACTTGGTCCAAAGAAGGCCTAGGGATCAAATGGGAGGACGAAGATGGACGAACGAGACGAACTTGGTGCAAAGAAGCCCAACGGATCAAATGGGAGGACGAAAAGGGATGAACGAGACGAACATGGTCCAAAGAATGCCTACGGATCAAATGGGTGGACGAAGATGGACGAACGAGACGAACTTGGTCCAAGGAAGGCCTAGGGATCAAATGGAAGAACGAAGATGGACGAACGAGACGAACTTGGTCCAAAGAAGGCCTACGGATCAAATGGGTGGACGAAGATGGACGAACGAGAGGAACTTGGTCCAAAGAAGGCCTAGGGATCAAATGGGAGGACGAAGATGGACGAACGAGAGGAACTTGGTCCAAAGAAGGCCTAGGGAACAAATGGGAGGACGAAGATGGACGAACGAGGCGAACTTGGTCCAAAGAAGCCCAACGGATCAAATGGGAGGACGAAGATGGACGAACGAGACGAACTTGGTCCAAAGAAGCCCAACGGATCAAATGGGAGGACGAAGATGGACGAACGAGGCGAACTTGGTCCAAAGAAGGCCTAGGGATCAAATGGGAGGACGAAAATGGACGAACGAGACGACTTGGTCCAAAGAAGGCCTACGGACCAAATGGGAGGACGAAGAAGGAGGAACGAGGCGAACTTGGTCCAAAGAAGGCCTACGGATCAAATGGGAGGACGAAGATGGACGAACGAGACGAACTTGGTCCAAAGAAGGCCTAGGGATCAAATGGGAGGACGACGACGGACGAACGAGACGAACTTGGTGCAGAGAAGCCCAATGGATCAAATGGGAGGACAAAAAGGGATGAACGAGACGAACTTGGTCCAAAGAAGGCCTACGGATCAAATGGGTGGACGAAGATGGACGAACGAGACGAACTTGGTCCAAAGAAGGCCTAGGGAACAAATGGGAGGACGAAGATGGACGAACGAGACGAACTTGGTCCAAAGAAGGCCTACGGATCAAATGGGAGGACGAAGATGGACGAACGAGACGAATTTGGTGCAAAGAAGCCCAACGGATCAAATGGGAGGACGAAAAGGGATGAACGAGACGAACATGGTCCAAAGAAGGCCTACGGATCAAATGGGTGGACGAAGATGGACGAACGAGACGAACTTGGTCCAAGGAAGGCCTAGGGATCAAATGGGAGGACGAAGATGGACGAACGAGACGAACTTGGTCCAAAGAAGGCCTAGGGAACAAATGGGAGGACGAAGATGGACGAACGAGACGAACTTGGTGCAAAGAAGCCCAACGGATCAAATGGGAGGACGAAAAGGGATGAATGAGACGAACTTGGTCCAAAGAAGGCCTACGGATCAAATGGGTGGACGAAGATGGACGAACGAGACGAACTTGGTCCAAGGAAGGCCTAGGGATCAAATGGGAGGACGAAGATGGACGAACGAGACGAACTTGGTGCAAAGAAGCCCAACGGATCAAATGCTAGGACGAAAAGGGATGAACGAGACGAACTTGGTCCAAAGAAGGCCTAGGGATCAAATGGGAGGACGAAGATGGACGAACGAGACGAACTTGGTGCAAAGAAGCCCAACGGATCAAATGGGAGGACGAAAAGGGATGAACGAGACGAACATGGTCCAAAGAATGCCTACGGATCAAATGGGTGGACGAAGATGGACGAACGAGACGAACTTGGTCCAAGGAAGGCCTAGGGATCAAATGGAAGAACGAAGATGGACGAACGAGACGAACTTGGTCCAAAGAAGGCCTACGGATCAAATGGGTGGACGAAGATGGACGAACGAGAGGAACTTGGTCCAAAGAAGGCCTAGGGATCAAATGGGAGGACGAAGATGGACGAACGAGAGGAACTTGGTCCAAAGAAGGCCTAGGGAACAAATGGGAGGACGAAGATGGACGAACGAGACGAACTTGGTCCAAAGAAGCCCAACGGATCAAATGGGAGGACGAAGATGGACGAACGAGGCGAACTTGGTCCAAAGAAGGCCTAGGGATCAAATGGGAGGACGAAAATGGACGAACGAGACGACTTGGTCCAAAGAAGGCCTACGGACCAAATGGGAGGACGAAGAAGGAGGAACGAGGCGAACTTGGTCCAAAGAAGGCCTACGGATCAAATGGGAGGACGAAGATGGACGAACGAGACGAACTTGGTCCAAAGAAGGCCTAGGGATCAAATGGGAGGACGACGACGGACGAACGAGACGAACTTGGTGCAGAGAAGCCCAATGGATCAAATGGGAGGACAAAAAGGGATGAACGAGACGAACTTGGTCCAAAGAAGGCCTACGGATCAAATGGGTGGACGAAGATGGACGAACGAGACGAACTTGGTCCAAAGAAGGCCTAGGGAACAAATGGGAGGACGAAGATGGACGAACGAGACGAACTTGGTCCAAAGAAGGCCTACGGATCAAATGGGAGGACGAAGATGGACGAACGAGACGAATTTGGTGCAAAGAAGCCCAACGGATCAAATGGGAGGACGAAAAGGGATGAACGAGACGAACTTTGTGCAAAGAAGCCCAACGGATCAAATGGGAGGACGAAAAGGGATGAACGAGACGAACTTGGTCCAAAGAAGGCCTACGGATCAAATGGGAGGACGAAAAGGGATGAACGAGACGAACTTGGTCCAAAGAAGGCCTACGGATCAAACGGGTGGACGAAGATGGACGAACGAGACGAACTTGGTCCAAGGAAGGCCTAGGGATCTAATGGGAGGACGAAGATGGACGAACGAGACGAACGTGGTCCAAAGAAGGCCTACGGATCAAATGGGAGGACGAAAAGGGATGAACGAGACGAACTTGGTCCAAAGAAGGCCTACGGATCAAATGGGAGGACGAAAAGGGATGAACGAGACGAACTTGGTCCAAAGAAGGCCTACGGATCAAACGGGTGGACGAAGATGGACGAACGAGACGAACTTGGTCCAAGGAAGGCCTAGGGATCTAATGGGAGGACGAAGATGGACGAACGAGACGAACGTGGTCCAAAGAAGGCCTACGGATCAAATGGGAGGACGAAGATGGACGAACGAGACGAATTTGGGGCAAAGAAGCCCAACGGATCAAATGGGAGGACGAAAAGGGATGAACGAGACGAACTTGGTCCAAAGAAGGCCTACGGATCAAATGGGTGGACGAAGATGGACGAACGAGACGAACTTGGTCCAAAGAAGGCCTAGGGAACAAATGGGAGGACGAAGATGGACGAACGAGACGAACTTGGTGCAAAGAAGCCCAACGGATCAAATGGGAGGACGAAAAGGGATGAACGAGACGAACATGGTCCAAAGAAGGCCTAGGGAACAAATGGGAGGACGAAGATGGACGAACGAGACGAATTTGGTGCAAAGAAGCCCAACGGATCAAATGGGAGGACGAAAAGGGATGAACGAGACGAACTTGGTCCAAAGAAGGCCTACGGATCAAATGGGAGGACGAAAAGGGATGAACGAGACGAACTTGGTCCAAAGAAGGCCTACGGATCAAACGGTGTGGACGAAGATGGACGAACGAGACGAACTTGGTCCAAGGAAGGCCTAGGGATCTAATGGGAGGACGAAGATGGACGAACGAGACGAACGTGGTCCAAAGAAGGCCTACGGATCAAATGGGAGGACGAAGATGGACGAACGAGACGAATTTGGGGCAAAGAAGCCCAACGGATCAAATGGGAGGACGAAAAGGGATGAACGAGACGAACTTGGTCCAAAGAAGGCCTACGGATCAAATGGGTGGACGAAGATGGACGAACGAGACGAACTTGGTCCAAAGAAGGCCTAGGGAACAAATGGGAGGACGAAGATGGACGAACGAGACGAACTTGGTGCAAAGAAGCCCAACGGATCAAATGGGAGGACGAAAAGGGATGAACGAGACGAACATGGTCCAAAGAAGGCCTACGGATCAAATGGGTGGACGAAGATGGACGAACGAGACGAACTTGGTCCAAGGAAGGCCTAGGGATCAAATGGGAGGACGAAGATGGACGAACGAGACGAACTTGGTCCAAAGAAGGCCTACGGATCAAATGGGAGGACGAAGATGGACGAACGAGACGAACTTGGTGCAAAGAAGCCCAACGGATCAAATGGGAGGACGAAAAGGGATGAACGAGACGAACTTGGTCCAAAGAAGGCCTACGGATCAAATGGGTGGACGAAGATGGACGAACGAGACGAACTTGGTCCAAGGAAGGTCTAGGGATCAAATGGGAGGACGAAGATGGACGAACGAGACGAACTTGGTGCAAAGAAGCCCAACGGATCAAATGGGAGGACGAAAAGGGATGAACGAGACGAACTTGGTCCAGAGAAGGCCTACGGATCAAATGGGAGGATGAAGATGGAGGAACGAGGCGAACTTGGTCCAAAGAAGGCCTACGGATCAAATGGGAGGACAAAGATGGACGAACGAGACGAACTTGGTCCAAAGAAGGCCTACGGATCAAATGGGAGGACGAAGATGGACGAACGAGACGAACTTGGTGCAAAGAAGCCCAACGGATCAAATGGGAGGACGAAAAGGGATGAACGAGACGAACTTGGTCCAAAGAAGGCCTACGGATCAAATGGGTGGACGAAGATGGACGAACGAGACGAACTTGGTCCAAGGAAGGCCTAGGGATCAAATGGGAGGACGAAGATGGACGAACGAGACGAACTTGGTCCAGAGAAGGCCTACGGATCAAATGGGAGGATGAAGATGGAGGAACGAGGCGAACTTGGTCCAAAGAAGGCCTACGGATCAAATGGGAGGACAAAGATGGACGAACGAGAGGAACTTGGTCCAAAGAAGGCCTAGGGATCAAATGGGAGGACGAAGATGGACGAACGAGAGGAACTTGGTCCAAAGAAGGCCTAGGGATCAAATGGGAGGACGAAGATGGACGAACGAGAGGAACTTGGTCCAAAGAAGGCCTAGGGAACAAATGGGAGGACGAAGATGGACGAACGAGGCGAACTTGGTCCAAAGAAGCCCAACGGATCAAATGGGAGGACGAAGATGGACGAACGAGACGAACTTGGTCCAAAGAAGCCCAACGGAACAAATGGGAGGACGAAGATGGACGAACGAGGCGAACTTGGTCCAAAGAAGGCCTAGGGAACAAATGGGAGGACGAAGATGGACGAACGAGACGAACTTGGTCCAAAGAAGGCCTAGGGAACAAATGGGAGGACGAAGATGGACGAACGAGACGAACTTGGTCCAAGGAAGGCCTAGGGATCAAATGGGAGGACGAAGATGGACGAACGAGACGAACTTGGTCCAAAGAAGCCCAACGAATCAAATGGGAGGACGAAAAGGGATGAACGAGACGAACTTGGTCCAAAGAAGGGCTACGGATCAAACGGGTGGACGAAGATGGACGAACGAGACGAACTTGGTCCAAGGAAGGCCTAGGGATCTAATGGAAGGACGAAGATGGACGAACGAGAAGAACTTGGTCCAAAGAAGGCCTACGGATCAAATGGGAGGACGAAGATGGACGAACGAGACGAATTTGGTGCAAAGAAGCCCAACGGATCAAATGGGAGGACGAAAAGGGATGAACGAGACGAACTTGGTCCAAAGAAGGCCTACGGATCAAATGGGTGGACGAAGATGGACGAACGAGACGAACTTGGTCCAAAGAAGGCCTAGGGAACAAATGGGAGGACGAAGATGGACGAACGAGACGAACTTGGTGCAAAGAAGCCCAACGGATCAAATGGGAGGACGAAAAGGGATGAATGAGACGAACTTGGTCCAAAGAAGGCCTACGGATCAAATGGGTGGACGAAGATGGACGAACGAGACGAACTTGGTCCAAGGAAGGCCTAGGGATCAAATGGGAGGACGAAGATGGACGAACGAGACGAACTTGGTGCAAAGAAGCCCAACGGATCAAATGCTAGGACGAAAAGGGATGAACGAGACGAACTTGGTCCAAAGAAGGCCTAGGGATCAAATGGGAGGACGAAGATGGACGAACGAGACGAACTTGGTGCAAAGAAGCCCAACGGATCAAATGGGAGGACGAAAAGGGATGAACGAGACGAACATGGTCCAAAGAATGCCTACGGATCAAATGGGTGGACGAAGATGGACGAACGAGACGAACTTGGTCCAAGGAAGGCCTAGGGATCAAATGGAAGGACGAAGATGGACGAACGAGACGAACTTGGTCCAAAGAAGGCCTACGGATCAAATGGGTGGACGAAGATGGAGGAACGAGGCGAACTTGGTCCAAAGAAGGCCTACGGATCAAATGGGAGGACGAAGATGGACGAACGAGACGAACTTGGTGCAAAGAAGCCCAACCGATCAAAAGGGAGGACGAAAAGGGATGAACGAGACGAACTTGGTCCAAAGAAGGCCTACGGATCAAATGGGTGGACGAAGATGGACGAACGAGACGAACTTGGTCCAGAGAAGGCCTACGGATCAAATGGGAGGATGAAGATGGAGGAACGAGGCGAACTTGGTCCACAGAAGGCCTACGGATCAAATGGGAGGACAAAGATGGACGAACGAGACGAACTTGGTCCAAAGAAGGCCTAGGGATCAAATGGGAGGACGAAGATGGACGAACGAGAGGAACTTGGTCCAAAGAAGGCCTAGGGAACAAATGGGAGGACGAAGATGGACGAACTTGGTGCAAAGAAGCCCAACGGATCAAATGGGAGGACGAAAAGGGATGAACGAGACGAACTTGGTCCAAAGAAGCCTAACGGATCAAATGGGATGACGAAGATGGACGAACGAGACGAACTTGGTGCAAAGAAGCCCAACGGATCAAATGGGAGGACGAAAAGGGATGAATGAGACGAACTTGGTCCAAAGAAGGCCTACGGATCAAATGGGTGGACGAAGATGGACGAACGAGACGAACTTGGTCCAAGGAAGGCCTAGGGATCAAATGGGAGGACGAAGATGGACGAACGAGACGAACTTGGTGCAAAGAAGCCCAACGGATCAAATGCTAGGACGAAAAGGGATGAACGAGACGAACTTGGTCCAAAGAAGGCCTAGGGATCAAATGGGAGGACGAAGATGGACGAACGAGACGAACTTGGTGCAAAGAAGCCCAACGGATCAAATGGGAGGACGAAAAGGGATGAACGAGACGAACATGGTCCAAAGAATGCCTACGGATCAAATGGGTGGACGAAGATGGACGAACGAGACGAACTTGGTCCAAGGAAGGCCTAGGGATCAAATGGAAGGACGAAGATGGACGAACGAGACGAACTTGGTCCAAAGAAGGCCTACGGATCAAATGGGTGGACGAAGATGGAGGAACGAGGCGAACTTGGTCCAAAGAAGGCCGACGGATCAAATGGGAGGACGAAGATGGACGAACGAGACGAACTTGGTGCAAAGAAGCCCAACCGATCAAAAGGGAGGACGAAAAGGGATGAACGAGACGAACTTGGTCCAAAGAAGGCCTACGGATCAAATGGGTGGACGAAGATGGACGAACGAGACGAACTTGGTCCAGAGAAGGCCTACGGATCAAATGGGAGGATGAAGATGGAGGAACGAGGCGAACTTGGTCCAAAGAAGGCCTACGGATCAAATGGGAGGACAAAGATGGACGAACGAGACGAACTTGGTCCAAAGAAGGCCTAGGGATCAAATGGGAGGACGAAGATGGACGAACGAGAGGAACTTGGTCCAAAGAAGGCCTAGGGAACAAATGGGAGGACGAAGATGGACGAACTTGGTGCAAAGAAGCCCAACGGATCAAATGGGAGGACGAAAAGGGATGAACGAGACGAACTTGGTCCAAAGAAGCCTAACGGATCAAATGGGATGACGAAGATGGACGAACGAGACGAACATGGTCCAAAGAAGCCCAACGGATCAAATGGGAGGACGAAGATGGACGAACGAGGCGAACTTGGTCCAAAGAAGGCCTAGGGATCAAATGGGAGGACGAAAATGGACGAACGAGACGACTTGGTCCAAAGAAGGCCTACGGACCAAATGGGAGGACGAAGATGGAGGAACGAGGCGAACTTGGTCCAAAGAAGGCCTAGGGATCAAATGGGAGGACGAAGATGGACGAACGAGACGAAGTTGGTCCAAAGAAGGCCTAGGGATCAAATGGGAGGACGAAGATGGACGAACGAGACGAACTTGGTGCAAAGAAGCCCAACGGATCAAATGGGAGGACGAAAAGGGATGAACGAGACGAACTTGGTCCAAAGAAGGCCTACGGATCAAATGGGTGGACGAAGATGGACGAACGAGACGAACTTGGTCCAAGGAAGGCCTAGGGATCTAATGGGAGGACGAAGATGGACGAACGAGACGAACTTGGTCCAAAGAAGGCCAACGGATCAAATGGGAGGACGAAGATGGACGAACGAGGCGAATTTGGTGCAAAGAAGCCCAACGGATCAAATGGGAGGACGAAAAGGGATGAACGAGACGAACTTGGTCCAAAGAAGGCCTAGGGATCAAATGGGAGGACGAAGATGTACGAACGAGACGAACTTGGTGCAAAGAAGCCCAACGGATCAAATGGGAGGACGAAAAGGGATGAACGAGACGAACATGGTCCAAAGAAGGCCTACGGATCAAATGGGTGGACGAAGATGGACGAACGAGACGAACTTGGTCCAAGGAAGGCCTAGGGATCAAATGGGAGGACGAAGATGGACGAACGAGACGAACTTGGTCCAAAGAAGGCCTACGGATCAAATGGGAGGACGAAGATGGACGAACGAGACGAACTTGGTGCTAAGAAGCCCAACGGATCAAATGGGAGGACGAAAAGGGAAGAACGAGACGAACTTGGTCCAAAGAAGGCCTACGGATCAAATGGGTGGACGAAGATGGACGAACGAGACGAACATGGTCCAAGGAAGGCCTAGGGATCAAATGGGAGGACGAAGATGGACGAACGAGACGAACTTGGTCCAGAGAAGGCCTACGGATCAAATGGGAGGATGAAGATGGAGGAACGAGGCGAACTTGGTCCAAAGAAGGCCTAGGGATCAAATGGGAGGACAAAGATGGACGAACGAGCCGAACTTGGTCCAAAGAAGGCCTAGGGATCAAATGGGAGGACGAAGATGGACGAACGAGAGGAACTTGGTCCAAAGAAGGCCTAGGGAACAAATGGGAGGACGAAGATGGACGAACTTGGTGCAAAGAAGCCCAACGGATCAAATGGGAGGACGAAAAGGGAGGAACGAGACGAACTTGGTCCAAAGAAGCCCAACGGATCAAATGGGAGGACGAAGATGGACGAACGAGACGAACTTGGTCCAAAGAAGCCCAACGGATCAAATGGGAGGACGAAGATGGACGAACGAGGCGAACTTGGTCCAAAGAAGGCCTAGGGATCAAATGGGAGGACGAAAATGGACGAACGAGACGACTTGTTCCAAAGAAGGCCTACGGACCAAATGGGAGGACGAAGATCGAGGAACGAGGCGAACTTGGTCCAAAGAAGGCCTACGGATCAAATGGGAGGACGAAGATGGACGAACGAGACGAACATGGTCCAAGGAACGCCTAGGGATCAAATGGGAGGACGAAGATGGACGAACGAGACGAACTTGGTCCAAAGAAGCCCAACGGATCAAATGGGAGGACAAAAAGGGATGAACGAGACGAACTTGGTCCAAAGAAGGCCTACGGATCAAATGGGTGGACGAAGATGGACGAACGAGACGAACTTGGTCCAAAGAAGGCCTATGGATCAAATGGGTGGACGAAGATGGACGAACGAGGCGAACTTGGTCCAAAGAAGACCTAGGGAACAAATGGGAGGACGAAGATGGACGAACGAGACGAACTTGGTGCAAAGAAGCCCAACGATTCAAATGGGAGGACGAAAAGGGATGAACGAGACGAACTTGGTCCAAAGAAGGCCTACGGATCAAACGGGTGGACGAAGATGGACGAACGAGACGAACTTGGTCCAAGGAAGGCCTAGGGATCTAATGGGAGGACGAAGATGGACGAACGAGACGAACTTGGTCCAAAGAAGGCCTACGGATCAAATGGGAGGACGAAGATGGACGAACGAGACGAATTTGGTGCAAAGAAGCCCAACAGATCAAATGGGAGGACGAAAAGGGATGAACGAGACGAACTTGGTCCAAAGAAGGCCTACGGATCAAATGGGAGGACGAAGATGGACGAACGAGACGAACTTGGTCCAAAGAAGCCCAACGAATCAAATGGGAGGACGAAAAGGGATGAACGAGACGAACTTGGTCCAAAGAAGGCCTACGGATCAAACGGGTGGACGAAGATGGACGAACGAGACGAACTTGGTCCAAGGAAGGCCTAGGGATCTAATGGAAGGACGAAGATGGACGAACGAGAAGAACTTGGTCCAAAGAAGGCCTACGGATCAAATGGGAGGACGAAGATGGACGAACGAGACGAATTTGGTGCAAAGAAGCCCAACGGATCAAATGGGAGGACGAAAAGGGATGAACGAGACGAACTTGGTCCAAAGAAGGCCTACGGATCAAATGGGTGGACGAAGATGGACGAACGAGACGAACTTGGTCCAAAGAAGGCCTAGGGAACAAATGGGAGGACGAAGATGGACGAACGAGACGAACTTGGTGCAAAGAAGCCCAACGGATCAAATGGGAGGACGAAAAGGGATGAACGAGACGAACATGGTCCAAAGAAGGCCTACGGATCAAATGGGTGGACGAAGATGGACGAACGAGACGAACTTGGTCCAAGGAAGGCCTAGGGATCAAATGGGAGGACGAAGATGGACGAACGAGACGAACTTGGTCCAAAGAAGGCCTACGGATCAAATGGGAGGACGAAGATGGACGAACGAGACGAACTTGGTGCTAAGAAGCCCAACGGATCAAATGGGAGGACGAAAAGGGAAGAACGAGACGAACTTGGTCCAAAGAAGGCCTACGGATCAAATGGGTGGACGAAGATGGACGAACGAGACGAACATGGTCCAAGGAAGGCCTAGGGATCAAATGGGAGGACGAAGATGGACGAACGAGACGAACTTGGTCCAGAGAAGGCCTACGGATCAAATGGGAGGATGAAGATGGAGGAACGAGGCGAACTTGGTCCAAAGAAGGCCTAGGGATCAAATGGGAGGACAAAGATGGACGAACGAGCCGAACTTGGTCCAAAGAAGGCCTAGGGATCAAATGGGAGGACGAAGATGGACGAACGAGAGGAACTTGGTCCAAAGAAGGCCTAGGGAACAAATGGGAGGACGAAGATGGACGAACTTGGTGCAAAGAAGCCCAACGGATCAAATGGGAGGACGAAAAGGGAGGAACGAGACGAACTTGGTCCAAAGAAGCCCAACGGATCAAATGGGAGGACGAAGATGGACGAACGAGACGAACTTGGTCCAAAGAAGCCCAACGGATCAAATGGGAGGACGAAGATGGACGAACGAGGCGAACTTGGTCCAAAGAAGGCCTAGGGATCAAATGGGAGGACGAAAATGGACGAACGAGACGACTTGTTCCAAAGAAGGCCTACGGACCAAATGGGAGGACGAAGATCGAGGAACGAGGCGAACTTGGTCCAAAGAAGGCCTACGGATCAAATGGGAGGACGAAGATGGACGAACGAGACGAACATGGTCCAAGGAACGCCTAGGGATCAAATGGGAGGACGAAGATGGACGAACGAGACGAACTTGGTCCAAAGAAGCCCAACGGATCAAATGGGAGGACAAAAAGGGATGAACGAGACGAACTTGGTCCAAAGAAGGCCTACGGATCAAATGGGTGGACGAAGATGGACGAACGAGACGAACTTGGTCCAAAGAAGGCCTATGGATCAAATGGGTGGACGAAGATGGACGAACGAGGCGAACTTGGTCCAAAGAAGACCTAGGGAACAAATGGGAGGACGAAGATGGACGAACGAGACGAACTTGGTGCAAAGAAGCCCAACGAATCAAATGGGAGGACGAAAAGGGATGAACGAGACGAACTTGGTCCAAAGAAGGCCTACGGATCAAACGGGTGGACGAAGATGGACGAACGAGACGAACTTGGTCCAAGGAAGGCCTAGGGATCTAATGGGAGGACGAAGATGGACGAACGAGACGAACTTGGTCCAAAGAAGGCCTACGGATCAAATGGGAGGACGAAGATGGACGAACGAGACGAATTTGGTGCAAAGAAGCCCAACAGATCAAATGGGAGGACGAAAAGGGATGAACGAGACGAACTTGGTCCAAAGAAGGCCTACGGATCAAATGGGAGGACGAAGATGGACGAACGAGACGAACTTGGTCCAAAGAAGCCCAACGAATCAAATGGGAGGACGAAAAGGGATGAACGAGACGAACTTGGTCCAAAGAAGGCCTACGGATCAAACGGGTGGACGAAGATGGACGAACGAGACGAACTTGGTCCAAGGAAGGCCTAGGGATCTAATGGAAGGACGAAGATGGACGAACGAGAAGAACTTGGTCCAAAGAAGGCCTACGGATCAAATGGGAGGACGAAGATGGACGAACGAGACGAATTTGGTGCAAAGAAGCCCAACGGATCAAATGGGAGGACGAAAAGGGATGAACGAGACGAACTTGGTCCAAAGAAGGCCTACGGATCAAATGGGTGGACGAAGATGGACGAACGAGACGAACTTGGTCCAAAGAAGGCCTAGGGAACAAATGGGAGGACGAAGATGGACGAACGAGACGAACTTGGTGCAAAGAAGCCCAACGGATCAAATGGGAGGACGAAAAGGGATGAATGAGACGAACTTGGTCCAAAGAAGGCCTACGGATCAAATGGGTGGACGAAGATGGACGAACGAGACGAACTTGGTCCAAGGAAGGCCTAGGGATCAAATGGGAGGACGAAGATGGACGAACGAGACGAACTTGGTGCAAAGAAGCCCAACGGATCAAATGCTAGGACGAAAAGGGATGAACGAGACGAACTTGGTCCAAAGAAGGCCTAGGGATCAAATGGGAGGACGAAGATGGACGAACGAGACGAACTTGGTGCAAAGAAGCCCAACGGATCAAATGGGAGGACGAAAAGGGATGAACGAGACGAACATGGTCCAAAGAATGCCTACGGATCAAATGGGTGGACGAAGATGGACGAACGAGACGAACTTGGTCCAAGGAAGGCCTAGGGATCAAATGGAAGGACGAAGATGGATGAACGAGACGAACTTGGTCCAAAGAAGGCCTACGGATCAAATGGGTGGACGAAGATGGAGGAACGAGGCGAACTTGGTCCAAAGAAGGCCTACGGATCAAATGGGAGGACGAAGATGGACGAACGAGACGAACTTGGTGCAAAGAAGCCCAACCGATCAAAAGGGAGGACGAAAAGGGATGAACTAGACGAACTTGGTCCAAAGAAGGCCTACGGATCAAATGGGTGGACGAAGATGGACGAACGAGACGAACTTGGTCCAGAGAAGGCCTACGGATCAAATGGGAGGATGAAGATGGAGGAACGAGGCGAACTTGGTCCAAAGAAGGCCTACGGATCAAATGGGAGGACAAAGATGGACGAACGAGACGAACTTGGTCCAAAGAAGGCCTAGGGATCAAATGGGAGGACGAAGATGGACGAACGAGAGGAACTTGGTCCAAAGAAGGCCTAGGGAACAAATGGGAGGACGAAGATGGACGAACTTGGTGCAAAGAAGCCCAACGGATCAAATGGGAGGACGAAAAGGGATGAACGAGACGAACTTGGTCCAAAGAAGCCTAACGGATCAAATGGGATGACGAAGATGGACGAACGAGACGAACTTGGTGCAAAGAAGCCCAACGGATCAAATGGGAGGACGAAAAGGGATGAATGAGACGAACTTGGTCCAAAGAAGGCCTACGGATCAAATGGGTGGACGAAGATGGACGAACGAGACGAACTTGGTCCAAGGAAGGCCTAGGGATCAAATGGGAGGACGAAGATGGACGAACGAGACGAACTTGGTGCAAAGAAGCCCAACGGATCAAATGCTAGGACGAAAAGGGATGAACGAGACGAACTTGGTCCAAAGAAGGCCTAGGGATCAAATGGGAGGACGAAGATGGACGAACGAGACGAACTTGGTGCAAAGAAGCCCAACGGATCAAATGGGAGGACGAAAAGGGATGAACGAGACGAACATGGTCCAAAGAATGCCTACGGATCAAATGGGTGGACGAAGATGGACGAACGAGACGAACTTGGTCCAAGGAAGGCCTAGGGATCAAATGGAAGGACGAAGATGGACGAACGAGACGAACTTGGTCCAAAGAAGGCCTACGGATCAAATGGGTGGACGAAGATGGAGGAACGAGGCGAACTTGGTCCAAAGAAGGCCTACGGATCAAATGGGAGGACGAAGATGGACGAACGAGACGAACTTGGTGCAAAGAAGCCCAACCGATCAAAAGGGAGGACGAAAAGGGATGAACGAGACGAACTTGGTCCAAAGAAGGCCTACGGATCAAATGGGTGGACGAAGATGGACGAACGAGACGAACTTGGTCCAGAGAAGGCCTACGGATCAAATGGGAGGATGAAGATGGAGGAACGAGGCGAACTTGGTCCAAAGAAGGCCTACGGATCAAATGGGAGGACAAAGATGGACGAACGAGACGAACTTGGTCCAAAGAAGGCCTAGGGATCAAATGGGAGGACGAAGATGGACGAACGAGAGGAACTTGGTCCAAAGAAGGCCTAGGGAACAAATGGGAGGACGAAGATGGACGAACTTGGTGCAAAGAAGCCCAACGGATCAAATGGGAGGACGAAAAGGGATGAACGAGACGAACTTGGTCCAAAGAAGCCTAACGGATCAAATGGGATGACGAAGATGGACGAACGAGACGAACATGGTCCAAAGAAGCCCAACGGATCAAATGGGAGGACGAAGATGGACGAACGAGGCGAACTTGGTCCAAAGAAGGCCTAGGGATCAAATGGGAGGACGAAAATGGACGAACGAGACGACTTGGTCCAAAGAAGGCCTACGGACCAAATGGGAGGACGAAGATGGAGGAACGAGGCGAACTTGGTCCAAAGAAGGCCTAGGGATCAAATGGGAGGACGAAGATGGACGAACGAGACGAAGTTGGTCCAAAGAAGGCCTAGGGATCAAATGGGAGGACGAAGATGGACGAACGAGACGAACTTGGTGCAAAGAAGCCCAACGGATCAAATGGGAGGACGAAAAGGGATGAACGAGACGAACTTGGTCCAAAGAAGGCCTACGGATCAAATGGGTGGACGAAGATGGACGAACGAGACGAACTTGGTCCAAGGAAGGCCTAGGGATCTAATGGGAGGACGAAGATGGACGAACGAGACGAACTTGGTCCAAAGAAGGCCAACGGATCAAATGGGAGGACGAAGATGGACGAACGAGACGAATTTGGTGCAAAGAAGCCCAACGGATCAAATGGGAGGACGAAAAGGGATGAACGAGACGAACTTGGTCCAAAGAAGGCCTAGGGATCAAATGGGAGGACGAAGATGGACGAACGAGACGAACTTGGTGCAAAGAAGCCCAACGGATCAAATGGGAGGACGAAAAGGGATGAACGAGACGAACATGGTCCAAAGAAGGCCTACGGATCAAATGGGTGGACGAAGATGGACGAACGAGACGAACTTGGTCCAAGGAAGGCCTAGGGATCAAATGGGAGGACGAAGATGGACGAACGAGACGAACTTGGTCCAAAGAAGGCCTACGGATCAAATGGGAGGACGAAGATGGACGAACGAGACGAACTTGGTGCTAAGAAGCCCAACGGATCAAATGGGAGGACGAAAAGGGAAGAACGAGACGAACTTGGTCCAAAGAAGGCCTACGGATCAAATGGGTGGACGAAGATGGACGAACGAGACGAACATGGTCCAAGGAAGGCCTAGGGATCAAATGGGAGGACGAAGATGGACGAACGAGACGAACTTGGTCCAGAGAAGGCCTACGGATCAAATGGGAGGAAGAAGATGGAGGAACGAGGCGAACTTGGTCCAAAGAAGGCCTAGGGATCAAATGGGAGGACAAAGATGGACGAACGAGCCGAACTTGGTCCAAAGAAGGCCTAGGGATCAAATGGGAGGACGAAGATGGACGAACGAGAGGAACTTGGTCCAAAGAAGGCCTAGGGAACAAATGGGAGGACGAAGATGGACGAACTTGGTGCAAAGAAGCCCAACGGATCAAATGGGAGGACGAAAAGGGAGGAACGAGACGAACTTGGTCCAAAGAAGCCCAACGGATCAAATGGGAGGACGAAGATGGACGAACGAGACGAACTTGGTCCAAAGAAGCCCAACGGATCAAATGGGAGGACGAAGATGGACGAACGAGGCGAACTTGGTCCAAAGAAGGCCTAGGGATCAAATGGGAGGACGAAAATGGACGAACGAGACGACTTGTTCCAAAGAAGGCCTACGGACCAAATGGGAGGACGAAGATCGAGGAACGAGGCGAACTTGGTCCAAAGAAGGCCTACGGATCAAATGGGAGGACGAAGATGGACGAACGAGACGAACATGGTCCAAGGAACGCCTAGGGATCAAATGGGAGGACGAAGATGGACGAACGAGACGAACTTGGTCCAAAGAAGCCCAACGGATCAAATGGGAGGACAAAAAGGGATGAACGAGACGAACTTGGTCCAAAGAAGGCCTACGGATCAAATGGGTGGACGAAGATGGACGAACGAGACGAACTTGGTCCAAAGAAGGCCTATGGATCAAATGGGTGGACGAAGATGGACGAACGAGGCGAACTTGGTCCAAAGAAGACCTAGGGAACAAATGGGAGGACGAAGATGGACGAACGAGACGAACTTGGTGCAAAGAAGCCCAACGAATCAAATGGGAGGACGAAAAGGGATGAACGAGACGAACTTGGTCCAAAGAAGGCCTACGGATCAAACGGGTGGACGAAGATGGACGAACGAGACGAACTTGGTCCAAGGAAGGCCTAGGGATCTAATGGGAGGACGAAGATGGACGAACGAGACGAACTTGGTCCAAAGAAGGCCTACGGATCAAATGGGAGGACGAAGATGGACGAACGAGACGAATTTGGTGCAAAGAAGCCCAACAGATCAAATGGGAGGACGAAAAGGGATGAACGAGACGAACTTGGTCCAAAGAAGGCCTACGGATCAAATGGGTGGACGAAGATGGACGAACGAGACGAACTTGGTCCAAAGAAGGCCTAGGGAACAAATGGGAGGACGAAGATGGACGAACGAGACGAACTTGGTGCAAAGAAGCCCAACGGATCAAATGGGAGGACGAAAAGGGATGAACGAGACGAACTTGGTCCAAAGAAGGCCTACGGATCAAATGGGTGGATGAAGATGGACGAACGAGACGAACTTGGTCCAAGGAAGGCCTAGGGATCAAATGGGAGGACGAAGATGGACGAACGAGACGAACTTGGTGCAAAGAAGCCCAACGGATCAAATGGGAGGACGAAAAGGGATGAACGAGACGAACTTGGTCCAAAGAAGGCCTAGGGATCAAATGGGAGGACGAAGATGGACGAACGAGACGAACTTGGTGCAAAGAAGCCCAACGGATCAAATGGGAGGACGAAAAGGGATGAACGAGACGAACATGGTCCAAAGAAGGCCTACGGATCAAATGGGTGGACGAAGATGGACGAACGAGACGAACTTGGTCCAAGGAAGGCCTAGGGATCCAATGGGAGGACGAAGATGGACGAACGAGACGAACTTGGTCCAAAGAAGGCCTACGGATCAAATGGGAGGACGAAGATGGACGAACGAGACGAATTTGGTGCAAAGAAGCCCAACGGATCAAATGGGAGGACGAAAAGGGATTAACGAGACGAACTTGGTCCAAAGAAGGCCTAGGGATCAAATGGGAGGACGAAGATGGACGAACGAGACGAACTTTGTGCAAAGAAGCCCAACGGATCAAATGGGAGGACGAAAAGGGATGAACGAGACGAACATAGTCCAAAGAAGGCCTACGGATCAAATGGGTGGACGAAGATGGACGAACGAGACGAACTTGGTCCAAGGAAGGCCTAGGGATCAAATGGGAGGACGAAGATGGACGAACGAGACGAACTTGGTCCAAAGAAGGCCTACGGATCAAATGGGAGGACGAAGATGGAGGAACGAGGCGAACTTGGTCCAAAGAAGGCCTACGGATCAAATGGGAGGACGAAGATGGACGAACGAGACGAACTTGGTGCAAAGAAGCCTAACGGATCAAATGGGAGGACGAAAAGGGATGAACGAGACGAACTTGGTCCAAAGAAGGCCTACGGATCAAATGGGTGGACGAAGATGGACGAACGAGACGAACTTGGTCCAAGGAAGGCCTAGGGATCAAATGGGAGGACGAAGATGGACGAACGAGACGAACTTGGTCCAGAGAAGGCCTACGGATCAAATGGGAAGATGAAGATGGAGGAACGAGGCGAACTTGGTCCAAAGAAGGCCTACGGATCAAATGGGAGGACAAAGATGGAGGAACGAGGCGAACTTGGTCCAAAGAAGGCCTACGGATCAAATGGGAGGACAAAGATGGACGAACGAGACGAACTTGGTCCAAAGAAGGCCTACGGATCAAATGGGAGGACGAAGATGGACGAACGAGACGAACTTGGTGCAAAGAAGCCCAACGGATCAAATGGGAGGACGAAAAGGGATGAACGAGACGAACTTGGTCCAAAGAAGGCCTACGGATCAAATGGGTGGACGAAGATGGACGAACGAGACGAACTTGGTCCAAGGAAGGCCTAGGGATCAAATGGGAGGACGAAGATGGACGAACGAGACGAACTTGGTCCAGAGAAGGCCTACGGATCAAATTGGAGGATGAAGATGGAGGAACGAGGCGAACTTGGTCCAAAGAAGGCCTACGGATCAAATGGGAGGACAAAGATGGACGAACGAGACGAACTTGGTCCAAAGAAGGCCTAGGGATCAAATGGGAGGACGAAGATGGACGAACGAGAGGAACTTGGTCCAAAGAAGGCCTAGAGAACAAATGGGAGGACGAAGATGGACGAACTTGGTGCAAAGAAGCCCAACGGATCAAATGGGAGGACGAAAAGGGAGGAACGAGACGAATTTGGTCCAAAGAAGCCCAACGGATCAAATGGGAGGACGAAGATGGACGAACGAGACGAACTTGGTCCAAAGAAGCCCAACGGATCAAATGGGAGGACGAAGATGGACGAACGAGGCGAACTTGGTCCAAAGAAGGCCTAGGGATCAAATGGGAGGACGAAAATGGACGAACGAGACGACTTGGTCCAAAGAAGGCCTACGGACCAAATGGGAGGACGAAGATGGAGGAACGAGGCGAACTTGGTCCAAAGAAGGCCTACGGATCAAATGGGAGGACGAAGATGGACGAACGAGACGAATTTGGTGCAAAGAAGCCCAACGGATCAAATGGGAGGACGAAAAGGGATGAACGAGACAAACTTGGTCCAAAGAAGGCCTAGGGATCAAATGGGAGGACGAAGATGGACGAACGTGACGAACTTGGTGCAAAGAAGCCCAACGGATCAAATGGGAGGACGAAAAGGGATGAACGAGACGAACATGGTCCAAAGAAGGCCTATGGATCAAATGGGTGGACGAAGATGGACGAACGAGACGAACTTGGTCCAAGGAAGGCCTAGGGATCAAATGGGAGGACGAAGATGGACGAACGAGACGAACTTGGTCCAAAGAAGGCCTACGGATCAAATGGGAGGACGAAGATGGAGGAACGAGGCGAACTTGGTCCAAAGAAGGCCTACGGATCAAATGGGAGGACGAAGATGGACGAACGAGACGAACTTGGTGCAAAGAAGCCCAACGGATCAAATGGGAGGACGAAAAGGGATGAACGAGACGAACTTGGTCCAAAGAAGGCCTACGGATCAAATGGGTGGACGAAGATGGACGAACGAGACGAACTTGGTGCAAAGAAGCCCAACGGATCAAATGGGAGGACGAAAAGGGATGAACGAGACGAACTTGGTCCAAAGAAGGCCTACGGATCAAATGGGTGGACGAAGATGGACGAACGAGGCGAACTTGGTCCAAGGAAGGCCTAGGGATCAAATGGGAGGACGAAGATGGACGAACGAGACGAACTTGGTCCAGAGAAGGCCTACGGATCAAATGGGAGGATGAAGATGGAGGAACGAGGCGAACTTGGTCCAAAGAAGGCCTACGGATCAAATGGGAGGACAAAGATGGACGAACGAGACGAACTTGGTCCAAAGAAGGCCTAGGGATCAAATGGGAGGACGAAGATGGACGAACGAGAGGAACTTGGTCCAAAGAAGGCCTAGGGATCAAATGGGAGGACGAAGATGGACGAACGAGAGGAACTTGGTCCAAAGAAGGCCTAGGGAACAAATGGGAGGACGAAGATGGACGAACTTGGTGCAAAGAAGCCCAACGGATCAAATGGGAGGACGAAAAGGGAGGAACGAGACGAACTTGGTCCAAAGAAGCACAACGGATCAAATGGGAGGACGAAGATGGACGAATGAGACGAACTTGGTCCAAAGAAGCCCAACGGATCAAATGGGAGGACGAAGATGGACGAACGAGGCGAACTTGGTCCAAAGAAGGCCTAGGGATCAAATGGGAGGACGAAAATGGACGAACGAGACGAATTTGGTGCAAAGAAGCCCAACGGATCAAATGGGAGGACGAAAAGGGATGAACGAGACGAACTTGGTCCAAAGAAGGCCTACGGATCAAATGGGAGGACGAAAAGGGATGAACGAGACGAACTTGGCCGAAAGAAGGCCTACGGATCAAACGGGTGGACGAAGATGGACGAACGAGACGAACTTAGTCCAAGGAAGGCCTAGGGATCTAATGGGAGGACGAAGATGGACGAACGAGACGAACTTGGTCCAAAGAAGGCTTACGGATCAAATGGGAGGACGAAGATGGACGAACGAGACGAATTTGGTGCAAAGAAGCCCAACGGATCAAATGGGAGGACGAAAAGGGATGAACGAGACGAACTTGGTCCAAAGAAGGCCTACGGATCAAATGGGTGGACGAAGATGGACGAACGAGACGAACTTGGTCCAAAGAAGGCCTAGGGAACAAATGGGAGGACGAAGATGGACGAACGAGACGAACTTGGTGCAAAGAAGCCCAACGGATCAAATGGGAGGACGAAAAGGGATGAACGAGACGAACTTGGTCCAAAGAAGGCCTACGGATCAAATGGGTGGACGAAGATGGACGAACGAGACGAACTTGGTCCAAGGAAGGCCTAGGGATCAAATGGGAGGACGAAGATGGACGAACGAGACGAACTTGGTCCAAAGAAGCCCAACGAATCAAATGGGAGGACGAAAAGGGATGAACGAGACGAACTTGGTCCAAAGAAGGCCTACGGATCAAACGGGTGGACGAAGATGGACGAACGAGACGAACTTGGTCCAAGGAAGGCCTAGGGATCTAATGGAAGGACGAAGATGGACGAACGAGACGAACTTGGTCCAAAGAAGGCCTACGGATCAAATGGGAGGACGAAGATGGACGAACGAGACGTATTTGGTGCAAAGAAGCCCAACGGATCAAATGGGAGGACGAAAAGGGATGAACGAGACGAACTTGGTCCAAAGAAGGCCTACGGATCAAATGGGTGGACGAAGATGGACGAACGAGACGAACTTGGTCCAAAGAAGGCCTAGGGAACAAATGGGAGGACGAAGATGGACGAACGAGACGAACTTGGTGCAAAGAAGCCCAACGGATCAAATGGGAGGACGAAAAGGGATGAACGAGACGAACTTGGTCCAAAGAAGGCCTACGGATCAAATGGGTGGACGAAGATGGACGAACGAGACGAACTTGGTCCAAGGAAGGCCTAGGGATCAAATGGGAGGACGAAGATGGACGAACGAGACGAACTTGGTGCAAAGAAGCCCAACGGATCAAATGGGAGGACGAAAAGGGATGAACGAGGCGAACTTTGTCCAAAGAAGGCCTACGGATCAAATGGGAGGACGAAGATGGACGAACGAGACGAACTTGGTCCAATGAAGGCCCAGGGATCAAATGGGAGGACGACGACGGACGAACGAGACGAACTTGGTGCAAAGAAGCCCAACGGATCAAATGGGAGGACAAAAAGGGATGAACGAGACGAACTTGGTCCAAAGAAGGCCTACGGATCAAATGGGTGGACGAAGATGGACGAACGAGACGAACTTGGTCCAAGGAAGGCCTAGGGATCAAATGGGAGGACGAAGATGGACGAACGAGACGAACTTGGTCCAGAGAAGGCCTACGGATCAAATGGGAAGATGAAGATGGAGGAACGAGGCGAACTTGGTCCAAAGAAGGCCTACGGATCAAATGGGAGGACAAAGATGGAGGAACGAGGCGAACTTGGTCCAAAGAAGGCCTACGGATCAAATGGGAGGACAAAGATGGACGAACGAGACGAACTTGGTCCAAAGAAGGCCTACGGATCAAATGGGAGGACGAAGATGGACGAACGAGACGAACTTGGTGCAAAGAAGCCCAACGGATCAAATGGGAGGACGAAAAGGGATGAACGAGACGAACTTGGTCCAAAGAAGGCCTACGGATCAAATGGGTGGACGAAGATGGACGAACGAGACGAACTTGGTCCAAGGAAGGCCTAGGGATCAAATGGGAGGACGAAGATGGACGAACGAGACGAACTTGGTCCAGAGAAGGCCTACGGATCAAATTGGAGGATGAAGATGGAGGAACGAGGCGAACTTGGTCCAAAGAAGGCCTACGGATCAAATGGGAGGACAAAGATGGACGAACGAGACGAACTTGGTCCAAAGAAGGCCTAGGGATCAAATGGGAGGACGAAGATGGACGAACGAGAGGAACTTGGTCCAAAGAAGGCCTAGAGAACAAATGGGAGGACGAAGATGGACGAACTTGGTGCAAAGAAGCCCAACGGATCAAATGGGAGGACGAAAAGGGAGGAACGAGACGAACTTGGTCCAAAGAAGCCCAACGGATCAAATGGGAGGACGAAGATGGACGAACGAGACGAACTTGGTCCAAAGAAGCCCAACGGATCAAATGGGAGGACGAAGATGGACGAACGAGGCGAACCTGGTCCAAAGAAGGCCTAGGGATCAAATGGGAGGACGAAAATGGACGAACGAGACGACTTGGTCCAAAGAAGGCCTACGGACCAAATGGGAGGACGAAGATGGAGGAACGAGGCGAACTTGGTCCAAAGAAGGCCTACGGATCAAATGGGAGGACGAAGATGGACGAACGAGACGAATTTGGTGCAAAGAAGCCCAACGGATCAAATGGGAGGACGAAAAGGGATGAACGAGACAAACTTGGTCCAAAGAAGGCCTAGGGATCAAATGGGAGGACGAAGATGGACGAACGAGACGAACTTGGTGCAAAGAAGCCCAACGGATCAAATGGGAGGACGAAAAGGGATGAACGAGACGAACATGGTCCAAAGAAGGCCTATGGATCAAATGGGTGGACGAAGATGGACGAACGAGATGAACTTGGTCCAAGGAAGGCCTAGGGATCAAATGGGAGGACGAAGATGGACGAACGAGACGAACTTGGTCCAAAGAAGGCCTACGGATCAAATGGGAGGACGAAGATGGAGGAACGAGGCGAACTTGGTCCAAAGAAGGCCTACGGATCAAATGGGAGGACGAAGATGGACGAACGAGACGAACTTGGTGCAAAGAAGCCCAACGGATCAAATGGGAGGACGAAAAGGGATGAACGAGACGAACTTGGTCCAAAGAAGGCCTACGGATCAAATGGGTGGACGAAGATGGACGAACGAGACGAACTTGGTGCAAAGAAGCCCAACGGATCAAATGGGAGGACGAAAAGGGATGAACGAGACGAACTTGGTCCAAAGAAGGCCTACGGATCAAATGGGTGGACGAAGATGGACGAACGAGACGAACTTGGTCCAAGGAAGGCCTAGGGATCAAATGGGAGGACGAAGATGGACGAACGAGACGAACTTGGTCCAGAGAAGGCCTACGGATCAAATGGGAGGATGAAGATGGAGGAACGAGGCGAACTTGGTCCAAAGAAGGCCTACGGATCAAATGGGAGGACAAAGATGGACGAACGAGACGAACTTGGTCCAAAGAAGGCCTAGGGATCAAATGGGAGGACGAAGATGGACGAACGAGAGGAACTTGGTCCAAAGAAGGCCTAGGGATCAAATGGGAGGACGAAGATGGACGAACGAGAGGAACTTGGTCCAAAGAAGGCCTAGGGAACAAATGGGAGGACGAAGATGGACGAACTTGGTGCAAAGAAGCCCAACGGATCAAATGGGAGGACGAAAAGGGAGGAACGAGACGAACTTGGTCCAAAGAAGCACAACGGATCAAATGGGAGGACGAAGATGGACGAATGAGACGAACTTGGTCCAAAGAAGCCCAACGGATCAAATGGGAGGACGAAGATGGACGAACGAGGCGAACTTGGTCCAAAGAAGGCCTAGGGATCAAATGGGAGGACGAAAATGGACGAACGAGACGAATTTGGTGCAAAGAAGCCCAACGGATCAAATGGGAGGACGAAAAGGGATGAACGAGACGAACTTGGTCCAAAGAAGGCCTACGGATCAAATGGGAGGACGAAAAGGGATGAACGAGACGAACTTGGCCCAAAGAAGGCCTACGGATCAAACGGGTGGACGAAGATGGACGAACGAGACGAACTTAGTCCAAGGAAGGCCTAGGGATCTAATGGGAGGACGAAGATGGACGAACGAGACGAACTTGGTCCAAAGAAGGCTTACGGATCAAATGGGAGGACGAAGATGGACGAACGAGACGAATTTGGTGCAAAGAAGCCCAACGGATCAAATGGGAGGACGAAAAGGGATGAACGAGACGAACTTGGTCCAAAGAAGGCCTACGGATCAAATGGGTGGACGAAGATGGACGAACGAGACGAACTTGGTCCAAAGAAGGCCTAGGGAACAAATGGGAGGACGAAGATGGACGAACGAGACGAACTTGGTGCAAAGAAGCCCAACGGATCAAATGGGAGGACGAAAAGGGATGAACGAGACGAACTTGGTCCAAAGAAGGCCTACGGATCAAATGGGTGGACGAAGATGGACGAACGAGACGAACTTGGTCCAAGGAAGGCCTAGGGATCAAATGGGAGGACGAAGATGGACGAACGAGACGAACTTGGTCCAAAGAAGCCCAACGAATCAAATGGGAGGACGAAAAGGGATGAACGAGACGAACTTGGTCCAAAGAAGGCCTACGGATCAAACGGGTGGACGAAGATGGACGAACGAGACGAACTTGGTCCAAGGAAGGCCTAGGGATCTAATGGAAGGACGAAGATGGACGAACGAGACGAACTTGGTCCAAAGAAGGCCTACGGATCAAATGGGAGGACGAAGATGGACGAACGAGACGTATTTGGTGCAAAGAAGCCCAACGGATCAAATGGGAGGACGAAAAGGGATGAACGAGACGAACTTGGTCCAAAGAAGGCCTACGGATCAAATGGGTGGACGAAGATGGACGAACGAGACGAACTTGGTCCAAAGAAGGCCTAGGGAACAAATGGGAGGACGAAGATGGACGAACGAGACGAACTTGGTGCAAAGAAGCCCAACGGATCAAATGGGAGGATGAAAAGGGATGAACGAGACGAACTTGGTCCAAAGAAGGCCTACGGATCAAATGGGTGGACGAAGATGGACGAACGAGACGAACTTGGTCCAAGGAAGGCCTAGGGATCAAATGGGAGGACGAAGATGGACGAACGAGACGAACTTGGTCCAAAGAAGCCCAACGAATCAAATGGGAGGACGAAAAGGGATGAACGAGACGAACTTGGTCCAAAGAAGGCCTACGGATCAAACGGGTGGACGAAGATGGACGAACGAGACGAACTTGGTCCAAGGAAGGCCTAGGGATCTAATGGAAGGACGAAGATGGACGAACGAGACGAACTTGGTCCAAAGAAGGCCTACGGATCAAATGGGAGGACGAAGATGGACGAACGAGACGTATTTGGTGCAAAGAAGCCCAACGGATCAAATGGGAGGACGAAAAGGGATGAACGAGACGAACTTGGTCCAAAGAAGGCCTACGGATCAAATGGGTGGACGAAGATGGACGAACGAGACGAACTTGGTCCAAAGAAGGCCTAGGGAACAAATGGGAGGACGAAGATGGACGAACGAGACGAACTTGGTGCAAAGAAGCCCAACGGATCAAATGGGAGGACGAAAAGGGATGAACGAGACGAACTTGGTCCAAAGAAGGCCTACGGATCAAATGGGTGGACGAAGATGGACGAACGAGACGAACTTGGTCCAAGGAAGGCCTAGGGATCAAATGGGAGGACGAAGATGGACGAACGAGACGAACTTGGTGCAAAGAAGCCCAACGGATCAAATGGGAGGACGAAAAGGGATGAACGAGGCGAACTTTGTCCAAAGAAGGCCTACGGATCAAATGGGAGGACGAAGATGGACGAACGAGACGAACTTGGTCCAAAGAAGGCCCAGGGATCAAATGGGAGGACGACGACGGACGAACGAGACGAACTTGGTGCAAAGAAGCCCAACGGATCAAATGGGAGGACAAAAAGGGATGAACGAGACGAACTTGGTCCAAAGAAGGCCTACGGATCAAATGGGTGGACGAAGATGGACGAACGAGACGAACTTGGTCCAAGGAAGGCCTAGGGATCAAATGGGAGGACGAAGATGGACGAACGAGACGAACTTGGTCCAAAGAAGCCCAACGAATCAAATGGGAGGACGAAAAGGGATGAACGAGACGAACTTGGTCCAAAGAAGGCCTACGGATCAAACGGGTGGACGAAGATGGACGAACGAGACGAACTTGGTCCAAGGAAGGCCTAGGGATCTAATGGAAGGACGAAGATGGACGAACGAGACGAACTTGGTCCAAAGAAGGCCTACGGATCAAATGGGAGGACGAAGATGGACGAACGAGGCGAACTTGGTCCAAAGAAGGCCTAGGGATCAAATGGGAGGACGAAAATGGACGAACGAGACGAATTTGGTGCAAAGAAGCCCAACGGATCAAATGGGAGGACGAAAAGGGATGAACGAGACGAACTTGGTCCAAAGAAGGCCTACGGATCAAATGGGAGGACGAAGATGGACGAACGAGACGAACTTGGTCCAAGGAAGGCCTAGGGATCAAATGGGAGGACGAAGATGGACGAACGAGACGAACTTGGTCCAAAGAAGCCCAACGAATCAAATGGGAGGACGAAAAGGGATGAACGAGACGAACTTGGTCCAAAGAAGGCCTACGGATCAAACGGGTGGACGAAGATGGACGAACGAGACGAACTTGGTCCAAGGAAGGCCTAGGGATCTAATGGAAGGACGAAGATGGACGAACGAGACGAACTTGGTCCAAAGAAGGCCTACGGATCAAATGGGAGGACGAAGATGGACGAACGAGGCGAACTTGGTCCAAAGAAGGCCTAGGGATCAAATGGGAGGACGAAAATGGACGAACGAGACGAATTTGGTGCAAAGAAGCCCAACGGATCAAATGGGAGGACGAAAAGGGATGAACGAGACGAACTTGGTCCAAAGAAGGCCTACGGATCAAATGGGAGGACGAAAAGGGATGAACGAGACGAACTTGGCCCAAAGAAGGCCTACGGATCAAACGGGTGGACGAAGATGGACGAACGAGACGAACTTAGTCCAAGGAAGGCCTAGGGATCTAATGGGAGGACGAAGATGGACGAACGAGACGAACTTGGTCCAAAGAAGGCCTACGGATCAAATGGGAGGACGAAGATGGACGAACGAGACGAATTTGGTGCAAAGAAGCCCAACGGATCAAATGGGAGGACGAAAAGGGATGAACGAGACGAACTTGGTCCAAAGAAGGCCTACGGATCAAATGGGTGGACGAAGATGGACGAACGAGACGAACTTGGTCCAAAGAAGGCCTAGGGAACAAATGGGAGGACGAAGATGGACGAACGAGACGAACTTGGTGCAAAGAAGCCCAACGGATCAAATGGGAGGACGAAAAGGGATGAACGAGACGAACTTGGTCCAAAGAAGGCCTACGGATCAAATGGGTGGACGAAGATGGACGAACGAGACGAACTTGGTCCAAGGAAGGCCTAGGGATCAAATGGGAGGACGAAGATGGACGAACGAGACGAACTTGGTCCAAAGAAGCCCAACGAATCAAATGGGAGGACGAAAAGGGATGAACGAGACGAACTTGGTCCAAAGAAGGCCTACGGATCAAACGGGTGGACGAAGATGGACGAACGAGACGAACTTGGTCCAAGGAAGGCCTAGGGATCTAATGGAAGGACGAAGATGGACGAACGAGACGAACTTGGTCCAAAGAAGGCCTACGGATCAAATGGGAGAACGAAGATGGACGAACGAGACGTATTTGGTGCAAAGAAGCCCAACGGATCAAATGGGAGGACGAAAAGGGATGAACGAGACGAACTTGGTCCAAAGAAGGCCTACGGATCAAATGGGTGGACGAAGACGGACGAACGAGACGAACTTGGTCCAAAGAAGGCCTAGGGAACAAATGGGAGGACGAAGATGGACGAACGAGACGAACTTGGTGCAAAGAAGCCCAACGGATCAAATGGGAGGACGAAAAGGGATGAACGAGACGAACTTGGTCCAAAGAAGGCCTACGGATCAAATGGGTGGACGAAGATGGACGAACGAGACGAACTTGGTCCAAGGAAGGCCTAGGGATCAAATGGGAGGACGAAGATGGACGAACGAGACGAACTTGGTGCAAAGAAGCCCAACGGATCAAATGGGAGGACGAAAAGGGATGAACGAGGCGAACTTTGTCCAAAGAAGGCCTACGGATCAAATGGGAGGACGAAGATGGACGAACGAGACGAACTTGGTCCAAAGAAGGCCTAGGGATCAAATGGGAGGACGACGACGGACGAACGAGACGAACTTGGTGCAAAGAAGCCCAACGGATCAAATGGGAGGACAAAAAGGGATGAACGAGACGAACTTGGTCCAAAGAAGGCCTACGGATCAAATGGGTGGACGAAGATGGACGAACGAGACGAACTTGGTCCAAAGAAGGCCTAGGGAACAAATGGGAGGACGAAGATGGACGAACGAGACGAACTTGGTCCAAAGAAGGCCTAGGGATCTAATGGGAGGACGAAGATGGACGAACGAGACGAACTTGGTCCAAAGAAGGCCTACGGATCAAATGGGAGGACGAAGATGGACGAACGAGACGAATTTGGTGCAAAGAAGCCCAACGGATCAAATGGGAGGACGAAAAGGGATGAACGAGACGAACTTGGTCCAAAGAAGGCCTACGGATCAAATGGGAGGACGAAAAGGGATGAACGAGACGAACTTGGTCCAAAGAAGGCCTACGGATCAAACGGGTGGACGAAGATGGACGAACGAGACGAACTTAGTCCAAGGAAGGCCTAAGGATCTAATGGGAGGACGAAGATGGACGAACGAGACGAACTTGGTCCAAAGAAGGCCTACGGATCAAATGGGAGGACGAAGATGGACGAACGAGACGAATTTGGTGCAAAGAAGCCCAACGGATCAAATGGGAGGACGAAAAGGGATGAACGAGACGAACTTGGTCCAAAGAAGGCCTACGGATCAAATGGGTGGACGAAGATGGACGAACGAGACGAACTTGGTCCAAAGAAGGCCTAGGGAACAAATGGGAGGACGAAGATGGACGAACGAGACGAACTTGGTGCAAAGAAGCCCAACGGATCAAATGGGAGGACGAAAAGGGATGAACGAGACGAACTTGGTCCAAAGAAGGCCTACGGATCAAATGGGTGGACGAAGATGGACGAACGAGACGAACTTGGTCGAAGGAAGGCCTAGGGATCAAATGGGAGGACGAAGATGGACGAACGAGACGAACTTGGTCCAAAGAAGCCCAACGAATCAAATGGGAGGACGAAAAGGGATGAACGAGACGAACTTGGCCCAAAGAAGGCCTACGGATCAAACGGGTGGACGAAGATGGACGAACGAGACGAACTTAGTCCAAGGAAGGCCTAGGGATCTAATGGGAGGACGAAGATGGACGAACGAGACGAACTTGGTCCAAAGAAGGCCTACGGATCAAATGGGAGGACGAAGATGGACGAACGAGACGAATTTGGTGCAAAGAAGCCCAACGGATCAAATGGGAGGACGAAAAGGGATGAACGAGACGAACTTGGTCCAAAGAAGGCCTACGGATCAAATGGGTGGACGAAGATGGACGAACGAGACGAACTTGGTCCAAAGAAGGCCTAGGGAACAAATGGGAGGACGAAGATGGACGAACGAGACGAACTTGGTGCAAAGAAGCCCAACGGATCAAATGGGAGGACGAAAAGGGATGAACGAGACGAACTTGGTCCAAAGAAGGCCTACGGATCAAATGGGTGGACGAAGATGGACGAACGAGACGAACTTGGTCCAAGGAAGGCCTAGGGATCAAATGGGAGGACGAAGATGGACGAACGAGACGAACTTGGTCCAAAGAAGCCCAACGAATCAAATGGGAGGACGAAAAGGGATGAACGAGACGAACTTGGTCCAAAGAAGGCCTACGGATCAAACGGGTGGACGAAGATGGACGAACGAGACGAACTTGGTCCAAGGAAGGCCTAGGGATCTAATGGAAGGACGAAGATGGACGAACGAGACGAACTTGGTCCAAAGAAGGCCTACGGATCAAATGGGAGAACGAAGATGGACGAACGAGACGTATTTGGTGCAAAGAAGCCCAACGGATCAAATGGGAGGACGAAAAGGGATGAACGAGACGAACTTGGTCCAAAGAAGGCCTACGGATCAAATGGGTGGACGAAGACGGACGAACGAGACGAACTTGGTCCAAAGAAGGCCTAGGGAACAAATGGGAGGACGAAGATGGACGAACGAGACGAACTTGGTGCAAAGAAGCCCAACGGATCAAATGGGAGGACGAAAAGGGATGAACGAGACGAACTTGGTCCAAAGAAGGCCTACGGATCAAATGGGTGGACGAAGATGGACGAACGAGACGAACTTGGTCCAAGGAAGGCCTAGGGATCAAATGGGAGGACGAAGATGGACGAACGAGACGAACTTGGTGCAAAGAAGCCCAACGGATCAAATGGGAGGACGAAAAGGGATGAACGAGGCGAACTTTGTCCAAAGAAGGCCTACGGATCAAATGGGAGGACGAAGATGGACGAACGAGACGAACTTGGTCCAAAGAAGGCCTAGGGATCAAATGGGAGGACGACGACGGACGAACGAGACGAACTTGGTGCAAAGAAGCCCAACGGATCAAATGGGAGGACAAAAAGGGATGAACGAGACGAACTTGGTCCAAAGAAGGCCTACGGATCAAATGGGTGGACGAAGATGGACGAACGAGACGAACTTGGTCCAAAGAAGGCCTAGGGAACAAATGGGAGGACGAAGATGGACGAACGAGACGAACTTGGTCCAAAGAAGGCCTAGGGATCTAATGGGAGGACGAAGATGGACGAACGAGACGAACTTGGTCCAAAGAAGGCCTACGGATCAAATGGGAGGACGAAGATGGACGAACGAGACGAATTTGGTGCAAAGAAGCCCAACGGATCAAATGGGAGGACGAAAAGGGATGAACGAGACGAACTTGGTCCAAAGAAGGCCTACGGATCAAATGGGAGGACGAAAAGGGATGAACGAGACGAACTTGGTCCAAAGAAGGCCTACGGATCAAACGGGTGGACGAAGATGGACGAACGAGACGAACTTAGTCCAAGGAAGGCCTAAGGATCTAATGGGAGGACGAAGATGGACGAACGAGACGAACTTGGTCCAAAGAAGGCCTACGGATCAAATGGGAGGACGAAGATGGACGAACGAGACGAATTTGGTGCAAAGAAGCCCAACGGATCAAATGGGAGGACGAAAAGGGATGAACGAGACGAACTTGGTCCAAAGAAGGCCTACGGATCAAATGGGTGGACGAAGATGGACGAACGAGACGAACTTGGTCCAAAGAAGGCCTAGGGAACAAATGGGAGGACGAAGATGGACGAACGAGACGAACTTGGTGCAAAGAAGCCCAACGGATCAAATGGGAGGACGAAAAGGGATGAACGAGACGAACTTGGTCCAAAGAAGGCCTACGGATCAAATGGGTGGACGAAGATGGACGAACGAGACGAACTTGGTCGAAGGAAGGCCTAGGGATCAAATGGGAGGACGAAGATGGACGAACGAGACGAACTTGGTCCAAAGAAGCCCAACGAATCAAATGGGAGGACGAAAAGGGATGAACGAGACGAACTTGGTCCAAAGAAGGCCTACGGATCAAACGGGTGGACGAAGATGGACGAACGAGACGAACTTGGTCCAAGGAAGGCCTAGGGATCTAATGGAAGGACGAAGATGGACGAACGAGACGAACTTGGTCCAAAGAAGGCCTACGGATCAAATGGGAGGACGAAGATGGACGAACGAGACGAATTTGGTGCAAAGAAGCCCAACGGATCAAATGGGAGGACGAAAAGGGATGAACGAGACGAACTTGGTCCAAAGAAGGCCTACGGATCAAATGGGTGGACGAAGATGGACGAACGAGACGAACTTGGTCCAAAGAAGGCCTAGGGAACAAATGGGAGGACGAAGATGGACGAACGAGACGAACTTGGTGCAAAGAAGCCCAACGGATCAAATGGGAGGACGAAAAGGGATGAACGAGACGAACTTGGTCCAAAGAAGGCCTACGGATCAAATGGGTGGACGAATATGGACGAACGAGACGAACTTGGTCCAAGGAAGGCCTAGGGATCAAATGGGAGGACGAAGTTGGACGAACGAGACGAACTTGGTGCAAAGAAGCCCAACGGATCAAATGCTAGGACGAAAAGGGATGAACGAGACGAACTTGGTCCAAAGAAGGCCTAGGGATCAAATGGGAGGACGAAGATGGACGAACGCGACGAACTTGGTGCAAAGAAGCCCAACGGATCAAATGGGAGGACGAAAAGGGATGAACGAGACGAACATGGTCCAAAGAAGGCCTACGGATCAAATGGGTGGACAAAGATGGACGAACGAGACGAACTTGGTCCAAGGAAGGCCTAGGGATCAAATGGGAGGACGAAGATGGACGAACGAGACGAACTTGGTCCAAAGAAGGCCTACGGATCAAATGGGAGGACGAAGATGGACGAACGAGACGAATTTGGTGCAAAGAAGCCCAACGGATCAAATGGGAGGACGAAAAGGGAGGAACGAGACGAACTTGTTCCAAAGAAGGCCTAGGGATCAAATGGGAGGACGAAGATGGACGAACGAGACGAACTTGGTGCAAAGAAGCCCAACGGATCAAATGGGAGGACGAAAAGGGATGAACGAGACGAACATGGTCCAAAGAAGGCCTACGGATCAAATGGGTGGACGAAGATGGACGAACGAGACGAACTTGGTCCAAGGAAGGCCTAGGGATCAAATGGGAGGACGAAGATGGACGAACGAGACGAACTTGGTCCAAAGAAGGCCTACGGATCAAATGGGAGGACGAAGATGGAGGAACGAGGCGAACTTGGTCCAAAGAAGGCCTACGGATCAAATGGGAGGACGAAGATGGACGAACGAGACGAACTTGGTGCAAAGAAGCCCAACGAATCAAATGGGAGGACGAAAAGGGATGAACGAGACGAACTTGCTCCAAAGAAGGCCTACGGATCAAATGGGTGGACGAAGATGGACGAACGAGACGAACTTGGTCCAAGGAAGGCCTAGGGATCAAATGGGAGGACGAAGATGGACGAACGAGACGAACTTGGTCCAGAGAAGGCCTACGGATCAAATGGGAGGATGAAGATGGAGGAACGAGGCGAACTTGGTCCAAAGAAGGCCTACGGATCAAATGGGAGGACAAAGATGGACGAACGAGACGAACTTGGTCCAAAGAAGGCCTAGGGATCAAATGGGAGGACGAAGATGGACGAACGAGAGGAACTTAGTCCAAAGAAGGCCTAGGGAACAAATGGGAGGACGAAGATGGACGAACTTGGTGCAAAGAAGCCCAACGGATCAAATGGGAGGACGAAAAGGGATGAACGAGACGAACATGGTCCAAAGAAGCCCAACGGATCAAATGGGAGGACGAAGATGGACGAACGAGACGAACTTGGTCCAAAGAAGCCCAACGGATCAAATGGGAGGACGAAGATGGACGAACGAGGCGAACTTGGTCCAAAGAAGGCCTAGGGATCAAATGGGAGGACGAAAATGGACGAACGAGACGACTTGGTCCAAAGAAGGCCTACGGACCAAATGGGAGGACGTAGATGGAGGAACGAGGCGAACTTGGTCCAAAGAAGGCCTACGGATCAAATGGGAGGACGAAGATGGACGAACGAGACGAACTTGGTCCAAAGAAGGCCTAGGGATCAAATGGGAGGACGAAGATGGATGAACGAGACGAACTTGGTGCAAAGAAGCCCAACGGATCAAATGGGAGGACAAAAAGGGATGAACGAGACGAACTTGGTCCAAAGAAGGCCTACGGATCAAATGGGTGGACGAAGATGGACGAACGAGACGAACTTGGTCCAAAGAAGGCCTAGGGAACAAATGGGAGGACGAAGATGGACGAACGAGACGAACTTGGTGCAAAGAAGCCCAACGGATCAAATGGGAGGACGAAAAGGGATGAACGAGACGAACTTGGTCCAAAGAAGGCCTACGGATCAAACGGGTGGACGAAGACGGACGAACGAGACGAACTTGGTCCAAGGGAGGCCTAGGGATCTAATGGGAGGACGAAGATGGACGAACGAGACGAACTTGGTCCAAAGAAGGCCTACGGATCAAATGGGAGGACGAAGATGGACGAACGAGACGAATTTGGTGCAAAGAAGCCCAACGGATCAAATGGGAGGACGAAAAGGGATGAACGAGACGAAATTGGTCCAAAGAAGGCCTACGGATCAAATGGGTGGACGAAGATGGACGAACGAGACGAACTTGGTCCAAAGAAGGCCTAGGGAACAAATGGGAGGACGAAGATGGACGAACGAGACGAACTTGGTGCAAAGAAGCCCAACGGATCAAATGGGAGGACGAAAAGGGATGAACGAGACGAACTTGGTCCAAAGAAGGCCTACGGATCAAATGGGTGGACGAAGATGGACGAACGAGACGAACTTGGTCCAAGGAAGGCCTAGGGATCAAATGGGAGGACGAAGATGGACGAACGAGACGAACTTGGTCCAAAGAAGGCCTACGGATCAAATGGGAGGACGAAGATGGAGGAACGAGGCGAACTTGGTCCAAAGAAGGCCTACGGATCAAATGGGAGGACAAAGATGGACGAACGAGACGAACTTGGTCCAAAGAAGGACTAGGGATCAAATGGGAGGATGAAGATGGACGAACGAGAGGAACTTGGTCCAAAGAAGGCCTAGGGAACAAATGGGAGGACGAAGATGGACGAACGAGACGAACTTGGTGCAAAGAAGCCCAACGGATCAAATGGGAGGACGAAGATGGACGAACGAGACGAATTTGGTGCAAAGAAGCCCAACGGATCAAATGGGAGGACGAAAGGGGATGAACGAGACGAACTTGGTCCAAAGAAGGCCTACGGATCAAATGGGTGGACGAAGATGGACGAACGAGACGAACTTGGTCGAAAGAAGGCCTAGGGAACAAATTGGAGGACGAAGATGGACGAATGAGACGAACTTGGTCGAAAGAAGGCCTAGGGAACAAATTGGAGGACGAAGATGGACGAACGAGACGAACTTGGTGCAAAGAAGCCCAACAGATCAAATGGGAGGACGAAAAGGGATGAACGAGACGAACTTGGTCCAAAGAAGGCCTACGGATCAAATGGGTGGACGAAGATGGACGAACGAGACGAATTTGGCGCAAAGAAGCCCAACGGATCAAATGGGAGGACGAAAAGGGATGAACGAGACGAACTTGTTCCAAAGAAGGCCTAGGGATCAAATGGGAGGACGAAGATGGACGAACGAGACGAACTTGGTGCAAAGAAGCCCAACGGATCAAATGGGAGGACGAAAAGGGATGAACGAGACGAACATGGTCCAAAGAAGGCCTACGGATCAAATGGGTGGACGAAGATGGACGAACGAGACGAACTTGGTCCAAGGAAGGCCTAGGGATCAAATGGGAGGACGAAGATGGACGAACGAGACGTACTTGGTCCAAAGAAGGCCTACGGATCAAATGGGAGGACGAAGATGGAGGAACGAGGCGAACTTGGTCCAAAGAAGGCCTACGGATCAAATGGGAGGACGAAGATGGACGAACGAGACGAACTTGGTGCAAAGAAGCCCAACGAATCAAATGGGAGGACGAAAAGGGATGAACGAGACGAACTTGGTCCAAAGAAGGCCTACGGATCAAATGGGTGGACGAAGATGGACGAACGAGACGAACTTGGTCCAAGGAAGGCCTAGGGATCAAATGGGAGGACGAAAATGGACGAACGAGACGAACTTGGTCCAGAGAAGGCCTACGGATCAAATGGGAGGATGAAGATGGAGGAACGAGGCAAACTTGGTCCAAAGAAGGCCTACGGATCAAATGGGAGGACAAAGATGGACGAACGAGACGAACTTGGTCCAAAGAAGGCCTAGGGATCAAATGGGAGGACGAAGATGGACGAACGAGAGGAACTTAGTCCAAAGAAGGCCTAGGGAACAAATGGGAGGACGAAGATGGACGAACTTGGTGCAAAGAAGCCCAACGGATCAAATGGGAGGACGAAAAGGGATGAACGAGACGAACTTGGTCCAAAGAAGCCCAACGGATCAAATGGGAGGACGAAGATGGACGAACGAGACGAACTTGGTCCAAAGAAGCCCAACGGATCAAATGGGAGGACGAAGATGGACGAACGAGGCGAACTTGGTCCAAAGAAGGCCTAGGGATCAAATGGGAGGACGAAAATGGACGAACGAGACGACTTGGTCCAAAGAAGGCCTACGGACCAAATGGGAGGACGAAGATGGAGGAACGAGGCGAACTTGGTCCAAAGAAGGCCTACGGATCAAATGGGAGGACGAAGATGGACGAACGAGACGAACTTGGTCCAAAGAAGGCCTAGGGATCAAATGGGAGGACGAAGATGGACGAACGAGACGAACTTGGTGCAAAGAAGCCCAACGGATCAAATGGGAGGACAAAAAGGGATGAACGAGACGAACTTGGTCCAAAGAAGGCCTACGGATCAAATGGGTGGACGAAGATGGACGAACGAGACGAACTTGGTCCAAAGAAGGCCTAGGGAACAAATGGGAGGACGAAGATGGACGAACGAGACGAACTTGGTGCAAAGAAGCCCAACGGATCAAATGGGAGGACGAAAAGGGATGAACGAGACGAACTTGGTCCAAAGAAGGCCTACGGATCAAACGGGTGGACGAAGATGGACGAACGAGACGAACTTGGTCCAAGGGAGGCCTAGGGATCTAATGGGAGGACGAAGATGGACGAACGAGACGAACTTGTTCCAAAGAAGGCCTACGGATCAAATGGGAGGACGAAGATGGACGAACGAGACGAATTTGGTGCAAAGAAGCCCAACGGATCAAATGGGAGGACGAAAAGGGATGAACGAGACGAACTTGGTCCAAAGAAGGCCTACGGATCAAATGGGTGGACGAAGATGGACGAACGAGACGAACTTGGTCCAAAGAAGGCCTAGGGAACAAATGGGAGGACGAAGATGGACGAACGAGACGAACTTGGTGCAAAGAAGCCCAACGGATCAAATGGGAGGACGAAAAGGGATGAACGAGACGAACTTGGTCCAAAGAAGGCCTACGGATCAAATGGGTGGACGAAGATGGACGAACGAGACGAACTTGGTCCAAGGAAGGCCTAGGGATCAAATGGGAGGACGAAGATGGACGAACGAGACGAACTTGGTCCAAAGAAGGCCTACGGATCAAATGGGAGGACGAAGATGGAGGAACGAGGCGAACTTGGTCCAAAGAAGGCCTACGGATCAAATGGGAGGACAAAGATGGACGAACGAGACGAACTTGGTCCAAAGAAGGACTAGGGATCAAATGGGAGGATGAAGATGGACGAACGAGAGGAACTTGGTCCAAAGAAGGCCTAGGGAACAAATGGGAGGACGAAGATGAACGAACGAGACGAACTTGGTGCAAAGAAGCCCAACGGATCAAATGGGAGGACGAAGATGGACGAACGAGACGAATTTGGTGCAAAGAAGCCCAACGGATCAAATGGGAGGACGAAAAGGGATGAACGAGACGAACTTGGTCCAAAGAAGGCCTACGGATCAAATGGGTGGACGAAGATGGACGAACGAGACGAACTTGGTCGAAAGAAGGCCTAGGGAACAAATTGGAGGACGAAGATGGACGAACGAGACGAACTTGGTCGAAAGAAGGCCTAGGGAACAAATTGGAGGACGAAGATGGACGAACGAGACGAACTTGGTGCAAAGAAGCCCAACAGATCAAATGGGAGGACGAAAAGGGATGAACGAGACGAACTTGGTCCAAAGAAGGCCTACGGATCAAATGGGTGGACGAAGATGGACGAACGAGACGAACTTGGTCCAAAGAAGGCCTAGGGAACAAATGGGAGGACGAAGATGGACGAACGAGACGAACTTGGTGCAAAGAAGCCCAACGGATCAAATGGGAGGACGGAAAGGGATGAACGAGACGAACTTGGTCCAAAGAAGGCCTACGGATCAAATGGGTGGACGAAGATGGACGAACGAGATGAACTTGGTCCAAGGAAGGCCTAGGGATCAAATGGGAGGACGAAGATGGACGAACGAGACGACTTGGTCCAAAGAAGGCCTACGGACCAAATGGGAGGACGAAGATGGAGGAACGAGGCGAACTTGGTCCAAAGAAGGCCTAGGGATCAAATGGGAGGACGAAGATGGACGAACGAGACTAACTTGGTGCATAGAAGCCCAACGGATCAAATGGGAGGACGAAAAGGGATGAACGAGACGAACTTGGTCCAAAGAAGGCCTACGGATCAAATGGGTGGACGAAGATGGACGAACGAGACGAACTTGGTCCAAAGAAGGCCTAGGGAACAAATGGGAGGACGAAGATGGACGAACGAGACGAACTTGGTGCAAAGAAGCCCAACGGATCAAATGGGAGGACGAAAAGGGATGAACGAGACGAACTTGGTCCAAAGAAGGCCTACGGATCAAATGGGTGGACGAAGATGGACGAACGAGACGAACTTGGTCCAAAGAAGACCTAGGGAACAAATGGGAGGACGAAGATTGACGAACGAGACGAACTTGGTGCAAAGAAGCCCAACGGATCAAATGGGAGGACGAAAAGGGATGAACGAGACGAACTTGGTCCAAAGAAGGCCTACGGATCAAATGGGTGGACGAAGATAGACGAACGAGACGAACTTGGTCCAAAGAAGCCCAACGGATCAAATGGGAGGACGAAGATGGACGAACGAGACGAACTTGGTCCAAAGAAGCCCAACGATCAAATGGGAGGACAAAGATGGACGAACGAGACGAACTTGGTCCAAAGAAGGCCTACGGATCAAATGGGTGGACGAAGATGGACGAACGAGACGAACTTGGTCCAAAGAAGGCCTAGGGAACAAATGGGAGGACGAAGATGGACGGACGAGACGAACTTGGTGCAAAGAAGCCCAACGGATCAAATGGGAGGACGAAAAGGGATGAACGAGACGAACTTGGTCCAAAGAAGGCCTACGGAACAAATGGGTGGACGAAGATGGACGAACGAGACGAACTTGGTCCAAAGAAGGCCCAGGGAACAAATGGGAGGACGAAGATGGACGAACGAGACGAACTTGGTGCAAAGAAGCCCAACGGATCAAATGGGAGGACGAAAAGGGATGAACGAGACGAACTTGGTCCAAAGAAGGCCTACGGATCAAACGGGTGGACGAAGATGGACGAACGAGACGAACTTGGTCCAAGGAAGGCCTAGGGATCTAATGGGAGGACGAAGATGGACGAACGAGACGAACTTGGTCCAAAGAAGGCCTACGGATCAAATGGGAGGACGAAGATGGACGAACGAGACGAATTTGGTGCAAAGAAGCCCAACGGATCAAATGGGAGGACGAAAAGGGATGAACGAGACGAACTTGGTCCAAAGAAGGCCTACGGATCAAATGGGTGGACGAAGATGGACGAACGAGACGAACTTGGTCCAAGGAAGGCCTAGGGATCAAATGGGAGGACCAAGATGGACGAACGAGACGAACTTGGTCCAAAGAAGCCCAACGGATCAAATGGGAGGACGAAGATGGACGAACGAGACGAACTTGGTCCAAAGAAGGCCTACGGATCAAATGGGAGGACGAAGATGGACGAACGAGACGAACTTGGTCCAAAGAAGGACTAGGGATCAAATGGGAGGACGAAGATGGACGAACGAGAGGAACTTGGTCCAAAGAAGGCCTAGGGAACAAATGGGAGGACGAAGATGGACGAACGAGACGAATTTGGTGCAAAGAAGCCCAACGGATCAAGTGGGAGGACGAAAAGGGATGAACGAGACGAACTTGGTCCAAAGAAGGCCTAGGGATCAAATGGGAGGACGAAAAGGGATGAACGAGACGAACTTGGTCCAAAGAAGGCCTACGGATCAAATGCGTGGACGAAGATGGACGAACGAGACGAACTTTGTCCAAAGAAGGCCTAAGGAACAAATGGGAGGACGAAGATGGACGAACGAGACGAACTTGGTGCAAAGATGCACAACGGATCAAATGGGAGGACGAAAAGGGAGGAACGAGACGAACGTGGTCCAAAGAAGGCCTAGGGAACAAATGGGAGGACGAAGATGGACGAACGAGACGAACTTGGTGCAAAGAAGCCCAACGGAACAAATGGGAGGACGAAAAGGGATGAACGAGACGAACTTGGTCCAAAGAAGGCCTACGGATCAAATGGGTGGACGAAGATGGACGAACGAGACGAACTTGGTCCACGGAAGGCCTAGGGATCAAATGGGAGGACGAAGATGGACGAACGAGACGAACTTGGTCCAACGAAGGCCTACGGATCAAATGGGAGGACGAAGATGGACGAACGAGACGAACTTGGTGCAAAGAAGCCCAACGGATCAAATGGGAGGACGAAAAGGGATGAACGAGACGAACTTGGTCCAAAGAAGGCCTACGGATCAAATGGGTGGACGAAGATGGACGAACGAGACGAACTTGGTCCAAGGAAGGCCTAGGGATCAAATGGGAGGACCAAGATGGACGAACGAGACGAACTTGGTCCAAAGAAGCCCAACGATCAAATGGGAGGACAAAGATGGACGAACGAGACGAACTTGGTCCAAAGAAGGACTAGGGATCAAATGGGAGGACGAAGATGGACGAACGAGAGGAACTTGGTCCAAAGAAGGCCTAGGGAACAAATGGGAGGACGAAGATGGACGAACGAGACGAATTTGGTGCAAAGAAGCCCAACGGATCAAATGGGAGGACGAAAAGGGATGAACGAGACGAACTTGGTCCAAAGAAGGCCTACGGATCAAATGGGTGGACGAAGATGGACGAACGAGACGAAATTGGTCCAAAGAAGGCCTACGGACCAAATGGGAGGACGAAGATGGAGGAACGAGGCGAACTTGGTCCAAGGAAGGCCTAGGGATCAAATGGGAGGACGAAGATGGACGAACGAGACGACTTGGTCCAACGAAGGCCTACGGACCAAATGGGAGGACGAAGATGGAGGAACGAGGCGAACTTGGTCCAAAGAAGGCCTAGGGATCAAATGGGAGAACGAAGATGGACGATCGAGACGAACTTGGTCCAAAGAAGGCCTAGGGATCAAATGGGAGGACGAAGATGGACGAACGAGACGAACTTGGTGCATAGAAGCCCAACGGATCAAATGGGAGGACAAAGATGGACGAACGAGACGAACTTGGTCCGAAGAAGGCCTACGGATCAAATGGGTGGACGAAGATGGACGAACGAGACGAACTTGGTGCAAAGAAGCCCAACGGATCAAATGGGAGGACGAAAAGGGATGAACGAGACGAACTTGGTCCAAAGAAGGCCTACGGATCAAATGGGTGGATGAAGATGGACGAACGAGACGAACTTGGTCCAAAGAAGGCCTAGGGAACAAATGGGAGGACGAAGATGGACGAACGAGACGAACTTGGTGCAAAGAAGCCCAACGGATCAAATGGGAGGACGAAAAGGGAGGAACGAGACGAACTTGGTCCAAAGAAGGCCTACGGATCAAATGCGTGGACGAAGATGGACAAACGAGACGAACTTGGTCTAAAGAAGGCCTAGGGAACAAATGGGAGGACGAAGATGGACGAACGAGACGAACTTGGTGCAAAGAAGCCCAACGGATCAAATGGGAGGACGAAAAGGGAGGAACGAGACGAACGTGGTCCAAAGAAGGCCTAGGGAACAAATGGGAGGACGAAGATGGACGAACGAGACGAACTTGGTGCAAAGAAGCCCAACGGATCAAATGGGAGGACGAAAAGGGATGAACGAGACGAACTTGGTCCAAAGAAGGCCTACGGATCAAATGGGTGGACGAAGATGGACGAACGAGACGAACTTGGTCCAAGGAAGGCCTAGGGATCAAATGGGAGGACGAAGATGGACGAACGAGACGAACTTGGTCCAACGAAGGCCTACGGATCAAATGGGAGGACGAAGATGGACGAATGAGACGAACTTGGTGCAACGAAGCCCAACGGATCAAATGGGAGGACGAAAAGGGATGAACGAGACGAACTTGGTCCAAAGAAGGCCTACGGATCAAATGGGTGGACGAAGATGGACGAACGAGACGAACTTGGTCCAAGGAAGGCCTAGGGATCAAATGGGAGGACCAAGATGGACGAACGAGACGAACTTGGTCCAAAGAAGCCCAACGATCAAATGGGAGGACAAAGATGGACGAACGAGACGAACTTGGTCCAAAGAAGGCCTACGGATCAAATGGGTGGACGAAGATGGACGAACGAGACGAACTTGGTCCAAAGAAGGCCGAGGGAACAAATGGGAGGACGAAGATGGACGGACGAGACGAACTTGGTGCAAAGAAGCCCAACGGATCAAATGGGAGGACGAAAAGGGATGAACGAGACGAACTTGGTCCAAAGAAGGCCTACGGATCAAATGGGTGGACGAAGATGGACGAACGAGACGAACTTGGTCCAAAGAAGGCCCAGGGAACAAATGGGAGGACGAAGATGGACGAACGAGACGAACTTGGTGCAAAGAAGCCCAACGGATCAAATGGGAGGACGAAAAGGGATGAACGAGACGAACTTGGTCCAAAGAAGGCCTACGGATCAAACGGGTGGACGAAGATGGACGAACGAGACGAACTTGGTCCAAGGAAGGCCTAGGGATCTAATGGGAGGACGAAGATGGACGAACGAGACGAACTTGTTCCAAAGAAGGCCTACGGATCAAATGGGAGGACGAAGATGGACGAACGAGACGAATTTGGTGCAAAGAAGCCCAACGGATCAAATGGGAGGACGAAAAGGGATGAACGAGACGAACTTGGTCCAAAGAAGGCCTACGGATCAAATGGGTGGACGAAGATGGACGAACGAGACGAACTTGGTCCAAGGAAGGCCTAGGGATCAAATGGGAGGACCAAGATGGACGAACGAGACGAACTTGGTCCAAAGAAGCCCAACGGATCAAATGGGAGGACGAAGATGGACGAACGAGACGAACTTGGTCCAAAGAAGGCCTACGGATCAAATGGGAGGACGAAGATGGACGAACGAGACGAACTTGGTCCAAAGAAGGACTAGGGATCAAATCGGAGGACGAAGATGGACGAACGAGAGGAACTTGGTCCAAAGAAGGCCTAGGGAACAAATGGGAGGACGAAGATGGACGAACGAGACGAATTTGGTGCAAAGAAGCCCAACGGATCAAGTGGGAGGACGAAAAGGGATGAACGAGACGAACTTGGTCCAAAGAAGGCCTAGGGATCAAATGGGAGGACGAAAAGGGATGAACGAGACGAACTTGGTCCAAAGAAGGCCTACGGATCAAATGCGTGGACGAAGATGGACGAACGAGACGAACTTGGTCCAAAGAAGGCCTAAGGAACAAATGGGAGGACGAAGATGGACGAACGAGACGAACTTGGTGCAAAGATGCACAACGGATCAAATGGGAGGACGAAAAGGGAGGAACGAGACGAACGTGGTCCAAAGAAGGCCTAGGGAACAAATGGGAGGACGAAGATGGACGAACGAGACGAACTTGGTGCAAAGAAGCCCAACGGAACAAATGGGAGGACGAAAAGGGATGAACGAGACGAACTTGGTCCAAAGAAGGCCTACGGATCAAATGGGTGGACGAAGATGGACGAACGAGACGAACTTGGTCCACGGAAGGCCTAGGGATCAAATGGGAGGACGAAGATGGACGAACGAGACGAACTTGGTCCAACGAAGGCCTACGGATCAAATGGGAGGACGAAGATGGACGAACGAGACGAACTTGGTGCAAAGAAGCCCAACGGATCAAATGGGAGGACGAAAAGGGATGAACGAGACGAACTTGGTCCAAAGAAGGCCTACGGATCAAATGGGTGGACGAAGATGGACGAACGAGACGAACTTGGTCCAAGGAAGGCCTAGGGATCAAATGGGAGGACCAAGATGGACGAACGAGACGAACTTGGTCCAAAGAAGCCCAACGATCAAATGGGAGGACAAAGATGGACGAACGAGACGAACTTGGTCCAAAGAAGGACTAGGGATCAAATGGGAGGACGAAGATGGACGAACGAGAGGAACTTGGTCCAAAGAAGGCCTAGGGAACAAATGGGAGGACGAAGATGGACGAACGAGACGAATTTGGTGCAAAGAAGCCCAACGGATCAAATGGGAGGACGAAAAGGGATGAACGAGACGAACTTGGTCCAAAGAAGGCCTACGGATCAAATGGGTGGACGAAGATGGACGAACGAGACGAAATTGGTCCAAAGAAGGCCTACGGACCAAATGGGAGGACGAAGATGGAGGAACGAGGCGAACTTGGTCCAAGGAAGGCCTAGGGATCAAATGGGAGGACGAAGATGGACGAACGAGACGACTTGGTCCAACGAAGGCCTACGGACCAAATGGGAGGACGAAGATGGAGGAACGAGGCGAACTTGGTCCAAAGAAGGCCTAGGGATCAAATGGGAGAACGAAGATGGACGAACGAGACGAACTTGGTGCATAGAAGCCCAACGGATCAAATGGGAGGACAAAGATGGACGAACGAGACGAACTTGGTCCGAAGAAGGCCTACGGATCAAATGGGTGGACGAAGATGGACGAACGAGACGAACTTGGTGCAAAGAAGCCCAACGGATCAAATGGGAGGACGAAAAGGGATGAACGAGACGAACTTGGTCCAAAGAAGGCCTACGGATCAAATGGGTGGACGAAGATGGACGAACGAGACGAACTTGGTCCAAAGAAGGCCTAGGGAACAAATGGGAGGACGAAGATGGACGAACGAGACGAACTTGGTGCAAAGAAGCCCAACGGATCAAATGGGAGGACGAAAAGGGAGGAACGAGACGAACTTGGTCCAAAGAAGGCCTACGGATCAAATGGGTGGACGAAGATGGACGAACGAGATGAACTTGGTCCAAGGAAGGCCTAGGGATCAAATGGGAGGACGAAGATGGATGAACGAGACGAACTTGGTCCAAAGAAGGCCTACGGATCAAATGGGAGGACGAAGATGGAGGAACGAGGCGAACTTGGTCCAAAGAAGGCCTACGGATCAAATGGGAGGACGAAAAGGGATGAACGAGACGAACTTGGTCCAAAGAAGGCCTAGGGAACAAATGGGAGGACGAAGATGGACGAACGAGACGAACTTGGTGCAAAGAAGCCCAACGGATCAAATGGGAGGACGAAAAGGGATGAACGAGACGAACATGGTCCAAAGAAGGCCTACGGATCAAATGGGTGGACGAAGATGGACGAACGAGATGAACTTGGTCCAAGGAAGGCCTAGGGATCAAATGGGAGGACGAAGATGGACGAACGAGACGAACTTGGTCCAAAGAAGGCCTACGGATCAAATGGGAGGACGAAGATGGAGGAACGAGGCGAACTTGGTCCAAAGAAGGCCTACGGATCAAATAGGAGGACGAAGATGGACGAACGAGACGAACATGGTGCAAAGAAGCCAAACGGATCAAATGGGAGGACGAAAAGGGATGAACGAGACGAACTTGGTCCAAAGAAGGCCTACGGATCAAATGGGTGGACGAAGATGGACGAACGAGACGAACTTGGTCCAAGGAAGGCCTAGGGATCAAATGGGAGGACGAAGATGGACGAACGAGACGAACTTGGTCCAGAGAAGGCCTACGGATCAAATGGGAGGATGAAGATGGAGGAACGAGGCGAACTTGGTCCACAGAAGGCCTACGGATCAAATGGGAGGACAAAGATGGACGAACGAGACGAACTTGGTCCAAAGAAGGCCTAGGGATCAAATGGGAGGACGAAGATGGACGAACGAGAGGAACTTGGTCCAAAGAAGGCCTAGGGAACAAATGGGAGGACGAAGATGGACGAACGAGACGAACTTGGTGCAAAGAAGCCCAACGGATCAAATGGGAGGACGAAAAGGGATGAACGAGACGAACATGGTCCAAAGAAGGCCTACGGATCAAATGGGTGGACGAAGATGGACGAACGAGATGAACTTGGTCCAAGGAAGGCCTAGGGATCAAATGGGAGGACGAAGATGGACGAACGAGACGAACTTGGTCCAAAGAAGGCCTACGGATCAAATGGGAGGACGAAGATGGAGGAACGAGGCGAACTTGGTCCAAAGAAGGCCTACGGATCAAATGGGAGGACGAAAAGGGATGAACGAGACGAACTTGGTCCAAAGAAGGCCTACGGATCAAATGGGTGGACGAAGATGGATGAACGAGACGAACTTGGTCCAAGGAAGGCCTAGGGATCAAATGGGAGGACGAAGATGGACGAACGAGACGAACTTGGTCCAGAGAAGGCCTACGGATCAAATGGGACGATGAAGATGGAGGAACGAGGCGAACTTGGTCCAAAGAAGGCCTACGGATCAAATGGGAGGACAAAGATGGACGAACGAGATGAACTTGGTCCAAAGAAGGCCTAGGGAACAAATGGGAGGACGAAGATGGACGAACGAGACGAACTTGGTGCAAAGAAGCCCAACGGATCAAATGGGAGGACGAAAAGGGATGAACGAGACGAACTTGGTCCAAAGAAGGCCTACGGATCAAATGGGTGGACGAAGATGGACGAACGAGACGAACTTGGTCCAAAGAAGACCTAGGGAACAAATGGGAGGACGAAGATTGACGAACGAGACGAACTTGGTGCAAAGAAGCCCAACGGATCAAATGGGAGGACGAAAAGGGATGAACGAGACGAACTTGGTCCAAAGAAGGCCTACGGATCAAATGGGTGGACGAAGATGGACGAACGAGACGAACTTGGTCCAAAGAAGGCCTGGGGAACAAATGGGAGGACGAAGATGGACGAACGAGACGAACTTGGTGCAAAGAAGCCCAACGGATCAAATGGGAGGACGAAAAGGGATGAACGAGACGAACTTGGTCCAAAGAAGGCCTACGGATCAAACGGGTGGACGAAGATGGACGAACGAGACGAACTTGGTCCAAGGAAGGCCTAGGGATCTAATGGGAGGACGAAGATGGACGAACGAGACGAACTTGGTCCAAAGAAGGCCTACGGATCAAATGGGAGGACGAAGATGGACGAACGAGACGAATTTGGTGCAAAGAAGCCCAACGGATCAAATGGGAGGACGAAAAGGGATGAACGAGACGAACTTGGTCCAAAGAAGGCCTACGGATCAAATGGGTGGACGAAGATGGACGAACGAGACGAACTTGGTCCAAAGAAGGCCTAGGGAACAAATGGGAGGACGAAGATGGACGAACGAGACGAACTTGGTCCAAAGAAGCCCAACAGATCAAATGGGAGGACGAAAAGGGATGAACGAGACGAACTTGGTCCAAAGAAGGCCTACGGATCAAATGGGTGGACGAAGATGGACGAACGAGACGAACTTGGTCCAAGGAAGGCCTAGGGATCAAATGGGAGGACCAAGATGGACGAACGAGACGAACTTGGTCCAAAGAAGCCCAACGATCAAATGGGAGGACAAAGATGGACGAACGAGACGAACTTGGTCCAAAGAAGGACTAGGGATCAAATGGGAGGACGAAGATGGACGAACGAGAGGAACTTGGTCCAAAGAAGGCCTAGGGAACAAATGGGAGGACGAAGATGGACGAACGAGACGAATTTGGTGCAAAGAAGCCCAACGGATCAAATGGGAGGACGAAAAGGGATGAACGAGACGAACTTGGTCCAAAGAAGGCCTAGGGATCAAATGGGAGGACGAAAAGGGATGAACGAGACGAACTTGGTCCAAAGAAGGCCTACGGATCAAATGCGTGGACGAAGATGGACGAACGAGACGAACTTGGTCCAAAGAAGGCCTAGGGAACAAATGGGAGGACGAAGATGGACGAACGAGACGAACTTGGTGCAAAGAAGCCCAACGGATCAAATGGGAGGACGAAAAGGGAGGAACGAGACGAACGTGGTCCAAAGAAGGCCTAGGGAACAAATGGGAGGACGAAGATGGACGAACGAGACGAACTTGGTGCAAAGAAGCCCAACGGAACAAATGGGAGGACGAAAAGGGATGAACGAGATGAACTTGGTCCAAAGAAGGCCTACGGATCAAATGGGTGGACGAAGATGGACGAACGAGACGAACTTGGTCCAAGGAAGGCCTAGGGATCAAATGGGAGGACGAAGATGGACGAACGAGACGAACTTGGTCCAACGAAGGCCTACGGATCAAATGGGAGGACGAAGATGGACGAACGAGACGAACTTGGTGCAAAGAAGCCCAACGGATCAAATGGGAGGACGAAAAGGGATGAACGAGACGAACATGGTCCAAAGAAGGCCTACGGATCAAATGGGTGGACGAAGATGGACGAACGAGATGAACTTGGTCCAAGGAAGGCCTAGGGATCAAATGGGAGGACGAAGATGGACGAACGAGACGAACTTGGTCCAAAGAAGGCCTACGGATCAAATGGGAGGACGAAGATGGAGGAACGAGGCGAACTTGGTCCAAAGAAGGCCTACGGATCAAATGGGAGGACGAAAAGGGATGAACGAGACGAACTTGGTCCAAAGAAGGCCTACGGATCAAATGGGTGGACGAAGATGGATGAACGAGACGAACTTGGTCCAAGGAAGGCATAGGGATCAAATGGGAGGACGAAGATGGACGAACGAGACGAACTTGGTCCAGAGAAGGCCTACGGATCAAATGGGACGATGAAGATGGAGGAACGAGGCGAACTTGGTCCAAAGAAGGCCTACGGATCAAATGGGAGGACAAAGATGGACGAACGAGATGAACTTGGTCCAAAGAAGGCCTAGGGAACAAATGGGAGGACGAAGATGGACGAACGAGACGAACTTGGTGCAAAGAAGCCCAACGGATCAAATGGGAGGACGAAAAGGGATGAACGAGACGAACTTGGTCCAAAGAAGGCCTACGGATCAAATGGGTGAACGAAGATGGACGAACGAGACGAACTTGGTCCAAAGAAGACCTAGGGAACAAATGGGAGGACGAAGATTGACGAACGAGACGAACTTGGTGCAAAGAAGCCCAACGGATCAAATGGGAGGACGAAAAGGGATGAACGAGACGAACTTGGTCCAAAGAAGGCCTACGGATCAAATGGGTGGACGAAGATGGACGAACGAGACGAACTTGGTCCAAAGAAGGCCTAGGGAACAAATGGGAGGACGAAGATGGACGAACGAGACGAACTTGGTGCAAAGAAGCCCAACGGATCAAATGGGAGGACGAAAAGGGATGAACGAGACGAACTTGGTCCAAAGAAGGCCTACGGATCAAACGGGTGGACGAAGATGGACGAACGAGACGAACTTGGTCCAAGGAAGGCCTAGGGATCTAATGGGAGGACGAAGATGGACGAACGAGACGAACTTGGTCCAAAGAAGGCCTACGGATCAAATGGGAGGACGAAGATGGACGAACGAGACGAATTTGGTGCAAAGAAGCCCAACGGATCAAATGGGAGGACGAAAAGGGATGAACGAGACGAACTTGGTCCAAAGAAGGCCTACGGATCAAATGGGTGGACGAAGATGGACGAACGAGACGAACTTGGTCCAAAGAAGGCCTAGGGAACAAATGGGAGGACGAAGATGGACGAACGAGACGAACTTGGTCCAAAGAAGCCCAACAGATCAAATGGGAGGACGAAAAGGGATGAACGAGACGAACTTGGTCCAAAGAAGGCCTACGGATCAAATGGGTGGACGAAGATGGACGAACGAGACGAACTTGGTCCAAGGAAGGCCTAGGGATCAAATGGGAGGACCAAGATGGACGAACGAGACGAACTTGGTCCAAAGAAGCCCAACGATCAAATGGGAGGACAAAGATGGACGAACGAGACGAACTTGGTCCAAAGAAGGACTAGGGATCAAATGGGAGGACGAAGATGGACGAACGAGAGGAACTTGGTCCAAAGAAGGCCTAGGGAACAAATGGGAGGACGAAGATGGACGAACGAGACGAATTTGGTGCAAAGAAGCCCAACGGATCAAATGGGAGGACGAAAAGGGATGAACGAGACGAACTTGGTCCAAAGAAGGCCTAGGGATCAAATGGGAGGACGAAAAGGGATGAACGAGACGAACTTGGTCCAAAGAAGGCCTACGGATCAAATGCGTGGACGAAGATGGACGAACGAGACGAACTTGGTCCAAAGAAGGCCTAGGGAACAAATGGGAGGACGAAGATGGACGAACGAGACGAACTTGGTGCAAAGAAGCCCAACGGATCAAATGGGAGGACGAAAAGGGAGGAACGAGACGAACGTGGTCCAAAGAAGGCCTAGGGAACAAATGGGAGGACGAAGATGGACGAACGAGACGAACTTGGTGCAAAGAAGCCCAACGGAACAAATGGGAGGACGAAAAGGGATGAACGAGATGAACTTGGTCCAAAGAAGGCCTACGGATCAAATGGGTGGACGAAGATGGACGAACGAGACGAACTTGGTCCAAGGAAGGCCTAGGGATCAAATGGGAGGACGAAGATGGACGAACGAGACGAACTTGGTCCAACGAAGGCCTACGGATCAAATGGGAGGACGAAGATGGACGAACGAGACGAACTTGGTGCAAAGAAGCCCAACGGATCAAATGGGAGGACGAAAAGGGATGAACGAGACGAACTTGGTCCAAAGAAGGCCTACGGATCAAATGGGAGGACGAAGATGGACGATCGAGACGAACTTGGTCCAAAGAAGGCCTAGGGATCAAATGGGAGGACGAAGATGGACGAACGAGACGAACTTGGTGCATAGAAGCCCAACGGATCAAATGGGAGGACAAAGATGGACGAACGAGACGAACTTGGTCCGAAGAAGGCCTACGGATCAAATGGGTGGACGAAGATGGACGAACGAGACGAACTTGGTGCAAAGAAGCGCAACGGATCAAATGGGAGGACGAAAAGGGATGAACGAGACGAACTTGGTCCAAAGAAGGCCTACGGATCAAATGGGTGGACGAAGATGGACGAACGAGACGAACTTGGTCCAAAGAAGGCCTAGGGAACAAATGGGAGGACGAAGATGGACGAACGAGACGAACTTGGTGCAAAGAAGCCCAACGGATCAAATGGGAGGACGAAAAGGGATGAACGAGACGAACTTGGTCCAAAGAAGGCCTACGGATCAAATGGGTGGACGAAGATGGACGAACGAGACGAACTTGGTCCAAAGAAGCCCAACGGATCAAATGGGAGGACGAAGATGGACGAACGAGACGAACTTGGTGCAAAGAAGCCCAACGGATCAAATGGGAGGACGAAAAGGGATGAACGAGACGAACATGGTCCAAAGAAGGCCTACGGATCAAATGGGTGGACGAAGATGGACGAACGAGATGAACTTGGTCCAAGGAAGGCCTAGGGATCAAATGGGAGGACGAAGATGGACGAACGAGACGAACTTGGTCCAAAGAAGGCCTACGGATCAAATGGGAGGACGAAGATGGAGGAACGAGGCGAACTTGGTCCAAAGAAGGCCTACGGATCAAATGGGAGGACGAAAAGGGATGAACGAGACGAACTTGGTCCAAAGAAGGCCTACGGATCAAATGGGTGGACGAAGATGGACGAACGAGACGAACTTGGTCCAAGGAAGGCCTAGGGATCAAATGGGAGGACGAAGATGGACGAACGAGACGAACTTGGTCCAGAGAAGGCCTACGGATCAAATGGGAGGACAAAGATGGACGAACGAGATGAACTTGGTCCAAAGAAGGCCTAGGGAACAAATGGGAGGACGAAGATGGACGAACGAGACGAACTTGGTGCAAAGAAGCCCAACGGATCAAATGGGAGGACGAAAAGGGATGAACGAGACGAACTTGGTCCAAAGAAGGCCTACGGATCAAATGGGTGGACGAAGATGGACGAACGAGACGAACTTGGTCCAAAGAAGACCTAGGGAACAAATGGGAGGACGAAGATTGACGAACGAGACGAACATGGTGCAAAGAAGCCCAACGGATCAAATGGGAGGACGAAAAGGGATGAACGAGACGAACTTGGTCCAAAGAAGGCCTACGGATCAAATGGGTGGACGAAGATGGACGAACGAGACGAACTTGGTCCAAAGAAGGCCTAGGGAACAAATGGGAGGACGAAGATGGACGAACGAGAGGAACTTGGTCCAAAGAAGGCCTAGGGAACAAATGGGAGGACGAAGATCGACGAACGAGACGAATTTGGTGCAAAGAAGCCCAACGGATCAAGTGGGAGGACGAAAAGGGATGAACGAGACGAACTTGGTCCAAAGAAGGCCTACGGATCAAATGGGTGGACGAAGATGGACGAACGAGACGAACTTGGTCCAAGGAAGGCCTAGGGATCAAATGGGAGGACCAAGATGGACGAACGAGACGAACTTGGTCCAAAGAAGCCCAACGATCAAATGGGAGGACAAAGATGGACGAACGAGACGAACTTGGTCCAAAGAAGGCCTAAGGAACAAATGGGAGGACGAAGATGGACGAACGAGACGAACTTAGTCCAAAGAAGGCCTAAGGAACAAATGGGAGGACGAAGATGGACGAACGAGACGAACTTGGTGCAAAGATGCACAACGGATCAAATGGGAGGACGAAAAGGGAGGAACGAGACGAACGTGGTCCAAAGAAGGCCTAGGGAACAAATGGGAGGACGAAGATGGACGAACGAGACGAACTTGGTGCAAAGAAGCCCAACGGAACAAATGGGAGGACGAAAAGGGATGAACGAGACGAACTTGGTCCAAAGAAGGCCTACGGATCAAATGGGTGGACGAAGATGGACGAACGAGACGAACTTGGTCCACGGAAGGCCTAGGGATCAAATGGGAGGACGAAGATGGACGAACGAGACGAACTTGGTCCAACGAAGGCCTACGGATCAAATGGGAGGACGAAGATGGACGAACGAGACGAACTTGGTGCAAAGAAGCCCAACGGATCAAATGGGAGGACGAAAAGGGATGAACGAGACGAACTTGGTCCAAAGAAGGCCTACGGATCAAATGGGTGGACGAAGATGGACGAACGAGACGAACTTGGTCCAAGGAAGGCCTAGGGATCAAATGGGAGGACCAAGATGGACGAACGAGACGAACTTGGTCCAAAGAAGCCCAACGATCAAATGGGAGGACAAAGATGGACGAACGAGACGAACTTGGTCCAAAGAAGGACTAGGGATCAAATGGGAGGACGAAGATGGACGAACGAGAGGAACTTGGTCCAAAGAAGGCCTAGGGAACAAATGGGAGGACGAAGATGGACGAACGAGACGAATTTGGTGCAAAGAAGCCCAACGGATCAAATGGGAGGACGAAAAGGGATGAACGAGACGAACTTGGTCCAAAGAAGGCCTACGGATCAAATGGGTGGACGAAGATGGACGAACGAGACGAAATTGGTCCAAAGAAGGCCTACGGACCAAATGGGAGGACGAAGATGGAGGAACGAGGCGAACTTGGTCCAAGGAAGGCCTAGGGATCAAATGGGAGGACGAAGATGGACGAACGAGACGACTTGGTCCAACGAAGGCCTACGGACCAAATGGGAGGACGAAGATGGAGGAACGAGGCGAACTTGGTCCAAAGAAGGCCTTGGGATCAAATGGGAGGACGAAGATGGACGATCGAGACGAACTTGGTCCAAAGAAGGCCTAGGGATCAAATGGGAGGACGAAGATGGACGAACGAGACGAACTTGGTGCATAGAAGCCCAACGGATCAAATGGGAGGACAAAGATGGACGAACGAGACGAACTTGGTCCGAAGAAGGCCTACGGATCAAATGGGTGGACGAAGATGGACGAACGAGACGAACTTGGTGCAAAGAAGCCCAACGGATCAAATGGGAGGACGAAAAGGGATGAACGAGACGAACTTGGTCCAAAGAAGGCCTACGGATCAAATGGGTGGACGAAGATGGACGAACGAGACGAACTTGGTCCAAAGAAGGCCTAGGGAACAAATGGGAGGACGAAGATGGACGAACGAGACGAACTTGGTGCAAAGAAGCCCAACGGATCAAATGGGAGGACGAAAAGGGAGGAACGAGACGAACTTGGTCCAAAGAAGGCCTACGGATCAAATGGGTGGACGAAGATGGACGAACGAGACGAACTTGGTCCAAAGAAGCCCAACGGATCAAATGGGAGGACGAAGATGGACGAACGAGACGAACTTGGTCCAAAGAAGCCCAACGGATCAAATGGGAGGACGAAGATGGACGAACGAGACGAACTTGGTGCAAAGAAGCCCAACGGATCAAATGGGAGGACGAAAAGGGATGAACGAGACGAACATGGTCCAAAGAAGGCCTACGGATCAAATGGGTGGACGAAGATGGACGAACGAGATGAACTTGGTCCAAGGAAGGCCTAGGGATCAAATGGGAGGACGAAGATGGACGAACGAGACGAACTTGGTCCAAAGAAGGCCTACGGATCAAATGGGAGGACGAAGATGGAGGAACGAGGCGAACTTGGTCCAAAGAAGGCCTACGGATCAAATGGGAGGACGAAAAGGGAGGAACGAGACGAACTTGGTCCAAAGAAGGCCTACGGATCAAATGGGTGGACGAAGATGGACGAACGAGACGAACTTGGTCCAAGGAAGGCCTAGGGATCAAATGGGAGGACGAAGATGGACGAACGAGACGAACTTGGTCCAGAGAAGGCCTACGGATCAAATGGGACGATGAAGATGGAGGAACGAGGCGAACTTGGTCCAAAGAAGGCCTACGGATCAAATGGGAGGACAAAGATGGACGAACGAGATGAACTTGGTCCAAAGAAGGCCTAGGGAACAAATGGGAGGACGAAGATGGACGAACGAGACGAACTTGGTGCAAAGAAGCCCAACGGATCAAATGGGAGGACGAAAAGGGATGAACGAGACGAACTTGGTCCAAAGAAGGCCTACGGATCAAATGGGTGGACGAAGATGGACGAACGAGACGAACTTGGTCCAAAGAAGACCTAGGGAAAAAAATGGGAGGACGAAGATTGACGAACGAGACGAACTTGGTGCAAAGAAGCCCAACGGATCAAATGGGAGGACGAAAAGGGATGAACGAGACGAACTTGGTCCAAAGAAGGCCTACGGATCAAATGGGTGGACGAAGATGGACGAACGAGACGAACTTGGTCCAAAGAAGGCCTAGGGAACAAATGGGAGGACGAAGATGGACGAACGAGACGAACTTGGTGCAAAGAAGCCCAACGGATCAAATGGGAGGACGAAAAGGGATGAACGAGACGAACTTGGTCCAAAGAAGGCCTACGGATCAAACGGGTGGACGAAGATGGACGAACGAGACGAACTTGGTCCAAGGAAGGCCTAGGGATCTAATGGGAGGACGAAGATGGACGAACGAGACGAACTTGGTCCAAAGAAGGCCTACGGATGAAATGGGAGGACGAAGATGGACGAAGATGGACGAACGAGACGAATTTGGTCTACGGATCAAACGGGTGGACAAAGATGGACGAACGAGACGAACTTGGTCCAAGGAAGGCCTAGGGATCTAATGGGAGGACGAAGATGGACGAACGAGACGAACTTGGTCCAAAGAAGGCCTACGGATCAAATGGGAGGACGAAGATGGACGAACGAGACGAATTTGGTGCAAAGAAGCCCAACGGATCAAATGGGAGGACGAAAAGGGATGAACGAGACGAACTTGGTCCAAAGAAGGCCTACGGATCAAATGGGTGGACGAAGATGGACGAACGAGACGAACTTGGTCCAAAGAAGGCCTAGGGAACAAATGGGAGGACGAAGATGGACGAACGAGACGAACTTGGTGCAAAGAAGCCCAACAGATCAAATGGGAGGACGAAAAGGGATGAACGAGACGAACTTGGTCCAAAGAAGGCCTACGGATCAAATGGGTGGACGAAGATGGACAAACGAGACGAACTTGGTCCAAGGAAGGCCTAGGGATCAAATGGGAGGACGAAGATGGACGAACGAGACGAACTTGGTGCAAAGAAGCCCAACGGATCAAATGGGAGGACGAAAAGGGATGAACGAGACGAACTTGGTCCAAAGAAGGCCTACGGATCAAATGGGTGGACGAAGATGGACGAACGAGACGAACTTGGTCCAAGGAAGGCCTAGGGATCTAATGGGAGGACGAAGATGGACGAACGAGACGAACTTGGTCCAAAGAAGGCCTACGGATCAAATGGGAGGACGAAGATGGACGAACGAGACGAATTTGGTGCAAAGAAGCCCAACGGATCAAATGGGAGGACGAAAAGGGATGAACGAGACGAACTTGGTCCAAAGAAGGCCTACGGATCAAATGGGAGGACGAAGATGGACGAACGAGACGAACTTGGTGCAAAGAAGCCCAACGGATCAAATGGGAGGACGAAAAGGGATGAACGAGACGAACTTGGTCCAAAGAAGGCCTACGGATCAAATGGGTGGACGAAGATGGACGAACGAGACGAACTTGGTCCAAAGAAGCCCAACGGATGAAATGGGAGGACGAAGATGGACGAACGAGACGAACTTGGTCCAAAGAAGCCCAACGGATCAAATGGGAGGACGAAGATGGACGAACGAGACGAACTTGGTGCAAAGAAGCCCAACGGATCAAATGGGAGGACGAAAAGGGATGAACGAGACGAACATGGTCCAAAGAAGGCCTACGGATCAAATGGGTGGACGAAGATGGACGAACGAGATGAACTTGGTCCAAGGAAGGCCTAGGGATCAAATGGGAGGACGAAGATGGACGAACGAGACGAACTTGGTCCAAAGAAGGCCTACGGATCAAATGGGAGGACGAAGATGGAGGAACAAGGCGAACTTGGTCCAAAGAAGGCCTACGGATCAAATGGGAGGACGAAGATGGACGAACGAGATGAACTTGGTGCAAAGAAGCCCAACGGATCAAATGGGAGGACGAAAAGGGATGAACGAGACGAACTTGGTCCAAAGAAGGCCTACGGATCAAATGGGTGGACGAAGATGGACGAACGAGACGAACTTGGTTCAAGGAAGGCCTAGGGATCAAATGGGAGGACGAAGATGGACGAACGAGACGAACTTGGTCCAGAGAAGGCCTACGGATCAAATGGGAGGATGAAGATGGAGGAACGAGGCGAACTTGGTCCAAAGAAGGCCTACGGATCAAATGGGAGGACAAAGATGGACGAACGAGATGAACTTGGTCCAAAGAAGGCCTAGGGAACAAATGGGAGGACGAAGATGGACGAACGAGACGAACTTGGTGCAAAGAAGCCCAACGGATCAAATGGGAGGACGAAAAGGGATGAACGAGACGAACTTGGTCCAAAGAAGGCTTACGGATCAAATGGGTGGACGAAGATGGACGAACGAGACGAACTTGGTCCAAAGAAGACCTAGGGAACAAATGGGAGGACGAAGATTGACGAACGAGACGAACTTGGTGCAAAGAAGCCCAACGGATCAAATGGGAGGACGAAAAGGGATGAACGAGACGAACTTGGTCCAAAGAAGGCCTACGGATCAAATGGGTGGACGAAGATGGACGAACGAGACGAACTTGGTCCAAAGAAGGCCTAGGGAACAAATGGGAGGACGAAGATGGACGAACGAGACGAACTTGGTGCAAAGAAGCCCAACGGATCAAATGGGAGGACGAAAAGGGATGAACGAGACGAACTTGGTCCAAAGAAGGCCTACGGATCAAACGGGTGGACAAAGATGGACGAACGAGACGAACTTGGTCCAAGGAAGGCCTAGGGATCTAATGGGAGGACGAAGATGGACGAACGAGACGAACTTGGTCCAAAGAAGGCCTACGGATCAAATGGGAGGACGAAGATGGACGAACGAGACGAATTTGGTGCAAAGAAGCCCAACGGATCAAATGGGAGGACGAAAAGGGATGAACGAGACGAACTTGGTCCAAAGAAGGCCTACGGATCAAATGGGTGGACGAAGATGGACGAACGAGACGAACTTGGTCCAAAGAAGGCCTAGGGAACAAATGGGAGGACGAAGATGGACGAACGAGACGAACTTGGTGCAAAGAAGCCCAACAGATCAAATGGGAGGACGAAAAGGGATGAACGAGACGAACTTGGTCCAAAGAAGGCCTACGGATCAAATGGGTGGACGAAGATGGACAAACGAGACGAACTTGGTCCAAGGAAGGCCTAGGGATCAAATGGGAGGACGAAGATGGACGAACGAGACGAACTTGGTGCAAAGAAGCCCAACGGATCAAATGGGAGGACGAAAAGGGATGAACGAGACGAACTTGGTCCAAAGAAGGCCTACGGATCAAATGGGTGGACGAAGATGGACGAACGAGACGAACTTGGTCCAAGGAAGGCCTAGGGATCTAATGGGAGGACGAAGATGGACGAACGAGACGAACTTGGTCCAAAGAAGGCCTACGGATCAAATGGGAGGACGAAGATGGACGAACGAGACGAATTTGGTGCAAAGAAGCCCAACGGATCAAATGGGAGGACGAAAAGGGATGAACGAGACGAACTTGGTCCAAAGAAGGCCTACGGATCAAATGGGAGGACGAAGATGGACGAACGAGACGAACTTGGTGCAAAGAAGCCCAACGGATCAAATGGGAGGATGAAAAGGGATGAACGAGACGAACTTGGTCCAAAGAAGGCCTACGGATCAAATGGGTGGACGAAGATGGACGAACGAGACGAACTTGGTCCAAAGAAGCCCAACGGATCAAATGGGAGGACGAAGATGGACGAACGAGACGAACTTGGTCCAAAGAAGCCCAACGGATCAAATGGGAGGACGAAGATGGACGAACGAGACGAACTTGGTGCAAAGAAGCCCAACGGATCAAATGGGAGGACGAAAAGGGATGAACGAGACGAACATGGTCCAAAGAAGGCCTACGGATCAAATGGGTGGACGAAGATGGACGAACGAGAGGAACTTGGTCCAAGGAAGGCCTAGGGATCAAATGGGAGGACGAAGATGGACGAACGAGACGAACTTGGTCCAAAGAAGGCCTACGGATCAAATGGGAGGACGAAGATGGAGGAACAAGGCGAACTTGGTCCAAAGAAGGCCTACGGATCAAATGGGAGGACGAAAATGGACGAACGAGACGAACTTGGTGCAAAGAAGCCCAACGGATCAAATGGGAGGACGAAAAGGGATGAACGAGACGAACTTGGTCCAAAGAAGGCCTACGGATCAAATGGGTGGACGAAGATGGACGAACGAGACGAACTTGGTCCAAGGAAGGCCTAGGGATCAAATGGGAGGACGAAGATGGACGAACGAGACGAACTTGGTCCAGAGAAGGCCTACGGATCAAATGGGAGGATGAAGATGGAGGAACGAGGCGAACTTGGTCCAAAGAAGGCCTACGGATCAAATGGGAGGACAAAGATGGACGAACGAGATGAACTTGGTCCAAAGAAGGCCTAGGGAACAAATGGGAGGACGAAGATGGACGAACGAGACGAACTTGGTGCAAAGAAGCCCAACGGATCAAATGGGAGGACGAAAAGGGATGAACGAGACGAACTTGGTCCAAAGAAGGCCTACGGATCAAATGGGTGGACGAAGATGGACGAACGAGACGAACTTGGTCCAAAGAAGACCTAGGGAACAAATGGGAGGACGAAGATTGACGAACGAGACGAACTTGGTGCAAAGAAGCCCAACGGATCAAATGGGAGGACGAAAAGGGATGAACGAGACGAACTTGGTCCAAAGAAGGCCTACGGATCAAATGGGTGGACGAAGATGGACGAACGAGACGAACTTGGTCCAAAGAAGGCCTAGGGAACAAATGGGAGGACGAAGATGGACGAACTTGGTGCAAAGACGCCCAACGGATCAAATGGGAGGACGAAAAGGGATGAACGAGACGAACTTGGTCCAAAGAAGGCCTACGGATCAAACGGGTGGACAAAGATGGACGAACGAGACGAACTTGGTCCAAGGAAGGCCTAGGGATCTAATGGGAGGACGAAGATGGACGAACGAGACGAACTTGGTCCAAAGAAGGCCTACGGATCAAATGGGAGGACGAAGATGGACGAACGAGACGAATTTGGTGCAAAGAAGCCCAACGGATCAAATGGGAGGACGAAAAGGGATGAACGAGACGAACTTGGTCCAAAGAAGGCCTACGGATCAAATGGGTGGACGAAGATGGACGAACGAGACGAACTTGGTCCAAAGAAGGCCTAGGGAACAAATGGGAGGACGAAGATGGACGAACGAGACGAACTTGGTGCAAAGAAGCCCAACAGATCAAATGGGAGGACGAAAAGGGATGAACGAGACGAACTTGGTCCAAAGAAGGCCTACGGATCAAATGGGTGGACGAAGATGGACAAACGAGACGAACTTGGTCCAAGGAAGGCCTAGGGATCAAATGGGAGGACGAAGATGGACGAACGAGACGAACTTGGTGCAAAGAAGCCCAACGGATCAAATGGGAGGACGAAAAGGGATGAACGAGACGAACTTGGTCCAAAGAAGGCCTACGGATCAAATGGGTGGACGAAGATGGACGAACGAGACGAACTTGGTCCAAGGAAGGCCTAGGGATCTAATGGGAGGACGAAGATGGACGAACGAGACGAACTTGGTCCAAAGAAGGCCTACGGATCAAATGGGAGGACGAAGATGGACGAACGAGACGAATTTGGTGCAAAGAAGCCCAACGGATCAAATGGGAGGACGAAAAGGGATGAACGAGACGAACTTGGTCCAAAGAAGGCCTAGGGATCAAATGGGTGGACGAAGATGGACGAACGAGACGAACTTGGTCCAAGGAAGGCCTAGGGATCAAATGGGAGGACGAAGATGGACGAACGAGACGAACTTCGTCCAAAGAAGGCCTACGGATCAAATGGGAGGACGAAGATGGAGGAACGAGGCGAACTTGGTCCAAAGAAGGCCTACGGATCAAATGGGAGGACGAAGATGGACGAACGAGACGAACTTGGTGCAAAGAAGCCCAACGGATCAAATGGGAGGACGAAAAGGGATAAACGAGACGAACTTGGTCCAAAGAAGGCCTACGGATCAAATGGGTGGACGAAGATGGACGAACGAGACGAACTTGGTCCAAGGAAGGCCTAGGGATCAAATGGGAGGACGAAGATGGACGAACGAGACGAACTTGGTCCAGAGAAGGCCTACGGATCAAATGGGAGGATGAAGATGGAGGAACGAGGCGAACTTGGTCCAAAGAAGGCCTACGGATCAAATGGGAGGACAAAGATGGACGAACGAGACGAACTTGGTCCAAAGAAGGCCTAGGGATCAAATGGGAGGACGAAGATGGACGAACGAGAGGAACTTAGTCCAAAGAAGGCCTAGGGAACAAATGGGAGGACGAAGATGGACGAACATGGTGCAAAGAAGCCCAACGGATCAAATGGGAGGACGAAAAGGGATGAACGAGACGAACTTGTCCAAAGAAGCCCAACGGATCAAATGGGAGGACGAAGATGGACGAACGAGACGAACTTGGTCCAAAGAAGCCCAACGGATCAAATGGGAGGACGAAGATGGACGAACGAGGCGAACTTGGTCCAAAGAAGGCCTAGGGATCAAATGGGAGGACGAAAATGGACGAACGAGACGACTTGGTCCAAAGAAGGCCTACGGACCAAATGGGAGGACGAAGATGGAGGAACGAGGCGAACTTGGTCCAAAGAAGGCCTACGGATCAAATGGGAGGACGAAGATGGACGAACGAGACGAACTTGGTCCAAAGAAGGCCTAGGGATCAAATGGGAGGACGAAGATGGACGAACGAGACGAACTTGGTGCAAAGAAGCCCAACGGATCAAATGGGAGGACAAAAAGGGATGAACGAGACGAACTTGGTCCAAAGAAGGCCTACGGATCAAATGGGTGGACGAAGATGGACGAACGAGACGAACTTGGTCCAAAGAAGGCCTAGGGAACAAATGGGAGGACGAAGATGGACGAACGAGACGAACTTGGTGCAAAGAAGCCCAACGGATCAAATGGGAGGACGAAAAGGGATGAACGAGACGAACTTGGTCCAAAGAAGGCCTACGGATCAAACGGGTGGACGAAGATGGACGAACGAGACGAACTTGGTCCAAGGAAGGCCTAGGGATCTAATGGGAGGACGAAGATGGACGAACGAGACAACTTGGTCCAAAGAAGGCCTACGGATCAAATGGGAGGACGAAGATGGACGAACGAGACGAATTTGGTGCAAAGAAGCCCAACGGATCAAATGGGAGGACGAAAAGGGATGAACGAGACGAACTTGGTCCAAAGAAGGCCTACGGATCAAATGGGTGGACGAAGATGGACGAACGAGACGAACTTGGTCCAAAGAAGGCCTAGGGAACAAATGGGAGGACGAAGATGGACGAACGAGACGAACTTGGTGCAAAGAAGCCCAACGGATCAAATGGGAGGACGAAAAGGGATGAACGAGACGAACTTGGTCCAAAGAAGGCCTATGGATCACATGGGAGGACGAAGATGGACGAACGAGACGAACTTGGTCCAAAGAAGGCCTAGGGAACAAATGGGAGGACGAAGATGGACGAACGAGACGAACTTGGTGCAAAGAAGCCCAACAGATCAAATGGGAGGACGAAAAGGGATGAACGAGACGAACTTGGTCCAAAGAAGGCCTACGGATCAAATGGGTGGACGAAGATGGACGTACGAGACGAACTTGGTCCAAGGAAGGCCTAGGGATCAAATGGGAGGACGAAGATGGACGAACGAGACGAACTTGGTGCAAAGAAGCCCAACGGATCAAATGGGAGGACGAAAAGGGATGAACGAGACGAACTTGGTCCAAAGAAGGCCTATGGATCAAATGGGTGGACGAAGATGGACGAACGAGACGAACTTGGTCCAAGGAAGGCCTAGGGATCTAATGGGAGGACGAAGATGGACGAACGAGCGAACTTGGTCCAAAGAAGGCCTACGGATCAAATGGGAGGACGAAGATGGACGAACGAGACGAATTTGGTGCAAAGAAGCCCAACGGATCAAATGGGAGGACGAAAAGGGATGAACGAGACGAACTTGGTCCAAAGAAGGCCTAGGGATCAAATGGGAGGACGAAGATGGACGAACGAGACGAAATTGGTGCAAAGAAGCCCAACGGATCAAATGGGAGGACGAAAAGGAATGAACGAGACGAACATGGTCCAAAGAAGGCCTACGGATCAAATGGGTGGACGAAGATGGACGAACGAGACGAACTTGGTCCAAGGAAGGCCTAGGGATCAAATGGGAGGACGAAGATGGACGAACGAGACGAACTTGGTCCAAAGAAGGCCTACGGATCAAATGGGAGGACGAAGATGGAGGAACGAGGCGAACTTGGTCCAAAGAAGGCCTACGGATCAAATGGGAGGACGAAGATGGACGAACGAGACGAACTTGGTGCAAAGAAGCCCAACGGATCAAATGGGAGGACGAAAAGGGATGAACGAGACGAACTTGGTCCAAAGAAGGCCTACGGATCAAATGGGTGGACGAAGATGGACGAACGAGACGAACTTGGTCCAAGGAAGGCCTAGGGATCAAATGGGAGGACGAAGATGGACGAACGAGACGACTTGGTCCAAAGAAGGCCTACGGACCAAATGGGAGGACGAAGATGGAGGAACGAGGCGAACTTGGTCCAAAGAAGGCCTACGGATCAAATGGGAGGACGAAGATGGACGAACGAGACGAACTTGGTCCAAAGAAGGCCTAGGGATCAAATGGGAGGACGAAGATGGACGAACGAGACGAACTTGGTGCAAAGAAGCCCAACGGATCAAATGGGAGGACAAAAAGGGATGAACGAGACGAACTTGGTCCAAAGAAGGCCTACGGATCAAATGGGTGGACGAAGATGGACGAACGAGACGAACTTGGTCCAAAGAAGGCCTAGGGAACAAATGGGAGGACGAAGATGGACGAAAGAGACGAACTTGGTGCAAAGAAGCCCAACGGATCAAATGGGAGGACGAAAAGGGATGAACGAGACGAACTTGGTCCAAAGAAGGCCTACGGATCAAACGGGTGGACGAAGATGGACGAACGAGACGAACTTGGTCCAAGGAAGGCCTAGGGATCTAATGGGAGGACGAAGATGGACGAACGAGACGAACTTGGTCCAAAGAAGGCCTACGGATCAAATGGGAGGACGAAGATGGACGAACGAGACGAATTTGGTGCAAAGAAGCCCAACGGATCAAATGGGAGGACGAAAAGGGACGAACGAGACGAACTTGGTCCAAAGAAGGCCTACGGATCAAATGGGTGGACGAAGATGGACGAACGAGACGAACTTGGTCCAAAGAAGGCCTACGGATCAAATGGGAGGACAAAGATGGACGAACGAGACGAACTTGGTCCAAAGAAGGACTAGGGATCAAATGGGAGGATGAAGATGGACGAACGAGAGGAACTTGGTCCAAAGAAGGCCTAGGGAACAAATGGGAGGACGAAGATGGACGAACGAGACGAACTTGGTGCAAAGAAGCCCAACGGATCAAATGGGAGGACGAAAAGGGATGAACGAGACGAACTTGGTCCAAAGAAGGCCTACGGATCAAATGGGAGGACGAAGATGGAGGAACGAGGCGAACTTGGTCCAAAGAAGGCCTACGGATCAAATGGGAGGACAAAGATGGACGAACGAGACGAACTTGGTCCAAAGAAGGACTAGGGATCAAATGGGAGGATGAAGATGGACGAACGAGAGGAACTTGGTCCAAAGAAGGCCTAGGGAACAAATGGGAGGACGAAGATGGACGAACGAGACGAACTTGGTGCAAAGAAGCCCAACGGATCAAATGGGAGGACGAAGATGGACGAACGAGACGAATTTGGTGCAAAGAAACCCAACGGATCAAATGGGAGGACGAAAAGGGATGAACGAGACGAACTTGGTGCAAAGAAGCCCAACGGATCAAATGGGAGGACGAAAAGGGATGAACGAGACGAACTTGGTCCAAAGAAGGCCTACGGATCAAATGGGTGGACGAAGATGGACGAACGAGACGAACTTGGTGCAAAGAAGCCCAACAGATCAAATGGGAGGACGAAAAGGGATGAACGAGACGAACTTGGTCCAAAGAAGGCCTACGGATCAAATGGGTGGACGAAGATGGACGAACGAGACGAACTTGGTCCAAAGAAGGCCTAGGGAACAAATGGGAGGACGAAGATGGACGAACGAGACGAACTTGGTGCAAAGAAGCCCAACGGATCAAATGGGAGGACGAAAAGGGATGAACGAGACGAACTTGGTCCAAAGAAGGCCTACGGATCAAATGGGTGGACGAAGATGGACGAACGAGATGAACTTGGTCCAAGGAAGGCCTAGGGATCAAATGGGAGGACGAAGATGGACGAACGAGACGACTTGGTCCAAAGAAGGCCTACGGACCAAATGGGAGGACGAAGATGGAGGAACGACGCGAACTTGGTCCAAAGAAGGCCTAGGGATCAAATGGGAGGACGAAGATGGACGATCGAGACGAACTTGGTCCAAAGAAGGCCTAGGGATCAAATGGGAGGACGAAGATGGACGAACGAGACGAACTTGGTGCATAGAAGCCCAACGGATCAAATGGGAGGACGAAAAGGGATGAACGAGACGAACTTGGTCCAAAGAAGGCCTACGGATCAAATGGGTGGACGAAGATGGACGAACGAGACGAACTTGGTCCAAAGAAGGCCTAGGGAACAAATGGGAGGACGAAGATGGACGAACGAGACGAACTTGGTGCAAAGAAGCCCAACGGATCAAATGGGAGGACGAAAAGGGATGAACGAGACGAACTTGGTCCAAAGAAGGCCTACGGATCAAATGGGTGGATGAAGATGGACGAACGAGACGAACTTCGTCCAAAGAAGCCCAACGGATCAAATGGGAGGACGAAGATGGACGAACGAGACGAACTTGGTCCAAAGAAGCCCAACGGATCAAATGGGAGGACGAAGATGGACGAACGAGACGAACTTTGTCCAAAGAAGCCCAACGGATCAAATGGGAGGACGAAGATGGACGAACGAGGCGAACTTGGTCCAAAGAAGGCCTAGGGATCAAATGGGAGGACGAAGATGGACGAACGAGACGAACTTGGTCCAAAGAAGGCCTACGGACCAAATGGGAGGACGAAGATGGAGGAACGAGGCGAACTTGGTCCAAAGAAGGCCTAGGGATCAAATGGGAGGACGAAGATGGAGGAACGAGACGAACTTGGTCCAAAGAAGGCCTAGGGATCAAATGGGAGGACGAAGATGGACGAACGAGACGAACTTGGTTCAAAGAAGCCCAACGAATCAAATGGGAGGACGAAAAGGGATGAACGAGACGAACTTGGTCCAAAGAAGGCCTAGGGATCAAATGGGAGGACGAAGATGGACGAACGAGACGAACTTGGTCCAAGGAAGGCTTAGGGATCAAATGGGAGGACCAAGATGGACGAACGAGACGAACTTGGTCCAAAGAAGCCCAACGGATCAAATGGGAGGACGAAGATGGACGAACGAGACGAACTTGGTCCAAAGAAGGCCTACGGATCAAATGGGAGGACAAAGATGGACGAACGAGACGAACTTGGTCCAAAGAAGGACTAGGGATCAAATGGGAGGACGAAGATGGACGAACGAGAGGAACTTGGTCCAAAGAAGGCCTAGGGAACAAATGGGAGGTCGAAGATGGACGAACGAGACGAACTTGGTGCAAAGAAGCCCTAGGGATCAAATGGGAGGACGAAAAGGGATGAACGAGACGAACTTGGTCCAAAGAAGGCCTACGGATCAAATGGGTGGACGAAGATGGACGAACGAGATGAACTTGGTCCAAGGAAGGCCTAGGGATCAAATGGGAGGACGAAGATGGACGAACGAGACGACTTGGTCCAAAGAAGGCCTACGGACCAAATGGGAGGACGAAGATGGAGGAACGAGGCGAACTTGGTCCAAAGAAGGCCTAGGGATCAAATGGGAGGACGAAGATGGACGATCGAGACGAACTTGGTCCATAGAAGGCCTAGGGATCAAATGGGAGGACGAAGATGGACGAACGAGACGAACTTGGTGCATAGAAGCCCAACGGATCAAATGGGAGGACGAAAAGGGATGAACGAGACGAACTTGGTCCAAAGAAGGCCTACGGATCAAATGGGTGGACGAAGATGGACGAACGAGACGAACTTGGTCCAAAGAAGGCCTAGGGAACAAATGGGAGGACGACGATGGACGAACGAGACGAACTTGGTGCAAAGAAGCCCAACGGATCAAATGGGAGGACGAAAAGGGATGAACGAGACGAACTTGGTCCAAAGAAGGCCTACGGATCAAATGGGTGGACGAAGATGGACGAACGAGACGAACTTGGTCCAAAGAAGCCCAACGGATCAAATGGGAGGACGAAGGTGGACGAACGAGACGAACTTGGTCCAAAGAAGCCCAACGGATCAAATGGGTGGACGAAGATGGACGAACGAGACGAACTTGGTCCAAAGAAGCCCAACGGATCAAATGGGAGGACGAAGATGGATGAACGAGGCGAACTTGGTCCAAAGAAGGCCTAGGGATCAAATGGGAGGACGAAGATGGACGAACGAGACGAACTTGGTCCAAAGAAGGCCTACGGACCAAATGGGAGGTCGAAGATGGAGGAACAAGGCGAACTTGGTCCAAAGAAGGCCTAGGGATCAAATGGGAGGACGAAGATGTAGGAACGAGACGAACTTGGTCCAAAGAAGGCCTAGGGATCAAATGGGAGGACGAAGAGGGACGAACGAGACGAACTTGGTCCAAAGAAGCCCAACGGATCAAATGGGAGGACGAAGACGGACGAACGAGACGAACTTGGTCCAAAGAAGCCCAACGCATCAAATGGGAGGACGAAGATGGACGAACGAGACGAACTTGGTGCAAAGAAGCCCAACGGATCAAATGGGAGGACGAAGATGGACGAACGAGGCGAACTTGGTCCAAAGAAGGCCTAGGGATCAAATGGGAGGACGAATATGGACGAAAGAGACGAACTTGGTCCAAAGAAGGCCTACGGACCAAATGGGAGGACGAAGATGGGACCGAGACGACTTGTCAAAGAACTTGGGTCAAATGCAGGACGAAAGAGGACGAAAGGACGAACGAGACGCCTCACCACGGATCAAATGGGAGGATCGAGGGATGACCGACGTCAAAGAAGGCCTACGACAAATGTGGACGAAGATGGACGAACGAGACGAACTTGGTCCAAAGAAGGCCTAGGGAACAAATGGGAGGACGAAGATGGACGAACGAGACGAACTTGGTGCAAAGAAGCCCAACGGATCAAATGGGAGGACGAAAAGGGATGAACGAGACGAACTTGGTCCAAAGAAGGCCTACGGATCAAATGGGTGGACGAAGATGGACGAACGAGACGAACTTGGTCCAAGGAAGGCCTAGGGATCAAATGGGAGGACGAAGATGGACGAACGAGACGAACTTGGTCCAACGAAGGCCTACGGATCAAATGGGAGGACGAAGATGGACGAACGAGACGAACTTGGTGCAAAGAAGCCCAACGGATCAAATGGGAGGACGAAAAGGGATGAACGAGACGAACTTGGTCTAAAGAAGGCCTACGGATCAAATGGGTGGACGAAGATGGACGAACGAGACGAACTTGGTCCAAGGAAGGCTTAGGGATCAAATGGGAGGACCAAGATGGATGAACGAGACGAACTTGGTCCAAAGAAGCCCAACGGATCAAATGGGAGGACGAAGATGGACGAACGAGACGAACTTGGTCCAAAGAAGGCCTACGGATCAAATGGGAGGACAAAGATGGACGAACGAGACGAACTTGGTCCAAAGAAGGACTAGGGATCAAATGGGAGGACGAAGATGGACGAACGAGAGGAACTTGGTCCAAAGAAGGCCTAGGGAACAAATGGGAGGACGAAGATGGACGAACGAGACGAACTTGGTGCAAAGAAGCCCAACGGATCAAATGGGAGGACGAAAAGGGATGAACGAGACGAACTTGGTCCAAAGAAGGCCTACGGATCAAATGGGTGGACGAAGATGGACGAACGAGACGAAATTGGTCCAAAGAAGGCCTACGGACCAAATGGGAGGACGAAGATGGAGGAACGAGGCGAACTTGGTCCAAGGAAGGCCTAGGGATCAAATGGGAGGACGAAGATGGACGAACGAGACGACTTGGTCCAACGAAGGCCTACGGACCAAATGGAAGGACGAAGATGGAGGAACGAGGCGAACTTGGTCCAAAGAAGGCCTAGGGATCAAATGGGAGGACGAAGATGGACGATCGAGACGAACTTGGTCCAAAGAAGGCCTAGGGATCAAATGGGAGGACGAAGATGGACGAACGAGACGAACTTGGTGCATAGAAGCCCAACGGATCAAATGGGAGGACAAAGATGGACGAACGAGACGAACTTGGTCCGAAGAAGGCCTACGGATCAAATGGGTGGACGAAGATGGACGAACGAGACGAACTTGGTCCAAAGAAGGCCTAGGGAACAAATGGGAGGACGAAGATGGACGAACGAGACGAACTTGGTGCAAAGAAGCCCAACGGATCAAATGGGAGGACGAAAAGGGATGAAGGAGACGAACATGGTCCAAAGAAGGCCTACGGATCAGATGGGTGGACGAAGATGGACGAACGAGACGAACTTGGTCCAAAGAAGGCCTAGGGAACAAATGGGAGGACGAATATGGACGAACGAGATGAACTTGGTGCAAAGAAGCCCAACAGATCAAATGGGAGGACGAAAAGGGATGAACGAGACGAACTTGGTCCAAAGAAGCCCAACGGATCAAATGGGTGGACGAAGATGGACGAACGAGACGAACTTGGTCCAAAGAAGCCCAACGGATCAAATGGGAGGACGAAGATGGACGAACGAGGCGAACTTGGTCCAAAGAAGGCCTAGGGATCAAATGGGAGGACGAAGATGGACGAACGAGACGAACTTGGTCCAAAGAAGGCCTACAGACCAAATGGGAGGTCGAAGATGGAGGAACAAGGCGAACTTGGTCCAAAGAAGGCCTAGGGATCAAATGGGAGGACGAAGATGGAGGAACGAGACGAACTTGGTCCAAAGAAGGCCTAGGGATCAAATGGGAGGACGAAGATGGACGAACGAGACGAACTTGGTCCAAAGAAGCCCAACGGATCAAATGGGAGGACGAAGACGGACGAACGAGACGAACTTGGTCCAAAGAAGCCCAACGCATCAAATGGGAGGACGAAGATGGACGAACGAGACGAACTTGGTCCAAAGAAGCCCAACGGATCAAATGGGAGGACGAAGATGGACGAACGAGGCGAACTTGGTCCAAAGAAGGCCTAGGGATCAAATCGGAGGACGAAGATGGACGAAAGAGACGAACTTGGTCCAAAGAAGGCCTACGGACCAAATGGGAGGACGAAGATGAACGAACGAGACGAACTTGGTCCAAAGAAGGCCTAGGGATCAAATGGGAGGACGAAGATGGACGAACGAGACGAACTTGGTGCAAAGAAGCCCAACGGATCAAATGGGAGGACGAAAAGGGATGAACGAGACGAACGTGGTCCAAAGAAGGCCTACGGATCAAATGGGTGGACGAAGATGGACGAACGAGACGAACTTGGTCCAAAGAAGGCCTAGGGAACAAATGGGAGGACGAAGATGGACGAACGAGACGAACTTGGTGCAAAGAAGCCCAACGGATCAAATGGGAGGACGAAAAGGGATGAACGAGACGAACTTGGTCCAAAGAAGGCCTACGGATCAAATGGGTGGACGAAGATGGACGAACGAGACGAACTTGGTCCAAGGAAGGCCTAGGGATCAAATGGGAGGACGAAGATGGACGAACGAGACGAACTTGGTCCAACGAAGGCCTACGGATCAAATGGGAGGACAAAGATGGACGAACGAGACGAACTTGGTGCAAAGAAGCCCAACGGATCAAATGGGAGGACGAAAAGGGATGAACGAGACGAACTTGGTCCAAAGAAGGCCTACGGATCAAATGGGTGGACGAAGATGGACGAACGAGACGAACTTGGTCCAAGGAAGGCTTAGGGATCAAATGGGAGGACCAAGATGGACGAACGAGACGAACTTGGTCCAAAGAAGCCCAACGGATCAAATGGGAGGACGAAGATGGACGAACGAGACGAACTTGGTCCAAAGAAGGCCTACGGATCAAATGGGAGGACAAAGATGGACGAACGAGACGAACTTGGTCCAAAGAAGGACTAGGGATCAAATGGGAGGACGAAGATGGACGAACGAGAGGAACTTGGTCCAAAGAAGGCCTAGGGAACAAATGGGAGGTCGAAGATGGACGAACGAGACGAACTTGGTGCAAAGAAGCCCAACGGATCAAATGGGAGGACGAAAAGGGAGGAACGAGATGAACGTGGTCCAAAGAAGGCCTACGGATCAAATGGGTGGACGAAGATGGACGAACGAGACGAACTTGGTCCAAGGAAGGCTTAGGGATCAAATGGGAGGACCAAGATGGACGAACGAGACGAACTTGGTCCAAAGAAGCCCAACGGATCAAATGGGAGGACGAAGATGGACGAACGAGACGAACTTGGTCCAAAGAAGGCCTACGGATCAAATGGGAGGACAAAGATGGACGAACGAGACGAACTTGGTCCAAAGAAGGACTAGGGATCAAATGGGAGGACGAAGATGCACGAACGAGAGGAACTTGGTCCAAAGAAGGCCTAGGGAACAAATGGGAGGACGAAGATGGACGAACGAGACGAACTTGGTGCAAAGAAGCCCAACGGATCAAATGGGAGGACGAAAAGGGATGAACGAGACGAACTTGGTCCAAAGAAGGCCTACGGATCAAATGGGTGGACGAAGATGGACGAACGAGACGAAATTGGTCCAAAGAAGGCCTACGGACCAAATGGGAGGACGAAGATGGAGGAACGAGGCGAACTTGGTCCAAGGAAGGCCTAGGGATCAAATGGGAGGACGAAGATGGACGAACGAGACGACTTGGTCCAACGAAGGCCTACGGACCAAATGGAAGGACGAAGATGGAGGAACGAGGCGAACTTGGTCCAAAGAAGGCCTAGGGATCAAATGGGAGGACGAAGATGGACGATCGAGACGAACTTGGTCCAAAGAAGGCCTAGGGATCAAATGGGAGGACGAAGATGGACGAACGAGACGAACTTGGTGCATAGAAGCCCAACGGATCAAATGGGAGGACAAAGATGGACGAACGAGACGAACTTGGTCCGAAGAATGCCTACGGATCAAATGGGTGGACGAAGATGGACGAACGAGACGAACTTGGTCCAAAGAAGGCCTAGGGAACAAATGGGAGGACGATGATGGACAAACGAGACGAACTTGGTGCAAAGAAGCCCAACGGATCAAATGGGAGGACGAAAAGGGATGAACGAGACGAACTTGGTCCAAAGAAGGCCTACGGATCAAATGGGTGGACGAAGATGGACGAACGAGACGAACTTGGTCCAAAGAAGGCCTAGGGAACAAATGGGAGGACGAAGATGGACGAACGAGACGAACTTGGTGCAAAGAAGCCCAACAGATCAAATGGGAGGACGAAAAGGGATGAACGAGACGAACTTGGTCCAAAGAAGGCCTACGGATCAAATGGGTGGACGAAGATGGACGAACGAGACGAACTTGGTCCAAAGAAGGCCTAGGGAACAAATGGAAGGACGAAGATGGACGAACGAGACGAACTTGGTGCAAAGAAGCCCAACGGATCAAATGGGAGGAAGAAAAGGGATGAACGAGACGAACTTGGTCCAAAGAAGGCCTACGGATCAAATGGGTGGACGAAGATGGACGAACGAGACGAACTTGGTCCAAGGAAGGCCTAGGGATCAAATGGGAGGACGAAGATGGACGAACGAGACGAACTTGGTCCAACGAAGGCCTACGGATCAAATGGGAGGACGAAGATGGAAGAACGAGACGAACTTGGTGCAAAGAAGCCCAACGGATCAAATGGGAGGACGAAAAGGGATGAACGAGACGAACTTGGTCCAAAGAAGCCCAACGGATCAAATGGGAGGACGAAGACGGACGAACGAGACGAACTTGGTCCAAAGAAGCCCAACGCATCAAATGGGAGGACGAAGATGGACGAACGAGACGAACTTGGTCCAAAGAAGCCCAACGGATCAAATGGGAGGACGAAGATGGACGAACGAGGCGAACTTGGTCCAAAGAAGGCCTAGGGATCAAATGGGAGGACGAAGATGGACGATCGAGACGAACTTGGTCCAAAGAAGGCCTAGGGATCAAATGGGAGGACGAAGATGGACGAACGAGACGAACTTGGTGCATAGAAGCCCAACGGATCAAATGGGAGGACAAAGATGGACGAACGAGACGAACTTGGTCCGAAGAAGGCCTACGGATCAAATGGGTGGACGAAGATGGACGAACGAGACGAACTTGGTCCAAAGAAGGCCTAGGGAACAAATGGGAGGACGAAGATGGACGAACGAGACGAACTTGGTGCAAAGAAGCCCAACGGATCAAATGGGAGGACGAAAAGGGATGAAGGAGACGAACTTGGTCCAAAGAAGGCCTACGGATCAAATGGGTGGACGAAGATGGACGAACGAGACGAACTTGGTCCAAAGAAGGCCTAGGGAACAAATGGGAGGACGAATATGGACGAACGAGATGAACTTGGTGCAAAGAAGCCCAACAGATCAAATGGGAGGACGAAAAGGGATGAACGAGACGAACTTGGTCCAAAGAAGCCCAACGGATCAAATGGGTGGACGAAGATGGACGAACGAGACGAACTTGGTCCAAAGAAGCCCAACGGATCAAATGGGAGGACGAAGATGGACGAACGAGGCGAACTTGGTCCAAAGAAGGCCTAGGGATCAAATGGGAGGACGAAGATGGACGAACGAGACGAACTTGGTCCAAAGAAGGCCTACGGACCAAATGGGAGGTCGAAGATGGAGGAACAAGGCGAACTTGGTCCAAAGAAGGCCTAGGGATCAAATGGGAGGACGAAGATGGAGGAACGAGACGAACTTGGTCCAAAGAAGGCCTAGGGATCAAATGGGAGGACGAAGATGGACGAACGAGACGAACTTGGTCCAAAGAAGCCCAACGGATCAAATGGGAGGACGAAGACGGACGAACGAGACGAACTTGGTCCAAAGAAGCCCAACGCATCAAATGGGAGGACGAAGATGGACGAACGAGACGAACTTGGTCCAAAGAAGCCCAACGGATCAAATGGGAGGACGAAGATGGACGAACGAGGCGAACTTGGTCCAAAGAAGGCCTAGGGATCAAATGGGAGGACGAAGATGGACGAAAGAGACGAACTTGGTCCAAAGAAGGCCTACGGACCAAATGGGAGGACGAAGATGGACGAACGAGACGAACTTGGTCCAAAGAAGGCCTAGGGATCAAATGGGAGGACGAAGATGGACGAACGAGACGAACTTGGTGCAAAGAAGCCCAACGGATCAAATGGGAGGACGAAAAGGGATGAACGAGACGAACGTGGTCCAAAGAAGGCCTACGGATCAAATGGGTGGACGAAGATGGACGAACGAGACGAACTTGGTCCAAAGAAGGCCTAGGGAACAAATGGGAGGACGAAGATGGACGAACGAGACGAACTTGGTGCAAAGAAGCCCAACGGATCAAATGGGAGGACGAAAAGGGATGAACGAGACGAACTTGGTCCAAAGAAGGCCTACGGATCAAATGGGTGGACGAAGATGGACGAACGAGACGAACTTGGTCCAAGGAAGGCCTAGGGATCAAATGGGAGGACGAAGATGGACGAACGAGACGAACTTGGTCCAACAAAGGCCTACGGATCAAATGGGAGGACAAAGATGGACGAACGAGACGAACTTGGTGCAAAGAAGCCCAACGGATCAAATGGGAGGACGAAAAGGGATGAACGAGACGAACTTGGTCCAAAGAAGGCCTACGGATCAAATGGGTGGACGAAGATGGACGAACGAGACGAACTTGGTCCAAGGAAGGCTTAGGGATCAAATGGGAGGACCAAGATGGACGAACGAGACGAACTTGGTCCAAAGAAGCCCAACGGATCAAATGGGAGGACGAAGATGGACGAACGAGACGAACTTGGTCCAAAGAAGGCCTACGGATCAAATGGGAGGACAAAGATGGACGAACGAGACGAACTTGGTCCAAAGAAGGACTAGGGATCAAATGGGAGGACGAAGATGGACGAACGAGAGGAACTTGGTCCAAAGAAGGCCTAGGGAACAAATGGGAGGTCGAAGATGGACGAACGAGACGAACTTGGTGCAAAGAAGCCCAACGGATCAAATGGGAGGACGAAAAGGGAGGAACGAGATGAACGTGGTCCAAAGAAGGCCTACGGATCAAATGGGTGGACGAAGATGGACGAACGAGACGAACTTGGTCCAAGGAAGGCTTAGGGATCAAATGGGAGGACCAAGATGGACGAACGAGACGAACTTGGTCCAAAGAAGCCCAACGGATCAAATGGGAGGACGAAGATGGACGAACGAGACGAACTTGGTCCAAAGAAGGCCTACGGATCAAATGGGAGGACAAAGATGGACGAACGAGACGAACTTGGTCCAAAGAAGGACTAGGGATCAAATGGGAGGACGAAGATGGACGAACGAGAGGAACTTGGTCCAAAGAAGGCCTAGGGAACAAATGGGAGGACGAAGATGGACGAACGAGACGAACTTGGTGCAAAGAAGCCCAACGGATCAAATGGGAGGACGAAAAGGGATGAACGAGACGAACTTGGTCCAAAGAAGGCCTACGGATCAAATGGGTGGACGAAGATGGACGAACGAGACGAAATTGGTCCAAAGAAGGCCTACGGACCAAATGGGAGGACGAAGATGGAGGAACGAGGCGAACTTGGTCCAAGGAAGGCCTAGGGATCAAATGGGAGGACGAAGATGGACGAACGAGACGACTTGGTCCAACGAAGGCCTACGGACCAAATGGAAGGACGAAGATGGAGGAACGAGGCGAACTTGGTCCAAAGAAGGCCTAGGGATCAAATGGGAGGACGAAGATGGACGATCGAGACGAACTTGGTCCAAAGAAGGCCTAGGGATCAAATGGGAGGACGAAGATGGACGAACGAGACGAACTTGGTGCATAGAAGCCCAACGGATCAAATGGGAGGACAAAGATGGACGAACGAGACGAACTTGGTCCGAAGAATGCCTACGGATCAAATGGGTGGACGAAGATGGACGAACGAGACGAACTTGGTCCAAAGAAGGCCTAGGGAACAAATGGGAGGACGATGATGGACAAACGAGACGAACTTGGTGCAAAGAAGCCCAACGGATCAAATGGGAGGACGAAAAGGGATGAACGAGACGAACTTGGTCCAAAGAAGGCCTACGGACCAAATGGGAGGACGAAGATGGACGAACGAGACGAACTTGGTCCAAAGAAGGCCTAGGGATCAAATGGGAGGACGAAGATGGACGAACGAGACGAACTTGGTGCAAAGAAGCCCAACGGATCAAATGGGAGGACGAAAAGGGATGAACGAGACGAACGTGGTCCAAAGAAGGCCTACGGATCAAATGGGTGGACGAAGATGGACGAACGAGACGAACTTGGTCCAAAGAAGGCCTAGGGAACAAATGGGAGGACGAAGATGGACGAACGAGACGAACTTGGTGCAAAGAAGCCCAACGGATCAAATGGGAGGACGAAAAGGGATGAACGAGACGAACTTGGTCCAAAGAAGGCCTACGGATCAAATGGGTGGACGAAGATGGACGAACGAGACGAACTTGGTCCAAGGAAGGCCTAGGGATCAAATGGGAGGACGAAGATGGACGAACGAGACGAACTTGGTCCAACAAAGGCCTACGGATCAAATGGGAGGACAAAGATGGACGAACGAGACGAACTTGGTGCAAAGAAGCCCAACGGATCAAATGGGAGGACGAAAAGGGATGAACGAGACGAACTTGGTCCAAAGAAGGCCTACGGATCAAATGGGTGGACGAAGATGGACGAACGAGACGAACTTGGTCCAAGGAAGGCTTAGGGATCAAATGGGAGGACCAAGATGGACGAACGAGACGAACTTGGTCCAAAGAAGCCCAACGGATCAAATGGGAGGACGAAGATGGACGAACGAGACGAACTTGGTCCAAAGAAGGCCTACGGATCAAATGGGAGGACAAAGATGGACGAACGAGACGAACTTGGTCCAAAGAAGGACTAGGGATCAAATGGGAGGACGAAGATGGACGAACGAGAGGAACTTGGTCCAAAGAAGGCCTAGGGAACAAATGGGAGGTCGAAGATGGACGAACGAGACGAACTTGGTGCAAAGAAGCCCAACGGATCAAATGGGAGGACGAAAAGGGAGGAACGAGATGAACGTGGTCCAAAGAAGGCCTACGGATCAAATGGGTGGACGAAGATGGACGAACGAGACGAACTTGGTCCAAGGAAGGCTTAGGGATCAAATGGGAGGACCAAGATGGACGAACGAGACGAACTTGGTCCAAAGAAGCCCAACGGATCAAATGGGAGGACGAAGATGGACGAACGAGACGAACTTGGTCCAAAGAAGGCCTACGGATCAAATGGGAGGACAAAGATGGACGAACGAGACGAACTTGGTCCAAAGAAGGACTAGGGATCAAATGGGAGGACGAAGATGGACGAACGAGAGGAACTTGGTCCAAAGAAGGCCTAGGGAACAAATGGGAGGACGAAGATGGACGAACGAGACGAACTTGGTGCAAAGAAGCCCAACGGATCAAATGGGAGGACGAAAAGGGATGAACGAGACGAACTTGGTCCAAAGAAGGCCTACGGATCAAATGGGTGGACGAAGATGGACGAACGAGACGAAATTGGTCCAAAGAAGGCCTACGGACCAAATGGGAGGACGAAGATGGAGGAACGAGGCGAACTTGGTCCAAGGAAGGCCTAGGGATCAAATGGGAGGACGAAGATGGACGAACGAGACGACTTGGTCCAACGAAGGCCTACGGACCAAATGGAAGGACGAAGATGGAGGAACGAGGCGAACTTGGTCCAAAGAAGGCCTAGGGATCAAATGGGAGGACGAAGATGGACGATCGAGACGAACTTGGTCCAAAGAAGGCCTAGGGATCAAATGGGAGGACGAAGATGGACGAACGAGACGAACTTGGTGCATAGAAGCCCAACGGATCAAATGGGAGGACAAAGATGGACGAACGAGACGAACTTGGTCCGAAGAATGCCTACGGATCAAATGGGTGGACGAAGATGGACGAACGAGACGAACTTGGTCCAAAGAAGGCCTAGGGAACAAATGGGAGGACGATGATGGACAAACGAGACGAACTTGGTGCAAAGAAGCCCAACGGATCAAATGGGAGGACGAAAAGGGATGAACGAGACGAACTTGGTCCAAAGAAGGCCTACGGATCAAATGGGTGGACGAAGATGGACGAACGAGACGAACTTGGTCCAAAGAAGGCCTAGGGAACAAATGGGAGGACGAAGATGGACGAACGAGACGAACATGGTGCAAAGAAGCCCAACAGATCAAATGGGAGGACGAAAAGGGATGAACGAGACGAACTTGGTCCAAAGAAGGCCTACGGATCAAATGGGTGGACGAAGATGGACGAACGAGACGAACTTGGTCCAAAGAAGGCCTAGGGAACAAATGGAAGGACGAAGATGGACGAACGAGACGAACTTGGTGCAAAGAAGCCCAACGGATCAAATGGGAGGAAGAAAAGGGATGAACGAGACGAACTTGGTCCAAAGAAGGCCTACGGATCAAATGGGTGGACGAAGATGGACGAACGAGACGAACTTGGTCCAAGGAAGGCCTAGGGATCAAATGGGAGGACGAAGATGGACGAACGAGACGAACTTGGTCCAACGAAGGCCTACGGATCAAATGGGAGGACGAAGATGGACGAACGAGACGAACTTGGTGCAAAGAAGCCCAACGGATCAAATGGGAGGAGGAAAAGGGATGAACGAGACGAACTTGGTCCAAAGAAGCCCAACGGATCAAATGGGAGGACGAAGACGGACGAACGAGACGAACTTGGTCCAAAGAAGCCCAACGCATCAAATGGGAGGACGAAGATGGACGAACGAGACGAACTTGGTCCAAAGAAGCCCAACGGATCAAATGGGAGGACGAAGATGGACGAACGAGGCGAACTTGGTCCAAAGAAGGCCTAGGGATCAAATGGGAGGACGAAGATGGACGAAAGAGACGAACTTGGTCCAAAGAAGGCCTACGGACCAAATGGGAGGACGAAGATGGACGAACGAGACGAACTTGGTCCAAAGAAGGCCTAGGGATCAAATGGGAGGACGAAGATGGACGAACGAGACGAACTTGGTGCAAAGAAGCCCAACGGATCAAATGGGAGGACGAAAAGGGATGAACGAGACGAACGTGGTCCAAAGAAGGCCTACGGATCAAATGGGTGGACGAAGATGGACGAACGAGACGAACTTGGTCCAAAGAAGGCCTAGGGAACAAATGGGAGGACGAAGATGGACGAACGAGACGAACTTGGTGCAAAGAAGCCCAACGGATCAAATGGGAGGACGAAAAGGGATGAACGAGACGAACTTGGTCCAAAGAAGGCCTACGGATCAAATGGGTGGACGAAGATGGACGAACGAGACGAACTTGGTCCAAGGAAGGCCTAGGGATCAAATGGGAGGACGAAGATGGACGAACGAGACGAACTTGGTCCAACGAAGGCCTACGGATCAAATGGGAGGACAAAGATGGACGAACGAGACGAACTTGGTGCAAAGAAGCCCAACGGATCAAATGGGAGGACGAAAAGGGATGAACGAGACGAACTTGGTCCAAAGAAGGCCTACGGATCAAATGGGTGGACGAAGATGGACGAACGAGACGAACTTGGTCCAAGGAAGGCTTAGGGATCAAATGGGAGGACCAAGATGGACGAACGAGACGAACTTGGTCCAAAGAAGCCCAACGGATCAAATGGGAGGACGAAGATGGACGAACGAGACGAACTTGGTCCAAAGAAGGCCTACGGATCAAATGGGAGGACAAAGATGGACGAACGAGACGAACTTGGTCCAAAGAAGGACTAGGGATCAAATGGGAGGACGAAGATGGACGAACGAGAGGAACTTGGTCCAAAGAAGGCCTAGGGAACAAATGGGAGGTCGAAGATGGACGAACGAGACGAACTTGGTGCAAAGAAGCCCAACGGATCAAATGGGAGGACGAAAAGGGAGGAACGAGACGAACGTGGTCCAAAGAAGGCCTACGGATCAAATGGGTGGACGAAGATGGACGAACGAGACGAACTTGGTCCAAGGAAGGCTTAGGGATCAAATGGGAGGACCAAGATGGACGAACGAGACGAACTTGGTCCAAAGAAGCCCAACGGATCAAATGGGCGGACGAAGATGGACGAACGAGACGAACTTGGTCCAAAGAAGGCCTACGGATCAAATGGGAGGACAAAGATGGACGAACGAGACGAACTTGGTCCAAAGAAGGACTAGGGATCAAATGGGAGGACGAAGATGGACGAACGAGAGGAACTTGGTCCAAAGAAGGCCTAGGGAACAAATGGGAGGACGAAGATGGACGAACGAGACGAACTTGGTGCAAAGAAGCCCAACGGATCAAATGGGAGGACGAAAAGGGATGAACGAGACGAACTTGGTCCAAAGAAGGCCTACGGATCAAATGGGTGGACGAAGATGGACGAACGAGACGAAATTGGTCCAAAGAAGGCCTACGGACCAAATGGGAGGACGAAGATGGAGGAACGAGGCGAACTTGGTCCAAGGAAGGCCTAGGGATCAAATGGGAGGACGAAGATGGACGAACGAGACGACTTGGTCCAACGAAGGCCTACGGACCAAATGGAAGGACGAAGATGGAGGAACGAGGCGAACTTGGTCCAAAGAAGGCCTAGGGATCAAATGGGAGGACGAAGATGGACGATCGAGACGAACTTGGTCCAAAGAAGGCCTAGGGATCAAATGGGAGGACGAAGATGGACGAACGAGACGAACTTGGTGCATAGAAGCCCAACGGATCAAATGGGAGGACAAAGATGGACGAACGAGACGAACTTGGTCCGAAGAATGCCTACGGATCAAATGGGTGGACGAAGATGGACGAACGAGACGAACTTGGTCCAAAGAAGGCCTAGGGAACAAATGGGAGGACGATGATGGACAAACGAGACGAACTTGGTGCAAAGAAGCCCAACGGATCAAATGGGAGGACGAAAAGGGATGAACGAGACGAACTTGGTCCAAAGAAGTCCTACGGATCAAATGGGTGGACGAAGATGGACGAACGAGACGAACTTGGTCCAAAGAAGGCCTAGGGAACAAATGGGAGGACGAAGATGGACGAACGAGACGAACTTGGTGCAAAGAAGCCCAACAGATCAAATGGGAGGACGAAAAGGGATGAACGAGACGAACTTGGTCCAAAGAAGGCCTACGGATCAAATGGGTGGACGAAGATGGACGAACGAGACGAACTTGGTCCAAAGAAGGCCTAGGGAACAAATGGAAGGACGAAGATGGACGAACGAGACGAACTTGGTGCAAAGAAGCCCAACGGATCAAATGGGAGGAAGAAAAGGGATGAACGAGACGAACTTGGTCCAAAGAAGGCCTACGGATCAAATGGTGTGGACGAAGATGGACGAACGAGACGAACTTGGTCCAAGGAAGGCCTAGGGATCAAATGGGAGGACGAAGATGGACGAACGAGACGAACTTGGTCCAACGAAGGCCTACGGATCAAATGGGAGGACAAAGATGGACGAACGAGACGAACTTGGTGCAAAGAAGCCCAACGGATCAAATGGGAGGACGAAAAGGGATGAACGAGACGAACTTGGTCCAAAGAAGGCCTACGGATCAAATGGGTGGACGAAGATGGACGAACGAGACGAACTTGGTCCAAGGAAGGCTTAGGGATCAAATGGGAGGACCAAGATGGACGAACGAGACGAACTTGGTCCAAAGAAGCCCAACGGATCAAATGGGAGGACGAAGATGGACGAACGAGACGAACTTGGTCCAAAGAAGGCCTACGGATCAAATGGGAGGACAAAGATGGACGAACGAGACGAACTTGGTCCAAAGAAGGACTAGGGATCAAATGGGAGGACGAAGATGGACGAACGAGAGGAACTTGGTCCAAAGAAGGCCTAGGGAACAAATGGGAGGTCGAAGATGGACGAACGAGACGAACTTGGTGCAAAGAAGCCCAACGGATCAAATGGGAGGACGAAAAGGGAGGAACGAGACGAACGTGGTCCAAAGAAGGCCTAGGGATCAAATGGGTGGACGAAGATGGACGAACGAGACGAACTTGGTCCAAGGAAGGCTTAGGGATCAAATGGGAGGACCAAGATGGACGAACGAGACGAACTTGGTCCAAAGAAGCCCAACGGATCAAATGGACGGACGAAGATGGACGAACGAGACGAACTTGGTCCAAAGAAGGCCTACGGATCAAATGGGAGGACAAAGATGGACGAACGAGACGAACTTGGTCCAAAGAAGGACTAGGGATCAAATGGGAGGACGAAGATGGACGAACGAGAGGAACTTGGTCCAAAGAAGGCCTAGGGAACAAATGGGAGGACGAAGATGGACGAACGAGACGAACTTGGTGCAAAGAAGCCCAACGGATCAAATGGGAGGACGAAAAGGGATGAACGAGACGAACTTGGTCCAAAGAAGGCCTACGGATCAAATGGGTGGACGAAGATGGACGAACGAGACGAAATTGGTCCAAAGAAGGCCTACGGACCAAATGGGAGGACGAAGATGGAGGAACGAGGCGAACTTGGTCCAAGGAAGGCCTAGGGATCAAATGGGAGGACGAAGATGGACGAACGAGACGACTTGGTCCAACGAAGGCCTACGGACCAAATGGAAGGACGAAGATGGAGGAACGAGGCGAACTTGGTCCAAAGAAGGCCTAGGGATCAAATGGGAGGACGAAGATGGACGATCGAGACGAACTTGGTCCAAAGAAGGCCTAGGGATCAAATGGGAGGACGAAGATGGACGAACGAGACGAACTTGGTGCATAGAAGCCCAACGGATCAAATGGGAGGACAAAGATGGACGAACGAGACGAACTTGGTCCGAAGAATGCCTACGGATCAAATGGGTGGACGAAGATGGACGAACGAGACGAACTTGGTCCAAAGAAGGCCTAGGGAACAAATGGGAGGACGATGATGGACAAACGAGACGAACTTGGTGCAAAGAAGCCCAACGGATCAAATGGGAGGACGAAAAGGGATGAACGAGACGAACTTGGTCCAAAGAAGTCCTACGGATCAAATGGGTGGACGAAGATGGACGAACGAGACGAACTTGGTCCAAAGAAGGCCTAGGGAACAAATGGGAGGACGAAGATGGACGAACGAGACGAACTTGGTGCAAAGAAGCCCAACAGATCAAATGGGAGGACGAAAAGGGATGAACGAGACGAACTTGGTCCAAAGAAGGCCTACGGATCAAATGGGTGGACGAAGATGGACGAACGAGACGAACTTGGTCCAAAGAAGGCCTAGGGAACAAATGGAAGGACGAAGATGGACGAACGAGACGAACTTGGTGCAAAGAAGCCCAACGGATCAAATGGGAGGAAGAAAAGGGATGAACGAGACGAACTTGGTCCAAAGAAGGCCTACGGATCAAATGGGTGGACGAAGATGGACGAACGAGACGAACTTGGTCCAAGGAAGGCCTAGGGATCAAATGGGAGGACGAAGATGGACGAACGAGACGAACTTGGTCCAACGAAGGCCTACGGATCAAATGGGAGGACAAAGATGGACGAACGAGACGAACTTGGTGCAAAGAAGCCCAACGGATCAAATGGGAGGACGAAAAGGGATGAACGAGACGAACTTGGTCCAAAGAAGGCCTACGGATCAAATGGGTGGACGAAGATGGACGAACGAGACGAACTTGGTCCAAGGAAGGCTTAGGGATCAAATGGGAGGACCAAGATGGACGAACGAGACGAACTTGGTCCAAAGAAGCCCAACGGATCAAATGGGAGGACGAAGATGGACGAACGAGACGAACTTGGTCCAAAGAAGGCCTACGGATCAAATGGGAGGACAAAGATGGACGAACGAGACGAACTTGGTCCAAAGAAGGACTAGGGATCAAATGGGAGGACGAAGATGGACGAACGAGAGGAACTTGGTCCAAAGAAGGCCTAGGGAACAAATGGGAGGTCGAAGATGGACGAACGAGACGAACTTGGTGCAAAGAAGCCCAACGGATCAAATGGGAGGACGAAAAGGGAGGAACGAGACGAACGTGGTCCAAAGAAGGCCTAGGGATCAAATGGGTGGACGAAGATGGACGAACGAGACGAACTTGGTCCAAGGAAGGCTTAGGGATCAAATGGGAGGACCAAGATGGACGAACGAGACGAACTTGGTCCAAAGAAGCCCAACGGATCAAATGGACGGACGAAGATGGACGAACGAGACGAACTTGGTCCAAAGAAGGCCTACGGATCAAATGGGAGGACAAAGATGGACGAACGAGACGAACTTGGTCCAAAGAAGGACTAGGGATCAAATGGGAGGACGAAGATGGACGAACGAGAGGAACTTGGTCCAAAGAAGGCCTAGGGAACAAATGGGAGGACGAAGATGGACGAACGAGACGAACTTGGTGCAAAGAAGCCCAACGGATCAAATGGGAGGACAAAGATGGACGAACGAGACGAACTTGGTCCGAAGAATGCCTACGGATCAAATGGGTGGACGAAGATGGACGAACGAGACGAACTTGGTCCAAAGAAGGCCTAGGGAACAAATGGGAGGACGATGATGGACAAACGAGACGAACTTGGTGCAAAGAAGCCCAACGGATCAAATGGGAGGACGAAAAGGGATGAACGAGACGAACTTGGTCCAAAGAAGTCCTACGGATCAAATGGGTGGACGAAGATGGACGAACGAGACGAACTTGGTCCAAAGAAGGCCTAGGGAACAAATGGGAGGACGAAGATGGACGAACGAGACGAACTTGGTGCAAAGAAGCCCAACAGATCAAATGGGAGGACGAAAAGGGATGAACGAGACGAACTTGGTCCAAAGAAGGCCTACGGATCAAATGGGTGGACGAAGATGGACGAACGAGACGAACTTGGTCCAAAGAAGGCCTAGGGAACAAATGGAAGGACGAAGATGGACGAACGAGACGAACTTGGTGCAAAGAAGCCCAACGGATCAAATGGGAGGAAGAAAAGGGATGAACGAGACGAACTTGGTCCAAAGAAGGCCTACGGATCAAATGGGTGGACGAAGATGGACGAACGAGACGAACTTGGTCCAAGGAAGGCCTAGGGATCAAATGGGAGGACGAAGATGGACGAAAGAGACGAACTTGGTCCAACGAAGGCCTACGGATCAAATGGGAGGACAAAGATGGACGAACGAGACGAACTTGGTGCAAAGAAGCCCAACGGATCAAATGGGAGGACGAAAAGGGATGAACGAGACGAACTTGGTCCAAAGAAGTCCTACGGATCAAATGGGTGGACGAAGATGGACGAACGAGACGAACTTGGTCCAAAGAAGGCCTAGGGAACAAATGGGAGGACGATGATGGACAAACGAGACGAACTTGGTGCAAAGAAGCCCAACGGATCAAATGGGAGGACGAAAAGGGATGAACGAGACGAACTTGGTCCAAAGAAGTCCTACGGATCAAATGGGTGGACGAAGATGGACGAACGAGACGAACTTGGTCCAAAGAAGGCCTAGGGAACAAATGGGAGGACGAAGATGGACGAACGAGACGAACTTGGTGCAAAGAAGCCCAACAGATCAAATGGGAGGACGAAAAGGGATGAACGAGACGAACTTGGTCCAAAGAAGGCCTACAGATCAAATGGGTGGACGAAGATGGACGAACGAGACGAACTTGGTCCAAAGAAGGCCTAGGGAACAAATGGAAGGACGAAGATGGACGAACGAGACGAACTTGGTGCAAAGAAGCCCAACGGATCAAATGGGAGGAAGAAAAGGGATGAACGAGACGAACTTGGTCCAAAGAAGGCCTACGGATCAAATGGGTGGACGAAGATGGACGAACGAGACGAACTTGGTCCAAGGAAGGCCTAGGGATCAAATGGGAGGACGAAGATGGACGAAAGAGACGAACTTGGTCCAACGAAGGCCTACGGATCAAATGGGAGGACAAAGATGGACGAACGAGACGAACTTGGTGCAAAGAAGCCCAACGGATCAAATGGGAGGACGAAAAGGGATGAACGAGACGAACTTGGTCCAAAGAAGTCCTACGGATCAAATGGGTGGACGAAGATGGACGAACGAGACGAACTTGGTCCAAAGAAGGCCTAGGGAACAAATGGGAGGACGAAGATGGACGAACGAGACGAACTTGGTGCAAAGAAGCCCAACAGATCAAATGGGAGGACGAAAAGGGATGAACGAGACGAACTTGGTCCAAAGAAGGCCTACGGATCAAATGGGTGGACGAAGATGGACGAACGAGACGAACTTGGTCCAAAGAAGGCCTAGGGAACAAATGGAAGGACGAAGATGGACGAACGAGACGAACTTGGTGCAAAGAAGCCCAACGGATCAAATGGGAGGAAGAAAAGGGATGAACGAGACGAACTTGGTCCAAAGAAGGCCTACGGATCAAATGGGTGGACGAAGATGGACGAACGAGACGAACTTGGTCCAAGGAAGGCCTAGGGATCAAATGGGAGGACGAAGATGGACGAACGAGACGAACTTGGTCCAACGAAGGCCTACGGATCAAATGGGAGGACAAAGATGGACGAACGAGACGAACTTGGTGCAAAGAAGCCCAACGGATCAAATGGGAGGACGAAAAGGGATGAACGAGACGAACTTGGTCCAAAGAAGGCCTACGGATCAAATGGGTGGACGAAGATGGACGAACGAGACGAACTTGGTCCAAGGAAGGCTTAGGGATCAAATGGGAGGACAAAGATGGACGAACGAGACGAACTTGGTCCAAAGAAGCCCAACGGATCAAATGGGAGGACGAAGATGGACGAACGAGACGAACTTGGTCCAAAGAAGGCCTACGGATCAAATGGGAGGACGAAGATGGACGAACGAGAGGAACTTGGTCCAAAGAAGGCCTAGGGAACAAATGGGAGGTCGAAGATGGACGAACGAGACGAACTTGGTGCAAAGAAGCCCAACGGATCAAATGGGAGGACGAAAAGGGAGGAACGAGACGAACGTGGTCCAAAGAAGGCCTACGGATCAAATGGGTGGACGAAGATGGACGAACGAGACGAACTTGGTCCAAGGAAGGCTTAGGGATCAAATGGGAGGACCAAGATGGACGAACGAGACGAACTTGGTCCAAAGAAGCCCAACGGATCAAATGGGAGGACGAAGATGGACGAACGAGACGAACTTGGTCCAAAGAAGGCCTAGGGAACAAATGGGAGGTCGAAGATGGACGAACGAGACGAACTTGGTGCAAAGAAGCCCAACGGATCAAATGGGAGGACGAAAAGGGAGGAACGAGACGAACGTGGTCCAAAGAAGGCCTACGGATCAAATGGGTGGACGAAGATGGACGAACGAGACGAACTTGGTCCAAGGAAGGCTTAGGGATCAAATGGGAGGACCAAGATGGACGAACGAGACGAACTTGGTCCAAGGAAGGCTTAGGGATCAAATGGGAGGACAAAGATGGACGAACGAGACGAACTTGGTCCAAAGAAGCCCAACGGATCAAATGGGAGGACGAAGATGGACGAACGAGACGAACTTGGTCCAAAGAAGGCCTACGGATCAAATGGGAGGACGAAGATGGACGAACGAGAGGAACTTGGTCCAAAGAAGGCCTAGGGAACAAATGGGAGGTCGAAGATGGACGAACGAGACGAACTTGGTGCAAAGAAGCCCAACGGATCAAATGGGAGGACGAAAAGGGAGGAACGAGACGAACGTGGTCCAAAGAAGGCCTACGGATCAAATGGGTGGACGAAGATGGACGAACGAGACGAACTTGGTCCAAGGAAGGCTTAGGGATCAAATGGGAGGACCAAGATGGACGAACGAGACGAACTTGGTCCAAAGAAGCCCAACGGATCAAATGGACGGACGAAGATGGACGAACGAGACGAACTTGGTCCAAAGAAGGCCTACGGATCAAATGGGAGGACAAAGATGGACGAACGAGACGAACTTGGTCCAAAGAAGGACTAGGGATCAAATGGGAGGACGAAGATGGACGAACGAGAGGAACTTGGTCCAAAGAAGGCCTAGGGAACAAATGGGAGGACGAAGATGGACGAACGAGACGAACTTGGTGCAAAGAAGCCCAACGGATCAAATGGGAGGACGAAAAGGGATGAACGAGACGAACTTGGTCCAAAGAAGGCCTACGGATCAAATGGGTGGACGAAGATGGACGAACGAGACGAAATTGGTCCAAAGAAGGCCTACGGACCAAATGGGAGGACGAAGATGGAGGAACGAGGCGAACTTGGTCCAAGGAAGGCCTAGGGATCAAATGGGAGGACGAAGATGGACGAACGAGACGACTTGGTCCAACGAAGGCCTACGGACCAAATGGAAGGACGAAGATGGAGGAACGAGGCGAACTTGGTCCAAAGAAGGCCTAGGGATCAAATGGGAGGACGAAGATGGACGAACGAGAGGAACTTGGTCCAAAGAAGGCCTAGGGAACAAATGGGAGGACGAAGATGGACGAACGAGACGAACTTGGTGCAAAGAAGCCCAACGGATCAAATGGGAGGACGAAAAGGGATGAACGAGACGAACTTGGTCCAAAGAAGGCCTACGGATCAAATGGGTGGACGAAGATGGACGAACGAGACGAAATTGGTCCAAAGAAGGCCTACGGACCAAATGGGAGGACGAAGATGGAGGAACGAGGCGAACTTGGTCCAAGGAAGGCCTAGGGATCAAATGGGAGGACGAAGATGGACGAACGAGACGACTTGGTCCAACGAAGGCCTACGGACCAAATGGAAGGACGAAGATGGAGGAACGAGGCGAACTTGGTCCAAAGAAGGCCTAGGGATCAAATGGGAGGACGAAGATGGACGATCGAGACGAACTTGGTCCAAAGAAGGCCTAGGGATCAAATGGGAGGACGAAGATGGACGAACGAGACGAACTTGGTGCATAGAAGCCCAACGGATCAAATGGGAGGACAAAGATGGACGAACGAGACGAACTTGGTCCGAAGAATGCCTACGGATCAAATGGGTGGACGAAGATGGACGAACGAGACGAACTTGGTCCAAAGAAGGCCTAGGGAACAAATGGGAGGACGATGATGGACAAACGAGACGAACTTGGTGCAAAGAAGCCCAACGGATCAAATGGGAGGACGAAAAGGGATGAACGAGACGAACTTGGTCCAAAGAAGTCCTACGGATCAAATGGGTGGACGAAGATGGACGAACGAGACGAACTTGGTCCAAAGAAGGCCTAGGGAACAAATGGGAGGACGAAGATGGACGAACGAGACGAACTTGGTGCAAAGAAGCCCAACAGATCAAATGGGAGGACGAAAAGGGATGAACGAGACGAACTTGGTCCAAAGAAGGCCTACGGATCAAATGGGTGGACGAAGATGGACGAACGAGACGAACTTGGTCCAAAGAAGGCCTAGGGAACAAATGGAAGGACGAAGATGGACGAACGAGACGAACTTGGTGCAAAGAAGCCCAACGGATCAAATGGGAGGAAGAAAAGGGATGAACGAGACGAACTTGGTCCAAAGAAGGCCTACGGATCAAATGGGTGGACGAAGATGGACGAACGAGACGAACTTGGTCCAAGGAAGGCCTAGGGATCAAATGGGAGGACGAAGATGGACGAACGAGACGAACTTGGTCCAACGAAGGCCTACGGATCAAATGGGAGGACAAAGATGGACGAACGAGACGAACTTGGTGCAAAGAAGCCCAACGGATCAAATGGGAGGACGAAAAGGGATGAACGAGACGAACTTGGTCCAAAGAAGGCCTACGGATCAAATGGGTGGACGAAGATGGACGAACGAGACGAACTTGGTCCAAGGAAGGCTTAGGGATCAAATGGGAGGACCAAGATGGACGAACGAGACGAACTTGGTCCAAAGAAGCCCAACGGATCAAATGGGAGGACGAAGATGGACGAACGAGACGAACTTGGTCCAAAGAAGGCCTACGGATCAAATGGGAGGACAAAGATGGACGAACGAGACGAACTTGGTCCAAAGAAGGACTAGGGATCAAATGGGAGGACGAAGATGGACGAACGAGAGGAACTTGGTCCAAAGAAGGCCTAGGGAACAAATGGGAGGTCGAAGATGGACGAACGAGACGAACTTGGTGCAAAGAAGCCCAACGGATCAAATGGGAGGACGAAAAGGGAGGAACGAGACGAACGTGGTCCAAAGAAGGCCTACGGATCAAATGGGTGGACGAAGATGGACGAACGAGACGAACTTGGTCCAAGGAAGGCTTAGGGATCAAATGGGAGGACCAAGATGGACGAACGAGACGAACTTGGTCCAAAGAAGCCCAACGGATCAAATGGACGGACGAAGATGGACGAACGAGACGAACTTGGTCCAAAGAAGGCCTACGGATCAAATGGGAGGACAAAGATGGACGAACGAGACGAACTTGGTCCAAAGAAGGACTAGGGATCAAATGGGAGGACGAAGATGGACGAACGAGAGGAACTTGGTCCAAAGAAGGCCTAGGGAACAAATGGGAGGACGAAGATGGACGAACGAGACGAACTTGGTGCAAAGAAGCCCAACGGATCAAATGGGAGGACGAAAAGGGATGAACGAGACGAACTTGGTCCAAAGAAGGCCTACGGATCAAATGGGTGGACGAAGATGGACGAACGAGACGAAATTGGTCCAAAGAAGGCCTACGGACCAAATGGGAGGACGAAGATGGAGGAACGAGGCGAACTTGGTCCAAGGAAGGCCTAGGGATCAAATGGGAGGACGAAGATGGACGAACGAGACGACTTGGTCCAACGAAGGCCTACGGACCAAATGGAAGGACGAAGATGGAGGAACGAGGCGAACTTGGTCCAAAGAAGGCCTAGGGATCAAATGGGAGGACGAAGATGGACGATCGAGACGAACTTGGTCCAAAGAAGGCCTAGGGATCAAATGGGAGGACGAAGATGGACGAACGAGACGAACTTGGTGCATAGAAGCCCAACGGATCAAATGGGAGGACAAAGATGGACGAACGAGACGAACTTGGTCCGAAGAATGCCTACGGATCAAATGGGTGGACGAAGATGGACGAACGAGACGAACTTGGTCCAAAGAAGGCCTAGGGAACAAATGGGAGGACGATGATGGACAAACGAGACGAACTTGGTGCAAAGAAGCCCAACGGATCAAATGGGAGGACGAAAAGGGATGAACGAGACGAACTTGGTCCAAAGAAGTCCTACGGATCAAATGGGTGGACGAAGATGGACGAACGAGACGAACTTGGTCCAAAGAAGGCCTAGGGAACAAATGGGAGGACGAAGATGGACGAACGAGACGAACTTGGTGCAAAGAAGCCCAACAGATCAAATGGGAGGACGAAAAGGGATGAACGAGACGAACTTGGTCCAAAGAAGGCCTACGGATCAAATGGGTGGACGAAGATGGACGAACGAGACGAACTTGGTCCAAAGAAGGCCTAGGGAACAAATGGAAGGACGAAGATGGACGAACGAGACGAACTTGGTGCAAAGAAGCCCAACGGATCAAATGGGAGGAAGAAAAGGGATGAACGAGACGAACTTGGTCCAAAGAAGGCCTACGGATCAAATGGGTGGACGAAGATGGACGAACGAGACGAACTTGGTCCAAGGAAGGCCTAGGGATCAAATGGGAGGACGAAGATGGACGAACGAGACGAACTTGGTCCAACGAAGGCCTACGGATCAAATGGGAGGACAAAGATGGACGAACGAGACGAACTTGGTGCAAAGAAGCCCAACGGATCAAATGGGAGGACGAAAAGGGATGAACGAGACGAACTTGGTCCAAAGAAGGCCTACGGATCAAATGGGTGGACGAAGATGGACGAACGAGACGAACTTGGTCCAAGGAAGGCTTAGGGATCAAATGGGAGGACCAAGATGGACGAACGAGACGAACTTGGTCCAAAGAAGCCCAACGGATCAAATGGGAGGACGAAGATGGACGAACGAGACGAACTTGGTCCAAAGAAGGCCTACGGATCAAATGGGAGGACAAAGATGGACGAACGAGACGAACTTGGTCCAAAGAAGGACTAGGGATCAAATGGGAGGACGAAGATGGACGAACGAGAGGAACTTGGTCCAAAGAAGGCCTAGGGAACAAATGGGAGGTCGAAGATGGACGAACGAGACGAACTTGGTGCAAAGAAGCCCAACGGATCAAATGGGAGGACGAAAAGGGAGGAACGAGACGAACGTGGTCCAAAGAAGGCCTACGGATCAAATGGGTGGACGAAGATGGACGAACGAGACGAACTTGGTCCAAGGAAGGCTTAGGGATCAAATGGGAGGACCAAGATGGACGAACGAGACGAACTTGGTCCAAAGAAGCCCAACGGATCAAATGGGCGGACGAAGATGGACGAACGAGACGAACTTGGTCCAAAGAAGGCCTACGGATCAAATGGGAGGACAAAGATGGACGAACGAGACGAACTTGGTCCAAAGAAGGACTAGGGATCAAATGGGAGGACGAAGATGGACGAACGAGAGGAACTTGGTCCAAAGAAGGCCTAGGGAACAAATGGGAGGACGAACGAGACGAACTTGGTGCAAAGAAGCCCAACGGATCAAATGGGAGGACGAAAAGGGATGAACGAGACGAACTTGGTCCAAAGAAGGCCTACGGATCAAATGGGTGGACGAAGATGGACGAACGAGACGAAATTGGTCCAAAGAAGGCCTACGGACCAAATGGGAGGACGAAGATGGAGGAACGAGGCGAACTTGGTCCAAGGAAGGCCTAGGGATCAAATGGGAGGACGAAGATGGACGAACGAGACGACTTGGTCCAACGAAGGCCTACGGACCAAATGGAAGGACGAAGATGGAGGAACGAGGCGAACTTGGTCCAAAGAAGGCCTAGGGATCAAATGGGAGGACGAAGATGGACGATCGAGACGAACTTGGTCCAAAGAAGGCCTAGGGATCAAATGGGAGGACGAAGATGGACGAACGAGACGAACTTGGTGCATAGAAGCCCAACGGATCAAATGGGAGGACAAAGATGGACGAACGAGACGAACTTGGTCCGAAGAATGCCTACGGATCAAATGGGTGGACGAAGATGGACGAACGAGACGAACTTGGTCCAAAGAAGGCCTAGGGAACAAATGGGAGGACGATGATGGACAAACGAGACGAACTTGGTGCAAAGAAGCCCAACGGATCAAATGGGAGGACGAAAAGGGATGAACGAGACGAACTTGGTCCAAAGAAGTCCTACGGATCAAATGGGTGGACGAAGATGGACGAACGAGACGAACTTGGTCCAAAGAAGGCCTAGGGAACAAATGGGAGGACGAAGATGGACGAACGAGACGAACTTGGTGCAAAGAAGCCCAACAGATCAAATGGGAGGACGAAAAGGGATGAACGAGACGAACTTGGTCCAAAGAAGGCCTACGGATCAAATGGGTGGACGAAGATGGACGAACGAGACGAACTTGGTCCAAAGAAGGCCTAGGGAACAAATGGAAGGACGAAGATGGACGAACGAGACGAACTTGGTGCAAAGAAGCCCAACGGATCAAATGGGAGGAAGAAAAGGGATGAACGAGACGAACTTGGTCCAAAGAAGGCCTACGGATCAAATGGGTGGACGAAGATGGACGAACGAGACGAACTTGGTCCAAGGAAGGCCTAGGGATCAAATGGGAGGACGAAGATGGACGAACGAGACGAACTTGGTCCAACGAAGGCCTACGGATCAAATGGGAGGACAAAGATGGACGAACGAGACGAACTTGGTGCAAAGAAGCCCAACGGATCAAATGGGAGGACGAAAAGGGATGAACGAGACGAACTTGGTCCAAAGAAGGCCTACGGATCAAATGGGTGGACGAAGATGGACGAACGAGACGAACTTGGTCCAAGGAAGGCTTAGGGATCAAATGGGAGGACCAAGATGGACGAACGAGACGAACTTGGTCCAAAGAAGCCCAACGGATCAAATGGGAGGACGAAGATGGACGAACGAGACGAACTTGGTCCAAAGAAGGCCTACGGATCAAATGGGAGGACAAAGATGGACGAACGAGACGAACTTGGTCCAAAGAAGGACTAGGGATCAAATGGGAGGACGAAGATGGACGAACGAGAGGAACTTGGTCCAAAGAAGGCCTAGGGAACAAATGGGAGGTCGAAGATGGACGAACGAGACGAACTTGGTGCAAAGAAGCCCAACGGATCAAATGGGAGGACGAAAAGGGAGGAACGAGACGAACGTGGTCCAAAGAAGGCCTACGGATCAAATGGGTGGACGAAGATGGACGAACGAGACGAACTTGGTCCAAGGAAGGCTTAGGGATCAAATGGGAGGACCAAGATGGACGAACGAGACGAACTTGGTCCAAAGAAGCCCAACGGATCAAATGGACGGACGAAGATGGACGAACGAGACGAACTTGGTCCAAAGAAGGCCTACGGATCAAATGGGAGGACAAAGATGGACGAACGAGACGAACTTGGTCCAAAGAAGGACTAGGGATCAAATGGGAGGACGAAGATGGACGAACGAGAGGAACTTGGTCCAAAGAAGGCCTAGGGAACAAATGGGAGGACGAAGATGGACGAACGAGACGAACTTGGTGCAAAGAAGCCCAACGGATCAAATGGGAGGACGAAAAGGGATGAACGAGACGAACTTGGTCCAAAGAAGGCCTACGGATCAAATGGGTGGACGAAGATGGACGAACGAGACGAAATTGGTCCAAAGAAGGCCTACGGACCAAATGGGAGGACGAAGATGGAGGAACGAGGCGAACTTGGTCCAAGGAAGGCCTAGGGATCAAATGGGAGGACGAAGATGGACGAACGAGACGACTTGGTCCAACGAAGGCCTACGGACCAAATGGAAGGACGAAGATGGAGGAACGAGGCGAACTTGGTCCAAAGAAGGCCTAGGGATCAAATGGGAGGACGAAGATGGACGATCGAGACGAACTTGGTCCAAAGAAGGCCTAGGGATCAAATGGGAGGACGAAGATGGACGAACGAGACGAACTTGGTGCATAGAAGCCCAACGGATCAAATGGGAGGACAAAGATGGACGAACGAGACGAACTTGGTCCGAAGAATGCCTACGGATCAAATGGGTGGACGAAGATGGACGAACGAGACGAACTTGGTCCAAAGAAGGCCTAGGGAACAAATGGGAGGACGATGATGGACAAACGAGACGAACTTGGTGCAAAGAAGCCCAACGGATCAAATGGGAGGACGAAAAGGGATGAACGAGACGAACTTGGTCCAAAGAAGTCCTACGGATCAAATGGGTGGACGAAGATGGACGAACGAGACGAACTTGGTCCAAAGAAGGCCTAGGGATCAAATGGGAGGACGAAGATGGACGATCGAGACGAACTTGGTCCAAAGAAGGCCTAGGGATCAAATGGGAGGACGAAGATGGACGAACGAGACGAACTTGGTGCATAGAAGCCCAACGGATCAAATGGGAGGACAAAGATGGACGAACGAGACGAACTTGGTCCGAAGAATGCCTACGGATCAAATGGGTGGACGAAGATGGACGAACGAGACGAACTTGGTCCAAAGAAGGCCTAGGGAACAAATGGGAGGACGATGATGGACAAACGAGACGAACTTGGTGCAAAGAAGCCCAACGGATCAAATGGGAGGACGAAAAGGGATGAACGAGACGAACTTGGTCCAAAGAAGTCCTACGGATCAAATGGGTGGACGAAGATGGACGAACGAGACGAACTTGGTCCAAAGAAGGCCTAGGGAACAAATGGGAGGACGAAGATGGACGAACGAGACGAACTTGGTGCAAAGAATCCCAACAGATCAAATGGGAGGACGAAAAGGGATGAACGAGACGAACTTGGTCCAAAGAAGGCCTACGGATCAAATGGGTGGACGAAGATGGACGAACGAGACGAACTTGGTCCAAAGAAGGCCTAGGGAACAAATGGAAGGACGAAGATGGACGAACGAGACGAACTTGGTGCAAAGAAGCCCAACGGATCAAATGGGAGGAAGAAAAGGGATGAACGAGACGAACTTGGTCCAAAGAAGGCCTACGGATCAAATGGGTGGACGAAGATGGACGAACGAGACGAACTTGGTCCAAGGAAGGCCTAGGGATCAAATGGGAGGACGAAGATGGACGAACGAGACGAACTTGGTCCAACGAAGGCCTACGGATCAAATGGGAGGACAAAGATGGACGAACGAGACGAACTTGGTGCAAAGAAGCCCAACGGATCAAATGGGAGGACGAAAAGGGATGAACGAGACGAACTTGGTCCAAAGAAGGCCTACGGATCAAATGGGTGGACGAAGATGGACGAACGAGACGAACTTGGTCCAAGGAAGGCTTAGGGATCAAATGGGAGGACCAAGATGGACGAACGAGACGAACTTGGTCCAAAGAAGCCCAACGGATCAAATGGGAGGACGAAGATGGACGAACGAGATGAACTTGGTCCAAAGAAGGCCTACGGATCAAATGGGAGGACAAAGATGGACGAACGAGACGAACTTGGTCCAAAGAAGGACTAGGGATCAAATGGGAGGACGAAGATGGACGAACGAGAGGAACTTGGTCCAAAGAAGGCCTAGGGAACAAATGGGAGGACGAAGATGGACGAACGAGACGAACTTGGTGCAAAGAAGCCCAACGGATCAAATGGGAGGACGAAAAGGGATGAACGAGACGAACTTGGTCCAAAGAAGGCCTACGGATCAAATGGGTGGACGAAGATGGACGAACGAGACGAAATTGGTCCAAAGAAGGCCTACGGACCAAATGGGAGGACGAAGATGGAGGAACGAGGCGAACTTGGTCCAAGGAAGGCCTAGGGATCAAATGGGAGGACGAAGATGGACGAACGAGACGACTTGGTCCAACGAAGGCCTACGGACCAAATGGAAGGACGAAGATGGAGGAACGAGGCGAACTTGGTCCAAAGAAGGCCTAGGGATCAAATGGGAGGACGAAGATGGACGATCGAGACGAACTTGGTCCAAAGAAGGCCTAGGGATCAAATGGGAGGACGAAGATGGACGAACGAGACGAACTTGGTGCATAGAAGCCCAACGGATCAAATGGGAGGACAAAGATGGACGAACGAGACGAACTTGGTCCGAAGAATGCCTACGGATCAAATGGGTGGACGAAGATGGACGAACGAGACGAACTTGGTCCAAAGAAGGCCTAGGGAACAAATGGGAGGACGATGATGGACAAACGAGACGAACTTGGTGCAAAGAAGCCCAACGGATCAAATGGGAGGACGAAAAGGGATGAACGAGACGAACTTGGTCCAAAGAAGTCCTACGGATCAAATGGGTGGACGAAGATGGACGAACGAGACGAACTTGGTCCAAAGAAGGCCTAGGGAACAAATGGGAGGACGAAGATGGACGAACGAGACGAACTTGGTGCAAAGAAGCCCAACAGATCAAATGGGAGGACGAAAAGGGATGAACGAGACGAACTTGGTCCAAAGAAGGCCTACGGATCAAATGGGTGGACGAAGATGGACGAACGAGACGAACTTGGTCCAAAGAAGGCCTAGGGAACAAATGGAAGGACGAAGATGGACGAACGAGACGAACTTGGTGCAAAGAAGCCCAACGGATCAAATGGGAGGAAGAAAAGGGATGAACGAGACGAACTTGGTCCAAAGAAGGCCTACGGATCAAATGGGTGGACGAAGATGGACGAACGAGACGAACTTGGTCCAAGGAAGGCCTAGGGATCAAATGGGAGGACGAAGATGGACGAACGAGACGAACTTGGTCCAACGAAGGCCTACGGATCAAATGGGAGGACAAAGATGGACGAACGAGACGAACTTGGTGCAAAGAAGCCCAACGGATCAAATGGGAGGACGAAAAGGGATGAACGAGACGAACTTGGTCCAAAGAAGGCCTACGGATCAAATGGGTGGACGAAGATGGACGAACGAGACGAACTTGGTCCAAGGAAGGCTTAGGGATCAAATGGGAGGACCAAGATGGACGAACGAGACGAACTTGGTCCAAAGAAGCCCAACGGATCAAATGGGAGGACGAAGATGGACGAACGAGACGAACTTGGTCCAAAGAAGGCCTACGGATCAAATGGGAGGACAAAGATGGACGAACGAGACGAACTTGGTCCAAAGAAGGACTAGGGATCAAATGGGAGGACGAAGATGGACGAACGAGAGGAACTTGGTCCAAAGAAGGCCTAGGGAACAAATGGGAGGTCGAAGATGGACGAACGAGACGAACTTGGTGCAAAGAAGCCCAACGGATCAAATGGGAGGACGAAAAGGGAGGAACGAGACGAACGTGGTCCAAAGAAGGCCTACGGATCAAATGGGTGGACGAAGATGGACGAACGAGACGAACTTGGTCCAAGGAAGGCTTAGGGATCAAATGGGAGGACCAAGATGGACGAACGAGACGAACTTGGTCCAAAGAAGCCCAACGGATCAAATGGACGGACGAAGATGGACGAACGAGACGAACTTGGTCCAAAGAAGGCCTACGGATCAAATGGGAGGACAAAGATGGACGAACGAGACGAACTTGGTCCAAAGAAGGACTAGGGATCAAATGGGAGGACGAAGATGGACGAACGAGAGGAACTTGGTCCAAAGAAGGCCTAGGGAACAAATGGGAGGACGAAGATGGACGAACGAGACGAACTTGGTGCAAAGAAGCCCAACGGATCAAATGGGAGGACGAAAAGGGATGAACGAGACGAACTTGGTCCAAAGAAGGCCTACGGATCAAATGGGTGGACGAAGATGGACGAACGAGACGAAATTGGTCCAAAGAAGGCCTACGGACCAAATGGGAGGACGAAGATGGAGGAACGAGGCGAACTTGGTCCAAGGAAGGCCTAGGGATCAAATGGGAGGACGAAGATGGACGAACGAGACGACTTGGTCCAACGAAGGCCTACGGACCAAATGGAAGGACGAAGATGGAGGAACGAGGCGAACTTGGTCCAAAGAAGGCCTAGGGATCAAATGGGAGGACGAAGATGGACGATCGAGACGAACTTGGTCCAAAGAAGGCCTAGGGATCAAATGGGAGGACGAAGATGGACGAACGAGACGAACTTGGTGCATAGAAGCCCAACGGATCAAATGGGAGGACAAAGATGGACGAACGAGACGAACTTGGTCCGAAGAATGCCTACGGATCAAATGGGTGGACGAAGATGGACGAACGAGACGAACTTGGTCCAAAGAAGGCCTAGGGAACAAATGGGGAGGACGATGATGGACAAACGAGACGAACTTGGTGCAAAGAAGCCCAACGGATCAAATGGGAGGACGAAAAGGGATGAACGAGACGAACTTGGTCCAAAGAAGTCCTACGGATCAAATGGGTGGACGAAGATGGACGAACGAGACGAACTTGGTCCAAAGAAGGCCTAGGGAACAAATGGGAGGACGAAGATGGACGAACGAGACGAACTTGGTGCAAAGAAGCCCAACAGATCAAATGGGAGGACGAAAAGGGATGAACGAGACGAACTTGGTCCAAAGAAGGCCTACGGATCAAATGGGTGGACGAAGATGGACGAACGAGACGAACTTGGTCCAAAGAAGGCCTAGGGAACAAATGGAAGGACGAAGATGGACGAACGAGACGAACTTGGTGCAAAGAAGCCCAACGGATCAAATGGGAGGAAGAAAAGGGAGGAACGAGACGAACTTGGTCCAAAGAAGGCCTACGGATCAAATGGGTGGACGAAGATGGACGAACGAGACGAACTTGGTCCAAGGAAGGCCTAGGGATCAAATGGGAGGACGAAGATGGACGAACGAGACGAACTTGGTCCAACGAAGGCCTACGGATCAAATGGGAGGACAAAGATGGACGAACGAGACGAACTTGGTCCAAGGAAGGCTTAGGGATCAAATGGGAGGACCAAGATGGACGAACGAGACGAACTTGGTCCAAAGAAGCCCAACGGATCAAATGGGAGGACGAAGATGGACGAACGAGACGAACTTGGTCCAAAGAAGGCCTACGGATCAAATGGGAGGACAAAGATGGACGAACGAGACGAACTTGGTCCAAAGAAGGACTAGGGATCAAATGGGAGGACGAAGATGGACGAACGAGAGGAACTTGGTCCAAAGAAGGCCTAGGGAACAAATGGGAGGACGAAGATGGACGAACGAGACGAACTTGGTGCAAAGAAGCCCAACGGATCAAATGGGAGGACGAAAAGGGATGAACGAGACGAACTTGGTCCAAAGAAGGCCTACGGATCAAATGGGTGGACGAAGATGGACGAACGAGACGAACTTGGTCCAAAGAAGGCCTAGGGAACAAATGGAAGGACGAAGATGGACGAACGAGACGAACTTGGTGCAAAGAAGCCCAACGGATCAAATGGGAGGAAGAAAAGGGATGAACGAGACGAACTTGGTCCAAAGAAGGCCTACGGATCAAATGGGTGGACGAAGATGGACGAACGAGACGAACTTGGTCCAAAGAAGGCCTAGGGAACAAATGGAAGGACGAAGATGGACGAACGAGACGAACTTGGTGCAAAGAAGCCCAACGGATCAAATGGGAGGAAGAAAAGGGATGAACGAGACGAACTTGGTCCAAAGAAGGCCTACGGATCAAATGGGTGGACGAAGATGGACGAACGAGACGAACTTGGTCCAAGGAAGGCCTAGGGATCAAATGGGAGGACGAAGATGGACGAACGAGACGAACTTGGTCCAACGAAGGCCTACGGATCAAATGGGAGGACGAAGATGGACGAACGAGACGAACTTGGTGCAAAGAAGCCCAACGGATCAAATGGGAGGACGAAAAGGGATGAACGAGACGAACTTGGTCCAAAGAAGGCCTACGGGTCAAATGGGAGGACCAAGATGGACGAACGAGACGAACTTGGTCCAAAGAAGCCCAACGATAAATGGGAGGACGAAGATGGACGAACGAGACGAACTTGGTCCATAGAAGGCCTACGGATCAAATGGGAGGACAAAGATGGACGAACGAGACGAACTTGGTCCAAAGAAGGACTAGGAATCAAATGGGAGGACGAAGATGGACGAACGAGAGGAACTTGGTCCAAAGAAGGACTAGGGATCAAATGGGAGGACGAAGATGGACGAACGAGAGGAACTTGGTCCAAAGAAGGCCTAGGGAACAAATGGGAGGACGAAGATGGACGAACGAGACGAACTTGGTGCAAAGAAGCCCAACGGATCAAATGGGAGGACGAAAAGGGATGAACGAGACGAACTTGGTCCAAAGAAGGCCTACGGATCAAATGGGTGGACGAAGATGGACGAACAAGACGAAATTGGTCCAAAGAAGGCCTACGGACCAAATGGGAGGACGAAGATGGAGGAACGAGGCGAACTTGGTCCAAGGAAGGCCTAGGGAACAAATGGAAGGACGAAGATGGACGAACGAGACGAACTTGGTGCAAAGAAGCCCAACGGATCAAATGGGAGGAAGAAAAGGGATGAACGAGACGAACTTGGTCCAAAGAAGGCCTACGGATCAAATGGGTGGACGAAGATGGACGAACGAGACGAACTTGGTCCAAAGAAGGCCTAGGGAACAAATGGAAGGACGAAGATGGACGAACGAGACGAACTTGGTGCAAAGAAGCCCAACGGATCAAATGGGAGGAAGAAAAGGGATGAACGAGACGAACTTGGTCCAAAGAAGGCCTACGGATCAAATGGGTGGACGAAGATGGACGAACGAGACGAACTTGGTCCAAGGAAGGCCTAGGGATCAAATGGGAGGACGAAGATGGACGAACGAGACGAACTTGGTCCAACGAAGGCCTACGGATCAAATGGGAGGACGAAGATGGACGAACGAGACGAACTTGGTGCAAAGAAGCCCAACGGATCAAATGGGAGGACGAAAAGGGATGAACGAGACGAACTTGGTCCAAAGAAGGCCTACGGGTCAAATGGGAGGACCAAGATGGACGAACGAGACGAACTTGGTCCAAAGAAGCCCAACGATAAATGGGAGGACGAAGATGGACGAACGAGACGAACTTGGTCCATAGAAGGCCTACGGATCAAATGGGAGGACAAAGATGGACGAACGAGACGAACTTGGTCCAAAGAAGGACTAGGAATCAAATGGGAGGACGAAGATGGACGAACGAGAGGAACTTGGTCCAAAGAAGGACTAGGGATCAAATGGGAGGACGAAGATGGACGAACGAGAGGAACTTGGTCCAAAGAAGGCCTAGGGAACAAATGGGAGGACGAAGATGGACGAACGAGACGAACTTGGTGCAAAGAAGCCCAACGGATCAAATGGGAGGACGAAAAGGGATGAACGAGACGAACTTGGTCCAAAGAAGGCCTACGGATCAAATGGGTGGACGAAGATGGACGAACAAGACGAAATTGGTCCAAAGAAGGCCTACGGACCAAATGGGAGGACGAAGATGGAGGAACGAGGCGAACTTGGTCCAAGGAAGGCCTAGGGATCAAATGGGAGGACAAAGATGGACGAACGAGACGACTTGGTCCAACGAAGGCCTACGGACCAAATGGAAGGACGAAGATGGAGGAACGAGGCGAACTTGGTCCAAAGAAGGCCTAGGGATCAAATGGGAGGACGAAGATGGACGATCGAGACGAACTTGGTCCAAAGAAGGCCTAGGGATCAAATGGGAGGACGAAGATGGACGAACGAGACGAACTTGGTGCATAGAAGCCCAACGGATCAAATGGGAGGACAAAGATGGACGAACGAGACGAACTTGGTCCGAAGAAGGCCTACGGATCAAATGGGTGGACGAAGATGGACGAACGAGACGAACTTGGTCCAAAGAAGGCCTAGGGAACAAATGGGAGGACGATGATGGACAAACGAGACGAACTTGGTGCAAAGAAGCCCAACGGATCAAATGGGAGGACGAAAAGGGATGAACGAGACGAACTTGGTCCAAAGAAGGCCTACGGATCAAATGGGTGGACGAAGATGGACGAACGAGACGAACTTGGTCCAAAGAAGGCCTAGGGAACAAATGGGAGGACGAAGATGGACGAACGAGACGAACTTGGTGCAAAGAAGCCCAACAGATCAAATGGGAGGACGAAAAGGGATGAACGAGACGAACTTGGTCCAAAGAAGGCCTACGGATCAAATGGGAGGACGAAGATGGACGAACGAGACGAACTTGGTGCAAAGAATCCCAACGGATCAAATGGGAGGAAGAAAAGGGATGAACGAGACGAACTTGGTCCAAAGAAGGCCTACGGATGAAATGGGTGGACGAAGATGGACGAACGAGACGAACTTGGTCCAAAGAAGGCCTACGGATCAAATGGGAGGACGAAGATGGACGAACGAGACGAACTTGGTGCAAAGAAGCCCAACGGATCAAATGGGAGGACGAAAAGGGATGAACGAGACGAACTTGGTCCAAAGAAGGCCTACGGGTCAAATGGGAGGACCAAGATGGACGAACGAGACGAACTTGGTCCAAAGAAGCCCAACGATAAATGGGAGGACGAAGATGGACGAACGAGACGAACTTGGTCCATAGAAGGCCTACGGATCAAATGGGAGGACAAAGATGGACGAACGAGACGAACTTGGTCCAAAGAAGGACTAGGGATCAAATGGGAGGACGAAGATGGACGAACGAGACGAACTTGGTCCAACGAAGGCCTACGGATCAAATGGGAGGACGAAGATGGACGAACGAGACGAACTTGGTGCAAAGAAGCCCAACGGATCAAATGGGAGGACGAAAAGGGATGAACGAGACGAACTTGGTCCAAAGAAGGCCTACGGGTCAAATGGGAGGACCAAGATGGACGAACGAGACGAACTTGGTCCAAAGAAGCCCAACGATAAATGGGAGGACGAAGATGGACGAACGAGACGAACTTGGTCCATAGAAGGCCTACGGATCAAATGGGAGGACAAAGATGGACGAACGAGACGAACTTGGTCCAAAGAAGGACTAGGGATCAAATGGGAGGACGAAGATGGACGAACGAGACGAACTTGGTGCAAAGAAGCCCAACGGATCAAATGGGAGGACGAAAAGGGATGAACGAGACGAACTTGGTCCAAAGAAGGCCTACGGGTCAAATGGGAGGACCAAGATGGACGAACGAGACGAACTTGGTCCAAAGAAGCCCAACGATAAATGGGAGGACGAAGATGGACGAAAGAGACGAACTTGGTCCAAAGAAGGCCTACGGACCAAATGGGAGGACGAAGATGGACGAACGAGACGAACTTGGTCCAAAGAAGGCCTAGGGATCAAATGGGAGGACGAAGATGGACGAACGAGACGAACTTGGTGCAAAGAAGCCCAACGGATCAAATGGGAGGACGAAAAGGGATGAACGAGACGAACGTGGTCCAAAGAAGGCCTACGGATCAAATGGGTGGACGAAGATGGACGAACGAGACGAACTTGGTCCAAAGAAGGCCTAGGGAACAAATGGGAGGACGAAGATGGACGAACGAGACGAACTTGGTGCAAAGAAGCCCAACGGATCAAATGGGAGGACGAAAAGGGATGAACGAGACGAACTTGGTCCAAAGAAGGCCTACGGATCAAATGGGTGGACGAAGATGGACGAACGAGACGAACTTGGTCCAAGGAAGGCCTAGGGATCAAATGGGAGGACGAAGATGGACGAACGAGACGAACTTGGTCCAACGAAGGCCTACGGATCAAATGGGAGGACAAAGATGGACGAACGAGACGAACTTGGTGCAAAGAAGCCCAACGGATCAAATGGGAGGACGAAAAGGGATGAACGAGACGAACTTGGTCCAAAGAAGGCCTACGGATCAAATGGGTGGACGAAGATGGACGAACGAGACGAACTTGGTCCAAGGAAGGCTTAGGGATCAAATGGGAGGACCAAGATGGACGAACGAGACGAACTTGGTCCAAAGAAGCCCAACGGATCAAATGGGAGGACGAAGATGGACGAACGAGACGAACTTGGTCCAAAGAAGGCCTACGGATCAAATGGGAGGACAAAGATGGACGAACGAGACGAACTTGGTCCAAACAAGGACTAGGGATCAAATGGGAGGACGAAGATGGACGAACGAGAGGAACTTGGTCCAAAGAAGGCCTAGGGAACAAATGGGAGGTCGAAGATGGACGAACGAGACGAACTTGGTGCAAAGAAGCCCAACGGATCAAATGGGAGGACGAAAAGGGAGGAACGAGACGAACGTGGTCCAAAGAAGGCCTACGGATCAAATGGGTGGACGAAGATGGACGAACGAGACGAACTTGGTCCAAGGAAGGCTTAGGGATCAAATGGGAGGACCAAGATGGACGAACGAGACGAACTTGGTCCAAAGAAGCCCAACGGATCAAATGGGAGGACGAAGATGGACGAACGAGACGAACTTGGTCCAAAGAAGGCCTACGGATCAAATGGGAGGACAAAGATGGACGAACGAGACGAACTTGGTCCAAAGAAGGCCTAGGGATCAAATGGGAGGACGAAGATGGACGAACGAGAGGAACTTGGTCCAAAGAAGGCCTAGGGAACAAATGGGAGGACGAAGATGGACGAACGAGACGAACTTGGTGCAAAGAAGCCCAACGGATCAAATGGGAGGACGAAAAGGGATGAACGAGACGAACTTGGTCCAAAGAAGGCCTACGGATCAAATGGGTGGACGAAGATGGACGAACGAGACGAAATTGGTCCAAAGAAGGCCTACGGACCAAATGGGAGGACGAAGATGGAGGAACGAGGCGAACTTGGTCCAAGGAAGGCCTAGGGATCAAATGGGAGGACGAAGATGGACGAACGAGACGACTTGGTCCAACGAAGGCCTACGGACCAAATGGAAGGACGAAGATGGAGGAACGAGGCGAACTTGGTCCAAAGAAGGCCTAGGGATCAAATGGGAGGACGAAGATGGACGATCGAGACGAACTTGGTCCAAAGAAGGCCTAGGGATCAAATGGGAGGACGAAGATGGACGAACGAGACGAACTTGGTGCATAGAAGCCCAACGGATCAAATGGGAGGACAAAGATGGACGAACGAGACGAACTTGGTCCGAAGAATGCCTACGGATCAAATGGGTGGACGAAGATGGACGAACGAGACGAACTTGGTCCAAAGAAGGCCTAGGGAACAAATGGGAGGACGATGATGGACAAACGAGACGAACTTGGTGCAAAGAAGCCCAACGGATCAAATGGGAGGACGAAAAGGGATGAACGAGACGAACTTGGTCCAAAGAAGGCCTACGGATCAAATGGGTGGACGAAGATGGACGAACGAGACGAACTTGGTCCAAAGAAGGCCTAGGGAACAAATGGGAGGACGAAGATGGACGAACGAGACGAACTTGGTGCAAAGAAGCCCAACAGATCAAATGGGAGGACGAAAAGGGATGAACGAGACGAACTTGGTCCAAAGAAGGCCTACGGATCAAATGGGTGGACGAAGATGGACGAACGAGACGAACTTGGTCCAAAGAAGGCCTAGGGAACAAATGGAAGGACGAAGATGGACGAACGAGACGAACTTGGTGCAAAGAAGCCCAACGGATCAAATGGGAGGAAGAAAAGGGATGAACGAGACGAACTTGGTCCAAAGAAGGCCTACGGATCAAATGGGTGGACGAAGATGGACGAACGAGACGAACTTGGTCCAAGGAAGGCCTAGGGATCAAATGGGAGGACGAAGATGGACGAACGAGACGAACTTGGTCCAACGAAGGCCTACGGATCAAATGGGAGGACGAAGATGGACGAACGAGACGAACTTGGTGCAAAGAAGCCCAACGGATCAAATGGGAGGACGAAAAGGGATGAACGAGACGAACTTGGTCCTAAGAAGGCCTACGGGTCAAATGGGAGGACCAAGATGGACGAACGAGACGAACTTGGTCCAAAGAAGCCCAACGATAAATGGGAGGACGAAGATGGACGAACGAGACGAACTTGGTCCATAGAAGGCCTACGGATCAAATGGGAGGACAAAGATGGACGAACGAGACGAACTTGGTCCAAAGAAGGACTAGGAATCAAATGGGAGGACGAAGATGGACGAACGAGAGGAACTTGGTCCAAAGAAGGACTAGGGATCAAATGGGAGGACGAAGATGGACGAACGAGAGGAACTTGGTCCAAAGAAGGCCTAGGGAACAAATGGGAGGACGAAGATGGACGAACGAGACGAACTTGGTGCAAAGAAGCCCAACGGATCAAATGGGAGGACGAAAAGGGATGAACGAGACGAACTTGGTCCAAAGAAGGCCTACGGATCAAATGGGTGGACGAAGATGGACGAACGAGACGAAATTGGTCCAAAGAAGGCCTACGGACCAAATGGGAGGACGAAGATGGAGGAACGAGGCGAACTTGGTCCAAGGAAGGCCTAGGGATCAAATGGGAGGACGAAGATGGACGAACGAGACGACTTGGTCCAACGAAGGCCTACGGACCAAATGGAAGGACGAAGATGGAGGAACGAGGCGAACTTGGTCCAAAGAAGGCCTAGGGATCAAATGGGAGGACGAAGATGGACGATCGAGACGAACTTGGTCCAAAGAAGGCCTAGGGATCAAATGGGAGGACGAAGATGGACGAACGAGACGAACTTGGTGCATAGAAGCCCAACGGATCAAATGGGAGGACAAAGATGGACGAACGAGACGAACTTGGTCCGAAGAAGGCCTACGGATCAAATGGGTGGACGAAGATGGACGAACGAGACGAACTTGGTCCAAAGAAGGCCTAGGGAACAAATGGGAGGACGATGATGGACAAACGAGACGAACTTGGTGCAAAGAAGCCCAACGGATCAAATGGGAGGACGAAAAGGGATGAACGAGACGAACTTGGTCCAAAGAAGGCCTACGGATCAAATGGGTGGACGAAGATGGACGAACGAGACGAACTTGGTCCAAAGAAGGCCTAGGGAACAAATGGGAGGACGAAGATGGACGAACGAGACGAACTTGGTGCAAAGAAGCCCAACAGATCAAATGGGAGGACGAAAAGGGATGAACGAGACGAACTTGGTCCAAAGAAGGCCTACGGATCAAATGGGAGGACGAAGATGGACGAACGAGACGAACTTGGTGCAAAGAAGCCCAACGGATCAAATGGGAGGAAGAAAAGGGATGAACGAGACGAACTTGGTCCAAAGAAGGCCTACGGATCAAATGGGTGGACGAAGATGGACGAACGAGATGAACTTGGTCCAAGGAAGGCCTAGGATCAAATGGGAGGACGAAGATGGACGAACGAGACGAACTTGGTCCAACGAAGGCCTACGGATCAAATGGGAGGACGAAGATGGACGAACGAGACGAACTTGGTGCAAAGAAGCCCAACGGATCAAATGGGAGGACGAAAAGGGATGAACGAGACGAACTTGGTCCAAAGAAGGCCTACGGGTCAAATGGGAGGACCAAGATGGACGAACGAGACGAACTTGGTCCAAAGAAGCCCAACGATAAATGGGAGGACGAAGATGGACGAACGAGACGAACTTGGTCCATAGAAGGCCTACGGATCAAATGGGAGGACAAAGATGGACGAACGAGACGAACTTGGTCCAAAGAAGGACTAGGGATCAAATGGGAGGACGAAGATGGACGAACGAGAGGAACTTGGTCCAAAGAAGGCCTAGGGAACAAATGGGAGGACGAAGATGGACGAACGAGACGAACTTGGTGCAAAGAAGCCCAACGGATCAAATGGGAGGACGAAAAGGGATGAACGAGACGAACTTGGTCCAAAGAAGGCCTACGGATCAAATGGGTGGACGAAGATGGACGAACGAGACGAAATTGGTCCAAAGAAGGCCTACGGACCAAATGGGAGGACAAATATGGAGGAACGAGGCGAACTTGGTCCAAGGAAGGCCTAGGGATCAAATGGGAGGACGAAGATGGACGAACGAGACGACTTGGTCCAACGAAGGCCTACGGACCAAATGGGAGGACGAAGATGGAGGAACGAGGCGAACTTGGTCCAAAGAAGGCCTAGGGATCAAATGGGAGGACGAAGTTGGACGATCGAGACGAACTTGGTCCAAAGAAGGCCTAGGGATCAAATGGGAGGACGAAGATGGACGAACGAGACGAACTTGGTGCATAGAAGCCCAACGGATCAAATGGGAGGACGAAGATGGACGAACGAGACGAACTTGGTCCAAAGAAGCCCAACGGATCAAATGGGAGGACGAAGATGGACGAACGAGGCGAACTTGGTCCGAAGAAGGCCTAGGGATCAAATGGGAGGACGAAGATGGACGAACGAGACGAACTTGGTCCAAAGAAGGCCTACGGACCAAATGGGAGGACGAAGATGGAGGAACGAGGCGAACTTGGTCCAAAGAAGGCCTAGGGATCAAATGGGAGGACGAAGATGGAGGAACGAGACGAACTTGGTCCAAAGAAGGCCTAGGGATCAAATGGGAGGACGAAGATGGACGAACGAGACGAACTTGGTTCAAAGAAGCCCAACGGATCAAATGGGAGGACGAAAAGGGATGAACGAGACGAACTTGGTCCAAAGAAGGCCTACGGATCAAATGGGTGGACGAAGATGGAGGAACGAGGCGAACTTGGTCCAAAGAAGGCCTAGGGATCAAATGGGAGGACGAAGATGGAGGAACGAGGCGAACTTGGTCCAAAGAAGGCCTAGGGATCAAATGGGAGGACGAAGTTGGACGATCGAGACGAACTTGGTCCAAAGAAGGCCTAGGGATCAAATGGGAGGACGAAGATGGACGAACGAGACGAACTTGGTGCATAGAAGCCCAACGGATCAAATGGGAGGACGAAGATGGACGAACGAGACGAACTTGGTCCAAAGAAGCCCAACGGATCAAATGGGAGGACGAAGATGGACGAACGAGGCGAACTTGGTCCGAAGAAGGCCTAGGGATCAAATGGGAGGACGAAGATGGACGAACGAGACGAACTTGGTCCAAAGAAGGCCTACGGACCAAATGGGAGGACGAAGATGGAGGAACGAGGCGAACTTGGTCCAAAGAAGGCCTAGGGATCAAATGGGAGGACGAAGATGGAGGAACGAGACGAACTTGGTCCAAAGAAGGCCTAGGGATCAAATGGGAGGACGAAGATGGACGAACGAGACGAACTTGGTTCAAAGAAGCCCAACGGATCAAATGGGAGGACGAAAAGGGATGAACGAGACGAACTTGGTCCAAAGAAGGCCTACGGATCAAATGGGTGGACGAAGATGGACGAACGAGACGAACTTGGTGCAAAGAAGGCCTAGGGAACAAATGGGAGGACGAAGATGGACGAACGAGACGAACTTGGTGCAAAGAAGCCCAACGGATCAAATGGGAGGACGAAAAGGGATGAACGAGACGAACTTGGTCCAAAGAAGGCCTACGGATCAAATGGGTGGACGAAGATGGACGAACGAGACGAACTTGGTCCAAAGAAGCCCAACGGATGAAATGGGAGGACGAAGATGGACGAACGAGACGAACTTGGTCCAAAGAAGCCCAACGGATCAAATGGGAGGACGAAGATGGACGAACGAGGCGAACTTGGTCCAAAGAAGGCCTAGGGATCAAATGGGAGGACGAAGATGGACTAACGAGACGAACTTGGTCCAAAGAAGGCCTACGGACCAAATGGGAGGACGAAGATGGAGGAACGAGGCGAACTTGGTCCAAAGAAGGCCTAGGGATCAAATGGGAGGACGAAGATGGACGAACGAGACGAACATGGTCCAAAGAAGGCCTAGGGATCAAATGGGAGGACGAAGATGGACGAACGAGACGAACTTGGTGCAAAGAAGCCTAACGGATCAAATGGGAGGACGAAAAGGGATGAACGAGACGAACTTGGTCCAAAGAAGGCCTAGGGATCAAATGGGAGGACGAAGATGGACGAACGAGACGAACTTGGTCCAAAGAAGCCCAACGGATCAAATGGGAGGACGAAGATGGACGAACGAGACGAACTTGGTCTAAAGAAGCCGAACGGATCAAATGGGAGGACGAAGATGGACGAACGAGACGAACTTGGTCCAAAGAAGCCCAACGGATCAAATGGGAGGACGAAGATGGACGAACGAGGCGAACTTGGTCCAAAGAAGGCCTACGGACCAAATGGGAGGACGAAGATGGAGGAACGAGGCGAACTTGGTCCAAAGAAGGCCTAGGGATCAAATGGGAGGACGAAGATGGACGAACGAGACGAACTTGGTCCAAAGAAGGCCTAGGGATCAAATGGGAGGACGAAGATGGACGAACGAGACGAACTTGGTGCAAAGAAGCCCAACGGATCAAATGGGAGGACGAAAAGGGATGAACGAGACGAACTTGGTCCAAAGAAGGCCTACGATGAAATGGGTGGACGAAGATGGACGAATGAGACGAACTTGGTCCAAGGAAGGCCTACGGATCAAATGGGAGGACGAAGATGGACGAACGAGACGAACTTGGTCCAAAGAAGGCCTACGGATCAAATGGGAGGACGAAGATGGACGAACGAGACGAACTTGGTGCAAAGAAGCTCAACGGATCAAATGGGAGGACGAAAAGGGATGAACGAGACGAACTTGGTCCAAAGAAGGCCTACGGATCAAATGGGTGGACGAAGATGGACGAACGAGACGAACTTGGTCCAAGGAAGGGCCTAGGGATGAAATGGGAGGACGAAGATGGACGAACGAGACGAACTTGGTCCAACGAAGGCCTACGGATCAAATGGGAGGACGAAGATGGACGAACGAGACGAACTTGGTGCAAAGAAGCCCAACGGATCAAATGGGAGGACGAAAAGGGATGAACGAGACGAACTTGGTCCAAAGAAGGCCTACGGATCAAATGGGTGGACGAAGATGGACGAACGAGACGAACTTGGTCCAAGGAAGGCCTAGGGATCAAATGGGAGGAACAAGATGGACGAACGAGACGAATTTGGTCCAAAGAAGCCCAACGGATCAAATGGGAGGACGAAGATGGACGAATGAGACGAACTTGGTCCAAAGAAGGCCTACGGATCAAATGGGAGGACAAAGATGGACGAACGAGACGAACTTGGTCCAAAGAAGGACTAGGGATCAAATGGGAGGACGAAGATGGACGAACGAGAGGAACTTGGTCCAAAGAAGGCCTAGGGAACAAATGGGAGGACGAAGATGGACGAACGAGACGAACTTGGTGCAAAGAAGCTCAACGGATCAAATGGGAGGACAAAAAGGGATGAACGAGACGAACTTGGTCCAAAGAAGGCCTACGGATCAAATGGGTGGACGAAGATGGACGAACGAGACGAACTTGGTCCAAGGAAGGCCTAGGGATCAAATGGGAGGACGAAGATGGACGAACGAGACGAACTTGGTCCAACGAAGGCCTACGGATCAAATGGGAGGACGAAGATGGACGAACGAGACGAACTTGGTGCAAAGAAGCCCAACGGATCAAATGGGAGGACGAAAAGGGATGAACGAGACGAACTTGGTCCAAAGAAGGCCTACGGATCAAATGGGTGGACGATGATGGACGAACGAGACGAACTTGGTCCAAGGAAGGCCTAGGGATCAAATGGGAGGACCAAGATGGACGAACGAGACGAATTTGGTCCAAAGAAGCCCAACGGATCAAATGGGAGGACGAAGATGGACGAATGAGACGAACTTGGTCCAAAGAAGGCCTACGGATCAAATGGGAGGACAAAGATGGACGAACGAGACGAACTTGGTCCAAAGAACGACTAGGGATCAAATGGGAGGACGAAGATGGACGAACGAGAGGAACTTGGTCCAAAGAAGGCCTAGGGAACAAATGGGAGGACGAAGATGGACGAACGAGACGAACTTGGTGCAAAGAAGCCCAACAGATCAAATGGGAGGACGAAAAGGGAGGAACGAGATGAACGTGGTCCAAAGAAGGCCTACGGATCAAATGGGTGGACGAAGATGGACGAACGAGACGAACTTGGTCCAAAGAAGGCCTAGGGAACAAATGGGAGGACGAAGATGGACGAACGAGACGAACTTGGTGCAAAGAAGCCCAACGGATCAAATGGGAGGACGAAAAGGGACGAGCGAGACGAACTTGGTCCAAAGAAGGCCTACGGATCAAATGGGTGGACGAAGATGGACGAACGAGACGAACTTGGTCCAAGGAAGGCCTAGGGATCAAATGGGAGGACGAAGATGGACGAACGAGACGAACTTGGTCCAACGAAGGCCTACAGATCAAATGGGAGGACGAAGATGGACGAACGAGACGAACTTGGTGCAAAGAAGCCGAACGGATCAAATGGGTGGACGAAGATGGACGAACGAGACGAACTTGGTCCAAAGAAGCCCAACGGATCAAATGGGTGGACGAAGATGGACGAACGAGACGAACTTGGTCCAAAGAAGGCCTAGGGAACAAATGGGAGGACGAAGATGGACGAACGAGACGAACTTGGTGCAAAGAAGCCCAACGGATCAAATGGGAGGACGAAAAGGGATGAACGAGACGAACTTGGTCCAAAGAAGGCCTACGGATCAAATGGGTGGACGAAGATGGACGAACGAGACGAACTTGGTCCAAAGAAGCCCAACGGATCAAATGGGAGGACGAAGATGGACGAACGAGACGAACTTGGTCCAAAGAAGCCCAACGGATCAAATGGGAGGACGAAGATGGACGACCGAGACGAACTTGGTCCAAACAAGCCCAACGGATCAAATGGGAGGACGAAGATGGACGAACGAGGCGAACTTGGTCCAAAGAAGGCCTAGGGATCAAATGGGAGGACGAAGATGGACTAACGAGACGAACTTGGTCCAAAGAAGGCCTACGGATCAAATGGGTGGACGAAGATGGACGAACGAGACGAAATTGGTCCAAAGAAGGCCTACGGACCAAATGGGAGGACAAATATGGAGGAACGAGGCGAACTTGGTCCAAGGAAGGCCTAGGGATCAAATGGGAGGACGAAGATGGACGAACGAGACGACTTGGTCCAACGAAGGCCTACGGACCAAATGGGAGGACGAAGATGGAGGAACGAGGCGAACTTGGTCCAAAGAAGGCCTAGGGATCAAATGGGAGGACGAAGTTGGACGATCGAGACGAACTTGGTCCAAAGAAGGCCTAGGGATCAAATGGGAGGACGAAGATGGACGAACGAGACGAACTTGGTGCATAGAAGCCCAACGGATCAAATGGGAGGACGAAGATGGACGAACGAGACGAACTTGGTCCAAAGAAGCCCAACGGATCAAATGGGAGGACGAAGATGGACGAACGAGGCGAACTTGGTCCGAAGAAGGCCTAGGGATCAAATGGGAGGACGAAGATGGACGAACGAGACGAACTTGGTCCAAAGAAGGCCTACGGACCAAATGGGAGGACGAAGATGGAGGAACGAGGCGAACTTGGTCCAAAGAAGGCCTAGGGATCAAATGGGAGGACGAAGATGGAGGAACGAGACGAACTTGGTCCAAAGAAGGCCTAGGGATCAAATGGGAGGACGAAGATGGACGAACGAGACGAACTTGGTTCAAAGAAGCCCAACGGATCAAATGGGAGGACGAAAAGGGATGAACGAGACGAACTTGGTCCAAAGAAGGCCTACGGATCAAATGGGTGGACGAAGATGGACGAACGAGACGAACTTGGTGCAAAGAAGGCCTAGGGAACAAATGGGAGGACGAAGATGGACGAACGAGACGAACTTGGTGCAAAGAAGCCCAACGGATCAAATGGGAGGACGAAAAGGGATGAACGAGACGAACTTGGTCCAAAGAAGGCCTACGGATCAAATGGGTGGACGAAGATGGACGAACGAGACGAACTTGGTCCAAAGAAGCCCAACGGATGAAATGGGAGGACGAAGATGGACGAACGAGACGAACTTGGTCCAAAGAAGCCCAACGGATCAAATGGGAGGACGAAGATGGACGAACGAGGCGAACTTGGTCCAAAGAAGGCCTAGGGATCAAATGGGAGGACGAAGATGGACTAACGAGACGAACTTGGTCCAAAGAAGGCCTACGGACCAAATGGGAGGACGAAGATGGAGGAACGAGACGAACATGGTCCAAAGAAGGCCTAGGGATCAAATGGGAGGACGAAGATGGACGAACGAGACGAACTTGGTGCAAAGAAGCCTAACGGATCAAATGGGAGGACGAAAAGGGATGAACGAGACGAACTTGGTCCAAAGAAGGCCTAGGGATCAAATGGGAGGACGAAGATGGACGAACGAGACGAACTTGGTCCAAAGAAGCCCAACGGATCAAATGGGAGGACGAAGATGGACGAACGAGACGAACTTGGTCTAAAGAAGCCCAACGGATCAAATGGGAGGACGAAGATGGACGAACGAGACGAACTTGGTCTAAAGAAGCCGAACGGATCAAATGGGAGGACGAAGATGGACGAACGAGACGAACTTGGTCCAAAGAAGCCCAACGGATCAAATGGGAGGACGAAGATGGACGAACGAGGCGAACTTGGTCCAAAGAAGGCCTACGGACCAAATGGGAGGACGAAGATGGAGGAACGAGGCGAACTTGGTCCAAAGAAGGCCTAGGGATCAAATGGGAGGACGAAGATGGACGAACGAGACGAACTTGGTCCAAAGAAGGCCTAGGGATCAAATGGGAGGACGAAGATGGACGAACGAGACGAACTTGGTGCAAAGAAGCCCAACGGATCAAATGGGAGGACGAAAAGGGATGAACGAGACGAACTTGGTCCAAAGAAGGCCTACGATGAAATGGGTGGACGAAGATGGACGAATGAGACGAACTTGGTCCAAGGAAGGCCTACGGATCAAATGGGAGGACGAAGATGGACGAACGAGACGAACTTGGTCCAAAGAAGGCCTACGGATCAAATGGGAGGACGAAGATGGACGAACGAGACGAACTTGGTGCAAAGAAGCTCAACGGATCAAATGGGAGGACGAAAAGGGATGAACGAGACGAACTTGGTCCAAAGAAGGCCTACGGATCAAATGGGTGGACGAAGATGGACGAACGAGACGAACTTGGTCCAAGGAAGGGCCTAGGGATCAAATGGGAGGACGAAGATGGACGAACGAGATGAACTTGGTCCAACGAAGGCCTACGGATCAAATGGGAGGACGAAGATGGACGAACGAGACGAACTTGGTGCAAAGAAGCCCAACGGATCAAATGGGAGGACGAAAAGGGATGAACGAGACGAACTTGGTCCAAAGAAGGCCTACGGATCAAATGGGTGGACGAAGATGGACGAACGAGACGAACTTGGTCCAAGGAAGGCCTAGGGATCAAATGGGAGGAACAAGATGGACGAACGAGACGAATTTGGTCCAAAGAAGCCCAACGGATCAAATGGGAGGACGAAGATGGACGAATGAGACGAACTTGGTCCAAAGAAGGCCTACGGATCAAATGGGAGGACAAAGATGGACGAACGAGACGAACTTGGTCCAAAGAAGGACTAGGGATCAAATGGGAGGACGAAGATGGACGAACGAGAGGAACTTGGTCCAAAGAAGGCCTAGGGAACAAATGGGAGGACGAAGATGGACGAACGAGACGAACTTGGTGCAAAGAAGCTCAACGGATCAAATGGGAGGACAAAAAGGGATGAACGAGACGAACTTGGTCCAAAGAAGGCCTACGGATCAAATGGGTGGACGAAGATGGACGAACGAGACGAACTTGGTCCAAGGAAGGCCTAGGGATCAAATGGGAGGACGAAGATGGACGAACGAGACGAACTTGGTCCAACGAAGGCCTACGGATCAAATGGGAGGACGAAGATGGACGAACGAGACGAACTTGGTGCAAAGAAGCCCAACGGATCAAATGGGAGGACGAAAAGGGATGAACGAGACGAACTTGGTCCAAAGAAGGCCTACGGATCAAATGGGTGGACGATGATGGACGAACGAGACGAACTTGGTCCAAGGAAGGCCTAGGGATCAAATGGGAGGACCAAGATGGACGAACGAGACGAATTTGGTCCAAAGAAGCCCAACGGATCAAATGGGAGGACGAAGATGGACGAATGAGACGAACTTGGTCCAAAGAAGGCCTACGGATCAAATGGGAGGACAAAGATGGACGAACGAGACGAACTTGGTCCAAAGAACGACTAGGGATCAAATGGGAGGACGAAGATGGACGAACGAGAGGAACTTGGTCCAAAGAAGGCCTAGGGAACAAATGGGAGGACGAAGATGGACGAACGAGACGAACTTGGTGCAAAGAAGCCCAACAGATCAAATGGGAGGACGAAAAGGGAGGAACGAGATGAACGTGGTCCAAAGAAGGCCTACGGATCAAATGGGTGGACGAAGATGGACGAACGAGACGAACTTGGTCCAAAGAAGGCCTAGGGAACAAATGGGAGGACGAAGATGGACGAACGAGACGAACTTGGTGCAAAGAAGCCCAACGGATCAAATGGGAGGACGAAAAGGGACGAGCGAGACGAACTTGGTCCAAAGAAGGCCTACGGATCAAATGGGTGGACGAAGATGGACGAACGAGACGAACTTGGTCCAAGGAAGGCCTAGGGATCAAATGGGAGGACGAAGATGGACGAACGAGACGAACTTGGTCCAACGAAGGCCTACAGATCAAATGGGAGGACGAAGATGGACGAACGAGACGAACTTGGTGCAAAGAAGCCGAACGGATCAAATGGGTGGACGAAGATGGACGAACGAGACGAACTTGGTCCAAAGAACGCCCAACGGATCAAATGGTGGACGAAGATGGACGAACGAGACGAACTTGGTCCAAAGAAGGCCTAGGGAACAAATGGGAGGACGAAGATGGACGAACGAGACGAACTTGGTGCAAAGAAGCCCAACGGATCAAATGGGAGGACGAAAAGGGATGAACGAGACGAACTTGGTCCAAAGAAGGCCTACGGATCAAATGGGTGGACGAAGATGGACGAACGAGACGAACTTGGTCCAAAGAAGCCCAACGGATCAAATGGGAGGACGAAGATGGACGAACGAGACGAACTTGGTCCAAAGAAGCCCAACGGATCAAATGGGAGGACGAAGATGGACGACCGAGACGAACTTGGTCCAAACAAGCCCAACGGATCAAATGGGAGGACGAAGATGGACGAACGAGGCGAACTTGGTCCAAAGAAGGCCTAGGGATCAAATGGGAGGACGAAGATGGACTAACGAGACGAACTTGGTCCAAAGAAGGCCTAGGGAACAAATGGGAGGACGAAGATGGACGAACGAGACGAACTTGGTCGAAAGAAGGCCTACGGATCAAATGGGAGGACAAAGATGGACGAACGAGACGAACTTGGTCCAAAGAAGGACTAGGGATCAAATGGGAGGACGAAGATGGACGAACGAGAGGAACTTGGTCCAAAGAAGGCCTACGGACCAAATGGGAGGACGAAGATGGAGGAACGAGGCGAACTTGGTCCAAGGAAGGCCTAGGGATCAAATGGGAGGACGAAGATGGACGAACGAGACGACTTGGTCCAACGAAGGCCTACGGACCAAATGGGAGGACGAAGATGGAGGAACGAGGCGAACTTGGTCCAAAGAAGGCCTAGGGATCAAATGGGAGGACGAAGATGGACGATCGAGACGAACTTGGTCCAAAGAAGGCCTACGGACCAAATGGGAGGACGAAGATGGAGGAACGAGGCGAACTTGGTCCAAGGAAGGCCTAGGGATCAAATGGGAGGACGAAGATGGACTAACGAGACGAACTTGGTCCAAAGAAGGCCTACGGACCAAATGGGAGGACGAAGATGGAGGAAAGAGGCGAACTTGGTCCAAAGAAGGCCTAGGGATCAAATGGGAGGACGAAGATGGACGAACGAGACGAACATGGTCCAAAGAAGGCCTAGGGATCAAATGGGAGGACGAAGATGGACGAACGAGACGAACTTGGTGCAAAGAAGCCTAACGGATCAAATGGGAGGACGAAAAGGGATGAACGAGACGAACTTGGTCCAAAGAAGGCCTAGGGATCAAATGGGAGGACGAAGATGGACGAACGAGACGAACTTGGTCCAAAGAAGCCCAACGGATCAAATGGGAGGACGAAGATGGACGAACGAGACGAACTTGGTCTAAAGAAGCCGAACGGATCAAATGGGAGGACGAAGATGGACGAACGAGACGAACTTGGTCCAAAGAAGCCCAACGGATCAAATGGGAGGACGAAGATGGACGAACGAGGCGAACTTGGTCCAAAGAAGGCCTACGGACCAAATGGGAGGACGAAGATGGAGGAACGAGGCGAACTTGGTCCAAAGAAGGCCTAGGGATCAAATGGGAGGACGAAGATGGACGAACGAGACGAACTTGGTCCAAAGAAGGCCTAGGGATCAAATGGGAGGACGAAGATGGACGAACGAGACGAACTTGGTGCAAAGAAGCCCAACGGATCAAATGGGAGGACGAAAAGGGATGAACGAGACGAACTTAGTCCAAAGAAGGCCTACGATGAAATGGGTGGACGAAGATGGACGAATGAGACGAACTTGGTCCAAGGAAGGCCTACGGATCAAATGGGAGGACGAAGATGGACGAACGAGACGAACTTGGTCCAAAGAAGGCCTACGGATCAAATGGGAGGACGAAGATGGACGAACGAGACGAACTTGGTGCAAAGAAGCTCAACGGATCAAATGGGAGGACGAAAAGGGATGAACGAGACGAACTTGGTCCAAAGAAGGCCTACGGATCAAATGGGTGGACGAAGATGGACGAACGAGACGAACTTGGTCCAAGGAAGGCCTAGGGATCAAATGGGAGGACGAAGATGGACGAACGAGACGAACTTGGTCCAACGAAGGCCTACGGATCAAATGGGAGGACGAAGATGGACGAACGAGACGAACTTGGTGCAAAGAAGCCCAACGGATCAAATGGGAGGACGAAAAGGGATGAACGAGACGAACTTAGTCCAAAGAAGGCCTACGATGAAATGGGTGGACGAAGATGGACGAATGAGACGAACTTGGTCCAAGGAAGGCCTACGGATCAAATGGGAGGACGAAGATGGACGAACGAGACGAACTTGGTCCAAAGAAGGCCTACGGATCAAATGGGAGGACGAAGATGGACGAACGAGACGAACTTGGTGCAAAGAAGCTCAACGGATCAAATGGGAGGACGAAAAGGGGATGAACGAGACGAACTTGGTCCAAAGAAGGCCTACGGATCAAATTGGTGGACGAAGATGGACGAACGAGACGAACTTGGTCCAAGGAAGGCCTAGGGATCAAATGGGAGGAACAAGATGGACGAACGAGACGAATTTGGTCCAAAGAAGCCCAACGGATCAAATGGGAGGACGAAGATGGACGAATGAGACGAACTTGGTCCAAAGAAGGCCTACGGATCAAATGGGAGGACAAAGATGGACGAACGAGACGAACTTGGTCCAAAGAAGGACTAGGGATCAAATGGGAGGACGAAGATGGACGAACGAGAGGAACTTGGTGCAAAGATGGCCTAGGGAACAAATGGGAGGACGAAGATGGACGAACGAGACGAACTTGGTGCAAAGAAGCTCAACGGATCAAATGGGAGGACAAAAAGGGTATGAACGAGACGAACTTGGTCCAAAGAAGGCCTACGGATCAAATGGGAGGACAAAGATGGACGAACGAGACGAACTTGGTCCAAAGAAGGACTAGGGATCAAATGGGAGGACGAAGATGGACGAACGAGAGGAACTTGGTCCAAAGAAGGCCTAGGGAACAAATGGGAGGACGAAGATGGACGAACGAGACGAACTTGGTGCAAAGAAGCTCAACGGATCAAATGGGAGGACAAAAAGGGATGAACGAGACGAACTTGGTCCAAGGAAGGCCTAGGGATCAAATGGGAGGACGAAGATGGACGAACGAGACGAACTTGGTCCAACGAAGGCCTACGGATCAAATGGGAGGACGAAGATGGACGAACGAGACGAACTTGGTGCAAAGAAGCCCAACGGATCAAATGGGAGGACGAAAAGGGATGAACGAGACGAACTTGGTCCAAAGAAGGCCTACGGATCAAATGGGTGGACGAAGATGGACGAACGAGACGAACTTGGTCCAAGGAAGGCCTAGGGATCAAATGGGAGGACCAAGATGGACGAACGAGACGAATTTGGTCCAAAGAAGCCCAACGGATCAAATGGGAGGACGAAGATGGACGAATGAGACGAACTTGGTCCAAAGAAGGCCTACGGATCAAATGGGAGGACAAAGATGGACGAACGAGACGAACTTGGTCCAAAGAACGACTAGGGATCAAATGGGAGGACGAAGATGGACGAACGAGAGGAACTTGGTCCAAAGAAGGCCTAGGGAACAAATGGGAGGACGAAGATGGACGAACGAGACGAACTTGGTGCAAAGAAGCCCAACAGATCAAATGGGAGGACGAAAAGGGAGGAACGAGACGAACGTGGTCCAAAGAAGGCCTACGGATCAAATGGGTGGACGAAGATGGACGAACGAGACGAACTTGGTCCAAAGAAGGCCTAGGGAACAAATGGGAGGACGAAGATGGACGAACGAGACGAACTTGGTGCAAAGAAGCCCAACGGATCAAATGGGAGGACGAAAAGGGACGAGCGAGACGAACTTGGTCCAAAGAAGGCCTACGGATCAAATGGGTGGACGAAGATGGACGAACGAGACGAACTTGGTCCAAGGAAGGCCTAGGGATCAAATGGGAGGACGAAGATGGACGAACGAGACGAACTTGGTCCAACGAAGGCCTACAGATCAAATGGGAGGACGAAGATGGACGAACGAGACGAACTTGGTGCAAAGAAGCCGAACGGATCAAATGGGTGGACGAAGATGGACGAACGAGACGAACTTGGTCCAAAGAAGCCCAACGGATCAAATGGGTGGACGAAGATGGACGAACGAGACGAACTTGGTCCAAAGAAGGCCTAGGGAACAAATGGGAGGACGAAGATGGACGAACGAGACGAACTTGGTGCAAAGAAGCCCAACGGATCAAATGGGAGGACGAAAAGGGATGAACGAGACGAACTTGGTCCAAAGAAGGCCTACGGATCAAATGGGTGGACGAAGATGAACGAACGAGACGAACTTGGTCCAAAGAAGCCCAACGGATCAAATGGGAGGACGAAGATGGACGAACGAGACGAACTTGGTCCAAAGAAGCCCAACGGATCAAATGGGAGGACGAAGATGGACGACCGAGACGAACTTGGTCCAAACATGCCCAACGGATCAAATGGGAGGACGAAGATGGACGAACGAGGCGAACTTGGTCCAAAGAAGGCCTAGGGATCAAATGGGAGGACGAAGATGGACTAACGAGACGAACTTGGTCCAAAGAAGGCCTAGGGAACAAATGGGAGGACGAAGATGGACGAACGAGACGAACTTGGTCGAAAGAAGGCCTACGGATCAAATGGGAGGACAAAGATGGACGAACGAGACGAACTTGGTCCAAAGAAGGACTAGGGATCAAATGGGAGGACGAAGATGGACGAACGAGAGGAACTTGGTCCAAAGAAGGCCTACGGACCAAATGGGAGGACGAAGATGGAGGAACGAGGCGAACTTGGTCCAAGGAAGGCCTAGGGATCAAATGGGAGGACGAAGATGGACGAACGAGACGACTTGGTCCAACGAAGGCCTACGGACCAAATGGGAGGACGAAGATGGAGGAACGAGGCGAACTTGGTCCAAAGAAGGCCTAGGGATCAAATGGGAGGACGAAGATGGACGATCGAGACGAACTTGGTCCAAAGAAGGCCTACGGACCAAATGGGAGGACGAAGATGGAGGAACGAGGCGAACTTGGTCCAAGGAAGGCCTAGGGATCAAATGGGAGGACGAAGATGGACGAACGAGACGACTTGGTCCAACGAAGGCCTACGGACCAAATGGGAGGACGAAGATGGAGGAACGAGGCGAACTTGGTCCAAAGAAGGCCTAGGGATCAAATGGGAGGACGAAGATGGACGATCGAGACGAACTTGGTCCAAAGAAGGCCTAGGGATCAAATGGGAGGATGAAGATGGACGAACGAGACGAACTTGGTGCATAGAAGCCCAACGGATCAAATGGGAGGACAAAGATGGACGAACGAGACGAACTTGGTCCGAAGAAGGCCTACGGATCAAATGGGTGGACGAAGATGGACGAACGAGACGAACTTGGTCCAAAGAAGGCCTAGGGAACAAATGGGAGGACAAAGATGGACGAACGAGACGAACTTGGTGCAAAGAAGCCCAACGGATCAAATGGGAGGACGAAAAGTGATGAACGAGACGAACTTGGTCCAAAGAAGGCCTACGGATCAAATGGGTGGACGAAGATGGACGAACGAGACGAACTTGGTCCAAAGAAGGCCTAGGGGACAAATGGGAGGACGAAGATGGACGAACGAGACGAACTTGGTGCAAAGAAGCCCAACAGATCAAATGGGAGGACGAAAAGGGATGAACGAGACGAACTTGGTCCAAAGAAGGCCTACGGATCAAATGGGTGGACGAAGAAGGACGAACGAGACGAACTTGGTCCAAAGAAGCCCAACGGATCAAATGGGAGGACGAAGATGGACGAACGAGACGAACTTGGTCCAAAGAAGCCCAACGGATCAAATGGGAGGACGAAGATGGACGAACGAGACGAACTTGGTCCAAAGAAGCCCAACGGATCAAATGGGAGGACGAAGATGGACGAACGAGGCGAACTTGGTCCAAAGAAGGCCTAGGGATCAAATGGGAGGACGAAGATGGACGAACGAGACGAACTTGGTGCAAAGAAGCCGAACGGATCAAATGGGATGACGAAACAGGAGGATGGAGACGAACTTGGTCCAAAGAAGGCCTACGGATCAAATGGGACGACGAAGATGGACGAACGTGACGAACTTGGTCCAAAGAAGCCCAACGGATCAAATGGGAGGACGAAGATGGACGAACGAGGCGAACTTGGTCCAAAGAAGGCCTAGGGATCAAATGGGAGGACGAAGATGGACGAACGAGACGAACTTGGTGCAAAGAAGCCGAACGGATCAAATGGGATGACGAAACAGGAGGATGGAGACGAACTTGGTCCAAAGAAGCCCAACGGATCAAATGGGAGGACGACGATGGACGAAGGAGACGAACTTGGTCTAAAGAAGCCGAACGGATCAAATGGGGGGACGAAGATGGACGAACGAGACGAACTTGGTCCAAAGAAGCCCAACGGATCAAATGGGAGGACGAAGATGGACGAACGAGGCGAACTTGGTCCAAAGAAGGCCTACGGACCAAATGGGAGGACGAAGATGGAGGAACGAGGAGAACTTGGTCCAAAGAAGGCCTAGGGATCAAATGGGAGGACGAAGATGGACGAACGAGACGAACTTGGTCCAAAGAAGGCCTAGGGATCAAATGGGAGGACGAAGATGGACGAACGAGACGAACTTGGTGCAAAGAAGCCCAACGGATCAAATGGGAGGACGAAAAGGGATGAACGAGACGAACTTGGTCCAAAGAAGGCCTACGATGAAATGGGTGGACGAAGATGGACGAACGAGACGAACTTGGTCCAAGGAAGGCCTACGGATCAAATGGGAGGACGAAGATGGACGAACGAGACGAACTTGGTCCAAAGAAGGCCTACGGATCAAATGGGAGGACGAAGATGGACGAACGAGACGAACTTGGTGCAAAGAAGCCCAACGGATCAAATGGGAGGACGAAAAGGGATGAACGAGACGAACTTGGTCCAAAGAAGGCCTACGGATCAAATGGGTGGACGAAGATGGACGAACGAGACGAACTTGGTCCAAGGAAGGCCTAGGGATCAAATGGGAGGACGAAGATGGACGAACGAGACGAACTTGGTCCAACGAAGGCGTACGGATCAAATGGGAGGACGAAGATGGACGAACGAGACGAACTTGGTGCAAAGAAGCCCAACGGATCAAATGGGAGGACGAAAAGGGATGAACGAGACGAACTTGGTCCAAAGAAGGCCTACGGATCAAATGGGTGGACGAAAATGGACGAACGAGACGAACTTGGTCCAAGGAAGGCCTAGGGATCAAATGGGAGGACCAAGATGGACGAACGAGACGAATTTGGTCCAAAGAAGCCCAACGGATCAAATGGGAGGACGAAGATGGACGAATGAGACGAACTTGGTCCAAAGAAGGCCTACGGATCAAATGGGAGGACAAAGATGGACGAACGAGACGAACTTGGTCCAAAGAAGGACTAGGGATCAAATGGGAGGACGAAGATGGATGAACGAGAGGAACTTGGTCCAAAGAAGGCCTAGGGAACAAATGGGAGGACGAAGATGGACGAACGAGACGAACTTGGTCCAAAGAAGCCCAACGGATCAAATGGGAGGACGAAGATGGACGAACGAGACGAACTTGGTCCAAAGAAGCCCAACGGATCAAATGGGAGGACGAAGATGGACGAACGAGGCGAACTTGGTCCAAAGAAGGCCTAGGGATCAAATGGGAGGACGAAGATGGACGAACGAGACGAACTTGGTGCAAAGAAGCCGAACGGATCAAATGGGATGACGAAACAGGAGGATGGAGACGAACTTGGTCCAAAGAAGGCCTACGGATCAAATGGGACGACGAAGATGGACGAACGTGACGAACTTGGTCCAAAGAAGCCCAACGGATCAAATGGGAGGACGAAGATGGACGAACGAGGCGAACTTGGTCCAAAGAAGGCCTAGGGATCAAATGGGAGGACGAAGATGGACGAACGAGACGAACTTGGTGCAAAGAAGCCGAACGGATCAAATGGGATGACGAAACAGGAGGATGGAGACGAACTTGGTCCAAAGAAGCCCAACGGATCAAATGGGAGGACGACGATGGACGAAGGAGACGAACTTGGTCTAAAGAAGCCGAACGGATCAAATGGGGGGACGAAGATGGACGAACGAGACGAACTTGGTCCAAAGAAGCCCAACGGATCAAATGGGAGGACGAAGATGGACGAACGAGGCGAACTTGGTCCAAAGAAGGCCTACGGACCAAATGGGAGGACGAAGATGGAGGAACGAGGAGAACTTGGTCCAAAGAAGGCCTAGGGATCAAATGGGAGGACGAAGATGGACGAACGAGACGAACTTGGTCCAAAGAAGGCCTAGGGATCAAATGGGAGGACGAAGATGGACGAACGAGACGAACTTGGTGCAAAGAAGCCCAACGGATCAAATGGGAGGACGAAAAGGGATGAACGAGACGAACTTGGTCCAAAGAAGGCCTACGATGAAATGGGTGGACGAAGATGGACGAACGAGACGAACTTGGTCCAAGGAAGGCCTACGGATCAAATGGGAGGACGAAGATGGACGAACGAGACGAACTTGGTCCAAAGAAGGCCTACGGATCAAATGGGAGGACGAAGATGGACGAACGAGACGAACTTGGTGCAAAGAAGCCCAACGGATCAAATGGGAGGACGAAAAGGGATGAACGAGACGAACTTGGTCCAAAGAAGGCCTACGGATCAAATGGGTGGACGAAGATGGACGAACGAGACGAACTTGGTCCAAGGAAGGCCTAGGGATCAAATGGGAGGACGAAGATGGACGAACGAGACGAACTTGGTCCAACGAAGGCGTACGGATCAAATGGGAGGACGAAGATGGACGAACGAGACGAACTTGGTGCAAAGAAGCCCAACGGATCAAATGGGAGGACGAAAAGGGATGAACGAGACGAACTTGGTCCAAAGAAGGCCTACGGATCAAATGGGTGGACGAAAATGGACGAACGAGACGAACTTGGTCCAAGGAAGGCCTAGGGATCAAATGGGAGGACCAAGATGGACGAACGAGACGAATTTGGTCCAAAGAAGCCCAACGGATCAAATGGGAGGACGAAGATGGACGAATGAGACGAACTTGGTCCAAAGAAGGCCTACGGATCAAATGGGAGGACAAAGATGGACGAACGAGACGAACTTGGTCCAAAGAAGGACTAGGGATCAAATGGGAGGACGAAGATGGATGAACGAGAGGAACTTGGTCCAAAGAAGGCCTAGGGAACAAATGGGAGGACGAAGATGGACGAACGAGACGAACTTGGTGCAAAGAAGCCCAACGGATCAAATGGGAGGACGAAAAGGGAGGAACGAGACGAACGTGGTCCAAAGAAGGCCTACGGATCAAATGGGTGGACGAAGATGGACGAACGAGACGAACTTGGTCCAAAGAAGGCCTAGGGAACAAATGGGTGGACGAAGATGGACGAACGAGACGAACTTGGTGCAAAGAAGCCCAACGGATCAAATGGGAGGACGAAAAGGGACGAACGAGACGAACTTGGTCCAAAGAAGGCCTACGGATCAAATGGGTGGACGAAGATGGACGAACGAGACGAACTTGGTCCAAGGAAGGCCTAGGGATCAAATGGGAGGACGAAGATGGACGAACGAGACGAACTTGGTCCAATGAAGGCCTACGGATCAAATGGGAGGACGAAGATGGACGAACGAGACGAACTTGGTGCAAAGAAGCCCAACGGATCAAATAGGAGGACGAAAAGGGATGAACGAGATGAACTTGGTCCAAAGAAGGCCTACGGATCAAATGGGTGGACGAAGATGGACGAACGAGACGAACTTGGTCCAAGGAAGGCCTAGGGATCAAATGGGAGGACCAAGATGGACGAACGAGACGAACTTGGTCCAAAGAAGGCCTAGGGAACAAATGGGAGGACTTAGATGGACGAACGAGACGAACTTGGTCCAAAGAAGGCCTACGGATCAAATGGGAGGACAAAGATGGAGGAACGAGACGAACTTGGTCCAAAGAAGGACTAGGGATCAAATGGGAGGACGAAGATGGACGAACGAGAGGAACTTGGTCCAAAGAAGGCCTACGGACCAAATGGGAGGACGAAGATGGAGGAACGAGGCGAACTTGGTCCAAGGAAGGCCTAGGGATCAAATGGGAGGACGAAGATGGACGAACGAGACGACTTGGTCCAACGAAGGCCTACGGACCAAATGGGAGGACGAAGATGGAGGAACGAGGCGAACTTGGTCCAAAGAAGGCCTAGGGATCAAATGGAGGACGAAGATGGACGATCGAGACGAACTTGGTCCAAAGAAGGCCTACGGACCAAATGGGAGGACGAAGATGGAGGAACGAGGCGAACTTGGTCCAAGGAAGGCCTAGGGATCAAATGGGAAGACGAAGATGGACGAACGAGACGACTTGGTCCAACGAAGGCCTACGGACCAAATGGGAGGACGAAGATGGAGGAACGAGGCGAACTTGGTCCAAAGAAGGCCTAGGGATCAAATGGGAGGACGAAGATGGACGATCGAGACGAACTTGGTCCAAAGAAGGCCTAGGGATCAAATGGGAGGACGAAGATGGACGAACGAGACGAACTTGGTGCATAGAAGCCCAACGGATCAAATGGGAGGACAAAGATGGACGAACGAGACGAACTTGTTCCGAAGAAGGCCTACGGATCAAATGGGTGGACGAAGATGGACGAACGAGACGAACTTGGTCCAAAGAAGGCCTAGGGAACAAATGGGAGGACGAAGATGGACGAACGAGACGAACTTGGTGCAAAGAAGCCCAACGGATCAAATGGGAGGACGAAAAGGGATGAACGAGACGAACTTGGTCCAAAGAAGGCCTACGGATCAAATGGGTGGACGAAGATGGACGAATGAGACGAACTTGGTCCAAAGAAGGCCTAGGGAACAAATGGGAGGACGAAGATGGACGAACGAGACGAACTTGGTGCAAAGAAGCCCAACGGATCAAATGGGAGGACGAAAAGGGATGAACGAGACGAACTTGGTCCAAAGAAGGCCTACGGATCAAATGGGTGGACGAAGATGGACGAACGAGACGAACTTGGTCCAAAGAAGCCCAACGGATCAAATGGGAGGACGAAGATGGACGAACGAGACGAACTTGGTCCAAAGAAGCCCAACGGATCAAATGGGAGGACGAAGATGGACGAACGAGACGAACTTGGTCCAAAGAAGCCCAACGGATCAAATGGGAGGACGAAGATGGACGAACGAGGCGAACTTGGTCCAAAGAAGGCCTAGGGATCAAATGGGAGGACGAAGATGGACTAACGAGACGAACTTGGTCCAAAGAAGGCCTACGGACCAAATGGGAGGACGAAGATGGAGGAACGAGGCGAACTTGGTCCAAAGAAGGCCTAGGGATCAAATGGGAGGACGAAGATGGACGAACGAGACGAACTTGGTGCAAAGAAGCCCAACAGATCAAATGGGAGGACGAAAAGGGATGAACGAGACGAACTTGGTCCAAAGAAGGCCTAGGGATCAAATGGGAGGACGAAGATGGACGAACGAGACGAACTTGGTCCAAAGAAGCCCAACGGATCAAATGCGAGGACGAAGATGGACGAACGAGACGAACTTGGTCTAAAGAAGCCGAACGGATCAAATGGGAGGACGAAGATGGACGAACGAGACGAACTTGGTCCAAAGAAGCCCAACGGATCAAATGGGAGGACGAAGATGGACGAACGAGGCGAACTTGGTCCAAAGAAGGCCTACGGACCAAATGGGAGGACGAAGATGGAGGAACGAGGCGAACTTGGTCCAAAGAAGGCCTAGGGATCAAATGGGAGGACGAAGATGGACGAACGAGACGAACTTGGTCCAAAGAAGGCCTAGGGATCAAATGGGAGGACGAAGATGGACGAACGAGACGAACTTGGTGCAAAGAAGCCCAACGGATCAAATGGGAGGACGAAAATGGATGAACGAGACGAACTTGGTCCAAAGAAGGCCTACGATGAAATGGGTGGACGAAGATGGACGAACGAGACGAACTTGGTCCAAGGAAGGCCTACGGATCAAATGGGAGGACGAAGATGGACGAACGAGACGAACTTGGTCCAAAGAAGGCCTACGGATCAAATGGGAGGACGAAGATGGACGAACGAGACGAACTTGGTGCAAAGAAGCCCAACGGATCAAATGGGAGGACGAAAAGGGATGAACGAGACGAACTTGGTCCAAAGAAAGCCTACGGATCAAATGGGTGGACGAAGATGGACGAACGAGACGAACTTGGTCCAAGGAAGGCCTAGGGATCAAATGGGAGGACGAAGATGGACGAACGAGACGAACTTGGTCCAACGAAGGCCTACGGATCAAATGGGAGGACGAAGATGGACGAACGAGACGAACTTGGTGCAAAGAAGCCCAACGGATCAAATGGGAGGACGAAAAGGGATGAACGAGACGAATTTGGTCCAAAGAAGGCCTACGGATCAAATGGGTGGACGAAGATGGACGAACGAGACGAACTTGGTCCAAGGAAGGCCTAGGGATCAAATGGGAGGACCAAGATGGACGAACGAGACGAATTTAGTCCAAAGAAGCCCAACGGATCAAATGGGAGGACGAAGATGGACGAATGAGACGAACTTGGTCCAAAGAAGGCCTACGGATCAAATGGGAGGACAAAGATGGACGAACGAGACGAACTTGGTCCAAAGAAGGACTAGGGATCAAATGGGAGGACGAAGATGGACGAACGAGAGGAACTTGGTCCAAAGAAGGCCTAGGGAACAAATGGGAGGACGAAGATGGACGAACGAGACGAACTTGGTGCAAAGAAGCCCAACGGATCAAATGGGAGGACGAAAAGGGAGGAACGAGACGAACGTGGTCCAAAGAAGGCCTACGGATCAAATGGGTGGACGAAGATGGACGAACGAGACGAACTTGGTCCAAAGAAGGCCTAGGGAACAAATGGGAGGACGAAGATGGACGAACGAGACGAACTTGGTGCAAAGAAGCACAACGGATCAAATGGGAGGACGAAAAGGGACGAACGAGACGAACTTGGTCCAAAGAAGGCCTACGGATGAAATGGGTGGACGAAGATGGACGAACGAGACGAACTTGGTCCAAGGAAGGCCTAGGGATCAAATGGGAGGACGAAGATGGACGAACGAGACGAACTTGGTCCAACGAAGGCCTACGGATCAAATGGGAGGACGAAGATGGACGAACGAGACGAACTTGGTGCAAAGAAGCCCAACGGATCAAATGGGAGGACGAAAAGGGATGAACGAGACGAACTTGGTCCAAAGAAGGCTTACGGATCAAATGGGTGGACGAAGATGGACGAACGAGACGAACTTGGTCCAAGGAAGGCCTAGGGATCAAATGGGAGGACCAAGATGGACGAACGAGACGAACTTGGTCCAAAGAAGGCCTAGGGAACAAATGGGAGGACGAAGATGGACGAACGAGACGAACTTGGTCCAAAGAAGGCCTACGGATCAAATGGGAGGACAAAGATGGACGAACGAGACGAACTTGGTCCAAAGAAGGACTAGGGATCAAATGGGAGGACGAAGATGGACGAACGAGAGGAACTTGGTCCAAAGAAGGCCTAGGGAACAAATGGGAGGACGAAGATGGACGAACGAGACGAACTTGGTGCAAAGAAGCCCAACGGATCAAATGGGAGGACGAAAAGGGATGAACGAGACGAACTTGGTCCAAAGAAGGCCTACGGATCAAATGGGTGGACGAAGATGGACGAACGAGATGAACTTGGTCCAAGGAAGGCCTAGGGATCAAATGGGAGGACGAAGATGGACGAACGAGACGACTTGGTCCAAAGAAGGCCTATGGACCAAATGGGAGGACGAAGATGGAGGAACGAGGCGAACTTGGTCCAAAGAAGGCCTAGGGATCAAATGGGAGGACGAAGATGGACGATCGAGACGAACTTGGTCCAAAGAAGGCCTAGGGATCAAATGGGAGGACGAAGATGGACGAACGAGACGAACTTGGTGCATAAAAGCCCAACGGATCAAATGGGAGGACGAAAAGGGATGAACGAGACGAACTTGGTCCGAAGAAGGCCTACGGATCAAATGGGTGGACGAAGATGGACGAACGAGACGAACTTGGTCCAAAGAAGGCCTAGGGAACAAATGGGAGGATGAAGATGGACGAACGAGACGAACTTGGTGCAAAGAAGCCCAACGGATCAAATGGGAGGACGAAAAGGGATGAACGAGACGAATTTGGTCCAAAGAAGGCCTACGGATCAAATGGGTGGACGAAGATGGACGAACGAGACGAACTTGGTGCATAAAAGCCCTACGGATCAAATGGGTGGACGAAGATGGACGAACGAGACGAACTTGGTCCAAGGAAGGCCTAGGGATCAAATGGGAGGACGAAGATGGACGAACGAGACGAACTTGGTCCAACGAAGGCCTACGGATCAAATGGGAGGACGAAGATGGACGAACGAGACGAACTTGGTGTAAAGAAGCCCAACGGATCAAATGGGAGGACGAAAAGGGATGAACGAGACGAATTTGGTCCAAAGAAGGCCTACGGATCAAATGGGTGGACGAAGATGGACGAACGAGACGAACTTGGTCCAAGGAAGGCCTAGGGATCAAATGGGAGGACCAAGATGGACGAACGAGACGAATTTAGTCCAAAGAAGCCCAACGGATCAAATGGGAGGACGAAGATGGACGAATGAGACGAACTTGGTCCAAAGAAGGCCTACGGATCAAATGGGAGGACAAAGATGGACGAACGAGACGAACTTGGTCCAAAGAAGGACTAGGGATCAAATGGGAGGACGAAGATGGACGAACGAGAGGAACTTGGTCCAAAGAAGGCCTAGGGAACAAATGGGAGGACGAAGATGGACGAACGAGACGAACTTGGTGCAAAGAAGCCCAACGGATCAAATGGGAGGACGAAAAGGGAGGAACGAGACGAACGTGGTCCAAAGAAGGCCTACGGATCAAATGGGTGGACGAAGATGGACGAACGAGACGAACTTGGTCCAAAGAAGGCCTAGGGAACAAATGGGAGGACGAAGATGGACGAACGAGACGAACTTGGTGCAAAGAAGCACAACGGATCAAATGGGAGGACGAAAAGGGACGAACGAGACGAACTTGGTCCAAAGAAGGCCTACGGATCAAATGGGTGGACGAAGATGGACGAACGAGACGAACTTGGTCCAAGGAAGGCCTAGGGATCAAATGGGAGGACGAAGATGGACGAACGAGACGAACTTGGTCCAACGAAGGCCTACGGATCAAATGGGAGGACGAAGATGGACGAACGAGACGAACTTGGTGCAAAGAAGCCCAACGGATCAAATGGGAGGACGAAAAGGGATGAACGAGACGAACTTGGTCCAAAGAAGGCTTACGGATCAAATGGGTGGACGAAGATGGACGAACGAGACGAACTTGGTCCAAGGAAGGCCTAGGGATCAAATGGGAGGACCAAGATGGACGAACGAGACGAACTTGGTCCAAAGAAGGCCTAGGGAACAAATGGGAGGACGAAGATGGACGAACGAGACGAACTTGGTCCAAAGAAGGCCTACGGATCAAATGGGAGGACAAAGATGGACGAACGAGACGAACTTGGTCCAAAGAAGGACTAGGGATCAAATGGGAGGACGAAGATGGACGAACGAGAGGAACTTGGTCCAAAGAAGGCCTAGGGAACAAATGGGAGGACGAAGATGGACGAACGAGACGAACTTGGTGCAAAGAAGCCCAACGGATCAAATGGGAGGACGAAAAGGGATGAACGAGACGAACTTGGTCCAAAGAAGGCCTACGGATCAAATGGGTGGACGAAGATGGACGAACGAGATGAACTTGGTCCAAGGAAGGCCTAGGGATCAAATGGGAGGACGAAGATGGACGAACGAGACGACTTGGTCCAAAGAAGGCCTATGGACCAAATGGGAGGACGAAGATGGAGGAACGAGGCGAACTTGGTCCAAAGAAGGCCTAGGGATCAAATGGGAGGACGAAGATGGACGATCGAGACGAACTTGGTCCAAAGAAGGCCTAGGGATCAAATGGGAGGACGAAGATGGACGAACGAGACGAACTTGGTGCATAAAAGCCCAACGGATCAAATGGGAGGACGAAAAGGGATGAACGAGACGAACTTGGTCCGAAGAAGGCCTACGGATCAAATGGGTGGACGAAGATGGACGAACGAGACGAACTTGGTCCAAAGAAGGCCTAGGGAACAAATGGGAGGATGAAGATGGACGAACGAGACGAACTTGGTGCAAAGAAGCCCAACGGATCAAATGGGAGGACGAAAAGGGATGAACGAGACGAACTTGGTCCAAAGAAGGCCTACGGATCAAATGGGTGGACGAAGATGGACGAACGAGACGAACTTGGTCCAAAGAAGGCCTAGGGAACAAATGGGAGGACGAAGATGGACGAACGAGACGAACTTGGTGCAAAGAAGCCCAACGGATCAAATGGGAGGACGAAAAGGGATGAACGAGACGAACTTAGTCCAAAGAAGGCCTACGGATCAAATGGGTGGACGAAGATGGACGAACGAGACGAACTTGGTCCAAAGAAGCCCAACGGATCAAATGGGAGGACGAAGATGGACGAACGAGACGAACTTGGTCCAAAGAAGCCCAACGGATCAAATGGGAGGACGAAGATGGACGAACGAGACGAACTTGGTCCAAAGAAGCCCAACGGATCAAATGGGAGGACGAAGATGGACGAACGAGATGAACTTGGTCCAAGGAAGGCCTAGGGATCAAATGGGAGGACGAAGATGGACGAACGAGACGACTTGGTCCAAAGAAGGCCTATGGACCAAATGGGAGGACGAAGATGGAGGAACGAGGCGAACTTGGTCCAAAGAAGGCCTAGGGATCAAATGGGAGGACGAAGATGGACGATCGAGACGAACTTGGTCCAAAGAAGGCCTAGGGATCAAATGGGAGGACGAAGATGGACGAACGAGACGAACTTGGTGCATAAAAGCCCAACGGATCAAATGGGAGGACGAAAAGGGATGAACGAGACGAACTTGGTCCGAAGAAGGCCTACGGATCAAATGGGTGGACGAAGATGGACGAACGAGACGAACTTGGTCCAAAGAAGGCCTAGGGAACAAATGGGAGGATGAAGATGGACGAACGAGACGAACTTGGTGCAAAGAAGCCCAACGGATCAAATGGGAGGACGAAAAGGGATGAACGAGACGAACTTGGTCCAAAGAAGGCCTACGGATCAAATGGGTGGACGAAGATGGACGAACGAGACGAACTTGGTCCAAGGAAGGCCTAGGGATCAAATGGCAGGACCAAGATGGACGAACGAGACGAACTTGGTCCAAAGAAGGCCTAGGGAACAAATGGGAGAACGAAGATGGACGAACGAGACGAACTTGGTGCAAAGAAGCCCAACGGATCAAATGGGAGGATGAAAAGGGATGAACGAGACGAATTTGGTCCAAAGAAGGCCTACGGATCAAATGGGTGGATGAAGATGGACGAACGAGACGAACTTGGTGCATAAAAGCCCTACGGATCAAATGGGTGGACGAAGATGGACGAACGAGACGAACTTGGTCCAAGGAAGGCCTAGGGATCAAATGGGAGGACGAAGATGGACGAACGAGACGAACTTGGTCCAACGAAGGCCTACGGATCAAATGGGAGGACGAAGATGGACGAACGAGACGAACTTGGTGTAAAGAAGCCCAACGGATCAAATGGGAGGACGAAAAGGGATGAACGAGACGAATTTGGTCCAAAGAAGGCCTACGGATCAAATGGGTGGACGAAGATGGACGAACGAGACGAACTTGGTCCAAGGAAGGCCTAGGGATCAAATGGGAGGACCAAGATGGACGAACGAGACGAATTTAGTCCAAAGAAGCCCAACGGATCAAATGGGAGGACGAAGATGGACGAATGAGACGAACTTGGTCCAAAGAAGGCCTACGGATCAAATGGGAGGACAAAGATGGACGAACGAGACGAACTTGGTCCAAAGAAGGACTAGGGATCAAATGGGAGGACGAAGATGGACGAACGAGAGGAACTTGGTCCAAAGAAGGCCTAGGGAACAAATGGGAGGACGAAGATGGACGAACGAGACGAACTTGGTGCAAAGAAGCCCAACGGATCAAATGGGAGGACGAAAAGGGAGGAACGAGACGAACGTGGTCCAAAGAAGGCCTACGGATCAAATGGGTGGACGAAGATGGACGAACGAGACGAACTTGGTCCAAAGAAGGCCTAGGGAACAAATGGGAGGACGAAGATGGACGAACGAGACGAACTTGGTGCAAAGAAGCACAACGGATCAAATGGGAGGACGAAAAGGGACGAACGAGACGAACTTGGTCCAAAGAAGGCCTACGGATCAAATGGGTGGACGAAGATGGACGAACGAGACGAACTTGGTCCAAGGAAGGCCTAGGGATCAAATGGGAGGACGAAGATGGACGAACGAGACGAACTTGGTCCAACGAAGGCCTACGGATCAAATGGGAGGACGAAGATGGACGAACGAGACGAACTTGGTGCAAAGAAGCCCAACGGATCAAATGGGAGGACGAAAAGGGATGAACGAGACGAACTTGGTCCAAAGAAGGCTTACGGATCAAATGGGTGGACGAAGATGGACGAACGAGACGAACTTGGTCCAAGGAAGGCCTAGGGATCAAATGGGAGGACCAAGATGGACGAACGAGACGAACTTGGTCCAAAGAAGGCCTAGGGAACAAATGGGAGGACGAAGATGGACGAACGAGACGAACTTGGTCCAAAGAAGGCCTACGGATCAAATGGGAGGACAAAGATGGACGAACGAGACGAACTTGGTCCAAAGAAGGACTAGGGATCAAATGGGAGGACGAAGATGGACGAACGAGAGGAACTTGGTCCAAAGAAGGCCTAGGGAACAAATGGGAGGACGAAGATGGACGAACGAGACGAACTTGGTGCAAAGAAGCCCAACGGATCAAATGGGAGGACGAAAAGGGATGAACGAGACGAACTTCGTCCAAAGAAGGCCTACGGATCAAATGGGTGGACGAAGATGGACGAACGAGACGAACTTGGTCCAAAGAAGCCCAACGGATCAAATGGGAGGACGAAGATGGACGAACGAGACGAACTTGGTCCAAAGAAGCCCAACGGATCAAATGGGAGGACGAAGATGGACGAACGAGACGAACTTGGTCCAAAGAAGCCCAACGGATCAAATGGGAGGACGAAGATGGACGAACGAGACGAACTTGGTCCAACGAAGGCCTACGGATCAAATGGGAGGACGAAGATGGACGAACGAGACGAACTTGGTGCAAAGAAGCCCAACGGATCAAATGGGAGGACGAAAAGGGATGAACGAGACGAACTTGGTCCAAAGAAGGCCTACGGATCAAATGGGTGGACGAAGATGGACGAACGAGACGAACTTGGTCCAAGGAAGGCCTAGGGATCAAATGGCAGGACCAAGATGGACGAACGAGACGAACTTGGTCCAAAGAAGGCCTAGGGAACAAATGGGAGGACGAAGATGGACGAACGAGACGAACTTGGTGCAAAGAAGCCCAACGGATCAAATGGGAGGATGAAAAGGGATGAACGAGACGAATTTGGTCCAAAGAAGGCCTACGGATCAAATGGGTGGACGAAGATGGACGAACGAGACGAACTTGGTGCATAAAAGCCCTACGGATCAAATGGGTGGACGAAGATGGACGAACGAGACGAACTTGGTCCAAGGAAGGCCTAGGGATCAAATGGGAGGACGAAGATGGACGAACGAGACGAACTTGGTCCAACGAAGGCCTACGGATCAAATGGGAGGACGAAGATGGACGAACGAGACGAACTTGGTGTAAAGAAGCCCAACGGATCAAATGGGAGGACGAAAAGGGATGAACGAGACGAATTTGGTCCAAAGAAGGCCTACGGATCAAATGGGTGGACGAAGATGGACGAACGAGACGAACTTGGTCCAAGGAAGGCCTAGGGATCAAATGGGAGGACCAAGATGGACGAACGAGACGAATTTAGTCCAAAGAAGCCCAACGGATCAAATGGGAGGACGAAGATGGACGAATGAGACGAACTTGGTCCAAAGAAGGCCTACGGATCAAATGGGAGGACAAAGATGGACGAACGAGACGAACTTGGTCCAAAGAAGGACTAGGGATCAAATGGGAGGACGAAGATGGACGAACGAGAGGAACTTGGTCCAAAGAAGGCCTAGGGAACAAATGGGAGGACGAAGATGGACGAACGAGACGAACTTGGTGCAAAGAAGCCCAACGGATCAAATGGGAGGACGAAAAGGGAGGAACGAGACGAACGTGGTCCAAAGAAGGCCTACGGATCAAATGGGTGGACGAAGATGGACGAACGAGACGAACTTGGTCCAAAGAAGGCCTAGGGAACAAATGGGAGGACGAAGATGGACGAACGAGACGAACTTGGTGCAAAGAAGCACAACGGATCAAATGGGAGGACGAAAAGGGACGAACGAGACGAACTTGGTCCAAAGAAGGCCTACGGATCAAATGGGTGGACGAAGATGGACGAACGAGACGAACTTGGTCCAAGGAAGGCCTAGGGATCAAATGGGAGGACGAAGATGGACGAACGAGACGAACTTGGTCCAACGAAGGCCTACGGATCAAATGGGAGGACGAAGATGGACGAACGAGACGAACTTGGTGCAAAGAAGCCCAACGGATCAAATGGGAGGACGAAAAGGGATGAACGAGACGAACTTGGTCCAAAGAAGGCTTACGGATCAAATGGGTGGACGAAGATGGACGAACGAGACGAACTTGGTCCAAGGAAGGCCTAGGGATCAAATGGGAGGACCAAGATGGACGAACGAGACGAACTTGGTCCAAAGAAGGCCTAGGGAACAAATGGGAGGACGAAGATGGACGAACGAGACGAACTTGGTCCAAAGAAGGCCTACGGATCAAATGGGAGGACAAAGATGGACGAACGAGACGAACTTGGTCCAAAGAAGGACTAGGGATCAAATGGGAGGACGAAGATGGACGAACGAGAGGAACTTGGTCCAAAGAAGGCCTAGGGAACAAATGGGAGGACGAAGATGGACGAACGAGACGAACTTGGTGCAAAGAAGCCCAACGGATCAAATGGGAGGACGAAAAGGGATGAACGAGACGAACTTGGTCCAAAGAAGGCCTACGGATCAAATGGGTGGACGAAGATGGACGAACGAGATGAACTTGGTCCAAGGAAGGCCTAGGGATCAAATGGGAGGACGAAGATGGACGAACGAGACGACTTGGTCCAAAGAAGGCCTATGGACCAAATGGGAGGACGAAGATGGAGGAACGAGGCGAACTTGGTCCAAAGAAGGCCTAGGGATCAAATGGGAGGACGAAGATGGACGATCGAGACGAACTTGGTCCAAAGAAGGCCTAGGGATCAAATGGGAGGACGAAGATGGACGAACGAGACGAACTTGGTGCATAAAAGCCCAACGGATCAAATGGGAGGACGAAAAGGGATGAACGAGACGAACTTGGTCCGAAGAAGGCCTACGGATCAAATGGGTGGACGAAGATGGACGAACGAGACGAACTTGGTCCAAAGAAGGCCTAGGGAACAAATGGGAGGATGAAGATGGACGAACGAGACGAACTTGGTGCAAAGAAGCCCAACGGATCAAATGGGAGGACGAAAAGGGATGAACGAGACGAACTTGGTCCAAAGAAGGCCTACGGATCAAATGGGTGGACGAAGATGGACGAACGAGACGAACTTGGTCCAAAGAAGGCCTAGGGAACAAATGGGAGGACGAAGATGGACGAACGAGACGAACTTGGTGCAAAGAAGCCCAACGGATCAAATGGGAGGACGAAAAGGGATGAACGAGACGAACTTAGTCCAAAGAAGGCCTACGGATCAAATGGGTGGACGAAGATGGACGAACGAGACGAACTTGGTCCAAAGAAGCCCAACGGATCAAATGGGAGGACGAAGATGGACGAACGAGACGAACTTGGTCCAAAGAAGCCCAACGGATCAAATGGGAGGACGAAGATGGACGAACGAGACGAACTTGGTCCAACGAAGGCCTACGGATCAAATGGGAGGACGAAGATGGACGAACGAGACGAACTTGGTGCAAAGAAGCCCAACGGATCAAATGGGAGGACGAAAAGGGATGAACGAGACGAACTTGGTCCAAAGAAGGCTTACGGATCAAATGGGTGGACGAAGATGGACGAACGAGACGAACTTGGTCCAAGGAAGGCCTAGGGATCAAATGGGAGGACCAAGATGGACGAACGAGACGAACTTGGTCCAAAGAAGGCCTAGGGAACAAATGGGAGGACGAAGATGGACGAACGAGACGAACTTGGTCCAAAGAAGGCCTACGGATCAAATGGGAGGACAAAGATGGACGAACGAGACGAACTTGGTCCAAAGAAGGACTAGGGATCAAATGGGAGGACGAAGATGGACGAACGAGAGGAACTTGGTCCAAAGAAGGCCTAGGGAACAAATGGGAGGACGAAGATGGACGAACGAGACGAACTTGGTGCAAAGAAGCCCAACGGATCAAATGGGAGGACGAAAAGGGATGAACGAGACGAACTTGGTCCAAAGAAGGCCTACGGATCAAATGGGTGGACGAAGATGGACGAACGAGATGAACTTGGTCCAAGGAAGGCCTAGGGATCAAATGGGAGGACGAAGATGGACGAACGAGACGACTTGGTCCAAAGAAGGCCTATGGACCAAATGGGAGGACGAAGATGGAGGAACGAGGCGAACTTGGTCCAAAGAAGGCCTAGGGATCAAATGGGAGGACGAAGATGGACGATCGAGACGAACTTGGTCCAAAGAAGGCCTAGGGATCAAATGGGAGGACGAAGATGGACGAACGAGACGAACTTGGTGCATAAAAGCCCAACGGATCAAATGGGAGGACGAAAAGGGATGAACGAGACGAACTTGGTCCGAAGAAGGCCTACGGATCAAATGGGTGGACGAAGATGGACGAACGAGACGAACTTGGTCCAAAGAAGGCCTAGGGAACAAATGGGAGGATGAAGATGGACGAACGAGACGAACTTGGTGCAAAGAAGCCCAACGGATCAAATGGGAGGACGAAAAGGGATGAACGAGACGAACTTGGTCCAAAGAAGGCCTACGGATCAAATGGGTGGACGAAGATGGACGAACGAGACGAACTTGGTCCAAAGAAGGCCTAGGGAACAAATGGGAGGACGAAGATGGACGAACGAGACGAACTTGGTGCAAAGAAGCCCAACGGATCAAATGGGAGGACGAAAAGGGATGAACGAGACGAACTTAGTCCAAAGAAGGCCTACGGATCAAATGGGTGGACGAAGATGGACGAACGAGACGAACTTGGTCCAAAGAAGCCCAACGGATCAAATGGGAGGACGAAGATGGACGAACGAGACGAACTTGGTCCAAAGAAGCCCAACGGATCAAATGGGAGGACGAAGATGGACGAACGAGACGAACTTGGTCCAACGAAGGCCTACGGATCAAATGGGAGGACGAAGATGGACGAACGAGACGAACTTGGTGCAAAGAAGCCCAACGGATCAAATGGGAGGACGAAAAGGGATGAACGAGACGAACTTGGTCCAAAGAAGGCCTACGGATCAAATGGGTGGACGAAGATGGACGAACGAGACGAACTTGGTCCAAGGAAGGCCTAGGGATCAAATGGCAGGACCAAGATGGACGAACGAGACGAACTTGGTCCAAAGAAGGCCTAGGGAACAAATGGGAGGACGAAGATGGACGAACGAGACGAACTTGGTCCAAAGAAGGCCTACGGATCAAATGGGAGGACAAAGATGGACGAACGAGACGAACTTGGTCCAAAGAAGGACTAGGGATCAAATGGGAGGACGAAGATGGACGAACGAGAGGAACTTGGTCCAAAGAAGGCCTAGGGAACAAATGGGAGGACGAAGATGGACGAACGAGACGAACTTGGTGCAAAGAAGCCCAACGGATCAAATGGGAGGACGAAAAGGGATGAACGAGACGAACTTGGTCCAAAGAAGGCCTACGGATCAAATGGGTGGACGAAGATGGACGAACGAGATGAACTTGGTCCAAGGAAGGCCTAGTGATCAAAATGGAGGACGAAGATGGACGAACGAGACGACTTGGTCCAAAGAAGGCCTATGGACCAAATGGGAGGACGAAGATGGAGGAACGAGGCGAACTTGGTCCAAAGAAGGCCTAGGGATCAAATGGGAGGACGAAGATGGACGATCGAGACGAACTTGGTCCAAAGAAGGCCTAGGGATCAAATGGGAGGACGAAGATGGACGAACGAGACGAACTTGGTGCATAAAAGCCCAACGGATCAAATGGGAGGACGAAAAGGGATGAACGAGACGAACTTGGTCCGAAGAAGGCCTACGGATCAAATGGGTGGACGAAGATGGACGAACGAGACGAACTTGGTCCAAAGAAGGCCTAGGGAACAAATGGGAGGATGAAGATGGACGAACGAGACGAACTTGGTGCAAAGAAGCCCAACGGATCAAATGGGAGGACGAAAAGGGATGAACGAGACGAACTTGGTCCAAAGAAGGCCTACGGATCAAATGGGTGGACGAAGATAGACGAACGAGACGAACTTGGTCCAAAGAAGGCCTAGGGAACAAATGGGAGGACGAAGATGGACGAACGAGACGAACTTGGTGCAAAGAAGCCCAACGGATCAAATGGGAGGACGAAAAGGGATGAACGAGACAAACTTAGTCCAAAGAAGGCCTAGGGATCAAATGGGAGGATGAAAAGGGACGAACGAGACGAACTTGGTCCAAAGAAGCCCAACGGATCAAATGGGAGGACGAAGATGGACGAACGAGACGAACTTGGTCCAAAGAAGCCCAACGGATCAAATGGGAGGACGAAGATGGACGAACGAGGCGAACTTGGTCCAAAGAAGGCCTAGGGATCAAATGGGAGGACGAAGATGGACTAACGAGACGAACTTGGTCCAAAGAAGGCCTACGGACCAAATGGGAGGACGAAGATGGAGGAACGAGGCGAACTTGGTCCAAAGAAGGCCTAGGGATCAAATGGGAGGACGAAGATGGACGAACGAGACGAACTTGGTGCTAAGAAGCCCAACGGATCAAATGGGAGGACGAAAAGGGATGAACGAGACGAACTTGGTCCAAAGAAGGCCTAGGGATCAAATGGGAGGACGAAGATGGACGAACGAGACGAACATGGTCCAAAGAAGGCCAACGGATCAAATGGGAGGACGAAGATGGACGAACGAGACGAACTTGGTCCAAAGAAGCCCAACGGATCAAATGGGAGGACGAAGATGGACGAACGAGACGAACTTGGTCCAAAGAAGCCCAACGGATCAAATGGGAGGACGAAGATGGACGAACGAGGCGAACATGGTCCAAAGAAGGCCTACGGACCAAATGGGAGGACGAAGATGGAGGAACGAGGCGAACTTGGTCCAAAGAAGGCCTAGGGATCAAATGGGAGGACGAAGATGGACGAACGAGACGAACTTGGTCCAAAGAAGGCCTAGGGATCAAATGGGAGGACGAAGATGGACGAACGAGACGAACTTGGTCCAACGAAGGCCTACGGATCAAATGGGAGGACGAAGATGGACGAACGAGACGAACTTGGTGCAAAGAAGCCCAACGGATCAAATGGGAGGACGAAAAGGGATGAACGAGACGAACTTGGTCCAAAGAAGGCCTACGGATCAAATGGGTGGACGAAGATGGACGAACGAGACGAACTTGGTCCAAGGAAGGCCTAGGGATCAAATGGGAGGACCAAGATGGACGAACGAGACGAACTTGGTGCAAAGAAGCCCAACGGATCAAATGGGAGGACGAAAAGGGATGAACGAGACGAACTTGGTCCAAAGAAGGCCTACGGATCAAATGGGTGGACGAAGATGGACGAACGAGATGAACTTGGTCCAAGGAAGGCCTAGGGATCAAAATGGAGGACGAAGATGGACGAACGAGACGACTTGGTCCAAAGAAGGCCTATGGACCAAATGGGAGGACGAAGATGGAGGAACGAGGCGAACTTGGTCCAAAGAAGGCCTAGGGATCAAATGGGAGGACGAAGATGGACGATCGAGACGAACTTGGTCCAAAGAAGGCCTAGGGATCAAATGGGAGGACGAAGATGGACGAACGAGACGAACTTGGTGCATAAAAGCCCAACGGATCAAATGGGAGGACGAAAAGGGATGAACGAGACGAACTTGGTCCGAAGAAGGCCTACGGATCAAATGGGTGGACGAAGATGGACGAACGAGACGAACTTGGTCCAAAGAAGGCCTAGGGAACAAATGGGAGGATGAAGATGGACGAACGAGACGAACTTGGTGCAAAGAAGCCCAACGGATCAAATGGGAGGACGAAAAGGGATGAACGAGACGAACTTGGTCCAAAGAAGGCCTACGGATCAAATGGGTGGACGAAGATAGACGAACGAGACGAACTTGGTCCAAAGAAGGCCTAGGGAACAAATGGGAGGACGAAGATGGACGAACGAGACGAACTTGGTGCAAAGAAGCCCAACGGATCAAATGGGAGGACGAAAAGGGATGAACGAGACAAACTTAGTCCAAAGAAGGTGTAACACCCATTCTCCAAAAAGGATATTACACCATAGTTACCAAGAATTTTCGAATACTTAGAAAATATATTAGTGGAAGTTGGAAATCCTCCTTCCAAAAGCGGGTAAAATTTTTCTTCCTTTAAAAGAAGATGAGAAGGACGGGGAATATGCTTCCCTAATCTTTTCTTAAAGTTTTAAATGCGGAAACGTAAGATAATATAATACACTTGTAAAGAGAATCTCATCTCATACAAAAATATTCAGAGTTTACAAGGCAAATCCAAGATACTCAAAATACTTTGAACAGTGAACATCTGAGCCGGTCAAATCTCTAGACCTCTACCCAAAGCAATACAGGAAACACTTGTTCTTCTTGGAATTCGCGTAGCAACCTCCATCAGATCTTCTCCTAAGGCTTAGCCCACTCCTTGGGAAAAACATCTACTCAACCACATATGGACAAAACATGGAAAGTAGGCATGGGTGAAAATCTTCATCATTTAAAACATACAATAGATATAATGCACACAGTAAATAAAATTCATACGACAAATATCACGCAATAATACTGTTATACTCATCCTCAAAATAAATATAAATGCCAAGTCCTTGCCCGTACTGTAATAGGAAAACAACACAAAATATCAATAGTATATTAATTCACATAGACTCTCTAAACTTTTGGGACACACCCACAAGCACTTTGCCCGCTACACTTGGGAATTTTACTTAATGACCTTCGGGACACACCCACGAGTATATCTACCCGCTGCTCCTGGAGACTTTCACTTAAATTCGAGACACACCCACGAGTAAGTCACTCGTTACTCATGGAGATTTTACCATAGGAATTTCGGCACACAGCCACGAGCATTCAGCCCGCTACTCCGAGAGATTTTTCACTTAAATTCGGGACACACCCACGAGTAAGTCACTCGTTAACCACAGACACCAATTTACAACTTAACTCCCAAATAAACACGGAATCATAAATAAACACAGAATCACGTTTCTCAGGTACGAACTCAGTGTCACATATCTCAATCAAACACAGAATCACACTGTTCAGATAGGAACATCGAATCACATAGCTCAGATAACACTAAAATCAGATAAGAATAAAATCACATTTCTCAAAGAAATACAAAATCCCTTAACTCAGATAAAACATAAAATCTCAGGTAAAACATCATACTCCAAAATACTCTTGTCACTTTACTCTTTTCGGCTTTATTAATTTATTTTAAGAATAATTACACTGTGACAGGGTCAAACGCGGTAACGGATCATAACTGTAATAATATTAACGAAAATTATTACTTAGGTTCATTCTCTTTGGGAAACGCCCTTTGGAAGCTAGTCAAGTAATCTTCGCCACGTATATACAAACTTACTAAGATAGGAAAAATAGCGCATCGGTATGGTTCCCAGGAAAGATCTTGGTGAGCTTTTGGGCTCCTTCAATGACCTTTGTCTTTCCTAGACAGATCCATACAAATGAACTACCTTAACCCATCATCAGTCTGTATGTAAACAGTAAAAATCACAAGTTTTATATATTTTTGAAAAGAACATGGAAATGGAAGAAAAACACCAGTTTAGGAATTTTTAGCGTATTTAGTCACTTGCTCTCGTCCCAATGGCGTAATAGAGATACGGCCCCTGAGCCCGACCGTATGAGTACACCGAAGATGTATTCTTACGCCTGACCAAAGCACCCCATCCATATCCGTCAAAAGAACTACAGAGGTTCAATTTTACAATTTCTTAAATTTGTTGATCACGGAGGCATAGCCCACTGGGTGATCAAGCCTTTATCGATAAAATTTCGCCAGCGTAACGGTACAATTATTAAACTTTATAAATAAATTGGGCATTATAACTTTACTATTTGAAAAATCATATTTTTAAATAAAAATTGGACATAGTAACCATTTAAAACAATTTAACAAATATATAACAATTTATTTAAAACAATAAACACCCAACACACAAATTTTCATCAAAACAAAGATCAAAACCATCTTTAAGAAGAATTTCCCCATACCTTGGCCAAGAACAATGAAGAACACTAAGAACACCAAAAACAAAAACACAAAAACTTAATTAGTAACACAAAGAAAACTCAAAGAAAACAAAGGGAAGAAAAAGAATTTTGGAGTGAGATTTCTCTTCAAGTTGATGGTGAGGAAAATGAAGAGCAACCCCCTCTATTTATAGGCAAAATTTCGAGCTCAATGGGGTGGTTTTGAAGCCCATGGTTTTCATCCAAAACCATGGTTTAGTTTTTTAAAATATCTAAAACAAAATATCTAAAAAAAAAATATCTAAAAACCCTAGAACAATTGAGAAGCTCCTAGAGCCTCCAAGAGACATGAAAAAGTCGTGCAAACTGACTGGAAGAAGAGGGAATGTGAATTTCCATTTTTGCCCCTAGGGTTTGGATGAAAAAGAGTGAAAATCAAGGGTATTTTTGTCATTTCATAAATCAAAAATTGAAATAATTAACTAAAAATGATGAGAACCAATGAGAATGCTAGAAAATGCCAAGACAAGCTTAAATAATTTCGTGGCACTCATTTTTGAAATTTATAGATAGTGCAAACTCTTCGGTTTTTATCGTTTTGCAGGTATAAACCCGAAAAAGCAGAAAAATAGGTTTTTCAAAACTTACATAGAAATAATTTTAAAAATCATGAAATAAATAATTAAAAATAAAATATAAAATGGTTGTGGACCTTTGACACGAAAATTATACCTGTGAAATGAGATTTTTACGCTATACGTCCCCGGTTAGCGTAGTTTTTGGTGAATTTCGAAAGTTCTCCAAAAATTCCAGAAAAATTCCATAAAATCATAAATATTAAAATAAGCAACTTTTGTGAAGGAAGTTTATTTTCTGAATTTATTTGACACACTCAAGCTATTTAAATCTCTTTCCGTCAATTAGACGTAAACCGTTTTCCGTAAAAAGACCCAAAGTTGATTGAAAAGCTACCGTTTCAGAAGTATTTCAAAATACATGTATTTTACCCCTAATTTTAAGCCAAGAATAAATCACAAAACATTTTTGCTACAAGAATTCAAATAAAACAGAATAGAGACAGATAGACAAGGAAACAAATCGTGTAGGTAGACTTGACAGGAGCTGGAAATTGACTGTTTTCAGAAGTAATTTTAAACATGGATATTTAAATCCTATTGTTAAACCAAAAATAAATCTCAAAACATTTATTTTCCAAAAATTCATATAAAACATAAATCAGAACAGTTATCCAGAAAAACGGATGTTACAACTCTTCCCCTCTAAAAAGAATTTCGTCCTCGAAATTCGCGGTTATACTTAGGAATTAACTTATCAATTCATATCAATTACCATTGTTATCTCACTGCTACCAGCAAGCTAATGGGTTAGCTAGACCCACACCTTGACCTTAAGTAGTAAGAAAGCAATAATAATTTATGACCAATAATATCATCCCCAAAATCATTTCTACACAAACAAGTTTCAGAGAATATATATTGTAAGCACACATACTCAATCAACATGATACTAATGCAACCAAATACTCATATAATCATATATAATCAACCAGCACAAGCAATTCCTAATAGGTCCTAACCGGCCTCGCAACTTATCCCAAGATTCTCACTACTTCAACATACCATCACCCAGGAAAGAAAGGTATCACCAGATATGGTTTCCCACCAGACAACTACCCAGGTAAAACTAAGTTAAAACCCTACTCAAGAACTCCCTAATCACTAAACACCACACACAAAATTTCACACAGAAAACAATCCAACAGATTCACCCAAGTCTATATCATTCCGGAATCACCTGGCTACCTTCAGATTTACGACTTTATCCCTACAAACCAACACGGATGCCAACCACATGTGTTGTCCTCACTTACATGCTTCTCAGAAGGTCATCCTTTCCTGTACAGTCCCATACCTGTACAGTATTGTTGGCATAGGTAGTACCGATTAATCTTACTAAGTTCTCCTCAACTGTACCGTCCCATTCCAGCACAGCTGCGGATTTCTCAGTTGTACCGTCCCATTCCAGCACAACATGATACCAGATTCTCCCAGAACAATATAAACCCAACAAACAATCAAAAATTCACACAATTTCACATAGCACAAACTACTCATCAAAGTTCACACAACAGAACACAGTAAACCTATACCCAACAGTACCCAAAAGACTCAAACCTGGCTCTGATACCACAAAATGTAACACCCATTCTCCAAAAAGGATATTACACCATAGTTACCAAGAATTTTCGAATACTTAGAAAATATATTAGTGGAAGTTGGAAATCCTCCTTCCAAAAGCGGGTAAAATTTTTCTTCCTTTAAAAGAAGATGAGAAGGACGGGGAATATGCTTCCCTAATCTTTTCTTAAAGTTTTAAATGCGGAAACGTAAGATAATATAATACACTTGTAAAGAGAATCTCATCTCATACAAAAATATTCAGAGTTTACAAGGCAAATCCAAGATACTCAAAATACTTTGAACAGTGAACATCTGAGCCGGTCAAATCTCTAGACCTCTACCCAAAGCAATACAGGAAACACTTGTTCTTCTTGGAATTCGCGTAGCAACCTCCATCAGATCTTCTCCTAAGGCTTAGCCCACTCCTTGGGAAAAACATCTACTCAACCACATATGGACAAAACATGGAAAGTAGGCATGGGTGAAAATCTTCATCATTTAAAACATACAATAGATATAATGCACACAGTAAATAAAATTCATACGACAAATATCACGCAATAATACTGTTATACTCATCCTCAAAATAAATATAAATGCCAAGTCCTTGCCCGTACTGTAATAGGAAAACAACACAAAATATCAATAGTATATTAATTCACATAGACTCTCTAAACTTTTGGGACACACCCACAAGCACTTTGCCCGCTACACTTGGGAATTTTACTTAATGACCTTCGGGACACACCCACGAGTATATCTACCCGCTGCTCCTGGAGACTTTCACTTAAATTCGAGACACACCCACGAGTAAGTCACTCGTTACTCATGGAGATTTTACCATAGGAATTTCGGCACACAGCCACGAGCATTCAGCCCGCTACTCCGAGAGATTTTTCACTTAAATTCGGGACACACCCACGAGTAAGTCACTCGTTAACCACAGACACCAATTTACAACTTAACTCCCAAATAAACACGGAATCATAAATAAACACAGAATCACGTTTCTCAGGTACGAACTCAGTGTCACATATCTCAATCAAACACAGAATCACACTGTTCAGATAGGAACATCGAATCACATAGCTCAGATAACACTAAAATCAGATAAGAATAAAATCACATTTCTCAAAGAAATACAAAATCCCTTAACTCAGATAAAACATAAAATCTCAGGTAAAACATCATACTCCAAAATACTCTTGTCACTTTACTCTTTTCGGCTTTATTAATTTATTTTAAGAATAATTACACTGTGACAGGGTCAAACGCGGTAACGGATCATAACTGTAATAATATTAACGAAAATTATTACTTAGGTTCATTCTCTTTGGGAAACGCCCTTTGGAAGCTAGTCAAGTAATCTTCGCCACGTATATACAAACTTACTAAGATAGGAAAAATAGCGCATCGGTATGGTTCCCAGGAAAGATCTTGGTGAGCTTTTGGGCTCCTTCAATGACCTTTGTCTTTCCTAGACAGATCCATACAAATGAACTACCTTAACCCATCATCAGTCTGTATGTAAACAGTAAAAATCACAAGTTTTATATATTTTTGAAAAGAACATGGAAATGGAAGAAAAACACCAGTTTAGGAATTTTTAGCGTATTTAGTCACTTGCTCTCGTCCCAATGGCGTAATAGAGATACGGCCCCTGAGCCCGACCGTATGAGTACACCGAAGATGTATTCTTACGCCTGACCAAAGCACCCCATCCATATCCGTCAAAAGAACTACAGAGGTTCAATTTTACAATTTCTTAAATTTGTTGATCACGGAGGCATAGCCCACTGGGTGATCAAGCCTTTATCGATAAAATTTCGCCAGCGTAACGGTACAATTATTAAACTTTATAAATAAATTGGGCATTATAACTTTACTATTTGAAAAATCATATTTTTAAATAAAAATTGGACATAGTAACCATTTAAAACAATTTAACAAATATATAACAATTTATTTAAAACAATAAACACCCAACACACAAATTTTCATCAAAACAAAGATCAAAACCATCTTTAAGAAGAATTTCCCCATACCTTGGCCAAGAACAATGAAGAACACTAAGAACACCAAAAACAAAAACACAAAAACTTAATTAGTAACACAAAGAAAACTCAAAGAAAACAAAGGGAAGAAAAAGAATTTTGGAGTGAGATTTCTCTTCAAGTTGATGGTGAGGAAAATGAAGAGCAACCCCCTCTATTTATAGGCAAAATTTCGAGCTCAATGGGGTGGTTTTGAAGCCCATGGTTTTCATCCAAAACCATGGTTTAGTTTTTTAAAATATCTAAAACAAAATATCTAAAAAAAAAATATCTAAAAACCCTAGAACAATTGAGAAGCTCCTAGAGCCTCCAAGAGACATGAAAAAGTCGTGCAAACTGACTGGAAGAAGAGGGAATGTGAATTTCCATTTTTGCCCCTAGGGTTTGGATGAAAAAGAGTGAAAATCAAGGGTATTTTTGTCATTTCATAAATCAAAAATTGAAATAATTAACTAAAAATGATGAGAACCAATGAGAATGCTAGAAAATGCCAAGACAAGCTTAAATAATTTCGTGGCACTCATTTTTGAAATTTATAGATAGTGCAAACTCTTCGGTTTTTATCGTTTTGCAGGTATAAACCCGAAAAAGCAGAAAAATAGGTTTTTCAAAACTTACATAGAAATAATTTTAAAAATCATGAAATAAATAATTAAAAATAAAATATAAAATGGTTGTGGACCTTTGACACGAAAATTATACCTGTGAAATGAGATTTTTACGCTATACGTCCCCGGTTAGCGTAGTTTTTGGTGAATTTCGAAAGTTCTCCAAAAATTCCAGAAAAATTCCATAAAATCATAAATATTAAAATAAGCAACTTTTGTGAAGGAAGTTTATTTTCTGAATTTATTTGACACACTCAAGCTATTTAAATCTCTTTCCGTCAATTAGACGTAAACCGTTTTCCGTAAAAAGACCCAAAGTTGATTGAAAAGCTACCGTTTCAGAAGTATTTCAAAATACATGTATTTTACCCCTAATTTTAAGCCAAGAATAAATCACAAAACATTTTTGCTACAAGAATTCAAATAAAACAGAATAGAGACAGATAGACAAGGAAACAAATCGTGTAGGTAGACTTGACAGGAGCTGGAAATTGACTGTTTTCAGAAGTAATTTTAAACATGGATATTTAAATCCTATTGTTAAACCAAAAATAAATCTCAAAACATTTATTTTCCAAAAATTCATATAAAACATAAATCAGAACAGTTATCCAGAAAAACGGATGTTACAGAAGGCCTAGGGATCAAATGGGAGGATGAAAAGGGACGAACGAGACGAACTTGGTCCAAAGAAGCCCAACGGATCAAATGGGAGGACGAAGATGGACGAACGAGACGAACTTGGTCCAAAGAAGCCCAACGGATCAAATGGGAGGACGAAGATGGACGAACGAGGCGAACTTGGTCCAAAGAAGGCCTAGGGATCAAATGGGAGGACGAAGATGGACTAACGAGACGAACTTGGTCCAAAGAAGGCCTACGGACCAAATGGGAGGACGAAGATGGAGGAACGAGGCGAACTTGGTCCAAAGAAGGCCTAGGGATCAAATGGGAGGACGAAGATGGACGAACGAGACGAACTTGGTCCAAAGAAGGCCTAGGGATCAAATGGGAGGACGAAGATGGACGAACGAGACGAACTTGGTGCTAAGAAGCCCAACGGATCAAATGGGAGGACGAAAAGGGATGAACGAGACGAACTTGGTCCAAAGAAGGCCTAGGGATCAAATGGGAGGACGAAGATGGACGAACGAGACGAACATGGTCCAAAGAAGGCCAACGGATCAAATGGGAGGACGAAGATGGACGAACGAGACGAACTTGGTCCAAAGAAGCCCAACGGATCAAATGGGAGGACGAAGATGGACGAACGAGACGAACTTGGTCCAAAGAAGCCCAACGGATCAAACGGGAGGACGAAGATGGACGAACGAGGCGAACATGGTCCAAAGAAGGCCTACGGACCAAATGGGAGGACGAAGATGGAGGAACGAGGCGAACTTGGTCCAAAGAAGGCCTAGGGATCAAATGGGAGGACGAAGATGGACGAACGAGACGAACTTGGTCCAAAGAAGGCCTAGGGATCAAATGGGAGGACGAAGATGGACGAACGAGACGAACTTGGTCCAACGAAGGCCTACGGATCAAATGGGAGGACGAAGATGGACGAACGAGACGAACTTGGTGCAAAGAAGCCCAACGGATCAAATGGGAGGACGAAAAGGGATGAACGAGACGAACTTGGTCCAAAGAAGGCCTACGGATCAAATGGGTGGACGAAGATGGACGAACGAGACGAACTTGGTCCAAGGAAGGCCTAGGGATCAAATGGGAGGACCAAGATGGACGAACGAGACGAACTTGGTCCAAAGAAGCCCAACGGATCAAATGGGAGGACGAAGATGGACGAACGAGACGAACATGGTCCAAAGAAGGCCAACGGATCAAATGGGAGGACGAAGATGGACGAACGAGACGAACTTGGTCCAAAGAAGCCCAACGGATCAAATGGGAGGACGAAGATGGACGAACGAGACGAACTTGGTCCAAAGAAGCCCAACGGATCAAACGGGAGGACGAAGATGGACGAACGAGGCGAACATGGTCCAAAGAAGGCCTACGGACCAAATGGGAGGACGAAGATGGAGGAACGAGGCGAACTTGGTCCAAAGAAGGCCTAGGGATCAAATGGGAGGACGAAGATGGACGAACGAGACGAACTTGGTCCAAAGAAGGCCTAGGGATCAAATGGGAGGACGAAGATGGACGAACGAGACGAACTTGGTCCAACGAAGGCCTACGGATCAAATGGGAGGACGAAGATGGACGAACGAGACGAACTTGGTGCAAAGAAGCCCAACGGATCAAATGGGAGGACGAAAAGGGATGAACGAGACGAACTTGGTCCAAAGAAGGCCTACGGATCAAATGGGTGGACGAAGATGGACGAACGAGACGAACTTGGTCCAAGGAAGGCCTAGGGATCAAATGGGAGGACCAAGATGGACGAACGAGACGAACTTGGTCCAAAGAAGCCCAACGGATCAAATGGGAGGACGAAGATGGACGAACGAGACGAACTTGGTCCAAAGAAGGCCTACGGATCAAATGGGAGGACAAAGATGGATGAACGAGACGAACTTGGTCCAAAGAAGCCCAACGGATCAAATGGGAGGACGAAGATGGACGAACGAGAGGAACTTGGTCCAAAGAAGGCCTAGGGAACAAATGGGAGGACGAAGATGGACGAACGAGACGAACTTGGTGCAAAGAAGCCCAACGGATCAAATGGGAGGACGAAAAGGGATGAACGAGACGAACTTGGTCCAAAGAAGGCCTACGGATCAAATGGGTGGACGAAGATGGACGAACGAGATGAACTTGGTCCAAGGAAGGCCTAGGGATCAAATGGGAGGACGAAGATGGACGAACGAGACGACTTGGTCCAAAGAAGGCCTACGGACCAAATGGGAGGACGAAGATGGAGGAACGAGGCGAACTTGGTCCAAAGAAGGCCTAGGGATCAAATGGGAGGACGAAGATGGACGAACGAGACGAACTTGGTGCAAAGAAGCCCAACGGATCAAATGGGAGGACGAAAAGGGATGAACGAGACGAACTTGGTCCAAAGAAGGCCTACGGATCAAATGGGTGGACGAAGATGGACGAACGAGACGAACTTGGTCCAAGGAAGGCCTAGGGATCAAATGGGAGGACCAAGATGGACGAACGAGACGAACTTGGTCCAAAGAAGGCCTAGGGAACAAATGGGAGGACGAAGATGGACGAACGAGACGAACTTGGTCCAAAGAAGGCCTACGGATCAAATGGGAGGACAAAGATGGACGAACGAGACGAACTTGGTCCAAAGAAGGACTAGGGATCAAATGGGAGGACGAAGATGGACGAACGAGAGGAACTTGGTCCAAAGAAGGCCTAGGGAACAAATGGGAGGACGAAGATGGACGAACGAGACGAACTTGGTGCAAAGAAGCCCAACGGATCAAATGGGAGGACGAAAAGGGATGAACGAGACGAACTTGGTCCAAAGAAGGCCTACGGATCAAATGGGTGGACGAAGATGGACGAACGAGATGAACTTGGTCCAAGGAAGGCCTAGGGATCAAATGGGAGGACGAAGATGGACGAACGAGACGACTTGGTCCAAAGAAGGCCTATGGACCAAATGGGAGGAACGAGGCGAACTTGGTCCAAAGAAGGCCTAGGGATCAAATGGGAGGACGAAGATGGACGATCGAGACGAACTTGGTCCAAAGAAGGCCTAGGGATCAAATGGGAGGACGAAAAGGGATGAACGAGACAAACTTGGTGCAAAGAAGCCCAACGGATCAAATGGGAGGACGAAAAGGGATGAACGAGACAAACTTAGTCCAAAGAAGGCCTAGGGATCAAATGGGAGGATGAAAAGGGACGAACGAGACGAACTTGGTCCAAAGAAGCCCAACGGATCAAATGGGAGGACGAAGATGGACGAACGAGACGAACTTGGTCCAAAGAAGCCCAACGGATCAAATGGGAGGACGAAGATGGACGAACGAGGCGAACTTGGTCCAAAGAAGGCCTAGGGATCAAATGGGAGGACGAAGATGGACTAACGAGACGAACTTGGTCCAAAGAAGGCCTACGGACCAAATGGGAGGACGAAGATGGAGGAACGAGGCGAACTTGGTCCAAAGAAGGCCTAGGGATCAAATGGGAGGACGAAGATGGACGAACGAGACGAACTTGGTCCAAAGAAGGCCTAGGGATCAAATGGGAGGACGAAGATGGACGAACGAGACGAACTTGGTGCTAAGAAGCCCAACGGATCAAATGGGAGGACGAAAAGGGATGAACGAGACGAACTTGGTCCAAAGAAGGCCTAGGGATCAAATGGGAGGACGAAGATGGACGAACGAGACGAACATGGTCCAAAGAAGGCCAACGGATCAAATGGGAGGACGAAGATGGACGAACGAGACGAACTTGGTCCAAAGAAGCCCAACGGATCAAATGGGAGGACGAAGATGGACGAACGAGACGAACTTGGTCCAAAGAAGCCCAACGGATCAAACGGGAGGACGAAGATGGACGAACGAGGCGAACATGGTCCAAAGAAGGCCTACGGACCAAATGGGAGGACGAAGATGGAGGAACGAGGCGAACTTGGTCCAAAGAAGGCCTAGGGATCAAATGGGAGGACGAAGATGGACGAACGAGACGAACTTGGTCCAAAGAAGGCCTAGGGATCAAATGGGAGGACGAAGATGGACGAACGAGACGAACTTGGTCCAACGAAGGCCTACGGATCAAATGGGAGGACGAAGATGGACGAACGAGACGAACTTGGTGCAAAGAAGCCCAACGGATCAAATGGGAGGACGAAAAGGGATGAACGAGACGAACTTGGTCCAAAGAAGGCCTACGGATCAAATGGGTGGACGAAGATGGACGAACGAGACGAACTTGGTCCAAGGAAGGCCTAGGGATCAAATGGGAGGACCAAGATGGACGAACGAGACGAACTTGGTCCAAAGAAGCCCAACGGATCAAATGGGAGGACGAAGATGGACGAACGAGACGAACTTGGTCCAAAGAAGGCCTACGGATCAAATGGGAGGACGAAGATGGATGAACGAGACGAACTTGGTCCAAAGAAGCCCAACGGATCAAATGGGAGGACGAAGATGGACGAACGAGAGGAACTTGGTCCAAAGAAGGCCTAGGGAACAAATGGGAGGACGAAGATGGACGAACGAGACGAACTTGGTGCAAAGAAGCCCAACGGATCAAATGGGAGGACGAAAAGGGATGAACGAGACGAACTTGGTCCAAAGAAGGCCTACGGATCAAATGGGTGGACGAAGATGGACGAACGAGATGAACTTGGTCCAAGGAAGGCCTAGGGATCAAATGGGAGGACGAAGATGGACGAACGAGACGACTTGGTCCAAAGAAGGCCTACGGACCAAATGGGAGGACGAAGATGGAGGAACGAGGCGAACTTGGTCCAAAGAAGGCCTAGGGATCAAATGGGAGGACGAAGATGGACGAACGAGACGAACTTGGTGCAAAGAAGCCCAACGGATCAAATGGGAGGACGAAAAGGGATGAACGAGACGAACTTGGTCCAAAGAAGGCCTACGGATCAAATGGGTGGACGAAGATGGACGAACGAGACGAACTTGGTCCAAGGAAGGCCTAGGGATCAAATGGGAGGACCAAGATGGACGAACGAGACGAACTTGGTCCAAAGAAGGCCTAGGGAACAAATGGGAGGACGAAGATGGACGAACGAGACGAACTTGTTCCAAAGAAGGCCTACGGATCAAATGGGAGGACAAAGATGGACGAACGAGACGAACTTGGTCCAAAGAAGGACTAGGGATCAAATGGGAGGACGAAGATGGACGAACGAGAGGAACTTGGTCCAAAGAAGGCCTAGGGAACAAATGGGAGGACGAAGATGGACGAACGAGACGAACTTGGTGCAAAGAAGCCCAACGGATCAAATGGGAGGACGAAAAGGGATGAACGAGACGAACTTGGTCCAAAGAAGGCCTACGGATCAAATGGGTGGACGAAGATGGACGAACGAGATGAACTTGGTCCAAGGAAGGCCTAGGGATCAAATGGGAGGACGAAGATGGACGAACGAGACGACTTGGTCCAAAGAAGGCCTATGGACCAAATGGGAGGACGAAGATGGAGGAACGAGGCGAACTTGGTCCAAAGAAGGCCTAGGGATCAAATGGGAGGACGAAGATGGACGATCGAGACGAACTTGGTCCAAAGAAGGCCTAGGGATCAAATGGGAGGACGAAGATGGACGAACGAGACGAACTTGGTGCATAAAAGCCCAACGGATCAAATGGGAGGACGAAAAGGGATGAACGAGACGAACTTGGTCCGAAGAAGGCCTACGGATCAAATGGGTGGACGAAGATGGACGAACGAGACGAACTTGGTCCAAAGAAGGCCTAGGGAACAAATGGGAGGATGAAGATGGACGAACGAGACGAACTTGGTGCAAAGAAGCCCAATGGATCAAATGGGAGGACGAAAAGGGATGAACGAGACGAACTTGGTCCAAAGAAGGCCTACGGATCAAATGGGTGGACGAAGATAGACGAACGAGACGAACTTGGTCCAAAGAAGGCCTAGGGAACAAATGGGAGGACGAAGATGGACGAACGAGACGAACTTGGTGCAAAGAAGCCCAACGGATCAAATGGGAGACGAAAAGGGATGAACGAGACAAACTTCGTCCAAAGAAGGCCTAGGGATCAAATGGGAGGACGAAAAGGGACGAACGAGACGAACTTGGTCCAAAGAAGCCCAACGGATCAAATGGGAGGACGAAGATGGACGAACGAGACGAACTTGGTCCAAAGAAGCCCAACGGATCAAATGGGAGGACGAAGATGGACGAACGAGGCGAACTTGGTCCAAAGAAGGCCTAGGGATCAAATGGGAGGACGAAGATGGACGAACGAGACGAACTTGGTGCTAAGAAGCCCAACGGATCAAATGGGAGGACAAAAAGGGATGAACGAGACGAACTTGGTCCAAAGAAGGCCTAGGGATCAAATGGGAGGACGAAGATGGACGAACGAGACGAACATGGTCCAAAGAAGGCCAACGGATCAAATGGGAGGACGAAGATGGACGAACGAGACGAACTTGGTCCAAAGAAGCCCAACGGATCAAATGGGACGACGAAGATGGACGAACGAGACGAACTTGGTCCAAAGAAGCCCAACGGATCAAATGGGAGGACGAAGATGGACGAACGAGGCGAACTTGGTCCAAAGAAGGCCTACGGACCAAATGGGAGGACGAAGATGGAGGAACGAGGCGAACTTGGTCCAAAGAAGGCCTAGGGATCAAATGGGAGGACGAAGATGGACGAACGAGACGAACTTGGTCCAAAGAAGGCCTAGGGATCAAATGGGAGGACGAAGATGGACGAACGAGACGAACTTGGTCCAACGAAGGCCTACGGATCAAATGGGAGGACGAAGATGGACGAACGAGACGAACTTGGTGCAAAGAAGCCCAACGGATCAAATGGGAGGACGAAAAGGGATGAACGAGACGAACTTGGTCCAAAGAAGGCCTACGGATCAAATGGGTGGACGAAGATGGACGAACGAGACGAACTTGGTCCAAGGAAGGCCTAGGGATCAAATGGGAGGACCAAGATGGACGAACGAGACGAACTTGGTCCAAAGAAGCCCAACGGATCAAATGGGAGGACGAAGATGGACGAACGAGACGAACTTGGTCCAAAGAAGGCCTACGGATCAAATGGGAGGACAAAGATGGATGAACGAGACGAACTTGGTCCAAAGAAGCCCAACGGATCAAATGGGAGGACGAAGATGGACGAACGAGAGGAACTTGGTCCAAAGAAGGCCTAGGGAACAAATGGGAGGACGAAGATGGACGAACGAGACGAACTTGGTGCAAAGAAGCCCAACGGATCAAATGGGAGGACGAAAAGGGATGAACGAGACGAACTTGGTCCAAAGAAGGCCTACGGATCAAATGGGTGGACGAAGATGGACGAACGAGATGAACTTGGTCCAAGGAAGGGCTAGGGATCAAATGGGAGGACGAAGATGGACGAACGAGACGACTTGGTCCAAAGAAGGCCTACGGACCAAATGGGGGGACGAAGATGGAGGAACGAGGCGAACTTGGTCCAAAGAAGGCCTAGGGATCAAATGGGAGGACGAAGATGGACGATCGAGACGAACTTGGTCCAAAGAAGGCCTAGGGATCAAATGGGAGGACGAAGATGGACGAACGAGACGAACTTGGTGCATAGAAGCCCAACGGATCAAATGGGAGGACGAAAAGGGATGAACGAGACGAACTTGGTCCAAAGAAGGCCTACGGATCAAATGGGTGGACGAAGATGGACGAACGAGACGAACTTGGTCCAAAGAAGGCCTAGGGATCAAATGGGAGGACGAAGATGGACGAACGAGAGGAACTTGCTCCAAAGAAGGCCTACGGAACAAATGGGAGGACGAAGATGCACGAACGAGACGAACTTGGTGCAAAGAAGCCCAACGGATCAAATGGGAGGACGAAAAGGGATGAACGAGACGAACTTGGTCCAAAGAAGGCCTACGGATCAAATGGGTGGACGAAGATCGACGAACGAGACGAACTTGGTCCAAAGAAGCCCAACGGATCAAATGGGAGGACGAAGATGGACGAACGAGACGAACTTGGACGAACGAGACGAACTTGGTCCAAAGAAGGCCTAGGGATCAAATGGGAGGACGAAGATGGACGAACGAGACGAACTTGGTGCAAAGAAGCCCAACGGATCAAATGGGAGGACGAAAAGGGAGGAACGAGACGAACGTGGTCCAAAGAAGGCCTACGGATCAAATGGGTGGACGAAGATGGACGAACGAGACGAACTTGGTCCAAAGAAGGCCTAGGGAACAAATGGGAGGACGAAGATAGACGAACGAGACGAACTTGGTGCAAAGAAGCCCAACGGATCAAATGGGAGGACGAAAAGGGATGAACGAGACGAACTTGGTAAAAAGAAGGCCTACGGATCAAATGGGTGGACGAAGATGGATGAACGAGACGAACTTGGTCCAAGGTAGGCCTAGGGATCAAATGGGAGGACGAAGATGGACGAACGAGACGAACTTGGTGCAAAGAAGCCGAACGAATCAAATGGGAGGACGTAAAGGGATGAACGAGACGAACTTGGTCCAAAGAAGGCCTACGGATCGAATGGGTGGACGAAGATGGACGAACGAGACGAACTTGGTCCAAGGAAGGCCTAGGGATCAAATGGGAGGACCAAGATGGACGAACGAGACGAACTTGGTCCAAAGAAGCCCAACGGATCAAATGGGAGGACGAAGATGGACGAACGAGACGAACTTGGTCCAAAGAAGGCCTACGGATCAAATGGGAGGACAAAGATGGACGAACGATACGAACTTGGTCCAAAGAAGCCCAACGGATCAAATGGGAGGACGAAGATGGACGAACGAGAGGAACTTGGTCCAAAGAAGGCCTAGGGAACAAATGGGAGGACGAAAATGGACGAACGAGACGAACTTGGTGCAAAGAAGCCCAACGGATCAAATGGGAGTACGAAAAGGGATGAACGAGACGAACTTGGTCCAAAGAAGGCCTACGGATCAAATGGGTGGACGAAGATGGAAGAACGAGATGAACTTGGTCCAAGGAAGGCCTAGGGATCAAATGGGAGGACGAAGATGGACGAACGAGACGACTTGGTCCAAAGAAGGCCTACGGACCAAATGGGAGGACGAAGATGGAGGAACGAGGCGAACTTGGTCCAAAGAAGGCCTAGGGATCAAATGGGAGGACGAAGATGGACGATCGAGACGAACTTGGTCCAAAGAAGGCCTAGGGAACAAATGGGAGGACGAAAATGGACGAACGAGACGAACTTGGTGCAAAGAAGCCCAACGGATCAAATGGGAGTACGAAAAGGGATGAACGAGACGAACTTGGTCCAAAGAAGGCCTACGGATCAAATGGGTGGACGAAGATGGAAGAACGAGATGAACTTGGTCCAAGGAAGGCCTAGGGATCAAATGGGAGGACGAAGATGGACGAACGAGACGACTTGGTCCAAAGAAGGCCTACGGACCAAATGGGAGGACGAAGATGGAGGAACGAGGCGAACTTGGTCCAAAGAAGGCCTAGGGATCAAATGGGAGGACGAAGATGGACGAACGAGACGAACTTGGTGCATAAAAGCCCAACGGATCAAATGGGAGGACGAAAAGGGATGAACGAGACGAACTTGGTCCGAAGAAGGCCTACGGATCAAATGGGTGGACGAAGATGGACGAACGAGACGAACTTGGTCCAAAGAAGGCCTAGGGAACAAATGGGAGGATGAAGATGGACGAACGAGACGAACTTGGTGCAAAGAAGCCCAATGGATCAAATGGGAGGACGAAAAGGGATGAACGAGACGAACTTGGTCCAAAGAAGGCCTACGGATCAAATGGGTGGACGAAGATAGACGAACGAGACGAACTTGGTCCAAAGAAGGCCTAGGGAACAAATGGGAGGACGAAGATGGACGAACGAGACGAACTTGGTGCAAAGAAGCCCAACGGATCAAATGGGAGACGAAAAGGGATGAACGAGACAAACTTCGTCCAAAGAAGGCCTAGGGATCAAATGGGAGGACGAAAAGGGACGAACGAGACGAACTTGGTCCAAAGAAGCCCAACGGATCAAATGGGAGGACGAAGATGGACGAACGAGACGAACTTGGTCCAAAGAAGCCCAACGGATCAAATGGGAGGACGAAGATGGACGAACGAGGCGAACTTGGTCCAAAGAAGGCCTAGGGATCAAATGGGAGGACGAAGATGGACGAACGAGACGAACTTGGTGCTAAGAAGCCCAACGGATCAAATGGGAGGACAAAAAGGGATGAACGAGACGAACTTGGTCCAAAGAAGGCCTAGGGATCAAATGGGAGGACGAAGATGGACGAACGAGACGAACATGGTCCAAAGAAGGCCAACGGATCAAATGGGAGGACGAAGATGGACGAACGAGACGAACTTGGTCCAAAGAAGCCCAACGGATCAAATGGGAGGACGAAGATGGACGAACGAGACGAACTTGGTCCAAAGAAGCCCAACGGATCAAATGGGAGGACGAAGATGGACGAACGAGGCGAACTTGGTCCAAAGAAGGCCTACGGACCAAATGGGAGGACGAAGATGGAGGAACGAGGCGAACTTGGTCCAAAGAAGGCCTAGGGATCAAATGGGAGGACGAAGATGGACGAACGAGACGAACTTGGTCCAAAGAAGGCCTAGGGATCAAATGGGAGGACGAAGATGGACGAACGAGACGAACTTGGTCCAACGAAGGCGTACGGATCAAATGGGAGGACGAAGATGGACGAACGAGACGAACTTGGTGCAAAGAAGCCCAACGGATCAAATGGGAGGACGAAAAGGGATGAACGAGACGAACTTGGTCCAAAGAAGGCCTACGGATCAAATGGGTGGACGAAGATGGACGAACGAGACGAACTTGGTCCAAGGAAGGCCTAGGGATCAAATGGGAGGACCAAGATGGACGAACGAGACGAACTTGGTCCAAAGAAGCCCAACGGATCAAATGGGAGGACGAAGATGGACGAACGAGACGAACTTGGTCCAAAGAAGGCCTACGGATCAAATGGGAGGACAAAGATGGATGAACGAGACGAACTTGGTCCAAAGAAGCCCAACGGATCAAATGGGAGGACGAAGATGGACGAACGAGAGGAACTTGGTCCAAAGAAGGCCTAGGGAACAAATGGGAGGACGAAGATGGACGAACGAGACGAACTTGGTGCAAAGAAGCCCAACGGATCAAATGGGAGGACGAAAAGGGATGAACGAGACGAACTTGGTCCAAAGAAGGCCTACGGATCAAATGGGTGGACGAAGATGGACGAACGAGATGAACTTGGTCCAAGGAAGGGCTAGGGATCAAATGGGAGGACGAAGATGGACGAACGAGACGACTTGGTCCAAAGAAGGCCTACGGACCAAATGGGGGGACGAAGATGGAGGAACGAGGCGAACTTGGTCCAAAGAAGGCCTAGGGATCAAATGGGAGGACGAAGATGGACGATCGAGACGAACTTGGTCCAAAGAAGGCCTAGGGATCAAATGGGAGGACGAAGATGGACGAACGAGACGAACTTGGTGCATAGAAGCCCAACGGATCAAATGGGAGGACGAAAAGGGATGAACGAGACGAACTTGGTCCAAAGAAGGCCTACGGATCAAATGGGTGGACGAAGATGGACGAACGAGACGAACTTGGTCCAAAGAAGGCCTAGGGATCAAATGGGAGGACGAAGATGGACGAACGAGAGGAACTTGCTCCAAAGAAGGCCTACGGAACAAATGGGAGGACGAAGATGCACGAACGAGACGAACTTGGTGCAAAGAAGCCCAACGGATCAAATGGGAGGACGAAAAGGGATGAACGAGACGAACTTGGTCCAAAGAAGGCCTACGGATCAAATGGGTGGACGAAGATCGACGAACGAGACGAACTTGGTCCAAAGAAGCCCAACGGATCAAATGGGAGGACGAAGATGGACGAACGAGACGAACTTGGACGAACGAGACGAACTTGGTCCAAAGAAGGCCTAGGGATCAAATGGGAGGACGAAGATGGACGAACGAGACGAACTTGGTGCAAAGAAGCCCAACGGATCAAATGGGAGGACGAAAAGGGAGGAACGAGACGAACGTGGTCCAAAGAAGGCCTACGGATCAAATGGGTGGACGAAGATGGACGAACGAGACGAACTTGGTCCAAAGAAGGCCTAGGGAACAAATGGGAGGACGAAGATAGACGAACGAGACGAACTTGGTGCAAAGAAGCCCAACGGATCAAATGGGAGGACGAAAAGGGATGAACGAGACGAACTTGGTAAAAAGAAGGCCTACGGATCAAATGGGTGGACGAAGATGGATGAACGAGACGAACTTGGTCCAAGGTAGGCCTAGGGATCAAATGGGAGGACGAAGATGGACGAACGAGACGAACTTGGTGCAAAGAAGCCGAACGAATCAAATGGGAGGACGTAAAGGGATGAACGAGACGAACTTGGTCCAAAGAAGGCCTACGGATCGAATGGGTGGACGAAGATGGACGAACGAGACGAACTTGGTCCAAGGAAGGCCTAGGGATCAAATGGGAGGACCAAGATGGACGAACGAGACGAACTTGGTCCAAAGAAGCCCAACGGATCAAATGGGAGGACGAAGATGGACGAACGAGACGAACTTGGTCCAAAGAAGGCCTACGGATCAAATGGGAGGACAAAGATGGACGAACGATACGAACTTGGTCCAAAGAAGCCCAACGGATCAAATGGGAGGACGAAGATGGACGAACGAGAGGAACTTGGTCCAAAGAAGGCCTAGGGAACAAATGGGAGGACGAAAATGGACGAACGAGACGAACTTGGTGCAAAGAAGCCCAACGGATCAAATGGGAGTACGAAAAGGGATGAACGAGACGAACTTGGTCCAAAGAAGGCCTACGGATCAAATGGGTGGACGAAGATGGAAGAACGAGATGAACTTGGTCCAAGGAAGGCCTAGGGATCAAATGGGAGGACGAAGATGGACGAACGAGACGACTTGGTCCAAAGAAGGCCTACGGACCAAATGGGAGGACGAAGATGGAGGAACGAGGCGAACTTGGTCCAAAGAAGGCCTAGGGATCAAATGGGAGGACGAAGATGGACGATCGAGACGAACTTGGTCCAAAGAAGGCCTAGGGATCAAATGGAAGGACGAAGATGGACGAACGAGACGAACTTGGTGCATAGAAGCCCAACGGATCAAATGGGAGGACGAAAAGGGATGAACGAGACGAACTTGGTCCGAAGAAGGCCTACGGATCAAATGGGTGGACGAAGATGGACGAACGAGACGAACTTGGTCCAAAGAAGGCCTAGGGAACAAATGGGAGGACGAAGATGGACTAACGAGACAAACCTGGTGCAAAGAAGCCCAACATCAAATGGGAGGACGAAAAGGGATGAACAAGACGAACTTGGTCCAAAGAAGGCCTACGGATCAAATGGGTGGACGAAGATGGACGAACGAGACGAACTTGGTCCAAAGAAGCCCAACGGATCAAATGGGAGGACGAAGATGGACGAACGAGACGAACTTGGTCCAAAGAAGCCCAACGGATCAAATGGGAGGACGAAGATGGACGAACGAGATGAACTTGGTCCAAAGAAGCCCAACGGATCAAATGGGAGGACGAAGATGGACGAACGAGGCGAACTTGGTCCAAAGAAGGCCTAGGGATCAAATGGGAGGACGAAGATGGACGAACGAGACGAACTTGTTCCAAAGAAGGCCTACGGACCAAATGGGAGGACGAAGATGGAGGAACGAGGCGAACTTGGTCCAAAGAAGGCCTAGGGATCAAATGGGAGGACGAAGATGGACGAACGAGACGAACTTGGTCCAAAGAAGGCCTAGGGATCAAATGGGAGGACGAAGATGGACGAACGAGACGAACTTGGTGCAAAGAAGCCCAACGGATCAAATGGGTGGACGAAAAGGGATGAACGAGACGAACTTGGTCCAAAGAAGGCCTAGGGATCAAATGGGAGGACGAAAATGGACGAACGAGACGAACTTGGTCCAAAGAAGCCCAACGGATCAAATGGGAGGACGAAGATGGACGAACGAGACGAACTTGGTCCAAAGAAGCCCAACGGATCAAATGGGAGGACGAAGATGGACGAACGAGACGAACTTGGTCCAAAGAAGCCCAACGGATCAAATGGGAGGACGAAGATGGACGAACGAGACGAACTTGGTCCAAAGAAGGCCTAGGGATCAAATGGGAGGACTAAGATGGACGAAAGAGACGAACTTGGTCCAAAGAAGGCCTACGGACCAAATGGGAGAACGAAGATGGAGGAACGAGGCGAACTTGGTCCAAAGAAGGCCTAGGGAACAAATGGGAGGACGAAAATGGACGAACGAGACGAACTTGGTGCAAAGAAGCCCAACGGATCAAATGGGAGTACGAAAAGGGATGAACGAGACGAACTTGGTCCAAAGAAGGCCTACGGATCAAATGGGTGGACGAAGATGGAAGAACGAGATGAACTTGGTCCAAGGAAGGCCTAGGGATCAAATGGGAGGACGAAGATGGACGAACGAGACGACTTGGTCCAAAGAAGGCCTACGGACCAAATGGGAGGACGAAGATGGAGGAACGAGGCGAACTTGGTCCAAAGAAGGCCTAGGGATCAAATGGGAGGACGAAGATGGACGATCGAGACGAACTTGGTCCAAAGAAGGCCTAGGGATCAAATGGGAGGACGAAGATGGACGAACGAGACGAACTTGGTGCATAGAAGCCCAACGGATCAAATGGGAGGACGAAAAGGGATGAACGAGACGAACTTGGTCCAAAGAAGGCCTACGGATCAAATGGGTGGACGAAGATGGACGAACGAGACGAACTTGGTCCAAAGAAGGCCTAGGGAACAAATGGGAGGACGAAGATGGACTAACGAGACAAACCTGGTGCAAAGAAGCCCAACATCAAATGGGAGGACGAAAAGGGATGAACAAGACGAACTTGGTCCAAAGAAGGCCTACGGATCAAATGGGTGGACGAAGATGGACGAACGAGACGAACTTGGTCCAAAGAAGCCCAACGGATCAAATGGGAGGACGAAGATGGACGAACGAGACGAACTTGGTCCAAAGAAGCCCAACGGATCAAATGGGAGGACGAAGATGGACGAACGAGACGAACTTGGTCCAAAGAAGCCCAACGGATCAAATGGGAGGACGAAGATGGACGAACGAGGCGAACTTGGTCCAAAGAAGGCCTAGGGATCAAATGGGAGGACGAAGATGGACGAACGAGACGAACTTGTTCCAAAGAAGGCCTACGGACCAAATGGGAGGACGAAGATGGAGGAACGAGGCGAACTTGGTCCAAAGAAGGCCTAGGGATCAAATGGGAGGACGAAGATGGACGAACGAGACGAACTTGGTCCAAAGAAGGCCTAGGGATCAAATGGGAGGACGAAGATGGACGAACGAGACGAACTTGGTGCAAAGAAGCCCAACGGATCAAATGGGTGGACGAAAAGGGATGAACGAGACGAACTTGGTCCAAAGAAGGCCTAGGGATCAAATGGGAGGACGAAAATGGACGAACGAGACGAACTTGGTCCAAAGAAGCCCAACGGATCAAATGGGAGGACGAAGATGGACGAACGAGACGAACTTGGTCCAAAGAAGCCCAACGGATCAAATGGGAGGACGAAGATGGACGAACGAGACGAACTTGGTCCAAAGAAGCCCAACGGATCAAATGGGAGGACGAAGATGGACGAACGAGACGAACTTGGTCCAAAGAAGGCCTAGGGATCAAATGGGAGGACTAAGATGGACGAAAGAGACGAACTTGGTCCAAAGAAGGCCTACGGACCAAATGGGAGAACGAAGATGGAGGAACGAGGCGAACTTGGTCCAAAGAAGGCCTAGGGATCAAATGGGAGGACGAAGATGGACGAACGAGACGAACTTGGTCCAAAGAAGGCCTAGGGATCAAATGGGAGGACGAAGATGGACGAACGAGACGAACTTGGTCCAAAGAAGGCCTAGGGAACAAATGGGAGGACGAAGATGGACGAACGAGACGAACTTGGTGCAAAGAAGCCCAACGGATCAAATGGGAGGACGAATAGGGATGAACGAGACGAACTTGGTCCAAAGAAGGCCTACGGATCAAATGGGTGGACGAAGATGGACGAACGAGACGAACTTGGTCCAAGGAAGGCCTAGGGATCAAATGGGAGGACGAAGATGGACGAACGAGACGAACTTGGTCCAACGAAGGCCTACGGATCAAATGGGAGGACGAAGATGGACGAACGAGACGAACTTGGTGCAAAGAAGCCCAACGGATCAAATGGGAGGACGAAAAGGGATGAACGAGACGAACTTGGTCCAAAGAAGGCCTACGGATCAAATGGGTGGACGAAGATGGACGAACGAGACGAACTTGGTCCAAGGAAGGCCTAGGGATCAAATGGGAGGACCAAGATGGACGAACGAGACGAACTTGGTCCAAAGAAGCCCAACGGATCAAATGGGAGGACGAAGATGGACGAACGAGGCGAACTTGGTCCAAAGAAGGCCTAGGGAGCAAATGGGAGGACGAAGATGGACGAATGAGACGAACTTGGTCCAAAGAAGGCCTACGGACCAAATGGGAGGACGAAGATGGAGGAACGAGGCGAACTTGGTCCAAAGAAGGCCTAGGGATCAAATGGGAGGACGAAGATGGACGAACGAGACGAAGTTGGTCCAAAGAAGGCCTAGGGATCAAATGGGAGGACGAAGATGGATGAACGAGACGAACTTGGTGCAAAGAAGCCCAACGGATCAAATGGGAGGACGAAGATGGACGAACGAGACGAACTTGGTCCAAAGAAGCCCAACGGATCAAATGGGAGGACGAAGATGGACGAACGAGGCGAACTTGGTCCAAAGAAGGCCTAGGGATCAAATGGGAGGACGAAGATGGACGAACGAGACGAACTTGTTCCAAAGAAGGCCTACGGACCAAATGGGAGGACGAAGATGGAGGAACGAGGCGAACTTGGTCCAAAGAAGGCCTAGGGATCAAATGGGAGGACGAAGATGGACGAACGAGACGAACTTGGTCCAAAGAAGGCCTAGGGATCAAATGGGAGGACGAAGATGGACGAACGAGACGAACTTGGTGCAAAGAAGCCCAACGGATCAAATGGGTGGACGAAAAGGGATGAACGAGACGAACTTGGTCCAAAGAAGGCCTAGGGATCAAATGGGAGGACGAAAATGGACGAACGAGACGAACTTGGTCCAAAGAAGCCCAACGGATCAAATGGGAGGACGAAGATGGACGAACGAGACGAACTTGGTCCAAAGAAGCCCAACGGATCAAATGGGAGGACGAAGATGGACGAACGAGACGAACTTGGTCCAAAGAAGCCCAACGGATCAAATGGGAGGACGAAGATGGACGAACGAGACGAACTTGGTCCAAAGAAGGCCTAGGGATCAAATGGGAGGACTAAGATGGACGAAAGAGACGAACTTGGTCCAAAGAAGGCCTACGGACCAAATGGGAGAACGAAGATGGAGGAACGAGGCGAACTTGGTCCAAAGAAGGCCTAGGGATCAAATGGGAGGACGAAGATGGACGAACGAGACGAACTTGGTCCAAAGAAGGCCTAGGGATCAAATGGGAGGACGAAGATGGACGAACGAGACGAACTTGGTCCAAAGAAGGCCTAGGGAACAAATGGGAGGACGAAGATGGACGAACGAGACGAACTTGGTGCAAAGAAGCCCAACGGATCAAATGGGAGGACGAATAGGGATGAACGAGACGAACTTGGTCCAAAGAAGGCCTACGGATCAAATGGGTGGACGAAGATGGACGAACGAGACGAACTTGGTCCAAGGAAGGCCTAGGGATCAAATGGGAGGACGAAGATGGACGAACGAGACGAACTTGGTCCAACGAAGGCCTACGGATCAAATGGGAGGACGAAGATGGACGAACGAGACGAACTTGGTGCAAAGAAGCCCAACGGATCAAATGGGAGGACGAAAAGGGATGAACGAGACGAACTTGGTCCAAAGAAGGCCTACGGATCAAATGGGTGGACGAAGATGGACGAACGAGACGAACTTGGTCCAAGGAAGGCCTAGGGATCAAATGGGAGGACCAAGATGGACGAACGAGACGAACTTGGTCCAAAGAAGCCCAACGGATCAAATGGGAGGACGAAGATGGACGAACGAGGCGAACTTGGTCCAAAGAAGGCCTAGGGAGCAAATGGGAGGACGAAGATGGACGAATGAGACGAACTTGGTCCAAAGAAGGCCTACGGACCAAATGGGAGGACGAAGATGGAGGAACGAGGCGAACTTGGTCCAAAGAAGGCCTAGGGATCAAATGGGAGGACGAAGATGGACGAACGAGCCGAAGTTGGTCCAAAGAAGGCCTAGGGATCAAATGGGAGGACGAAGATGGATGAACGAGACGAACTTGGTGCAAAGAAGCCCAACGGATCAAATGGGAGGACGAAAAGGGACGAACGAGACGAACTTGGTCCAAAGTAGGCCTACGGATCAAATGGGTGGACGAAGATGGACGAACGAGAAGAACTTGGTCCAAGGAAGGCCTAGGGATCAAATGGGAGGACGAAGATGGACGAACGAGACGAACTTGGTCCAAAGAAGGCCTACGGATCAAATGGGAGGACGAAGATGGACAACGAGACGAACTTGGTGCAAAGAAGCCCAACGGATCAAATGGGAGGACGAAAAGGGATGAACGAGACGAACTTGGTCCAAGGAAGGCCTAGGGATCAAATGGGAGGACGAAGATGGACGAACTAGACGAACTTGGTCTAAAGAAGGCCTACGGATCAAATGGGAGGACGAAGATGGAGGAACGAGGCGAACTTGGTCCAAAGAAGGCCTACGGATCAAATGGGAGGACAAAGATGGACGAACGAGACGAACTTGGTCCAAAGAAGGCCTAGGGATCAAATGGGAGGACGAAGATAGACGAACGAGAGGAACTTGGTCCAAAGAAGGCCTACGGAACAAATGGGAGGACGAAGATGCACGAACGAGACGAAGTTGGTGCAAAGAAGCCCAACGGATCAAATGGGAGGACGAAAAGGGATGACCGAAACGAACTTGGTCCAAAGAAGGCCTACGGATCAAATGGGTGGACGAAGATGGACGAACGAGACGAACTTGGTCCAAAGAAGCCCAACGGATCAAATGGGAGGACGAAGATGGACGAACGAGACAAACTTGGTCCAAAGAAGCCCAACGGATCAAATGGGAGGACGAAGATGGACGAACTTGGTCCAAAGAAGCCCAACGGATCAAATGGGAGGACGAAGATGGACGAACGAGGCGAACTTGGTCCAAAGAAGGCCTACGGACCAAATGGGAGGACGAAGATGGAGGAACGAGGCGAACTTGGTCCAAAGAAGGCCTAGGGATCAAATGGGAGGACGAAGATGGACGAACGAGACGAACTTGGTCCAAAGAAGGCCTAGGGATCAAATGGGAGGATGAAGATGGACGAACGAGACGAACTTGGTGCAAAGAAGCCCAACGGATCAAATGGGAGGACGAAAAGGGATGAACGAGACGAACGTGGTCCAAAGAAGGCCTACGGATCAAATGGGTGGACGAAGATGGACGAACGAGACGAACTTGGTCCAAAGAAGGCCTAGGGAACAAATGGGAGGACGAAGATAGACGAACGAGACGAACTTGGTGCAAAGAAGCCCAACGGATCAAATGGGCGGACGAAAAGGGATGAACGAGACGAACTTGGTAAAAAGAAGGCCTACGGACCAAATGGGTGGACGAAGATGGACGAACGAGACGAACTTGGTCCAAGGAAGGCCTAGGGATCAAATGGGAGGACGAAGATGGACGAACGAGACGAACTTGGTCCAACGAAGGCCTACGGATCAAATGGGAGGACGAAGATGGACGAACGAGACGAACTTGTTCCAAAGAAGGACTAGGGATCAAATGGGAGGACGAAGATGGACGAACGAGAGGAACTTGGTCCAAAGAAGGCCTAGGGAACAAATGGGAGGACGAAGATGGACGAACGAGACGAACTTGGTCCAAGGAAGGCCTAGGGATCAAATGGGAGGACGAAGATGGACGAACGAGACGAACTTGGTCCAACGAAGGCCTACGGATCAAATGGGAGGACGAAGATGGACGAACGAGACGAACTTGGTGCAAAGAAGCCCAACGGATCAAATGGGAGGACGAAAAGGGATGAACGAGACGAACTTGGTCCAAAGAAGGCCTACGGATCAAATGGGTGGACGAAGATGGACGAACGAGACGAACTTGGTCCAAGGAAGGCCTAGGGATCAAATGGGAGGACCAAGATGGACGAACGAGACGAACTTGGTCCAAAGAAGCCCAACGGATCAAATGGGAGGACGAAGATGGACGAACGAGGCGAACTTGGTCCAAAGAAGGCCTACGGACCAAATGGGAGGACGAAGATGGACGAATGAGACGAACTTGGTCCAAAGAAGGCCTACGGACCAAATGGGAGGACGAAGATGGAGGAACGAGGCGAACTTGGTCCAAAGAAGGCCTAGGGATCAAATGGGAGGACGAAGATGGACGAACGAGACGAAGTTGGTCCAAAGAAGGCCTAGGGATCAAATGGGAGGACGAAGATGGATGAACGAGACGAACTTGGTGCAAAGAAGCCCAACGGATCAAATGGGAGGACGAAAAGGGACGAACGAGACGAACTTGGTCCAAAGTAGGCCTACGGATCAAATGGGTGGACGAAGATGGACGAACGAGACGAACTTGGTCCAAGGAAGGCCTAGGGATCAAATGGGAGGACGAAGATGGACGAACGAGACGAACTTGGTCCAAAGAAGGCCTACGGATCAAATGGGAGGACGAAGATGGACAACGAGACGAACTTGGTGCAAAGAAGCCCAACGGATCAAATGGGAGGACGAAAAGGGATGAACGAGACGAACTTGGTCCAAGGAAGGCCTAGGGATCAAATGGGAGGACGAAGATGGACGAACTAGACGAACTTGGTCTAAAGAAGGCCTACGGATCAAATGGGAGGACGAAGATGGAGGAACGAGGCGAACTTGGTCCAAAGAAGGCCTACGGATCAAATGGGAGGACAAAGATGGACGAACGAGACGAACTTGGTCCAAAGAAGGCCTAGGGATCAAATGGGAGGACGAAGATAGACGAACGAGAGGAACTTGGTCCAAAGAAGGCCTACGGAACAAATGGGAGGACGAAGATGCACGAACGAGACGAAGTTGGTGCAAAGAAGCCCAACGGATCAAATGGGAGGACGAAAAGGGATGAACGAAACGAACTTGGTCCAAAGAAGGCCTACGGATCAAATGGGTGGACGAAGATGGACGAACGAGACGAACTTGGTCCAAAGAAGCCCAACGGATCAAATGGGAGGACGAAGATGGACGAACGAGACGAACTTGGTCCAAAGAAGCCCAACGGATCAAATGGGAGGACGAAGATGGACGAACTTGGTCCAAAGAAGCCCAACGGATCAAATGGGAGGACGAAGATGGACGAACGAGGCGAACTTGGTCCAAAGAAGGCCTACGGACCAAATGGGAGGACGAAGATGGAGGAACGAGGCGAACTTGGTCCAAAGAAGGCCTAGGGATCAAATGGGAGGACGAAGATGGACGAACGAGACGAACTTGGTCCAAAGAAGGCCTAGGGATCAAATGGGAGGATGAAGATGGACGAACGAGACGAACTTGGTGCAAAGAAGCCCAACGGATCAAATGGGAGGACGAAAAGGGATGAACGAGACGAACGTGGTCCAAAGAAGGCCTACGGATCAAATGGGTGGACGAAGATGGACGAACGAGACGAACTTGGTCCAAAGAAGGCCTAGGGAACAAATGGGAGGACGAAGATAGACGAACGAGACGAACTTGGTGCAAAGAAGCCCAACGGATCAAATGGGCGGACGAAAAGGGATGAACGAGACGAACTTGGTAAAAAGAAGGCCTACGGATCAAATGGGTGGACGAAGATGGACGAACGAGACGAACTTGGTCCAACGAAGGCCTAGGGATCAAATGGGAGGACGAAGATGGACGAACGAGACGAACTTGGTCCAACGAAGGCCTACGGATCAAATGGGAGGACGAAGATGGACGAACGAGACGAACTTGTTCCAAAGAAGGACTAGGGATCAAATGGGAGGACGAAGATGGACGAACGAGAGGAACTTGGTCCAAAGAAGGCCTAGGGAACAAATGGGAGGACGAAGATGGACGAACGAGACGAACTTGGTCCAAAGAAGGCCTAGGGATCAAATGGGAGGACGAAGATGGACGAACTAGACAAACTTGGTCTAAAGAAGGCCTACGGATCAAATGGGTGGACGAAGATGGAGGAACGAGGCGAACTTGGTCCAAAGAAGGCCTACGGATCAAATGGGAGGACAAAGATGGACGAACGAGACGAACTTGGTCCAAAGAAGGCCTAGGGATCAAATGGGAGGACGAAGATGGACGAACGAGAGGAACTTGGTCCAAAGAAGCCCAACGGATCAAATGGGAGGACGAAGATGGACGAACGAGACGAACTTGGTCCAAAGAAGCCCAACGGATCAAATGGGAGGACGAAGATGGACGAACGAGGCGAACTTGGTCCAAAGAAGGCCTAGGGATCAAATGGGAGGACGAAGATGGACGAACGAGACGAACTTGGTGCAAAGAAGCCCAACGGATCAAATGGGTGGACGAAGATGCACGAACGAGACGAAGTTGGTGCAAAGAAGCCCAACGGATCAAATGGGAGGACGAAAAGGGATGAACGAAACGAACTTGGTCCAAAGAAGGCCTACGGATCAAATGGGTGGACGAAGATGGACGAACGAGACGAACTTGGTCCAAAGAAGCCCAACGGATCAAATGGGAGGACGAAGATGGACGAACGAGACGAACTTGGTCCAAAGAAGCCCAACGGATCAAATGGGAGGACGAAGATGGACGAACTTGGTCCAAAGAAGCCCAACGGATCAAATGGGAGGACGAAGATGGACGAACGAGGCGAACTTGGTCCAAAGAAGGCCTAGGGATCAAATGGGAGGACGAAGATGGACGAACGAGACGAACTTGGTGCAAAGAAGCCCAACGGATCAAATGGGTGGACGAAGATGCACGAACGAGACGAAGTTGGTGCAAAGAAGCCCAACGGATCAAATGGGAGGACGAAAAGGGATGAACGAAACGAACTTGGTCCAAAGAAGGCCTACGGATCAAATGGGTGGACGAAGATGGACGAACGAGACGAACTTGGTCCAAAGAAGGCCTAGGGATCAAATGGGAGGACGAAGATGGACGAACTAGACGAACTTGGTCTAAAGAAGGCCTACGGATCAAATGGGTGGACGAAGATGGAGGAACGAGGCGAACTTGGTCCAAAGAAGGCCTACGGATCAAATGGGAGGACAAAGATGGACGAACGAGACGAACTTGGTCCAAAGAAGGCCTAGGGATCAAATGGGAGGACGAAGATGGACGAACGAGAGGAACTTGGTCCAAAGAAGCCCAACGGATCAAATGGGAGGACGAAGATGGACGAACGAGACGAACTTGGTCCAAAGAAGGCCTACGGATCAAATGGGAGGACAAAGATGGACGAACGAGACGAACTTGGTCCAAAGAAGGCCTAGGGATCAAATGGGAGGACGAAGATAGACGAACGAGAGGAACTTGGTCCAAAGAAGGCCTACGGAACAAATGGGAGGACGAAGATGCACGAACGAGACGAAGTTGGTGCAAAGAAGCCCAACGGATCAAATGGGAGGACGAAAAGGGATGAACGAAACGAACTTGGTCCAAAGAAGGCCTACGGATCAAATGGGTGGACGAAGATGGACGAACGAGACGAACTTGGTCCAAAGAAGCCCAACGGATCAAATGGGAGGACGAAGATGGACGAACGAGACGAACTTGGTCCAAAGAAGCCCAACGGATCAAATGGGAGGACGAAGATGGACGAACTTGGTCCAAAGAAGCCCAACGGATCAAATGGGAGGACGAAGATGGACGAACGAGGCGAACTTGGTCCAAAGAAGGCCTACGGACCAAATGGGAGGACGAAGATGGAGGAACGAGGCGAACTTGGTCCAAAGAAGGCCTAGGGATCAAATGGGAGGACGAAGATGGACGAACGAGACGAACTTGGTCCAAAGAAGGCCTAGGGATCAAATGGGAGGATGAAGATGGACGAACGAGACGAACTTGGTGCAAAGAAGCCCAACGGATCAAATGGGAGGACGAAAAGGGATGAACGAGACGAACGTGGTCCAAAGAAGGCCTACGGATCAAATGGGTGGACGAAGATGGACGAACGAGACGAACTTGGTCCAAAGAAGGCCTAGGGAACAAATGGGAGGACGAAGATCGACGAACGAGACGAACTTGGTGCAAAGAAGCCCAACGGATCAAATGGGCGGACGAAAAGGGATGAACGAGACGAACTTGGTAAAAAGAAGGCCTACGGATCAAATGGGTGGACGAAGATGGACGAACGAGACGAACTTGGTCCAAGGAAGGCCTAGGGATCAAATGGGAGGACGAAGATGGACGAACGAGACGAACTTGGTCCAACGAAGGCCTACGGATCATATGGGAGGACGAAGATGGACGAACGAGACGAACTTGTTCCAAAGAAGGACTAGGGATCAAATGGGAGGACGAAGATGGACGAACGAGAGGAACTTGGTCCAAAGAAGGCCTAGGGAACAAATGGGAGGACGAAGATGGACGAACGAGACGAACTTGGTCCAAGGAAGGCCTAGGGATCAAATGGGAGGACGAAGATGGACGAACGAGACGAACTTGGTCCAACGAAGGCCTACGGATCAAATGGGAGGACGAAGATGGACGAACGAGACGAACTTGGTGCAAAGAAGCCCAACGGATCAAATGGGAGGACGAAAAGGGATGAACGAGACGAACTTGGTCCAAAGAAGGCCTACGGATCAAATGGGTGGACGAAGATGGACGAACGAGACGAACTTGGTCCAAGGAAGGCCTAGGGATCAAATGGGAGGACCAAGATGGACGAACGAGACGAACTTGGTCCAAAGAAGCCCAACGGATCAAATGGGAGGACGAAGATGGACGAACGAGGCGAACTTGGTCCAAAGAAGGCCTACGGACCAAATGGGAGGACGAAGATGGACGAATGAGACGAACTTGGTCCAAAGAAGGCCTACGGACCAAATGGGAGGACGAAGATGGAGGAACGAGGCGAACTTGGTCCAAAGAAGGCCTAGGGATCAAATGGGAGGACGAAGATGGACGAACGAGACGAAGTTGGTCCAAAGAAGGCCTAGGGATCAAATGGGAGGACGAAGATGGATGAACGAGACGAACTTGGTGCAAAGAAGCCCAACGGATCAAATGGGAGGACGAAAAGGGACGAACGAGACGAACTTGGTCCAAAGTAGGCCTACGGATCAAATGGGTGGACGAAGATGGACGAACGAGACGAACTTGGTCCAAGGAAGGCCTAGGGATCAAATGGGAGGACGAAGATGGACGAACGAGACGAACTTGGTCCAAAGAAGGCCTACGGATCAAATGGGAGGACGAAGATGGACAACGAGACGAACTTGGTGCAAAGAAGCCCAACGGATCAAATGGGAGGACGAAAAGGGATGAACGAGACGAACTTGGTCCAAGGAAGGCCTAGGGATCAAATGGGAGGACGAAGATGGACGAACTAGACGAACTTGGTCTAAAGAAGGCCTACGGATCAAATGGGAGGACGAAGATGGAGGAACGAGGCGAACTTGGTCCAAAGAAGGCCTACGGATCAAATGGGAGGACAAAGATGGACGAACGAGACGAACTTGGTCCAAAGAAGGCCTAGGGATCAAATGGGAGGACGAAGATAGACGAACGAGAGGAACTTGGTCCAAAGAAGGCCTACGGAACAAATGGGAGGACGAAGATGCACGAACGAGACGAAGTTGGTGCAAAGAAGCCCAACGGATCAAATGGGAGGACGAAAAGGGATGAACGAAACGAACTTGGTCCAAAGAAGGCCTACGGATCAAATGGGTGGACGAAGATGGACGAACGAGACGAACTTGGTCCAAAGAAGCCCAACGGATCAAATGGGAGGACGAAGATGGACGAACGAGACGAACTTGGTCCAAAGAAGCCCAACGGATCAAATGGGAGGACGAAGATGGACGAACTTGGTCCAAAGAAGCCCAACGGATCAAATGGGAGGACGAAGATGGACGAACGAGGCGAACTTCGTCCAAAGAAGGCCTACGGACCAAATGGGAGGACGAAGATGGAGGAACGAGGCGAACTTGGTCCAAAGAAGGCCTAGGGATCAAATGGGAGGACGAAGATGGACGAACGAGACGAACTTGGTCCAAAGAAGGCCTAGGGATCAAATGGGAGGATGAAGATGGACGAACGAGACGAACTTGGTGCAAAGAAGCCCAACGGATCAAATGGGAGGACGAAAAGGGATGAACGAGACGAACGTGGTCCAAAGAAGGCCTACGGATCAAATGGGTGGACGAAGATGGACGAACGAGACGAACTTGGTCCAAAGAAGGCCTAGGGAACAAATGGGAGGACGAAGATCGACGAACGAGACGAACTTGGTGCAAAGAAGCCCAACGGATCAAATGGGCGGACGAAAAGGGATGAACGAGACAAACTTGGTAAAAAGAAGGCCTACGGATCAAATGGGTGGACGAAGATGGACGAACGAGACGAACTTGGTCCAAGGAAGGCCTAGGGATCAAATGGGAGGACGAAGATGGACGAACGAGACGAACTTGGTCCAACGAAGGCCTACGGATCAAATGGGAGGACGAAGATGGACGAACGAGACGAACTTGTTCCAAAGAAGGACTAGGGATCAAATGGGAGGACGAAGATGGACGAACGAGAGGAACTTGGTCCAAAGAAGGCCTAGGGAACAAATGGGAGGACGAAGATGGACGAACGAGACGAACTTGGTCCAAGGAAGGCCTAGGGATCAAATGGGAGGACGAAGATGGACGAACGAGACGAACTTGGTCCAACGAAGGCCTACGGATCAAATGGGAGGACGAAGATGGACGAACGAGACGAACTTGGTGCAAAGAAGCCCAACGGATCAAATGGGAGGACGAAAAGGGATGAACGAGACGAACTTGGTCCAAAGAAGGCCTACGGATCAAATGGGTGGACGAAGATGGACGAACGAGACGAACTTGGTCCAAGGAAGGCCTAGGGATCAAATGGGAGGACCAAGATGGACGAACGAGGCGAACTTGGTCCAAAGAAGGCCTACGGACCAAATGGGAGGACGAAGATGGACGAATGAGACGAACTTGGTCCAAAGAAGGCCTACGGACCAAATGGGAGGACGAAGATGGAGGAACGAGGCGAACTTGGTCCAAAGAAGGCCTAGGGATCAAATGGGAGGACGAAGATGGACGAACGAGACGAAGTTGGTCCAAAGAAGGCCTAGGGATCAAATGGGAGGACGAAGATGGATGAACGAGACGAACTTGGTGCAAAGAAGCCTAACGGATCAAATGGGAGGACGAAAAGGGACGAACGAGACGAACTTGGTCCAAAGTAGGCCTACGGATCAAATGGGTGGACGAAGATGGACGAACGAGACGAACTTGGTCCAAGGAAGGCCTAGGGATCAAATGGGAGGACGAAGATGGACGAACGAGACGAACTTGGTCCAAAGAAGGCCTACGGATCAAATGGGAGGACGAAGATGGACAACGAGACGAACTTGGTGCAAAGAAGCCCAACGGATCAAATGGGAGGACGAAAAGGGATGAACGAGACGAACTTGGTCCAAGGAAGGCCTAGGGATCAAATGGGAGGACGAAGATGGACGAACTAGACGAACTTGGTCTAAAGAAGGCCTACGGATCAAATGGGAGGACGAAGATGGAGGAACGAGGCGAACTTGGTCCAAAGAAGGCCTACGGATCAAATGGGAGGACAAAGATGGACGAACGAGACGAACTTGGTCCAAAGAAGGCCTAGGGATCAAATGGGAGGACGAAGATAGACGAACGAGAGGAACTTGGTCCAAAGAAGGCCTACGGAACAAATGGGAGGACGAAGATGCACGAACGAGACGAAGTTGGTGCAAAGAAGCCCAACGGATCAAATGGGAGGACGAAAAGGGATGAACGAAACGAACTTGGTCCAAAGAAGGCCTACGGATCAAATGGGTGGACGAAGATGGACGAACGAGACGAACTTGGTCCAAAGAAGCCCAACGGATCAAATGGGAGGACGAAGATGGACGAACGAGACGAACTTGGTCCAAAGAAGCCCAACGGATCAAATGGGAGGACGAAGATGGACGAACTTGGTCCAAAGAAGCCCAACGGATCAAATGGGAGGACGAAGATGGACGAACGAGGCGAACTTGGTCCAAAGAAGGCCTACGGACCAAATGGGAGGACGAAGATGGAGGAACGAGGCGAACTTGGTCCAAAGAAGGCCTAGGGATCAAATGGGAGGACGAAGATGGACGAACGAGACGAACTTGGTCCAAAGAAGGCCTAGGGATCAAATGGGAGGATGAAGATGGACGAACGAGACGAACTTGGTGCAAAGAAGCCCAACGGATCAAATGGGAGGACGAAAAGGGATGAACGAGACGAACGTGGTCCAAAGAAGGCCTACGGATCAAATGGGTGGACGAAGATGGACGAACGAGACGAACTTGGTCCAAAGAAGGCCTAGGGAACAAATGGGAGGACGAAGATAGACGAACGAGACGAACTTGGTGCAAAGAAGCCCAACGGATCAAATGGGCGGACGAAAAGGGATGAACGAGACGAACTTGGTAAAAAGAAGGCCTACGGATCAAATGGGTGGACGAAGATGGACGAACGAGACGAACTTGGTCCAAGGAAGGCCTAGGGATCAAATGGGAGGACGAAGATGGACGAACGAGACGAACTTGGTCCAACGAAGGCCTACGGATCAAATGGGAGGACGAAGATGGACGAACGAGACGAACTTGTTCCAAAGAAGGACTAGGGATCAAATGGGAGGACGAAGATGGACGAACGAGAGGAACTTGGTCCAAAGAAGGCCTAGGGAACAAATGGGAGGACGAAGATGGACGAACGAGACGAACTTGGTCCAAAGAAGGCCTAGGGATCAAATGGGAGGACGAAGATGGACGAACTAGACGAACTTGGTCTAAAGAAGGCCTACGGATCAAATGGGTGGACGAAGATGGAGGAACGAGGCGAACTTGGTCCAAAGAAGGCCTACGGATCAAATGGGAGGACAAAGATGGACGAACGAGACGAACTTGGTCCAAAGAAGGCCTAGGGATCAAATGGGAGGACGAAGATGGACGAACGAGAGGAACTTGGTCCAAAGAAGCCCAACGGATCAAATGGGAGGACGAAGATGGACGAACGAGGCGAACTTGGTCCAAAGAAGGCCTAGGGATCAAATGGGAGGACGAAGATGGACGAACGAGACGAACTTGGTGCAAAGAAGCCCAACGGATCAAATGGGTGGACGAAAAGGGATGAACGAGACGAACTTGGTCCAAAGAAGGCCTAGGGATCAAATGGGAGGACGAAAATGGACGAACGAGACGAACTTGGTCCAAAGAAGCCCAACGGATCAAATGGGAGGACGAAGATGGACGAACGAGACGAACTTGGTCCAAAGAAGCCCAACGGATCAAATGGGAGGACGAAGATGGACGAACGAGACGAACTTGGTCCAAAGAAGCCCAACGGATCAAATGGGAGGACGAAGATGGACGAACGTGACGAACTTGGTCCAAAGAAGGCCTAGGGATCAAATGGGAGGACGAAGATGGACGAAAGAGACGAACTTGGTCCAAAGAAGGCCTACGGACCAAATGGGAGAACGAAGATGGAGGAACGAGGCGAACTTGGTCCAAAGAAGGCCTAGGGATCAAATGGGAGGACGAAGATGGACGAACGAGACGAACTTGGTCCAAAGAAGGCCTAGGGATCAAATGGGAGGACGAAGATGGACGAACGAGACGAACTTGGTCCAAAGAAGGCCTAGGGAACAAATGGGAGGACGAAGATGGACGAACGAGACGAACTTGGTCCAAAGAAGCCCAACGGATCAAATGGGAGGACGAATAGGGATGAACGAGACGAACTTGGTCCAAAGAAGGCCTACGAATCAAATGGGTGGACGAAGATGGACGAACGAGACGAACTTGGTCCAAGGAAGGCCTAGGGATCAAATGGGAGGACGAAGATGGACGAACGAGACGAACTTGGTCCAACGAAGGCCTACGGATCAAATCGGAGGACGAAGATGGACGAACGAGACGAACTTGGTGCAAAGAAGCCCAACAGATCAAATGGGAGGACGAAAAGGGATGAACGAGACGAACTTGGTCCAAAGAAGGCCTACGGATCAAATGGGTGGACGAAGATGGACGAACGAGACGAACTTGGTCCAAGGAAGGCCTAGGGATCAAATGGGAGGACCAAGATGGACGAACGAGACGAACTTGGTCCAAAGAAGCCCAACGGATCAAATGGGAGGACGAAGATGGACGAACGAGGCGAACTTGGTCCAAAGAAGGCCTAGGGAGCAAATGGGAGGACGAAGATGGACGAATGAGACGAACTTGGTCCAAAGAAGGCCTACGGACCAAATGGGAGGACGAAGATGGAGGAACGAGGCGAACTTGGTCCAAAGAAGGCCTAGGGATCAAATGGGAGGACGAAGATAGACGAACGAGAGGAACTTGGTCCAAAGAAGGCCTACGGAACAAATGGGAGGACGAAGATGCACGAACGAGACGAAGTTGGTGCAAAGAAGCCCAACGGATCAAATGGGAGGACGAAAAGGGATGAACGAAACGAACTTGGTCCAAAGAAGGCCTACGGATCAAATGGGTGGACGAAGATGGACGAACGAGACGAACTTGGTCCAAAGAAGCCCAACGGATCAAATGGGAGGACGAAGATGGACGAACGAGACGAACTTGGTCCAAAGAAGCCCAACGGATCAAATGGGAGGACGAAGATGGACGAACTTGGTCGAAAGAAGCCCAACGGATCAAATGGGAGGACGAAGATGGACGAACGAGGCGAACTTGGTCCAAAGAAGGCCTACGGACCAAATGGGAGGACGAAGATGGAGGAACGAGGCGAACTTGGTCCAAAGAAGGCCTAGGGATCAAATGGGAGGACGAAGATGGACGAACGAGACGAACTTGGTCCAAAGAAGGCCTAGGGATCAAATGGGAGGATGAAGATGGACGAACGAGACGAACTTGGTGCAAAGAAGCCCAACGGATCAAATGGGAGGACGAAAAGGGATGAACGAGACGAACGTGGTCCAAAGAAGGCCTACGGATCAAATGGGTGGACGAAGATGGACGAACGAGACGAACTTGGTCCAAAGAAGGCCTAGGGAACAAATGGGAGGACGAAGATAGACGAACGAGACGAACTTGGTGCAAAGAAGCCCAACGGATCAAATGGGCGGACGAAAAGGGATGAACGAGACGAACTTGGTAAAAAGAAGGCCTACGGATCAAATGGGTGGACGAAGATGGACGAACGAGACGAACTTGGTCCAAGGAAGGCCTAGGGATCAAATGGGGGGACGAAGATGGACGAACGAGACGAACTTGGTCCAACGAAGGCCTACGGATCAAATGGGAGGACGAAGATGGACGAACGAGACGAACTTGTTCCAAAGAAGGACTAGGGATCAAATGGGAGGACGAAGATGGACGAACGAGAGGAACTTGGTCCAAAGAAGGCCTAGGGAACAAATGGGAGGACGAAGATGGACGAACGAGACGAACTTGGTCCAAAGAAGGCCTAGGGATCAAATGGGAGGACGAAGATGGACGAACTAGACGAACTTGGTCTAAAGAAGGCCTACGGATCAAATGGGTGGACGAAGATGGAGGAACGAGGCGAACTTGGTCCAAAGAAGGCCTACGGATCAAATGGGAGGACAAAGATGGACGAACGAGACGAACTTGGTCCAAAGAAGGCCTAGGGATCAAATGGGAGGACGAAGATGGACGAACGAGAGGAACTTGGTCCAAAGAAGGCCTACGGAACAAATGGGAGGACGAAGATGCACGAACGAGACGAAGTTGGTGCAAAGAAGCCTAACGGATCAAATGGGAGGACGAAAAGGGATGAACGAAACGAACTTGGTCCAAAGAAGGCCTACGGATCAAATGGGTGGACGAAGATGGACGAACGAGACGAACTTGGTCCAAAGAAGCCCAACGGATCAAATGGGAGGACGAAGATGGACGAACGAGACGAACTTGGTCCAAAGAAGCCCAACGGATCAAATGGGAGGACGAAGATGGACGAACTTGGTCCAAAGAAGCCCAACGGATCAAATGGGAGGACGAAGATGGACGAACGAGGCGAACTTGGTCCAAAGAAGGCCTACGGACCAAATGGGAGGACGAAGATGGAGGAACGAGGCGAACTTGGTCCAAAGAAGGCCTAGGGATCAAATGGGAGGACGAAGATGGACGAACGAGACGAACTTGGTCCAAAGAAGGCCTAGGGATCAAATGGGAGGACGAAGATGGACGAACGAGACGAACTTGGTGCAAAGAAGCCCAACGGATCAAATGGGAGGACGAAAAGGGATGAACGAGACGAACGTGGTCCAAAGAAGGCCTACGGATCAAATGGGTGGACGAAGATGGACGAACGAGACGAACTTGGTCCAAAGAAGGCCTAGGGAACAAATGGGAGGACGAAGATAGACGAACGAGACGAACTTGGTGCAAAGAAGCCCAACGGATCAAATGGGCGGACGAAAAGGGATGAACGAGACGAACTTGGTAAAAAGAAGGCCTACGGATCAAATGGGTGGACGAAGATGGACGAAGATGGACGAACGAGACGAACTTGGTCCAAGGAAGGCCTAGGGATCAAATGGGAGGACGAAGATGGACGAACGAGACGAACTTGGTCCAACGAAGGCCTACGGATCAAATGGGAGGACGAAGATGGACGAACGAGACGAACTTGGTCCAAAGAAGGACTAGGGATCAAATGGGAGGACGAAGATGGACGAACGAGAGGAACTTGGTCCAAAGAAGGCCTAGGGAACAAATGGGAGGACGAAGATGGACGAACGAGACGAACTTGGTCCAAAGAAGGCCTAGGGATCAAATGGGAGGACGAAGATGGACGAACGAGACGAACTTGGTGCAAAGAAGCCCAACGGATCAAATGGGAGGACGAAAAGGGATGAACGAGACGAACGTGGTCCAAAGAAGGCCTACGGATCAAATGGGTGGACGAAGATGGACGAACGAGACGAACGTGGTCCAAAGAAGGCCTAGGGAACAAATGGGAGGACGAAGATAGACGAACGAGACGAACTTGGTGCAAAGAAGCCCAACGGATCAAATGGGAGGACGAAAAGGGATGAACGAGACGAACTTGGTAAAAAGAAGGCCTACGGATCAAATGGGTGGACGAAGATGGACGAACGAGACGAACTTGGTCCAAGGAAGGCCTAGGGATCAAATGGGAGGACGAAGATGGACGAACGAGACGAACTTGGTCCAACGAAGGCCTACGGATCAAATGGGAGGACGAAGATGGACGAACGAGACGAACTTGGTCCAAAGAAGGACTAGGGATCAAATGGGAGGACGAAGATGGACGAACGAGAGGAACTTGGTCCAAAGAAGGCCTAGGGAACAAATGGGAGGACGAAGATGGACGAACGAGACGAACTTGGTCCAAAGAAGGCCTAGGGATCAAATGGGAGGACGAAGATGGACGAACGAGACGAATTTGGTGCAAAGAAGCCCAACGGATCAAATGGGAGGACGAAAAGGGATGAACGAGACGAACTTGGTAAAAAGAAGGCCTACGGATCAAATGGGTGGACGAAGATGGACGAACGAGACGAACTTGGTCCAAGGAAGGCCTAGGGATCAAATGGGAGGACGAAGATGGACGAACGAGACGAACTTGGTCCAACGAAGGCCTACGGATCAAATGGGAGGACGAAGATGGACGAACGAGACGAACTTGGTCCAAAGAAGGACTAGGGATCAAATGGGAGGACGAAGATGGACGAACGAGAGGAACTTGGTCCAAAGAAGGCCTAGGGAACAAATGGGAGGACGAAGATGGACGAACGAGACGAACTTGGTCCAAAGAAGGCCTAGGGATCAAATGGGAGGACGAAGATGGACGAACGAGAGGAACTTGGTCCAAAGAAGCCCAACGGATCAAATGGGAGGACGAAGATGGACGAACGAGACGAACTTGGTCCAAAGAAGGCCTACGGATCAAATGGGAGGACGAAGATGGATGAACGAGACGAACTTGGTCCAAGGAAGGCCTAGGGATCAAATGGGAGGACGAAGATGGACGAACGCGACGAACTTGGTCCAAAGAAGCCCAACGGATCAAATGGGAGGACGAAGATGGACGAACGAGACGAACTTGGTCCAAAGAAGCCCAACGGATCAAATGGGAGGACGAAGATGGACGAACGAGGCGAACTTGGTCCAAAGAAGGCCTAGGGAGCAAATGGGAGGACGAAGATGGACGAATGAGACGAACTTGGTCCAAAGAAGGCCTACGGACCAAATGGGAGGACGAAGATGGAGGAACGAGGCGAACTTGGTCCAAAGAAGGCCTAGGGATCAAATGGGAGGACGAAGATGGACGAACGAGACGAACTTGGTCCAAAGAAGGCCTAGGGATCAAATGGGAGGACGAAGATGGATGAACGAGACGAACTTGGTGCAAAGAAGCCCAACGGATCAAATGGGAGGACGAAAAGGGACGAACGAGACGAACTTGGTCCAAAGTAGGCCTACGGATCAAATGGGTGGACGAAGATGGACGAACGAGACGAACTTGGTCCAAGGAAGGCCTAGGGATCAAATGGGAGGACGAAGATGGACGAACGAGACGAACTTGGTCCAAAGAAGGCCTACGGATCAAATGGGAGGACGAAGATGGACAACGAGACGAACTTGGTGCAAAGAAGCCCAACGGATCAAATGGGAGGACGAAAAGGGATGAACGAGACGAACATGGTCCAAAGAAGGCCTACGGATCAAATGGGTGGACGAAGATGGACGAACGAGACGAACTTGGTCCAAGGAAGGCCTAGGGATCAAATGGGAGGACGAAGATGGACGAACGAGACGAACTTGGTCCAAAGAAGGCCTAGGGATCAAATGGGAGGACGAAGATGGACGAACGAGAGGAACTTGGTCCAAAGAAGGCCTACGGAACAAATGGGAGGACGAAGATGCACGAACGAGACGAAGTTGGTGCAAAGAAGCCCAACGGATCAAATGGGAGGACGAAAAGGGATGAACGAAACGAACTTGGTCCAAAGAAGCCCTACGGATCAAATGGGTGGACGAAGATGGACGAACGAGACGAACTTGGTCCAAAGAAGCCCAACGGATCAAATGGGAGGACGAAGATGGACGAACGAGACGAACTTGGTCCAAAGAAGCCCAACGGATCAAATGGGAGGACGAAGATGGACGAACTTGGTCCAAAGAAGCCCAACGGATCAAATGGGAGGACGAAGATGGACGAACGAGGCGAACTTGGTCCAAAGAAGGCCTACGGACCAAATGGGAGGACGAAGATGGAGGAACGAGGCGAACTTGGTCCAAAGAAGGCCTAGGGATCAAATGGGAGGACGAAGATGGACGAACGAGACGAACTTGATCCAAAGAAGGCCTAGGGATCAAATGGGAGGACGAAGATGGACGAACGAGACGAACTTGGTGCAAAGAAGCCCAACGGATCAAATGGGAGGACGAAAAGGGATGAACGAGACGAACGTGGTCCAAAGAAGGCCTACGGATCAAATGGGTGGACGAAGATGGACGAACGAGACGAACTTGGTCCAAAGAAGGCCTAGGGAACAAATGGGAGGACGAAGATAGACGAACGAGACGAACTTGGTGCAAAGAAGCCCAACGGATCAAATGGGCGGACGAAAAGGGATGAACGAGACGAACTTGGTAAAAAGAAGGCCTACGGATCAAATGGGTGGACGAAGATGGACGAACGAGACGAACTTGGTCCAAGGAAGGCCTAGGGATCAAATGGGAGGACGAAGATGGACGAACGAGACGAACTTGGTCCAACGAAGGCCTACGGATCAAATGGGAGGACGAAGATGGACGAACGAGACGAACTTGGTCCAAAGAAGGACTAGGGATCAAATGGGAGGACGAAGATGGACGAACGAGAGGAACTTGGTCCAAAGAAGGCCTAGGGAACAAATGGGAGGACGAAGATGGACGAACGAGACGAACTTGGTCCAAAGAAGGCCTAGGGATCAAATGGGAGGACGAAGATGGACGAACGAGACGAACTTGGTGCAAAGAAGCCCAACGGATCAAATGGGAGGACGAAAAGGGATGAACGAGACGAACGTGGTCCAAAGAAGGCCTACGGATCAAATGGGTGGACGAAGATGGACGAACGAGACGAACTTGGTCCAAAGAAGGCCTAGGGAACAAATGGGAGGACGAAGATGGACGAACGAGACACAACTTGGTGCAAAGAAGCCCAACATCAAATGGGAGGACGAAAAGGGATGAACGAGACGAACTTGGTCCAAAGAAGGCCTACGGATCAAATGGGTGGACGAAGATGGACGAACGAGACGAACTTGGTCCAAAGAAGCCCAACGGATCAAATGGGAGGACGAAGATGGACGAACGAGACGAACTTGGTCCAAAGAAGGCCTACGGATCAAATGGGAGGACGAAGATGGATGAACGAGACGAACTTGGTCCAAGGAAGGCCTAGGGATCAAATGGGAGGACGAAGATGGACGAACGCGACGAACTTGGTCCAAAGAAGCCCAACGGATCAAATGGGAGGACGAAGATGGACGAACGAGACGAACTTGGTCCAAAGAAGCCCAACGGATCAAATGGGAGGACGAAGATGGACGAACGAGGCGAACTTGGTCCAAAGAAGGCCTAGGGAGCAAATGGGAGGACGAAGATGGACGAATGAGACGAACTTGGTCCAAAGAAGGCCTACGGACCAAATGGGAGGACGAAGATGGAGGAACGAGGCGAACTTGGTCCAAAGAAGGCCTAGGGATCAAATGGGAGGACGAAGATGGACGAACGAGACGAACTTGGTCCAAAGAAGGCCTAGGGATCAAATGGGAGGACGAAGATGGATGAACGAGACGAACTTGGTGCAAAGAAGCCCAACGGATCAAATGGGAGGACGAAAAGGGACGAACGAGACGAACTTGGTCCAAAGTAGGCCTACGGATCAAATGGGTGGACGAAGATGGACGAACGAGACGAACTTGGTCCAAGGAAGGCCTAGGGATCAAATGGGAGGACGAAGATGGACGAACGAGACGAACTTGGTCCAAAGAAGGCCTACGGATCAAATGGGAGGACGAAGATGGACAACGAGACGAACTTGGTGCAAAGAAGCCCAACGGATCAAATGGGAGGACGAAAAGGGATGAACGAGACGAACATGGTCCAAAGAAGGCCTACGGATCAAATGGGTGGACGAAGATGGACGAACGAGACGAACTTGGTCCAAGGAAGGCCTAGGGATCAAATGGGAGGACGAAGATGGACGAACGAGACGAACTTGGTCCAAAGAAGGCCTAGGGATCAAATGGGAGGACGAAGATGGACGAACGAGAGGAACTTGGTCCAAAGAAGGCCTACGGAACAAATGGGAGGACGAAGATGCACGAACGAGACGAAGTTGGTGCAAAGAAGCCCAACGGATCAAATGGGAGGACGAAAAGCGATGAACGAAACGAACTTGGTCCAAAGAAGGCCTACGGATCAAATGGGTGGACGAAGATGGACGAACGAGACGAACTTGGTCCAAAGAAGCCCAACGGATCAAATGGGAGGACGAAGATGGACGAACGAGACGAACTTGGTCCAAAGAAGCCCAACGGATCAAATGGGAGGACGAAGATGGACGAACTTGGTCCAAAGAAGCCCAACGGATCAAATGGGAGGACGAAGATGGACGAACGAGGCGAACTTGGTCCAAAGAAGGCCTACGGACCAAATGGGAGGACGAAGATGGAGGAACGAGGCGAACTTGGTCCAAAGAAGGCCTAGGGATCAAATGGGAGGACGAAGATGGACGAACGAGACGAACTTGATCCAAAGAAGGCCTAGGGATCAAATGGGAGGACGAAGATGGACGAACGAGACGAACTTGGTGCAAAGAAGCCCAACGGATCAAATGGGAGGACGAAAAGGGATGAACGAGACGAACGTGGTCCAAAGAAGGCCTACGGATCAAATGGGTGGACGAAGATGGACGAACGAGACGAACTTGGTCCAAAGAAGGCCTAGGGAACAAATGGGAGGACGAAGATAGACGAACGAGACGAACTTGGTGCAAAGAAGCCCAACGGATCAAATGGGCGGACGAAAAGGGATGAACGAGACGAACTTGGTAAAAAGAAGGCCTACGGATCAAATGGGTGGACGAAGATGGACGAACGAGACGAACTTGGTCCAAGGAAGGCCTAGGGATCAAATGGGAGGACGAAGATGGACGAACGAGACGAACTTGGTCCAAAGAAGGCCTACGGATCAAATGGGAGGACGAAGATGGATGAACGAGACGAACTTGGTCCAAGGAAGGCCTAGGGATCAAATGGGAGGACGAAGATGGACGAACGCGACGAACTTGGTCCAAAGAAGCCCAACGGATCAAATGGGAGGACGAAGATGGACGAACGAGACGAACTTGGTCCAAAGAAGCCCAACGGATCAAATGGGAGGACGAAGATGGACGAACGAGGCGAACTTGGTCCAAAGAAGGCCTAGGGAGCAAATGGGAGGACGAAGATGGACGAATGAGACGAACTTGGTCCAAAGAAGGCCTACGGACCAAATGGGAGGACGAAGATGGAGGAACGAGGCGAACTTGGTCCAAAGAAGGCCTAGGGATCAAATGGGAGGACGAAGATGGACGAACGAGACGAACTTGGTCCAAAGAAGGCCTAGGGATCAAATGGGAGGACGAAGATGGATGAACGAGACGAACTTGGTGCAAAGAAGCCCAACGGATCAAAAGGGAGGACGAAAAGGGACGAACGAGACGAACTTGGTCCAAAGTAGGCCTACGGATCAAATGGGTGGACGAAGATGGACGAACGAGACGAACTTGGTCCAAGGAAGGCCTAGGGATCAAATGGGAGGACGAAGATGGACGAACGAGACGAACTTGGTCCAAAGAAGGCCTACGGATCAAATGGGAGGACAAAGATGGACAACGAGACGAACTTGGTGCAAAGAAGCCCAACGGATCAAATGGGAGGACGAAAAGGGATGAACGAGACGAACATGGTCCAAAGAAGGCCTACGGATCAAATGGGTGGACGAAGATGGACGAACGAGACGAACTTGGTCCAAGGAAGGCCTAGGGATCAAATGGGAGGACGAAGATGGACGAACGAGACGAACTTGGTCCAAAGAAGGCCTAGGGATCAAATGGGAGGACGAAGATGGACGAACGAGAGGAACTTGGTCCAAAGAAGGCCTAGGGAACAAATGGGAGGACGAAGATGGACGAACGAGACGAACTTGGTCCAAAGAAGGCCTAGGGATCAAATGGGAGGACGAAGATGGACGAACGAGACGAACTTGGTCCAAAGAAGGCCTAGGGATCAAATGGGAGGACGAAGATGGATGAACGAGACGAACTTGGTGCAAAGAAGCCCAACGGATCAAATGGGAGGACGAAAAGGGACGAACGAGACGAACTTGGTCCAAAGTAGGCCTACGGATCAAATGGGTGGACGAAGATGGACGAACGAGACGAACTTGGTCCAAGGAAGGCCTAGGGATCAAATGGGAGGACGAAGATGGACGAACGAGACGAACTTGGTCCAAAGAAGGCCTACGGATCAAATGGGAGGACGAAGATGCACGAACGAGACGAAGTTGGTGCAAAGAAGCCCAACGGATCAAATGGGAGGACGAAAAGGGATGAACGAAACGAACTTGGTCCAAAGAAGGCCTACGGATCAAATGGGTGGACGAAGATGGACGAACGAGACGAACTTGGTCCAAAGAAGCCCAACGGATCAAATGGGAGGACGAAGATGGACGAACGAGACGAACTTGGTCCAAAGAAGCCCAACGGATCAAATGGGAGGACGAAGATGGACGAACTTGGTCCAAAGAAGCCCAACGGATCAAATGGGAGGACGAAGATGGACGAACGAGGCGAACTTGGTCCAAAGAAGGCCTACGGACCAAATGGGAGGACGAAGATGGAGGAACGAGGCGAACTTGGTCCAAAGAAGGCCTAGGGATCAAATGGGAGGACGAAGATGGACGAACGAGACGAACTTGGTCCAAAGAAGGCCTAGGGATCAAATGGGAGGACGAAGATGGACGAACGAGACGAACTTGGTGCAAAGAAGCCCAACGGATCAAATGGGAGGACGAAAAGGGATGAACGAGACGAACGTGGTCGAAAGAAGGCCTACGGATCAAATGGGTGGACGAAGATGGACGAACGAGACGAACTTGGTCCAAAGAAGGCCTAGGGAACAAATGGGAGGACGAAGATAGACGAACGAGACGAACTTGGTGCAAAGAAGCCCAACGGATCAAATGGGCGGACGAAAAGGGATGAACGAGACGAACTTGGTAAAAAGAAGGCCTACGGATCAAATGGGTGGACGAAGATGGACGAACGAGACGAACTTGGTCCAAGGAAGGCCTAGGGATCAAATGGGAGGACGAAGATGGACGAACGAGACGAACTTGGTCCAACGAAGGCCTACGGATCAAATGGGAGGACGAAGATGGACGAACGAGACGAACTTGGTCCAAAGAAGGACTAGGGATCAAATGGGAGGACGAAGATGGACGAACGAGAGGAACTTGGTCCAAAGAAGGCCTAGGGAACAAATGGGAGGACGAAGATGGACGAACGAGACGAACTTGGTCCAAAGAAGGCCTAGGGATCAAATGGGAGGACGAAGATGGACGAACGAGACGAACTTGGTCCAAAGAAGGCCTAGGGATCAAATGGGAGGACGAAGATGGACGAACGAGACGAACTTGGTCCAAAGAAGGCCTAGGGATCAAATGGGAGGACGAAGATGGACGAACGAGAGGAACTTGGTCCAAAGAAGGCCTACGGAACAAATGGGAGGACGAAGATGCACGAACGAGACGAAGTTGGTGCAAAGAAGCCCAACGGATCAAATGGGAGGACGAAAAGCGATGAACGAAACGAACTTGGTCCAAAGAAGGCCTACGGATCAAATGGGTGGACGAAGATGGACGAACGAGACGAACTTGGTCCAAAGAAGCCCAACGGATCAAATGGGAGGACGAAGATGGACGAACGAGACGAACTTGGTCCAAAGAAGCCCAACGGATCAAATGGGAGGACGAAGATGGACGAACTTGGTCCAAAGAAGCCCAACGGATCAAATGGGAGGACGAAGATGGACGAACGAGGCGAACTTGGTCCAAAGAAGGCCTACGGACCAAATGGGAGGACGAAGATGGAGGAACGAGGCGAACTTGGTCCAAAGAAGGCCTAGGGATCAAATGGGAGGACGAAGATGGACGAACGAGACGAACTTGATCCAAAGAAGGCCTAGGGATCAAATGGGAGGACGAAGATGGACGAACGAGACGAACTTGGTGCAAAGAAGCCCAACGAATCAAATGGGAGGACGAAAAGGGATGAACGAGACGAACGTGGTCCAAAGAAGGCCTACGGATCAAATGGGTGGACGAAGATGGACGAACGAGACGAACTTGGTCCAAGGAAGGCCTAGGGATCAAATGGGAGGACGAAGATGGACGAACGAGACGAACTTGGTCCAAAGAAGGCCTAGGGATCAAATGGGAGGACGAAGATGGATGAACGAGACGAACTTGGTGCAAAGAAGCCCAACGGATCAAATGGGAGGACGAAAAGGGACGAACGAGACGAACTTGGTCCAAAGTAGGCCTACGGATCAAATGGGTGGACGAAGATGGACGAACGAGACGAACTTGGTCCAAGGAAGGCCTAGGGATCAAATGGGAGGACGAAGATGGACGAACGAGACGAACTTGGTCCAAAGAAGGCCTACGGATCAAATGGGAGGACGAAGATGCACGAACGAGACGAAGTTGGTGCAAAGAAGCCCAACGGATCAAATGGGAGGACGAAAAGGGATGAACGAAACGAACTTGGTCCAAAGAAGGCCTACGGATCAAATGGGTGGACGAAGATGGACGAACGAGACGAACTTGGTCCAAAGAAGCCCAACGGATCAAATGGGAGGACGAAGATGGACGAACGAGACGAACTTGGTCCAAAGAAGCCCAACGGATCAAATGGGAGGACGAAGATGGACGAACTTGGTCCAAAGAAGCCCAACGGATCAAATGGGAGGACGAAGATGGACGAACGAGGCGAACTTGGTCCAAAGAAGGCCTACGGACCAAATGGGAGGACGAAGATGGAGGAACGAGGCGAACTTGGTCCAAAGAAGGCCTAGGGATCAAATGGGAGGACGAAGATGGACGAACGAGACGAACTTGGTCCAAAGAAGGCCTAGGGATCAAATGGGAGGACGAAGATGGACGAACGAGACGAACTTGGTGCAAAGAAGCCCAACGGATCAAATGGGAGGACGAAAAGGGATGAACGAGACGAACGTGGTCGAAAGAAGGCCTACGGATCAAATGGGTGGACGAAGATGGACGAACGAGACGAACTTGGTCCAAAGAAGGCCTAGGGAACAAATGGGAGGACGAAGATAGACGAACGAGACGAACTTGGTGCAAAGAAGCCCAACGGATCAAATGGGCGGACGAAAAGGGATGAACGAGACGAACTTGGTAAAAAGAAGGCCTACGGATCAAATGGGGTGGACGAAGATGGACGAACGAGACGAACTTGGTCCAAGGAAGGCCTAGGGATCAAATGGGAGGACGAAGATGGACGAACGAGACGAACTTGGTCCAACGAAGGCCTACGGATCAAATGGGAGGACGAAGATGGACGAACGAGACGAACTTGGTCCAAAGAAGGACTAGGGATCAAATGGGAGGACGAAGATGGACGAACGAGAGGAACTTGGTCCAAAGAAGGCCTAGGGAACAAATGGGAGGACGAAGATGGACGAACGAGACGAACTTGGTCCAAAGAAGGCCTAGGGATCAAATGGGAGGACGAAGATGGACGAACGAGACGAACTTGGTCCAAAGAAGGCCTAGGGATCAAATGGGAGGACGAAGATGGACGAACGAGACGAACTTGGTCCAAAGAAGGCCTAGGGATCAAATGGGAGGACGAAGATGGACGAACGAGAGGAACTTGGTCCAAAGAAGGCCTACGGAACAAATGGGAGGACGAAGATGCACGAACGAGACGAAGTTGGTGCAAAGAAGCCCAACGGATCAAATGGGAGGACGAAAAGCGATGAACGAAACGAACTTGGTCCAAAGAAGGCCTACGGATCAAATGGGTGGACGAAGATGGACGAACGAGACGAACTTGGTCCAAAGAAGCCCAACGGATCAAATGGGAGGACGAAGATGGACGAACGAGACGAACTTGGTCCAAAGAAGCCCAACGGATCAAATGGGAGGACGAAGATGGACGAACTTGGTCCAAAGAAGCCCAACGGATCAAATGGGAGGACGAAGATGGACGAACGAGGCGAACTTGGTCCAAAGAAGGCCTACGGACCAAATGGGAGGACGAAGATGGAGGAACGAGGCGAACTTGGTCCAAAGAAGGCCTAGGGATCAAATGGGAGGACGAAGATGGACGAACGAGACGAACTTGATCCAAAGAAGGCCTAGGGATCAAATGGGAGGACGAAGATGGACGAACGAGACGAACTTGGTGCAAAGAAGCCCAACGAATCAAATGGGAGGACGAAAAGGGATGAACGAGACGAACGTGGTCCAAAGAAGGCCTACGGATCAAATGGGTGGACGAAGATGGACGAACGAGACGAACTTGGTCCAAAGAAGGCCTAGGGAACAAATGGGAGGACGAAGATAGACGAACGAGACGAACTTGGTGCAAAGAAGCCCAACGGATCAAATGGGCGGACGAAAAGGGATGAACGAGACGAACTTGGTAAAAAGAAGGCCTACGGATCAAATGGGTGGACGAAGATGGACGAACGAGACGAACTTGGTCCAAGGAAGGCCTAGGGATCAAATGGGAGGACGAAGATGGACGAACGAGACGAACTTGGTCCAAAGAAGGCCTACGGATCAAATGGGAGGACGAAGATGGATGAACGAGACGAACTTGGTCCAAGGAAGGCCTAGGGATCAAATGGGAGGACGAAGATGGACGAACGCGACGAACTTGGTCCAAAGAAGCCCAACGGATCAAATGGGAGGACGAAGATGGACGAACGAGACGAACTTGGTCCAAAGAAGCCCAACGGATCAAATGGGAGGACGAAGATGGACGAACGAGGCGAACTTGGTCCAAAGAAGGCCTAGGGAGCAAATGGGAGGACGAAGATGGACGAATGAGACGAACTTGGTCCAAAGAAGGCCTACGGACCAAATGGGAGGACGAAGATGGAGGAACGAGGCGAACTTGGTCCAAAGAAGGCCTAGGGATCAAATGGGAGGACGAAGATGGACGAACGAGACGAACTTGGTCCAAAGAAGGCCTAGGGATCAAATGGGAGGACGAAGATGGATGAACGAGACGAACTTGGTGCAAAGAAGCCCAACGGATCAAAAGGGAGGACGAAAAGGGACGAACGAGACGAACTTGGTCCAAAGTAGGCCTACGGATCAAATGGGTGGACGAAGATGGACGAACGAGACGAACTTGGTCCAAGGAAGGCCTAGGGATCAAATGGGAGGACGAAGATGGACGAACGAGACGAACTTGGTCCAAAGAAGGCCTACGGATCAAATGGGAGGACAAAGATGGACAACGAGACGAACTTGGTGCAAAGAAGCCCAACGGATCAAATGGGAGGACGAAAAGGGATGAACGAGACGAACATGGTCCAAAGAAGGCCTACGGATCAAATGGGTGGACGAAGATGGACGAACGAGACGAACTTGGTCCAAGGAAGGCCTAGGGATCAAATGGGAGGACGAAGATGGACGAACGAGACGAACTTGGTCCAAAGAAGGCCTAGGGATCAAATGGGAGGACGAAGATGGACGAACGAGAGGAACTTGGTCCAAAGAAGGCCTAGGGAACAAATGGGAGGACGAAGATGGACGAACGAGACGAACTTGGTCCAAAGAAGGCCTAGGGATCAAATGGGAGGACGAAGATGGACGAACGAGACGAACTTGGTCCAAAGAAGGCCTAGGGATCAAATGGGAGGACGAAGATGGATGAACGAGACGAACTTGGTGCAAAGAAGCCCAACGGATCAAATGGGAGGACGAAAAGGGACGAACGAGACGAACTTGGTCCAAAGTAGGCCTACGGATCAAATGGGTGGACGAAGATGGACGAACGAGACGAACTTGGTCCAAGGAAGGCCTAGGGATCAAATGGGAGGACGAAGATGGACGAACGAGACGAACTTGGTCCAAAGAAGGCCTACGGATCAAATGGGAGGACGAAGATGCACGAACGAGACGAAGTTGGTGCAAAGAAGCCCAACGGATCAAATGGGAGGACGAAAAGGGATGAACGAAACGAACTTGGTCCAAAGAAGGCCTACGGATCAAATGGGTGGACGAAGATGGACGAACGAGACGAACTTGGTCCAAAGAAGCCCAACGGATCAAATGGGAGGACGAAGATGGACGAACGAGACGAACTTGGTCCAAAGAAGCCCAACGGATCAAATGGGAGGACGAAGATGGACGAACTTGGTCCAAAGAAGCCCAACGGATCAAATGGGAGGACGAAGATGGACGAACGAGGCGAACTTGGTCCAAAGAAGGCCTACGGACCAAATGGGAGGACGAAGATGGAGGAACGAGGCGAACTTGGTCCAAAGAAGGCCTAGGGATCAAATGGGAGGACGAAGATGGACGAACGAGACGAACTTGGTCCAAAGAAGGCCTAGGGATCAAATGGGAGGACGAAGATGGACGAACGAGACGAACTTGGTGCAAAGAAGCCCAACGGATCAAATGGGAGGACGAAAAGGGATGAACGAGACGAACGTGGTCGAAAGAAGGCCTACGGATCAAATGGGTGGACGAAGATGGACGAACGAGACGAACTTGGTCCAAAGAAGGCCTAGGGAACAAATGGGAGGACGAAGATAGACGAACGAGACGAACTTGGTGCAAAGAAGCCCAACGGATCAAATGGGCGGACGAAAAGGGATGAACGAGACGAACTTGGTAAAAAGAAGGCCTACGGATCAAATGGGTGGACGAAGATGGACGAACGAGACGAACTTGGTCCAAGGAAGGCCTAGGGATCAAATGGGAGGACGAAGATGGACGAACGAGACGAACTTGGTCCAACGAAGGCCTACGGATCAAATGGGAGGACGAAGATGGACGAACGAGACGAACTTGGTCCAAAGAAGGACTAGGGATCAAATGGGAGGACGAAGATGGACGAACGAGAGGAACTTGGTCCAAAGAAGGCCTAGGGAACAAATGGGAGGACGAAGATGGACGAACGAGACGAACTTGGTCCAAAGAAGGCCTAGGGATCAAATGGGAGGACGAAGATGGACGAACGAGACGAACTTGGTCCAAAGAAGGCCTAGGGATCAAATGGGAGGACGAAGATGGACGAACGAGACGAACTTGGTGCAAAGAAGCCCAACGGATCAAATGGGAGGACGAAAAGGGATGAACGAGACGAACGTGGTCCAAAGAAGGCCTACGGATCAAGTGGGTGGACGAAGATGGACGAACGAGACGAACGTGGTCCAAAGAAGGCCTAGGGAACAAATGGGAGGACGAAGATAGACGAACGAGACGAACTTGGTGCAAAGAAGCCCAACGGATCAAATGGGAGGACGAAAAGGGATGAACGAGACGAACGTGGTCCAAAGAAGGCCTACGGATCAAATGGGTGGACGAAGATGGACGAACGAGACGAACTTGGTCCAAAGAAGGCCTAGGGAACAAATGGGAGGACGAAGATGGACGAACGAGACAAACTTGGTGCAAAGAAGCCCAACATCAAATGGGAGGACGAAAAGGGATGAACGAGACGAACTTGGTCCAAAGAAGGCCTACGGATCAAATGGGTGGACGAAGATGGACGAACGAGACGAACTTGGTCCAAAGAAGCCCAACGGATCAAATGGGAGGACGAAGATGGACGAACGAGACGAACTTGGTCCAAAGAAGGCCTACGGATCAAATGGGAGGACGAAGATGGACGAACGAGACGAACTTGGTCCAAGGAAGGCCTAGGGATCAAATGGGAGGACGAAGATGGACGAACGCGACGAACTTGGTCCAAAGAAGCCCAACGGATCAAATGGGAGGACGAAGATGGACGAACGAGACGAACTTGGTCCAAAGAAGCCCAACGGATCAAATGGGAGGACGAAGATGGACGAACGAGGCGAACTTGGTCCAAAGAAGGCCTAGGGAGCAAATGGGAGGACGAAGATGGACGAATGAGACGAACTTGGTCCAAAGAAGGCCTACGGACCAAATGGGAGGACGAAGATGGAGGAACGAGGCGAACTTGGTCCAAAGAAGGCCTAGGGATCAAATGGGAGGACGAAGATGGATGAACGAGACGAACTTGGTGCAAAGAAGCCCAACGGATCAAATGGGAGGACGAAAAGGGACGAACGAGACGAACTTGGTCCAAAGTAGGCCTACGGATCAAATGGGTGGACGAAGATGGACGAACTTGGTCCAAAGAAGCCCAACGGATCAAATGGGAGGACGAAGATGGACGAACGAGGCGAACTTGGTCCAAAGAAGGCCTACGGACCAAATGGGAGGACGAAGATGGAGGAACGAGGCGAACTTGGTCCAAAGAAGGCCTAGGGATCAAATGGGAGGACGAAGATGGACGAACGAGACGAACTTGATCCAAAGAAGGCCTAGGGATCAAATGGGAGGACGAAGATGGACGAACGAGACGAACTTGGTGCAAAGAAGCCCAACGAATCAAATGGGAGGACGAAAAGGGATGAACGAGACGAACGTGGTCCAAAGAAGGCCTACGGATCAAATGGGTGGACGAAGATGGACGAACGAGACGAACTTGGTCCAAAGAAGGCCTAGGGAACAAATGGGAGAACGAAGATAGACGAACGAGACGAACTTGGTGCAAAGAAGCCCAACGGATCAAATGGGCGGACGAAAAGGGATGAACGAGACGAACTTGGTAAAAAGAAGGCCTACGGATCAAATGGGTGGACGAAGATGGACGAACGAGACGAACTTGGTCCAAGGAAGGCCTAGGGATCAAATGGGAGGACGAAGATGGACGAACGAGACGAACTTGGTCCAAAGAAGGACTAGGGATCAAATGGGAGGACGAAGATGGACGAACGAGAGGAACTTGGTCCAAAGAAGGCCTAGGGAACAAATGGGAGGACGAAGATGGACGAACGAGACGAACTTGGTCCAAAGAAGGCCTAGGGATCAAATGGGAGGACGAAGATGGACGAACGAGACGAACTTGGTCCAAAGAAGGCCTAGGGATCAAATGGGAGGACGAAGATGGACGAACGAGACGAACTTGGTGCAAAGAAGCCCAACGGATCAAATGGGAGGACGAAAAGGGATGAACGAGACGAACGTGGTCCAAAGAAGGCCTACGGATCAAATGGGTGGACGAAGATGGACGAACGAGACGAACGTGGTCCAAAGAAGGCCTAGGGAACAAATGGGAGGACGAAGATAGACGAACGAGACGAACTTGGTGCAAAGAAGCCCAACGGATCAAATGGGAGGACGAAAAGGGATGAACGAGACGAACGTGGTCCAAAGAAGGCCTACGGATCAAATGGGTGGACGAAGATGGACGAACGAGACGAACTTGGTCCAAAGAAGGCCTAGGGAACAAATGGGAGGACGAAGATGGACGAACGAGAGGAACTTGGTCCAAAGAAGGCCTACGGAACAAATGGGAGGACGAAGATGCACGAACGAGACGAAGTTGGTGCAAAGAAGCCCAACGGATCAAATGGGAGGACGAAAAGGGATGAACGAAACGAACTTGGTCCAAAGAAGGCCTACGGATAAAATGGGTGGACGAAGATGGACGAACGAGACGAACTTGGTCCAAAGAAGCCCAACGGATCAAATGGGAGGACGAAGATGGACGAACGAGACGAACTTGGTCCAAAGAAGCCCAACGGATCAAATGGGAGGACGAAGATGGACGAACTTGGTCCAAAGAAGCCCAACGGATCAAATGGGAGGACGAAGATGGACGAACGAGGCGAACTTGGTCCAAAGAAGGCCTACGGACCAAATGGGAGGACGAAGATGGAGGAACGAGGCGAACTTGGTCCAAAGAAGGCCTAGGGATCAAATGGGAGGACGAAGATGGACGAACGAGACGAACTTGGTCCAAAGAAGGCCTAGGGATCAAATGGGAGGACGAAGATGGACGAACGAGACGAACTTGGTGCAAAGAAGCCCAACGGATCAAATGGGAGGACGAAAAGGGATGAACGAGACGAACGTGGTCCAAAGAAGGCCTACGGATCAAATGGGTGGACGAAGATGGACGAACGAGACGAACTTGGTCCAAAGAAGGCCTAGGGAACAAATGGGAGAACGAAGATAGACGAACGAGACGAACTTGGTGCAAAGAAGCCCAACGGATCAAATGGGCGGACGAAAAGGGATGAACGAGACGAACTTGGTAAAAAGAAGGCCTACGGATCAAATGGGTGGACGAAGATGGACGAACGAGACGAACTTGGTCCAAGGAAGGCCTAGGGATCAAATGGGAGGACGAAGATGGACGAACGAGACGAACTTGGTCCAAAGAAGGACTAGGGATCAAATGGGAGGACGAAGATGGACGAACGAGAGGAACTTGGTCCAAAGAAGGCCTAGGGAACAAATGGGAGGACGAAGATGGACGAACGAGACGAACTTGGTCCAAAGAAGGCCTAGGGATCAAATGGGAGGACGAAGATGGACGAACGAGACGAACTTGGTCCAAAGAAGGCCTAGGGATCAAATGGGAGGACGAAGATGGACGAACGAGACGAACTTGGTGCAAAGAAGCCCAACGGATCAAATGGGAGGACGAAAAGGGATGAACGAGACGAACGTGGTCCAAAGAAGGCCTACGGATCAAATGGGTGGACGAAGATGGACGAACGAGACGAACGTGGTCCAAAGAAGGCCTAGGGAACAAATGGGAGGACGAAGATAGACGAACGAGACGAACTTGGTGCAAAGAAGCCCAACGGATCAAATGGGAGGACGAAAAGGGATGAACGAGACGAACGTGGTCCAAAGAAGGCCTACGGATCAAATGGGTGGACGAAGATGGACGAACGAGACGAACTTGGTCCAAAGAAGGCCTAGGGAACAAATGGGAGGACGAAGATGGACGAACGAGAGGAACTTGGTCCAAAGAAGGCCTACGGAACAAATGGGAGGACGAAGATGCACGAACGAGACGAAGTTGGTGCAAAGAAGCCCAACGGATCAAATGGGAGGACGAAAAGGGATGAACGAAACGAACTTGGTCCAAAGAAGGCCTACGGATCAAATGGGTGGACGAAGATGGACGAACGAGACGAACTTGGTCCAAAGAAGCCCAACGGATCAAATGGGAGGACGAAGATGGACGAACGAGACGAACTTGGTCCAAAGAAGCCCAACGGATCAAATGGGAGGACGAAGATGGACGAACTTGGTCCAAAGAAGCCCAACGGATCAAATGGGAGGACGAAGATGGACGAACGAGGCGAACTTGGTCCAAAGAAGGCCTACGGACCAAATGGGAGGACGAAGATGGAGGAACGAGGCGAACTTGGTCCAAAGAAGGCCTAGGGATCAAATGGGAGGACGAAGATGGACGAACGAGACGAACTTGGTCCAAAGAAGGCCTAGGGATCAAATGGGAGGACGAAGATGGACGAACGAGACGAACTTGGTGCAAAGAAGCCCAACGGATCAAATGGGAGGACGAAAAGGGATGAACGAGACGAACGTGGTCCAAAGAAGGCCTACGGATCAAATGGGTGGACGAAGATGGACGAACGAGACGAACTTGGTCCAAAGAAGGCCTAGGGAACAAATGGGAGGACGAAGATAGACGAACGAGACGAACTTGGTGCAAAGAAGCCCAACGGATCAAATGGGCGGACGAAAAGGGATGAACGAGACGAACTTGGTAAAAAGAAGGCCTACGGATCAAATGGGTGGACGAAGATGGACGAACGAGACGAACTTGGTCCAAGGAAGGCCTAGGGATCAAATGGGAGGACGAAGATGGACGAACGAGACGAACTTGGTCCAACGAAGGCCTACGGATCAAATGGGAGGACGAAGATGGACGAACGAGACGAACTTGGTCCAAAGAAGGACTAGGGATCAAATGGGAGGACGAAGATGGACGAACGAGAGGAACTTGGTCCAAAGAAGGCCTAGGGAACAAATGGGAGGACGAAGATGGACGAACGAGACGAACTTGGTCCAAAGAAGGCCTAGGGATCAAATGGGAGGACGAAGATGGACGAACGAGACGAACTTGGTCCAAAGAAGGCCTAGGGATCAAATGGGAGGACGAAGATGGACGAACGAGACGAACTTGGTGCAAAGAAGCCCAACGGATCAAATGGGAGGACGAAAAGGGATGAACGAGACGAACGTGGTCCAAAGAAGGCCTACGGATCAAGTGGGTGGACGAAGATGGACGAACGAGACGAACGTGGTCCAAAGAAGGCCTAGGGAACAAATGGGAGGACGAAGATAGACGAACGAGACGAACTTGGTGCAAAGAAGCCCAACGGATCAAATGGGAGGACGAAAAGGGATGAACGAGACGAACGTGGTCCAAAGAAGGCCTACGGATCAAATGGGTGGACGAAGATGGACGAACGAGACGAACTTGGTCCAAAGAAGGCCTAGGGAACAAATGGGAGGACGAAGATGGACGAACGAGACAAACTTGGTGCAAAGAAGCCCAACATCAAATGGGAGGACGAAAAGGGATGAACGAGACGAACTTGGTCCAAAGAAGGCCTACGGATCAAATGGGTGGACGAAGATGGACGAACGAGACGAACTTGGTCCAAAGAAGCCCAACGGATCAAATGGGAGGACGAAGATGGACGAACGAGACGAACTTGGTCCAAAGAAGGCCTACGGATCAAATGGGAGGACGAAGATGGACGAACGAGACGAACTTGGTCCAAGGAAGGCCTAGGGATCAAATGGGAGGACGAAGATGGACGAACGCGACGAACTTGGTCCAAAGAAGCCCAACGGATCAAATGGGAGGACGAAGATGGACGAACGAGACGAACTTGGTCCAAAGAAGCCCAACGGATCAAATGGGAGGACGAAGATGGACGAACGAGGCGAACTTGGTCCAAAGAAGGCCTAGGGAGCAAATGGGAGGACGAAGATGGACGAATGAGACGAACTTGGTCCAAAGAAGGCCTACGGACCAAATGGGAGGACGAAGATGGAGGAACGAGGCGAACTTGGTCCAAAGAAGGCCTAGGGATCAAATGGGAGGACGAAGATGGACGAACGAGACGAACTTGGTCCAAAGAAGGCCTAGGGATCAAATGGGAGGACGAAGATGGACGAACGAGACGAACTTGGTGCAAAGAAGCCCAACGGATCAAATGGGAGGACGACAAGGGATGAACGAGACGAACGTGGTCCAAAGAAGGCCTACGGATCAAGTGGGTGGACGAAGATGGACGAACGAGACGAACGTGGTCCAAAGAAGGCCTAGGGAACAAATGGGAGGACGAAGATAGACGAACGAGACGAACTTGGTGCAAAGAAGCCCAACGGATCAAATGGGAGGACGAAAAGGGATGAACGAGACGAACGTGGTCCAAAGAAGGCCTACGGATCAAATGGGTGGACGAAGATGGACGAACGAGACGAACTTGGTCCAAAGAAGGCCTAGGGAACAAATGGGAGGACGAAGATGGACGAACGAGACAAACTTGGTGCAAAGAAGCCCAACATCAAATGGGAGGACGAAAAGGGATGAACGAGACGAACTTGGTCCAAAGAAGGCCTACGGATCAAATGGGTGGACGAAGATGGACGAACTAGACGAACTTGGTCCAAAGAAGCCCAACGGATCAAATGGGAGGACGAAGATGGACGAACGAGACGAACTTGGTCCAAAGAAGGCCTACGGATCAAATGGGAGGACGAAGATGGACGAACGAGACGAACTTGGTCCAAGGAAGGCCTAGGGATCAAATGGGAGGACGAAGATGGACGAACGCGACGAACTTGGTCCAAAGAAGCCCAACGGATCAAATGGGAGGACGAAGATGGACGAACGAGACGAACTTGGTCCAAAGAAGCCCAACGGATCAAATGGGAGGACGAAGATGGACGAACGAGGCGAACTTGGTCCAAAGAAGGCCTAGGGAGCAAATGGGAGGACGAAGATGGACGAATGAGACGAACTTGGTCCAAAGAAGGCCTACGGACCAAATGGGGAGGACGAAGATGGAGGAACGAGGCGAACTTGGTCCAAAGAAGGCCTAGGGATCAAATGGGAGGACGAAGATGGACGAACGAGACGAACTTGGTCCAAAGAAGGCCTAGGGATCAAATGGGAGGACGAAGATGGATGAACGAGACGAACTTGGTGCAAAGAAGCCCAACGGATCAAATGGGAGGACGAAAAGGGACGAACGAGACGAACTTGGTCCAAAGTAGGCCTATGGATCAAATGGGTGAACGAAGATGGACGAACTTGGTCCAAAGAAGCCCAACGGATCAAATGGGAGGATGAAGATGGACGAACGAGGCGAACTTGGTCCAAAGAAGGCCTACGGACCAAATGGGAGGACGAAGATGGAGGAACGAGACGAACTTGGTCCAAAGAAGGCCTACGGATCAAATGGGAGGACGAAGATGGACGAACGAGACGAACTTGGTCCAACGAAGGCCTACGGATCAAATGGGAAGGACGAAGATGGACGAACGAGACGAACTTGGTGCAAAGAAGCCCAACGGATCAAATGGGAGGACGAAAAGGGATGAACGAGACGAACTTGGTCCAAAGAAGGCCTACGGATCAAATGGGTGGACGAAGATGGACGAACGAGACGAACTTGGTCCAAGGAAGGCCTAGGGATCAAATGGGAGGACCAAGATGGACGAACGAGACGAACTTGGTCCAAAGAAGCCCAACGGATCAAATGGGAGGACGAAGATGGACGAACGAGGGCGAACTTGGTCCAAAGAAGGCCTAGGGAGCAAATGGGAGGACGAAGATGGACGAATGAGACGAACTTGGTCCAAAGAAGGCCTACGGACCAAATGGGAGGACGAAGATGGAGGAACGAGGCGAACTTGGTCCAAAGAAGGCCTAGGGATCAAATGGGAGGACGAAGATGGACGAACGAGACGAACTTGGTCCAAAGAAGGCCTAGGGATCAAATGGGAGGACGAAGATGGACGAACGAGACGAACTTGGTGCAAAGAAGCCCAACGGATCAAATGGGAGGACGAAAAGGGATGAACGAGACGAACGTGGTCCAAAGAAGGCCTACGGATCAAATGGGTGGACGAAGATGGACGAACGAGACGAACTTGGTCCAAAGAAGGCCTAGGGAACAAATGGGAGGACGAAGATAGACGAACGAGACGAACTTGGTGCAAAGAAGCCCAACGGATCAAATGGGCGGACGAAAAGGGATGAACGAGACGAACTTGGTAAAAAGAAGGCCTACGGATCAAATGGGTGGACGAAGATGGACGAACGAGACGAACATGGTCCAAGGAAGGCCTAGGGATCAAATGGGAGGACGAAGATGGACGAACGAGACGAACTTGGTCCAACGAAGGCCTACGGATCAAATGGGAGGACGAAGATGGACGAACGAGACGAACTTGGTCCAAAGAAGGACTAGGGATCAAATGGGAGGACGAAGATGGACGAACGAGAGGAACTTGGTCCAAAGAAGGCCTAGGGAACAAATGGGAGGACGAAGATGGACGAACGAGACGAACTTGGTCCAAAGAAGGCCTAGGGATCAAATGGGAGGACGAAGATGGACGAACGAGACGAACTTGGTGCAAAGAAGCCCAACGGATCAAATGGGAGGACGAAAAGGGATGAACGAGACGAACGTGGTCCAAAGAAGGCCTACGAATCAAATGGGTGGACGAAGATGGACGAACGAGACGAACGTGGTCCAAAGAAGGCCTAGGGAACAAATGGGAGGACGAAGATAGACGAACGAGACGAACTTGGTGCAAAGAAGCCCAACGGATCAAATGGGAGGACGAAAAGGGATGAACGAGACGAACGTGGTCCAAAGAAGGCCTACGGATCAAATGGGTGGACGAAGATGGACGAACGAGACGAACTTGGTCCAAAGAAGGCCTAGGGAACAAATGGGAGGACGAAGATGGACGAACGAGACAAACTTGGTGCAAAGAAGCCCAACATCAAATGGGAGGACGAAAAGGGATGAACGAGAGGAACTTGGTCCAAAGAAGGCCTACGGATCAAATGGGTGGACGAAGATGGACGAACGAGACGAACTTGGTCCAAAGAAGCCCAACGGATCAAATGGGAGGACGAAGATGGACGAACGAGACGAACTTGGTCCAAAGAAGCCCTACGGATCAAATGGGAGGACGAAGATGGACGAACGAGACGAACTTGGTCCAAGGAAGGCCTAGGGATCAAATGGGAGGACGAAGATGGACGAACGCGACGAACTTGGTCCAAAGAAGCCCAACGGATCAAATGGGAGGACGAAGATGGACGAACGAGACGAACTTGGTCCAAAGAAGCCCAACGGATCAAATGGGAGGACGAAGATGGACGAACGAGGCGAACTTGGTCCAAAGAAGGCCTAGGGAGCAAATGGGAGGACGAAGATGGACGAATGAAACGAACTTGGTCCAAAGAAGGCCTACGGACCAAATGGGAGGACGAAGATGGAGGAACGAGGCGAACTTGGTCCAAAGAAGGCCTAGGGATCAAATGGGAGGACGAAGATGGACGAACGAGACGAACTTGGTCCAAAGAAGGCCTAGGGATCAAATGGGAGGACGAAGATGGATGAACGAGACGAACTTGGTGCAAAGAAGCCCAACGGATCAAATGGGAGGACGAAAAGGGACGAACGAGACGAACTTGGTCCAAAGTAGGCCTACGGATCAAATGGGTGGACGAAGATGGACGAACGAGACGAACTTGGTCCAAGGAAGGCCTAGGGATCAAATGGGAGGACGAAGATGGACGAACGAGACGAACTTGGTCCAAAGAAGGCCTACGGATCAAATGGGAGGACGAAGATGGACAACGAGACGAACTTGGTGCAAAGAAGCCCAACGGATCAAATGGGAGGACGAAAAGGGATGAACGAGACGAACATGGTCCAAAGAAGGCCTACGGATCAAATGGGTGGACGAAGATGGACGAACGAGACGAACTTGGTCCAAGGAAGGCCTAGGGATCAAATGGTAGGACGAAGATGGACGAACGAGACGAACTTGGTCCAAAGAAGGCCTAGGGATCAAATGGGAGGACGAAGATGGACGAACGAGAGGAACTTGGTCCAAAGAAGGCCTACGGAACAAATGGGAGGACGAAGATGCACGAACGAGACGAAGTTGGTGCAAAGAAGCCCAACGGATCAAATGGGAGGACGAAAAGGGATGAACGAAACGAACTTGGTCCAAAGAAGGCCTACGGATCAAATGGGTGGACGAAGATGGACGAACGAGACGAACTTGGTCCAAAGAAGCCCAACGGATCAAATGGGAGGACGAAGATGGACGAACGAGACGAACTTGGTCCAAAGAAGCCCAACGGATCAAATGGGAGGACGAAGATGGACGAACTTGGTCCAATGAAGCCCAACGGATCAAATGGGAGGACGAAGATGGACGAACGAGGCGAACTTGGTCCAAAGAAGGCCTACGGACCAAATGGGAGGACGAAGATGGAGGAACGAGGCGAACTTGGTCCAAAGAAGGCCTAGGGATCAAATGGGAGGACGAAGATGGACGAACGAGACGAACTTGGTCCAAAGAAGGCCTAGGGATCAAATGGGAGGACGAAGATGGACGAACGAGACGAACTTGGTGAAAAGAAGCCCAACGGATCAAATGGGAGGACGAAAAGGGATGAACGAGACGAACGTGGTCCAAAGAAGGCCTACGGATCAAATGGGTGGACGAAGATGGACGAACGAGACGAACTTGGTCCAAAGAAGGCCTAGGGAACAAATGGGAGGACGAAGATAGACGAACGAGACGAACTTGGTGCAAAGAAGCCCAACGGATCAAATGGGCGGACGAAAAGGGATGAACGAGACGAACTTGGTAAAAAGAAGGCCTACGGATCAAATGGGTGGACGAAGATGGACGAACGAGACGAACTTGGTCCAAGGAAGGCCTAGGGATCAAATGGGAGGACGAAGATGGACGAACGAGACGAACTTGGTCCAACGAAGGCCTACGGATCAAATGGGAGGACGAAGATGGACGAACGAGACGAACTTGGTCCAAAGAAGGACTAGGGATCAAATGGGAGGACGAAGATGGACGAACGAGAGGAACTTGGTCCAAAGAAGGCCTAGGGAACAAATGGGAGGACGAAGATGGACGAACGAGACGAACTTGGTCCAAAGAAGGCCTAGGGATCAAATGGGAGGACGAAGATGGACGAACGAGACGAACTTGGTCCAAAGAAGGCCTAGGGATCAAATGGGAGGACGAAGATGGACGAACGAGACGAACTTGGTGCAAAGAAGCCCAACGGATCAAATGGGAGGACGAAAAGGGATGAACGAGACGAACGTGGTCCAAAGAAGGCCTACGGATCAAATGGGTGGACGAAGATGGATGAACGAGACGAACGTGGTCCAAAGAAGGCCTAGGGAACAAATGGGAGGACGAAGATAGACGAACGAGACGAACTTGGTGCAAAGAAGCCCAACGGATCAAATGGGAGGACGAAAAGGGATGAACGAGACGAACTTGGTAAAAAGAAGGCCTACGGATCAAATGGGTGGACGAAGATGGACGAACGAGACGAACTTGGTCCAAGGAAGGCCTAGGGATCAAATGGGAGGACGAAGATGGACGAACGAGACGAACTTGGTCCAACGAAGGCCTACGGATCAAATGGGAGGACGAAGATGGACGAACGAGACGAACTTGGTCCAAAGAAGGACTAGGGATCAAATGGGAGGACGAAGATGGACGAACGAGAGGAACTTGGTCCAAAGAAGGCCTAGGGAACAAATGGGAGGACGAAGATGGACGAACGAGACGAACTTGGTCCAAAGAAGGCCTAGGGATCAAATGGGAGGACGAAGATGGACGAACGAGACGAACTTGGTGCAAAGAAGCCCAACGGATCAAATGGGAGGACGAAAAGGGATGAACGAGACAAACGTGGTCCAAAGAAGGTCTACGGATCAAATGGGTGGACGAAGATGGACGAACGAGACGAACTTGGTCCAAAGAAGGCCTAGGGAACAAATGGGAGGACGAAGATGGACGAACGAGACAAACTTGGTGCAAAGAAGCCCAACATCAAATCGGAGGACGAAAAGGGATGAACGAGACGAACTTGGTCCAAAGAAGGCCTACGGATCAAATGGGTGGACGAAGATGGACGAACGAGACGAACTTGGTCCAAAGAAGCCCAACGGATCAAATGGGAGGACGAAGATGGACGAACGAGACGAACTTGGTCCAAAGAAGGCCTACGGATCAAATGGGAGGACGAAGATGGACGAACGAGACGAACTTGGTCCAAGGAAGGCCTAGGGATCAAATGGGACGACGAAGATGGACGAACGCGACGAACTTGGTCCAAAGAAGCCCAACGGATCAAATGGGAGGACGAAGATGGACGAACGAGACGAACTTGGTCCAAAGAAGCCCAACGGATCAAATGGGAGGACGAAGATGGACGAACGAGGCGAACTAGGTCCAAAGAAGGCCTAGGGAGCAAATGGGAGGACAAAGATGAACGAATGAGACGAACTTGGTCCAAAGAAGGCCTACGGACCAAATGGGAGGACGAAGATGGAGGAACGAGGCGAACTTGGTCCAAAGAAGGCCTAGGGATCAAATGGGAGGACGAAGATGGACGAACGAGTCGAACTTGGTCCAAAGAAGGCCTAGGGATCAAATGGGAGGACGAAGATGGATGAACGAGACGAACTTGGTGCAAAGAAGCCCAACGGATCAAATGGGAGGACGAAAAGGGACGAACGAGACGAACTTGGTCCAAAGTAGGCCTACGGATCAAATGGGTGGACGAAGATGGACGAACGAGACGAACTTGGTCCAAGGAAGGCCTAGGGATCAAATGGGAGGACGAAGATGGACGAACGAGACGAACTTGGTCCAAAGAAGGCCTACGGATCAAATGGGAGGACGAAGATGGACAACGAGACGAACTTGGTGCAAAGAAGCCCAACGGATCAAATGGGAGGACGAAAAGGGATGAACGAGACGAACTTGGTCCAAGGAAGGCCTAGGGATCAAATGGGAGGACGAAGATGGACGAACTAGACGAACTTGGTCTAAAGAAGGCCTACGGATCAAATGGGAGGACGAAGATGGAGGAACGAGGCGAACTTGGTCCAAAGAAGGCCTACGGATCAAATGGGAGGACAAAGATGGACGAACGAGACGAACTTGGTCCAAAGAAGGCCTAGGGATCAAATGGGAGGACGAAGATGGACGAACGAGAGGAACTTGGTCCAAAGAAGGCCTACGGAACAAATGGGAGGACGAAGATGCACGAACGAGACGAAGTTGGTGCAAAGAAGCCCAACGGATCAAATGGGAGGACGAAAAGGGATGAACGAAACGAACTTGGTCCAAAGAAGGCCTACGGATCAAATGGGTGGACGAAGATGGACGAACGAGACGAACTTGGTCCAAAGAAGCCCAACGGATCAAATGGGAGGACGAAGATGGACGAACGAGACGAACTTGGTCCAAAGAAGCCCAACGGATCAAATGGGAGGACGAAGATGGACGAACGAGGCGAACTTGGTCCAAAGAAGGCCTACGGACCAAATGGGAGGACGAAGATGGAGGAACGAGGCGAACTTGGTCCAAAGAAGGCCTAGGGATCAAATGGGAGGACGAAGATGGACGAACGAGACGAACTTGGTCCAAAGAAGGCCTAGGGATCAAATGGGAGGACGAAGATGGACGAACGAGACGAACTTGGTGCAAAGAAGCCCAACGGATCAAATGGGAGGACGAAAAGGGATGAACGAGACGAACGTGGTCCAAAGAAGGCCTACGGATCAAATGGGTGGACGAAGATGGACGAACGAGACGAACGTGGTCCAAAGAAGGCCTAGGGAACAAATGGGAGGACGAAGATAGACGAACGAGACGAACTTGGTGCAAAGAAGCCCAACGGATCAAATGGGAGGACGAAAAGGGATGAACGAGACGAACTTGGTAAAAAGAAGGCCTACGGATCAAATGGGTGGACGAAGATGGACGAACGAGACGAACTTGGTCCAAGGAAGGCCTAGGGATCAAATGGGAGGACGAAGATGGACGAACGAGACGAACTTGGTCCAACGAAGGCCTACGGATCAAATGGGAGGACGAAGATGGACGAACGAGACGAACTTGGTCCAAAGAAGGACTAGGGATCAAATGGGAGGACGAAGATGGACGAACGAGAGGAACTTGGTCCAAAGAAGGCCTAGGGAACAAATGGGAGGACAAAGATGGACGAACGAGACGAACTTGGTCCAAAGAAGGCCTAGGGATCAAATGGGAGGACGAAGATGGACGAACGAGACGAACTTGGTGCAAAGAAGCCCAACGGATCAAATGGGAGGACGAAAAGGGATGAACGAGACGAACGTGGTCCAAAGAAGGTCTACGGATCAAATGGGTGGACGAAGATGGACGAACGAGACGAACTTGGTCCAAAGAAGGCCTAGGGAACAAATGGGAGGACGAAGATGGACGAACGAGACAAACTTGGTGCAAAGAAGCCCAACATCAAATCGGAGGACGAAAAGGGATGAACGAGACGAACTTGGTCCAAAGAAGGCCTACGGATCAAATGGGTGGACGAAGATGGACGAACGAGACGAACTTGGTCCAAAGAAGCCCAACGGATCAAATGGGAGGACGAAGATGGACGAACGAGACGAACTTGGTCCAAAGAAGGCCTACGGATCAAATGGGAGGACGAAGATGGACGAACGAGACGAACTTGGTCCAAGGAAGGCCTAGGGATCAAATGGGAGGACGAAGATGGACGAACGCGACGAACTTGGTCCAAAGAAGCCCAACGGATCAAATGGGAGGACGAAGATGGACGAACGAGACGAACTTGGTCCAAAGAAGCCCAACGGATCAAATGGGAGGACGAAGATGGACGAACGAGGCGAACTTGGTCCAAAGAAGGCCTAGGGAGCAAATGGGAGGACAAAGATGAACGAATGAGACGAACTTGGTCCAAAGAAGGCCTACGGACCAAATGGGAGGACGAAGATGGAGGAACGAGGCGAACTTGGTCCAAAGAAGGCCTAGGGATCAAATGGGAGGACGAAGATGGACGAACGAGTCGAACTTGGTCCAAAGAAGGCCTAGGGATCAAATGGGAGGACGAAGATGGATGAACGAGACGAACTTGGTGCAAAGAAGCCCAACGGATCAAATGGGAGGACGAAAAGGGACGAACGAGACGAACTTGGTCCAAAGTAGGCCTACGGATCAAATGGGTGGACGAAGATGGACGAACGAGACGAACTTGGTCCAAGGAAGGCCTACGGATCAAATGGGAGGACGAAGATGGAGGAACGAGGCGAACTTGGTCCAAAGAAGGCCTACGGATCAAATGGGAGGACAAAGATGGACGAACGAGACGAACTTGGTCCAAAGAAGGCCTAGGGATCAAATGGGAGGACGAAGATGGACGAACGAGAGGAACTTGGTCCAAAGAAGGCCTACGGAACAAATGGGAGGACGAAGATGCACGAACGAGACGAAGTTGGTGCAAAGAAGCCCAACGGATCAAATGGGGGGACGAAAAGGGATGAACGAAACGAACTTGGTCCAAAGAAGGCCTACGGATCAAATGGGTGGACGAAGATGGACGAACGAGACGAACTTGGTCCAAAGAAGCCCAACGGATCAAATGGGAGGACGAAGATGGACGAACGAGACGAACTTGGTCCAAAGAAGCCCAACGGATCAAATGGGAGGACGAAGATGGACGAACGAGGCGAACTTGGTCCAAAGAAGGCCTACGGACCAAATGGGAGGACGAAGATGGAGGAACGAGGCGAACTTGGTCCAAAGAAGGCCTAGGGATCAAATGGGAGGACGAAGATGGACGAACGAGACGAACTTGGTCCAAAGAAGGCCTAGGGATCAAATGGGAGGACGAAGATGGACGAACGAGACGAACTTGGTGCAAAGAAGCCCAACGGATCAAATGGGAGGACGAAAAGGGATGAACGAGACGAACGTGGTCCAAAGAAGGCCTACGGATCAAATGGGTGGACGAAGATGGACGAACGAGACGAACTTGGTCCAAAGAAGGCCTAGGGAACAAATGGGAGGACGAAGATAGACGAACGAGACGAACTTGGTGCAAAGAAGCCCAACGGATCAAATGGGCGGACGAAAAGGGATGAACGAGACGAACTTGGTAAAAAGAAGGCCTACGGATCAAATGGGTGGACGAAGATGGACGAACGAGACGAACTTGGTCCAAGGAAGGCCTAGGGATCAAATGGGAGGACGAAGATGGACGAACGAGACGAACTTGGTCCAAAGAAGGACTAGGGATCAAATGGGAGGACGAAGATGGACGAACGCGACGAACTTGGTCCAAAGAAGCCCAACGGATCAAATGGGAGGACGAAGATGGACGAACGAGACGAACTTGGTCCAAAGAAGCCCAACGGATCAAATGGGAGGACGAAGATGGACGAACGAGGCGAACTTGGTCCAAAGAAGGCCTAGGGAGCAAATGGGAGGACGAAGATGAACGAATGAGACGAACTTGGTCCAAAGAAGGCCTACGGACCAAATGGGAGGACGAAGATGGAGGAACGAGGCGAACTTGGTCCAAAGAAGGCCTAGGGATCAAATGGGAGGACGAAGATGGACGAACGAGACGAACTTGGTCCAAAGAAGGCCTAGGGATCAAATGGGAGGACGAAGATGGATGAACGAGACGAACTTGGTGCAAAGAAGCCCAACGGATCAAATGGGAGGACGAAAAGGGACGAACGAGACGAACTTGGTCCAAAGTAGCCCTACGGATCAAATGGGTGGACGAAGATGGACGAACGAGACGAACTTGGTCCAAGGAAGGCCTAGGGATCAAATGGGAGGACGAAGATGGACGAACGAGACGAACTTGGTCCAAAGAAGGCCTACGGATCAAATGGGAGGACGAAGATGGACAACGAGACGAACTTGGTGCAAAGAAGCCCAACGGATCAAATGGGAGGACGAAAAGGGATGAACGAGACGAACTTGGTCCAAGGAAGGCCTAGGGATCAAATGGGAGGACGAAGATGGACGAACTAGACGAACTTGGTCTAAAGAAGGCCTACGGATCAAATGGGAGGACGAAGATGGAGGAACGAGGCGAACTTGGTCCAAAGAAGGCCTACGGATCAAATGGGAGGACAAAGATGGACGAACGAGACGAACTTGGTCCAAAGAAGGCCTAGGGATCAAATGGGAGGACGAAGATGGACGAACGAGAGGAACTTGGTCCAAAGAAGGCCTACGGAACAAATGGGAGGACGAAGATGCACGAACGAGACGAAGTTGGTGCAAAGAAGCCCAACGGATCAAATGGGAGGACGAAAAGGGATGAACGAAATGAACTTGGTCCAAAGAAGGCCTACGGATCAAATGGGTGGACGAAGATGGACGAACGAGACGAACTTGGTCCAAAGAAGCCCAACGGATCAAATGGGAGGACGAAGATGGACGAACGAGACGAACTTGGTCAAAAGAAGCCCAACGGATCATATGGGAGGACGAAGAAGGACGAACGAGGCGAACTTGGTCCAAAGAAGGCCTACGGACCAAATGGGAGGACGAAGATGGAGGAACGAGGCGAACTTGGTCCAAAGAAGGCCTAGGGATCAAATGGGAGGACGAAGATGGACGAACGAGACGAACTTGGTCCAAAGAAGGCCTAGGGATCAAATGGGAGGACGAAGATGGACGAACGAGACGAACTTGGTGCAAAGAAGCCCAACGGATCAAATGGGAGGACGAAAAGGGATGAACGAGACGAACGTGGTCCAAAGAAGGCCTACGGATCAAATGGGTGGACGAAGATGGACGAACGAGACGAACTTGGTCCAAAGAAGGCCTAGGGAACAAATGGGAGGACGAAGATAGACGAACGAGACGAACTTGGTGCAAAGAAGCCCAACGGATCAAATGGGCGGACGAAAAGGGATGAACGAGACGAACTTGGTCCAAAGAAGGCCTAGGGAACAAATGGGAGGACGAAGATGGACGAACGAGACAAACTTGGTGCAAAGAAGCCCAACATCAAATCGGAGGACGAAAAGGGATGAACGAGACGAACTTGGTCCAAAGAAGGCCTACGGATCAAATGGGTGGACGAAGATGGACGAACGAGACGAACTTGGTCCAAAGAAGCCCAACGGATCAAATGGGAGGACGAAGATGGACGAACGAGACGAACTTGGTCCAAAGAAGCCCAACGGATCAAATGGGAGGACGAAGATGGACGAACGAGGCGAACTTGGTCCAAAGAAGGCCTACGGACCAAATGGGAGGACGAAGATGGAGGAACGAGGCGAACTTGGTCCAAAGAAGGCCTAGGGATCAAATGGGAGGACGAAGATGGACGAACGAGACGAACTTGGTCCAAAGAAGGCCTAGGGATCAAATGGGAGGACGAAGATGGACGAACGAGACGAACTTGGTGCAAAGAAGCCCAACGGATCAAATGGGAGGACAAAGATGGACGAACGAGACGAACTTGGTCCAAAGAAGGCCTAGGGATCAAATGGGAGGACGAAGATGGACGAACGAGAGGAACTTGGTCCAAAGAAGGCCTACGGAACAAATGGGAGGACGAAGATGCACGAACGAGACGAAGTTGGTGCAAAGAAGCCCAACGGATCAAATGGGGGGACGAAAAGGGATGAACGAAACGAACTTGGTCCAAAGAAGGCCTACGGATCAAATGGGTGGACGAAGATGGACGAACGAGACGAACTTGGTCCAAAGAAGCCCAACGGATCAAATGGGAGGACGAAGATGGACGAACGAGACGAACTTGGTCCAAAGAAGCCCAACGGATCAAATGGGAGGACGAAGATGGACGAACGAGGCGAACTTGGTCCAAAGAAGGCCTACGGACCAAATGGGAGGACGAAGATGGAGGAACGAGGCGAACTTGGTCCAAAGAAGGCCTAGGGATCAAATGGGAGGACGAAGATGGACGAACGAGACGAACTTGGTCCAAAGAAGGCCTAGGGATCAAATGGGAGGACGAAGATGGACGAACGAGACGAACTTGGTGCAAAGAAGCCCAACGGATCAAATGGGAGGACGAAAAGGGATGAACGAGACGAACGTGGTCCAAAGAAGGCCTACGGATCAAATGGGTGGACGAAGATGGACGAACGAGACGAACTTGGTCCAAAGAAGGCCTAGGGAACAAATGGGAGGACGAAGATAGACGAACGAGACGAACTTGGTGCAAAGAAGCCCAACGGATCAAATGGGCGGACGAAAAGGGATGAACGAGACGAACTTGGTAAAAAGAAGGCCTACGGATCAAATGGGTGGACGAAGATGGACGAACGAGACGAACTTGGTCCAAGGAAGGCCTAGGGATCAAATGGGAGGACGAAGATGGACGAACGAGACGAACTTGGTCCAACGAAGGCCTACGGATCAAATGGGAGGACGAAGATGGACGAACGAGACGAACTTGGTCCAAAGAAGGACTAGGGATCAAATGGGAGGACGAAGATGGACGAACGCGACGAACTTGGTCCAAAGAAGCCCAACGGATCAAATGGGAGGACGAAGATGGACGAACGAGACGAACTTGGTCCAAAGAAGCCCAACGGATCAAATGGGAGGACGAAGATGGACGAACGAGGCGAACTTGGTCCAAAGAAGGCCTAGGGAGCAAATGGGAGGACGAAGATGAACGAATGAGACGAACTTGGTCCAAAGAAGGCCTACGGACCAAATGGGAGGACGAAGATGGAGGAACGAGGCGAACTTGGTCCAAAGAAGGCCTAGGGATCAAATGGGAGGACGAAGATGGACGAACGAGACGAACTTGGTCCAAAGAAGGCCTAGGGATCAAATGGGAGGACGAAGATGGATGAACGAGACGAACTTGGTGCAAAGAAGCCCAACGGATCAAATGGGAGGACGAAAAGGGACGAACGAGACGAACTTGGTCCAAAGTAGCCCTACGGATCAAATGGGTGGACGAAGATGGACGAACGAGACGAACTTGGTCCAAGGAAGGCCTAGGGATCAAATGGGAGGACGAAGATGGACGAACGAGACGAACTTGGTCCAAAGAAGGCCTACGGATCAAATGGGAGGACGAAGATGGACAACGAGACGAACTTGGTGCAAAGAAGCCCAACGGATCAAATGGGAGGACGAAAAGGGATGAACGAGACGAACTTGGTCCAAGGAAGGCCTAGGGATCAAATGGGAGGACGAAGATGGACGAACTAGACGAACTTGGTCTAAAGAAGGCCTACGGATCAAATGGGAGGACGAAGATGGAGGAACGAGGCGAACTTGGTCCAAAGAAGGCCTACGGATCAAATGGGAGGACAAAGATGGACGAACGAGACGAACTTGGTCCAAAGAAGGCCTAGGGATCAAATGGGAGGACGAAGATGGACGAACGAGAGGAACTTGGTCCAAAGAAGGCCTACGGAACAAATGGGAGGACGAAGATGCACGAACGAGACGAAGTTGGTGCAAAGAAGCCCAACGGATCAAATGGGAGGACGAAAAGGGATGAACGAAATGAACTTGGTCCAAAGAAGGCCTACGGATCAAATGGGTGGACGAAGATGGACGAACGAGACGAACTTGGTCCAAAGAAGCCCAACGGATCAAATGGGAGGACGAAGATGGACGAACGAGACGAACTTGGTCCAAAGAAGCCCAACGGATCATATGGGAGGACGAAGATGGACGAACGAGGCGAACTTGGTCCAAAGAAGGCCTACGGACCAAATGGGAGGACGAAGATGGAGGAACGAGGCGAACTTGGTCCAAAGAAGGCCTAGGGATCAAATGGGAGGACGAAGATGGACGAACGAGACGAACTTGGTCCAAAGAAGGCCTAGGGATCAAATGGGAGGACGAAGATGGACGAACGAGACGAACTTGGTGCAAAGAAGCCCAACGGATCAAATGGGAGGACGAAAAGGGATGAACGAGACGAACGTGGTCCAAAGAAGGCCTACGGATCAAATGGGTGGACGAAGATGGACGAACGAGACGAACTTGGTCCAAAGAAGGCCTAGGGAACAAATGGGAGGACGAAGATAGACGAACGAGACGAACTTGGTGCAAAGAAGCCCAACGGATCAAATGGGCGGACGAAAAGGGATGAACGAGACGAACTTGGTCCAAAGAAGGCCTAGGGAACAAATGGGAGGACGAAGATGGACGAACGAGACAAACTTGGTGCAAAGAAGCCCAACATCAAATCGGAGGACGAAAAGGGATGAACGAGACGAACTTGGTCCAAAGAAGGCCTACGGATCAAATGGGTGGACGAAGATGGACGAACGAGACGAACTTGGTCCAAAGAAGCCCAACGGATCAAATGGGAGGACGAAGATGGACGAACGAGACGAACTTGGTCCAAAGAAGCCCAACGGATCAAATGGGAGGACGAAGATGGACGAACGAGGCGAACTTGGTCCAAAGAAGGCCTACGGACCAAATGGGAGGACGAAGATGGAGGAACGAGGCGAACTTGGTCCAAAGAAGGCCTAGGGATCAAATGGGAGGACGAAGATGGACGAACGAGACGAACTTGGTCCAAAGAAGGCCTAGGGATCAAATGGGAGGACGAAGATGGACGAACGAGACGAACTTGGTGCAAAGAAGCCCAACGGATCAAATGGGAGGACGAAAAGGGATGAACGAGACGAACGTGGTCCAAAGAAGGCCTACGGATCAAATGGGTGGACGAAGATGGACGAACGAGACGAACTTGGTCCAAAGAAGGCCTAGGGAACAAATGGGAGGACGAAGATAGACGAACGAGACGAACTTGGTGCAAAGAAGCCCAACGGATCAAATGGGCGGACGAAAAGGGATGAACGAGACGAACTTGGTAAAAAGAAGGCCTACGGATCAAATGGGTGGACGAAGATGGACGAACGAGACGAACTTGGTCCAAGGAAGGCCTAGGGATCAAATGGGAGGACGAAGATGGACGAACGAGACGAACTTGGTCCAACGAAGGCCTACGGATCAAATGGGAGGACGAAGATGGACGAACGAGACGAACTTGGTCCAAAGAAGGACTAGGGATCAAATGGGAGGACGAAGATGGACGAACGCGACGAACTTGGTCCAAAGAAGCCCAACGGATCAAATGGGAGGACGAAGATGGACGAACGAGACGAACTTGGTCCAAAGAAGCCCAACGGATCAAATGGGAGGACGAAGATGGACGAACGAGGCGAACTTGGTCCAAAGAAGGCCTAGGGAGCAAATGGGAGGACGAAGATGAACGAATGAGACGAACTTGGTCCAAAGAAGGCCTACGGACCAAATGGGAGGACGAAGATGGAGGAACGAGGCGAACTTGGTCCAAAGAAGGCCTAGGGATCAAATGGGAGGACGAAGATGGATGAACGAGACGAACTTGGTGCAAAGAAGCCCAACGGATCAAATGGGAGGACGAAAAGGGACGAACGAGACGAACTTGGTCCAAAGTAGCCCTACGGATCAAATGGGTGGACGAAGATGGACGAACGAGACGAACTTGGTCCAAGGAAGGCCTAGGGATCAAATGGGAGGACGAAGATGGACGAACGAGACGAACTTGGTCCAAAGAAGGCCTACGGATCAAATGGGAGGACGAAGATGGACAACGAGACGAACTTGGTGCAAAGAAGCCCAACGGATCAAATGGGAGGACGAAAAGGGATGAACGAGACGAACTTGGTCCAAGGAAGGCCTAGGGATCAAATGGGAGGACGAAGATGGACGAACTAGACGAACTTGGTCTAAAGAAGGCCTACGGATCAAATGGGAGGACGAAGATGGAGGAACGAGGCGAACTTGGTCCAAAGAAGGCCTACGGATCAAATGGGAGGACAAAGATGGACGAACGAGACGAACTTGGTCCAAAGAAGGCCTAGGGATCAAATGGGAGGACGAAGATGGACGAACGAGAGGAACTTGGTCCAAAGAAGGCCTACGGAACAAATGGGAGGACGAAGATGCACGAACGAGACGAAGTTGGTGCAAAGAAGCCCAACGGATCAAATGGGAGGACGAAAAGGGATGAACGAAATGAACTTGGTCCAAAGAAGGCCTACGGATCAAATGGGTGGACGAAGATGGACGAACGAGACGAACTTGGTCCAAAGAAGCCCAACGGATCAAATGGGAGGACGAAGATGGACGAACGAGACGAACTTGGTCCAAAGAAGCCCAACGGATCAGATGGGAGGACGAAGATGGACGAACGAGGCGAACTTGGTCCAAAGAAGGCCTACGGACCAAATGGGAGGACGAAGATGGAGGAACGAGGCGAACTTGGTCCAAAGAAGGCCTAGGGATCAAATGGGAGGACGAAGATGGACGAACGAGACGAACTTGGTCCAAAGAAGGCCTACGGATCAAATGGGAGGACGAAGATGGACGAACGAGACGAACTTGGTGCAAAGAAGCCCAACGGATCAAATGGGAGGACGAAAAGGGATGAACGAGACGAACGTGGTCCAAAGAAGGCCTACGGATCAAATGGGTGGACGAAGATGGACGAACGAGACGAACTTGGTCCAAAGAAGGCCTAGGGAACAAATGGGAGGACGAAGATAGACGAACGAGACGAACTTGGTGCAAAGAAGCCCAACGGATCAAATGGGCGGACGAAAAGGGATGAACGAGACGAACTTGGTCCAAAGAAGGCCTAGGGAACAAATGGGAGGACGAAGATGGACGAACGAGACAAACTTGGTGCAAAGAAGCCCAACATCAAATCGGAGGACGAAAAGGGATGAACGAGACGAACTTGGTCCAAAGAAGGCCTACGGATCAAATGGGTGGACGAAGATGGACGAACGAGACGAACTTGGTCCAAAGAAGCCCAACGGATCAAATGGGAGGACGAAGATGGACGAACGAGACGAACTTGGTCCAAAGAAGGCCTACGGATCAAATGGGAGGACGAAGATGGACGAACGAGACGAACTTGGTCCAAGGAAGGCCTAGGGATCAAATGGGAGGACGAAGATGGACGAACGCGACGAACTTGGTCCAAAGAAGCCCAACGGATCAAATGGGAGGACGAAGATGGACGAACGAGACGAACTTGGTCCAAAGAAGCCCAACGGATCAAATGGGAGGACGAAGATGGACGAACGAGGCGAACTTGGTCCAAAGAAGGCATAGGGAGCAAATGGGAGGACAAAGATGAACGAATGAGACGAACTTGGTCCAAAGAAGGCCTACGGACCAAATGGGAGGACGAAGATGGAGGAACGAGGCGAACTTGGTCCAAAGAAGGCCTAGGGATCAAATGGGAGGACGAAGATGGACGAACGAGTCGAACTTGGTCCAAAGAAGGCCTAGGGATCAAATGGGAGGACGAAGATGGATGAACGAGACGAACTTGGTGCAAAGAAGCCCAACGGATCAAATGGGAGGACGAAAAGGGACGAACGAGACGAACTTGGTCCAAAGTAGGCCTACGGATCAAATGGGTGGACGAAGATGGACGAACGAGACGAACTTGGTCCAAGGAAGGCCTAGGGATCAAATGGGAGGACGAAGATGGACGAACGAGACGAACTTGGTCCAAAGAAGGCCTACGGATCAAATGGGAGGACGAAGATGGACAACGAGACGAACTTGGTGCAAAGAAGCCCAACGGATCAAATGGGAGGACGAAAAGGGATGAACGAGACGAACTTGGTCCAAGGAAGGCCTAGGGATCAAATGGGAGGACGAAGATGGACGAACTAGACGAACTTGGTCTAAAGAAGGCCTACGGATCAAATGGGAGGACGAAGATGGAGGAACGAGGCGAACTTGGTCCAAAGAAGGCCTACGGATCAAATGGGAGGACAAAGATGGACGAACGAGACGAACTTGGTCCAAAGAAGGCCTAGGGATCAAATGGGAGGACGAAGATGGATGAACGAGAGGAACTTGGTCCAAAGAAGGCCTACGGAACAAATGGGAGGACGAAGATGCACGAACGAGACGAAGTTGGTGCAAAGAAGCCCAACGGATCAAATGGGAGGACGAAAAGGGATGAACGAAACGAACTTGGTCCAAAGAAGGCCTACGGATCAAATGGGTGGACGAAGATGGACGAACGAGACGAACTTGGTCCAAAGAAGCCCAACGGATCAAATGGGAGGACGAAGATGGACGAACGAGACGAACTTGGTCCAAAGAAGCCCAACGGATCAAATGGGAGGACGAAGATGGACGAACGAGGCGAACTTTGTCCAAAGAAGGCCTACGGACCAAATGGGAGGACGAAGATGGAGGAACGAGGCGAACTTGGTCCAAAGAAGGCCTAGGGATCAAATGGGAGGACGAAGATGGACGAACGAGACGAACTTGGTCCAAAGAAGGCCTAGGGATCAAATGGGAGGACGAAGATGGACGAACGAGACGAACTTGGTGCAAAGAAGCCCAACGGATCAAATGGGAGGACGAAAAGGGATGAACGAGACGAACGTGGTCCAAAGAAGGCCTACGGATCAAATGGGTGGACGAAGATGGACGAACGAGACGAACGTGGTCCAAAGAAGGCCTAGGGAACAAATGGGAGGACGAAGATAGACGAACGAGACGAACTTGGTGCAAAGAAGCCCAACGGATCAAATGGGAGGACGAAAAGGGATGAACGAGACGAACTTGGTAAAAAGAAGGCCTACGGATCAAATGGGTGGACGAAGATGGACGAACGAGACGAACTTGGTCCAAGGAAGGCCTAGGGATCAAATGGGAGGACGAAGATGGACGAACGAGACGAACTTGGTCCAACGAAGGCCTACGGATCAAATGGGAGGACGAAGATGGACGAACGAGACGAACTTGGTCCAAAGAAGGACTAGGGATCAAATGGGAGGACGAAGATGGACGAACGAGAGGAACTTGGTCCAAAGAAGGCCTAGGGAACAAATGGGAGGACGAAGATGGACGAACGAGACGAACTTGGTCCAAAGAAGGCCTAGGGATCAAATGGGAGGACGAAGATGGACGAACGAGACGAACTTGGTGCAAAGAAGCCCAACGGATCAAATGGGAGGACGAAAAGGGATGAACGAGACGAACGTGGTCCAAAGAAGGTCTACGGATCAAATGGGTGGACGAAGATGGACGAACGAGACGAACTTGGTCCAAAGAAGGCCTAGGGAACAAATGGGAGGACGAAGATGGACGAACGAGACAAACTTGGTGCAAAGAAGCCCAACATCAAATCGGAGGACGAAAAGGGATGAACGAGACGAACTTGGTCCAAAGAAGGCCTACGGATCAAATGGGTGGACGAAGATGGACGAACGAGACGAACTTGGTCCAAAGAAGCCCAACGGATCAAATGGGAGGACGAAGATGGACGAACGAGACGAACTTGGTCCAAAGAAGGCCTACGGATCAAATGGGAGGACGAAGATGGACGAACGAGACGAACTTGGTCCAAGGAAGGCCTAGGGATCAAATGGGAGGACGAAGATGGACGAACGCGACGAACTTGGTCCAAAGAAGCCCAACGGATCAAATGGGAGGACGAAGATGGACGAACGAGACGAACTTGGTCCAAAGAAGCCCAACGGATCAAATGGGAGGACGAAGATGGACGAACGAGGCGAACTTGGTCCAAAGAAGGCCTAGGGAGCAAATGGGAGGACAAAGATGAACGAATGAGACGAACTTGGTCCAAAGAAGGCCTACGGACCAAATGGGAGGACGAAAAGGGACGAACGAGACGAACTTGGTCCAAAGTAGGCCTACGGATCAAATGGGTGGACGAAGATGGACGAACGAGACGAACTTGGTCCAAGGAAGGCCTAGGGATCAAATGGGAGGACGAAGATGGACGAACGAGACGAACTTGGTCCAAAGAAGGCCTACGGATCAAATGGGAGGACGAAGATGGACAACGAGACGAACTTGGTGCAAAGAAGCCCAACGGATCAAATGGGAGGACGAAAAGGGATGAACGAGACGAACTTGGTCCAAGGAAGGCCTAGGGATCAAATGGGAGGACGAAGATGGACGAACTAGACGAACTTGGTCTAAAGAAGGCCTACGGATCAAATGGGAGGACGAAGATGGAGGAACGAGGCGAACTTGGTCCAAAGAAGGCCTACGGATCAAATGGGAGGACAAAGATGGACGAACGAGACGAACTTGGTCCAAAGAAGGCCTAGGGTTCAAATGGGAGGACGAAGATGGACGAACGAGAGGAACTTGGTCCAAAGAAGGCCTACGGAACAAATGGGAGGACGAAGATGCACGAACGAGACGAAGTTGGTGCAAAGAAGCCCAACGGATCAAATGGGAGGACGAAAAGGGATGAACGAAACGAACTTGGTCCAAAGAAGGCCTACGGATCAAATGGGTGGACGAAGATGGACGAACGAGACGAACTTGGTCCAAAGAAGCCCAACGGATCAAATGGGAGGACGAAGATGGACGAACGAGACGAACTTGGTCCAAAGAAGCCCAACGGATCAAATGGGAGGACGAAGATGGACGAACGAGGCGAACTTGGTCCAAAGAAGGCCTACGGACCAAATGGGAGGACGAAGATGGAGGAACGAGGCGAACTTGGTCCAAAGAAGGCCTAGGGATCAAATGGGAGGACGAAGATGGACGAACGAGACGAACTTGGTCCAAAGAAGGCCTAGGGATCAAATGGGAGGACGAAGATGGACGAACGAGACGAACTTGGTGCAAAGAAGCCCAACGGATCAAATGGGAGGACGAAAAGGGATGAACGAGACGAACGTGGTCCAAAGAAGGCCTACGGATCAAATGGGTGGACGAAGATGGACGAACGAGACGAACTTGGTCCAAAGAAGGCCTAGGGAACAAATGGGAGGACGAAGATAGACGAACGAGACGAACTTGGTGCAAAGAAGCCCAACGGATCAAATGGGCGGACGAAAAGGGATGAACGAGACGAACTTGGTCCAAAGAAGGCCTAGGGAACAAATGGGAGGACGAAGATGGACGAACGAGACAAACTTGGTGCAAAGAAGCCCAACATCAAATCGGAGGACGAAAAGGGATGAACGAGACGAACTTGGTCCAAAGAAGGCCTACGGATCAAATGGGTGGACGAAGATGGAGGAACGAGACGAACTTGGTCCAAAGAAGCCCAACGGATCAAATGGGAGGACGAAGATGGACGAACGAGACGAACTTGGTCCAAAGAAGGCCTACGGATCAAATGGGAGGACGAAGATGGACGAACGAGACGAACTTGGTCCAAGGAAGGCCTAGGGATCAAATGGGAGGACGAAGATGGACGAACGCGACGAACTTGGTCCAAAGAAGCCCAACGGATCAAATGGGAGGACGAAGATGGACGAACGAGACGAACTTGGTCCAAAGAAGCCCAACGGATCAAATGGGAGGACGAAGATGGACGAACGAGGCGAACTTGGTCCAAAGAAGGCCTAGGGAGCAAATGGGAGGACAAAGATGAACGAATGAGACGAACTTGGTCCAAAGAAGGCCTACGGACCAAATGGGAGGACGAAGATGGAGGAACGAGGCGAACTTGGTCCAAAGAAGGCCTAGGGATCAAATGGGAGGACGAAGATGGACGAACGAGTCGAACTTGGTCCAAAGAAGGCCTAGGGATCAAATGGGAGGACGAAGATGGATGAACGAGACGAACTTGGTGCAAAGAAGCCCAACGGATCAAATGGGAGGACGAAAAGGGACGAACGAGACGAACTTGGTCCAAAGTAGGCCTACGGATCAAATGGGTGGACGAAGATGGACGAACGAGACGAACTTGGTCCAAGGAAGGCCTAGGGATCAAATGGGAGGACGAAGATGGACGAACGAGACGAACTTGGTCCAAAGAAGGCCTACGGATCAAATGGGAGGACGAAGATGGACGAACGAGACGAACTTGGTCCAAGGAAGGCCTAGGGATCAAATGGGAGGACGAAGATGGACGAACGCGACGAACTTGGTCCAAAGAAGCCCAACGGATCAAATGGGAGGACGAAGATGGACGAACGAGACGAACTTGGTCCAAAGAAGCCCAACGGATCAAATGGGAGGACGAAGATGGACGAACGAGGCGAACTTGGTCCAAAGAAGGCCTAGGGAGCAAATGGGAGGACAAAGATGAACGAATGAGACGAACTTGGTCCAAAGAAGGCCTACGGACCAAATGGGAGGACGAAAAGGGACGAACGAGACGAACTTGGTCCAAAGTAGGCCTACGGATCAAATGGGTGGACGAAGATGGACGAACGAGACGAACTTGGTCCAAGGAAGGCCTAGGGATCAAATGGGAGGACGAAGATGGACGAACGAGACGAACTTGGTCCAAAGAAGGCCTACGGATCAAATGGGAGGACGAAGATGGACAACGAGACGAACTTGGTGCAAAGAAGCCCAACGGATCAAATGGGAGGACGAAAAGGGATGAACGAGACGAACTTGGTCCAAGGAAGGCCTAGGGATCAAATGGGAGGACGAAGATGGACGAACTAGACGAACTTGGTCTAAAGAAGGCCTACGGATCAAATGGGAGGACGAAGATGGAGGAACGAGGCGAACTTGGTCCAAAGAAGGCCTACGGATCAAATGGGAGGACAAAGATGGACGAACGAGACGAACTTGGTCCAAAGAAGGCCTAGGGATCAAATGGGAGGACGAAGATGGACGAACGAGAGGAACTTGGTCCAAAGAAGGCCTACGGAACAAATGGGAGGACGAAGATGCACGAACGAGACGAAGTTGGTGCAAAGAAGCCCAACGGATCAAATGGGAGGACGAAAAGGGATGAACGAAACGAACTTGGTCCAAAGAAGGCCTACGGATCAAATGGGTGGACGAAGATGGACGAACGAGACGAACTTGGTCCAAAGAAGCCCAACGGATCAAATGGGAGGACGAAGATGGACGAACGAGACGAACTTGGTCCAAAGAAGCCCAACGGATCAAATGGGAGGACGAAGATGGACGAACGAGGCGAACTTGGTCCAAAGAAGGCCTACGGACCAAATGGGAGGACGAAGATGGAGGAACGAGGCGAACTTGGTCCAAAGAAGGCCTAGGGATCAAATGGGAGGACGAAGATGGACGAACGAGACGAACTTGGTCCAACGAAGGCCTACGGATCAAATGGGAGGACGAAGATGGACGAACGAGACGAACTTGGTGCAAAGAAGCCCAACGGATCAAATGGGAGGACGAAAAGGGATGAACGAGACGAACGTGGTCCAAAGAAGGCCTACGGATCAAATGGGTGGACGAAGATGGACGAACGAGACGAACTTGGTCCAAAGAAGGCCTAGGGAACAAATGGGAGGACGAAGATAGACGAACGAGACGAACTTGGTGCAAAGAAGCCCAACGGATCAAATGGGCGGACGAAAAGGGATGAACGAGACGAACTTGGTCCAAAGAAGGCCTAGGGAACAAATGGGAGGACGAAGATGGACGAACGAGACAAACTTGGTGCAAAGAAGCCCAACATCAAATCGGAGGACGAAAAGGGATGAACGAGACGAACTTGGTCCAAAGAAGGCCTACGGATCAAATGGGTGGACGAAGATGGACGAACGAGACGAACTTGGTCCAAAGAAGCCCAACGGATCAAATGGGAGGACGAAGATGGACGAACGAGACGAACTTGGTCCAAAGAAGGCCTACGGATCAAATGGGAGGACGAAGATGGACGAACGAGACGAACTTGGTCCAAGGAAGGCCTAGGGATCAAATGGGAGGACGAAGATGGACGAACGCGACGAACTTGGTCCAAAGAAGCCCAACGGATCAAATGGGAGGACGAAGATGGACGAACGAGACGAACTTGGTCCAAAGAAGCCCAACGGATCAAATGGGAGGACGAAGATGGACGAACGAGGCGAACTTGGTCCAAAGAAGGCCTAGGGAGCAAATGGGAGGACAAAGATGAACGAATGAGACGAACTTGGTCCAAAGAAGGCCTACGGACCAAATGGGAGGACGAAGATGGAGGAACGAGGCGAACTTGGTCCAAAGAAGGCCTAGGGATCAAATGGGAGGACGAAGATGGACGAACGAGTCGAACTTGGTCCAAAGAAGGCCTAGGGATCAAATGGGAGGACGAAGATGGATGAACGAGACGAACTTGGTGCAAAGAAGCCCAACGGATCAAATGGGAGGACGAAAAGGGACGAACGAGACGAACTTGGTCCAAAGTAGGCCTACGGATCAAATGGGTGGACGAAGATGGACGAACGAGACGAACTTGGTCCAAGGAAGGCCTAGGGATCAAATGGGAGGACGAAGATGGACGAACGAGACGAACTTGGTCCAAAGAAGGCCTACGGATCAAATGGGAGGACGAAGATGGACAACGAGACGAACTTGGTGCAAAGAAGCCCAACGGATCAAATGGGAGGACGAAAAGGGATGAACGAGACGAACTTGGTCCAAGGAAGGCCTAGGGATCAAATGGGAGGACGAAGATGGACGAACTAGACGAACTTGGTCTAAAGAAGGCCTACGGATCAAATGGGAGGACGAAGATGGAGGAACGAGGCGAACTTGGTCCAAAGAAGGCCTACGGATCAAATGGGAGGACAAAGATGGACGAACGAGACGAACTTGGTCCAAAGAAGGCCTAGGGATCAAATGGGAGGACGAAGATGGACGAACAAGAGGAACTTGGTCCAAAGAAGGCCTACGGAACAAATGGGAGGACGAAGATGCACGAACGAGACGAAGTTGGTGCAAAGAAGCCCAACGGATCAAATGGGAGGACGAAAAGGGATGAACGAAACGAACTTGGTCCAAAGAAGGCCTACGGATCAAATGGGTGGACGAAGATGGACGAACGAGACGAACTTGGTCCAAGGAAGGCCTAGGGATCAAATGGGAGGACGAAGATGGACGAACGAGACGAACTTGGTCCAAAGAAGCCCAACGGATCAAATGGGAGGACGAAGATGGACGAACGAGACGAACTTGGTCCAAAGAAGCCCAACGGATCAAATGGGAGGACGAAGATGGACGAACGAGGCGAACTTGGTCCAAAGAAGGCCTACGGACCAAATGGGAGGACGAAGATGGAGGAACGAGGCGAACTTGGTCCAAAGAAGGCCTAGGGATCAAATGGGAGGACGAAGATGGACGAACGAGACGAACTTGGTCCAAAGAAGGCCTAGGGATCAAATGGGAGGACGAAGATGGACGAACGAGACGAACTTGGTGCAAAGAAGCCCAACGGATCAAATGGGAGGACGAAAAGGGATGAACGAGACGAACGTGGTCCAAAGAAGGCCTACGGATCAAATGGGTGGACGAAGATGGACGAACGAGACGAACTTGGTCCAAAGAAGGCCTAGGGAACAAATGGGAGGACGAAGATAGACGAACGAGACGAACTTGGTGCAAAGAAGCCCAACGGATCAAATGGGCGGACGAAAAGGGATGAACGAGACGAACTTGGTAAAAAGAAGGCCTACGGATCAAATGGGTGGACGAAGATGGACGAACGAGACGAACTTTGTCCAAGGAAGGCCTAGGGATCAAATGGGAGGACGAAGATGGACGAACGAGACGAACTTGGTCCAACGAAGGCCTACGGATCAAATGGGAGGACGAAGATGGACGAACGAGACGAACTTGGTCCAAAGAAGGACTAGGGATCAAATGGGAGGACGAAGATGGACGAACGCGACGAACTTGGTCCAAAGAAGCCCAACGGATCAAATGGGAGGACGAAGATGGACGAACGAGACGAACTTGGTCCAAAGAAGCCCAACGGATCAAATGGGAGGACGAAGATGGACGAACGAGGCGAACTTGGTCCAAAGAAGGCCTAGGGAGCAAATGGGAGGACGAAGATGAACGAATGAGACGAACTTGGTCCAAAGAAGGCCTACGGACCAAATGGGAGGACGAAGATGGAGGAACGAGGCGAACTTGGTCCAAAGAAGGCCTAGGGATCAAATGGGAGGACGAAGATGGACGAACGAGACGAACATGGTCCAAAGAAGGCCTAGGGATCAAATGGGAGGACGAAGATGGATGAACGAGACGAACTTGGTGCAAAGAAGCCCAACGGATCAAATGGGAGGACGAAAAGGGACGAACGAGACGAACTTGGTCCAAAGTAGCCCTACGGATCAAATGGGTGGACGAAGATGGACGAACGAGACGAACTTGGTCCAAGGAAGGCCTAGGGATCAAATGGGAGGACGAAGATGGACGAACGAGACGAACTTGGTCCAAAGAAGGCCTACGGATCAAATGGGAGGACGAAGATGGACAACGAGACGAACTTGGTGCAAAGAAGCCCAACGGATCAAATGGGAGGACGAAAAGGGATGAACGAGACGAACTTGGTCCAAGGAAGGCCTAGGGATCAAATGGGAGGACGAAGATGGACGAACTAGACGAACTTGGTCTAAAGAAGGCCTACGGATCAAATGGGAGGACGAAGATGGAGGAACGTGGCGAACTTGGTCCAAAGAAGGCCTACGGATCAAATGGGAGGACAAAGATGGACGAACGAGACGAACTTGGTCCAAAGAAGGCCTAGGGATCAAATGGGAGGACGAAGATGGACGAACGAGAGGAACTTGGTCCAAAGAAGGCCTACGGAACAAATGGGAGGACGAAGATGCACGAACGAGACGAAGTTGGTGCAAAGAAGCCCAACGGATCAAATGGGAGGACGAAAAGGGATGAACGAAACGAACTTGGTCCAAAGAAGGCCTACGGATCAAATGGGTGGACGAAGATGGACGAACGAGACGAACTTGGTCCAAAGAAGCCCAACGGATCAAATGGGAGGACGAAGATGGACGAACGAGACGAACTTGGTCCAAAGAAGCCCAACGGATCATATGGGAGGATGAAGATGGACGAACGAGGCGAACTTGGTCCAAAGAAGGCCAACGGGATAAATGGGAGGACGAAGATGGAGGAACGAGGCGAACTTGGTCCAAAGAAGGCCTAGGGATCAAATGGGAGGACGAAGATGGACGAACGAGACGAACTTGGTCCAAAGAAGGCCTAGGGATCAAATGGGAGGACGAAGATGGACGAACGAGACGAACTTGGTGCAAAGAAGCCCAACGGATCAAATGGGAGGACGAAAAGGGATGAACGAGACGAACGTGGTCCAAAGAAGGCCTACGGATCAAATGGGTGGACGAAGATGGACGAACGAGACGAACTTGGTCCAAAGAAGGCCTAGGGAACAATGGGAGGACGAAGATAGACGAACGAGACGAACTTGGTGCAAAGAAGCCCAACGGTTCAAATGGGCGGACGAAAAGGGATGAACGAGACGAACTTGGTAAAAAGAAGGCCTACGGATCAAATGGGTGGACGAAGATGGACGAACGAGACGAACTTGGTCCAAGGAAGGCCTAGGGATCAAATGGGAGGACGAAGATGGACGAACGAGACGAACTTGGTCCAACGAAGGCCTACGGATCAAATGGGAGGACGAAGATGGACGAACGAGACGAACTTGGTCCAAAGAAGGACTAGGGATCAAATGGGAGGACGAAGATGGACGAACGAGAGGAACTTGGTCCAAAGAAGGCCTAGGGAACAAATGGGAGGACGAAGATGGACGAACGAGACGAACTTGGTCCAAAGAAGGCCTAGGGATCAAATGGGAGGACGAAGATGGACGAACGAGACGAACTTGGTCCAAAGAAGGCCTAGGGATCAAATGGGAGGACGAAGATGGACGAACGAGACGAACTTGGTGCAAAGAAGCCCAACGGATCAAATGGGAGGACGAAAAGGGATGAACGAGACGAACGTGGTCCAAAGAAGGCCTACGGATCAAATGGGTGGACGAAGATGGACGAACGAGACGAACGTGGTCCAAAGAAGGCCTACGGATCAAATGGGTGGACGAAGATGGACGAACGAGACGAACGTGGTCCAAAGAAGGCCTAGGGAACAAATGGGAGGACGAAGATAGACGAACGAGACGAACTTGGTGCAAAGAAGCCCAACGGATCAAATGGGAGGACGAAAAGGGATGAACGAGACGAACTTGGTAAAAAGAAGGCCTACGGATCAAATGGGTGGACGAAGATGGACGAACGAGACGAACTTTGTCCAAGGAAGGCCTAGGGATCAAATGGGAGGACGAAGATGGACGAACGAGACGAACTTGGTCCAACGAAGGCCTACGGATCAAATGGGAGGACGAAGATGGACGAACGAGACGAACTTGGTCCAAAGAAGGACTAGGGATCAAATGGGAGGACGAAGATGGACGAACGAGAGGAACTTGGTCCAAAGAAGGCCTAGGGAACAAATGGGAGGACGAAGATGGACGAACGAGACGAACTTGGTCCAAAGAAGGCCTAGGGATCAAATGGGAGGACGAAGATGGACGAACGAGACGAACTTGGTGCAAAGAAGCCCAACGGATCAAATGGGAGGACGAAAAGGGATGAACGAGACGAACGTGGTCCAAAGAAGGCCTACGGATCAAATGGGTGGACGAAGATGGACGAACGAGACGAACTTGGTCCAAAGAAGCCCAACGGATCAAATGGGAGGACGAAGATGGACGAACTTGGTCCAAAGAAGCCCAACGGATCAAATGGGAGGACGAAGATGGACGAACGAGGCGAACTTGGTCCAAAGAAGGCCTACGGACCAAATGGGAGGACGAAGATGGAGGAACGAGGCGAACTTGGTGCAAAGAAGGTCTAGGGATCAAATGGGAGGACGAAGATGGACGAACGAGACGAACTTGGTCCAAAGAAGGCCTAGGGATCAAATGGGAGGACGAAGATGGACGAACGAGACGAACTTGGTGCAAAGAAGCCCAACGGATCAAATGGGAGGACGAAAAGGGATGAACGAGACGAACGTGGTCCAAAGAAGGCCTACGGATCAAATGGGTGGACGAAGATGGACGAACGAGACGAACTTGGTCCAAAGAAGGCCTAGGGAACAAATGGGAGGACGAAGATAGACGAACGAGACGAACTTGGTGCAAAGAAGCCCAACGGATCAAATGGGCGGACGAAAAGGGATGAACGAGACGAACTTGGTAAAAAGAAGGCCTACGGATCAAATGGGTGGACGAAGATGGACGAACGAGACGAACTTGGTCCAAGGAAGGCCTAGGGATCAAATGGGAGGACGAAGATGGACGAACGAGACGAACTTGGTCCAACGAAGGCCTACGGATCAAATGGGAGGACGAAGATGGACGAACGAGACGAACTTGGTCCAAAGAAGGACTAGGGATCAAATGGGAGGACGAAGATGGACGAACGAGAGGAACTTGGTCCAAAGAAGGCCTAGGGAACAAATGGGAGGACGAAGATGGACGAACTAGACGAACTTGGTCTAAAGAAGGCCTACGGATCAAATGGGAGGACGAAGATGGAGGAACGAGGCGAACTTGGTCCAAAGAAGGCCTACGGATCAAATGGGAGGACAAAGATGGACGAACGAGACGAACTTGGTCCAAAGAAGGCCTAGGGATCAAATGGGAGGACGAAGATGGACGAACGAGAGGAACTTGGTCCAAAGAAGGCCTACGGAACAAATGGGAGGACGAAGATGCACGAACGAGACGAAGTTGGTGCAAAGAAGCCCAACGGATCAAATGGGAGGACGAAAAGGGATGAACGAAACGAACTTGGTCCAAAGAAGGCCTAGGGATCAAATGGGAGGACGAAGATGGACGAACGAGAGGAACTTGGTCCAAAGAAGGCCTACGGAACAAATGGGAGGACGAAGATGCACGAACGAGACGAAGTTGGTGCAAAGAAGCCCAACGGATCAAATGGGAGGACGAAAAGGGATGAACGAAACGAACTTGGTCCAAAGAAGGCCTACGGATCAAATGGGAGGACAAAGATGGACGAACGAGACGAACTTGGTGCAAAGAAGCCCAACGGATCAAATGGGCGGACGAAAAGGGATGAACGAGACGAACTTGGTAAAAAGAAGGCCTACGGATCAAATGGGTGGACGAAGATGGACGAACGAGACGAACTTGGTCCAAGGAAGGCCTAGGGATCAAATGGGAGGACGAAGATGGATGAACGAGACGAACTTGGTCCAACGAAGGCCTACGGATCAAATGGGAGGACGAAGATGGACGAACGAGACGAACTTGGTCCAAAGAAGGACTAGGGATCAAATGGGAGGACGAAGATGGACGAACGAGAGGAACTTGGTCCAAAGAAGGCCTAGGGAACAAATGGGAGGACGAAGATGGACGAACGAGACGAACTTGGTCCAAAGAAGGCCTAGGGATCAAATGGGAGGACGAAGATGGACGAACGAGACGAACTTGGTCCAAAGAAGGCCTAGGGATCAAATGGGAGGACGAAGATGGACGAACGAGACGAACTTGGTCCAACGAAGGCCTACGGATCAAATGGGAGGACGAAGATGGACGAACGAGACGAACTTGGTCCAAAGAAGGACTAGGGATCAAATGGGAGGACGAAGATGGACGAACGAGAGGAACTTGGTCCAAAGAAGGCCTAGGGAACAAATGGGAGGACGAAGATGGACGAACTAGACGAACTTGGTCTAAAGAAGGCCTACGGATCAAATGGGAGGACGAAGATGGAGGAACGAGGCGAACTTGGTCCAAAGAAGGCCTACGGATCAAATGGGAGGACAAAGATGGACGAACGAGACGAACTTGGTCCAAAGAAGGCCTAGGGATCAAATGGGAGGACGAAGATGGACGAACGAGAGGAACTTGGTCCAAAGAAGGCCTACGGAACAAATGGGAGGACGAAGATGCACGAACGAGACGAAGTTGGTGCAAAGAAGCCCAACGGATCAAATGGGAGGACGAAAAGGGATGAACGAAACGAACTTGGTCCAAAGAAGGCCTACGGATCAAATGGGTGGACGAAGATGGACGAACGAGACGAACTTGGTCCAAAGAAGCCCAACGGATCAAATGGGAGGACGAAGATGGACGAACTTGGTCCAAAGAAGCCCAACGGATCAAATGGGAGGACGAAGATGGACGAACGAGGCGAACTTGGTCCAAAGAAGGCCTACGGACCAAATGGGAGGACGAAGATGGACGAACGAGACGAACTTGGTGCAAAGAAGCCCAACGGATCAAATGGGAGGACGAAAAGGGATGAACGAGACGAACGTGGTCCAAAGAAGGCCTACGGATCAAATGGGTGGACGAAGATGGACGAACGAGACGAACTTGGTCCAAAGAAGGCCTAGGGAACAAATGGGAGGACGAAGATAGACGAACGAGACGAACTTGGTGCAAAGAAGCCCAACGGATCAAATGGGCGGACGAAAAGGGATGAACGAGACGAACTTGGTAAAAAGAAGGCCTACGGATCAAATGGGTGGACGAAGATGGACGAACGAGACGAACTTGGTCCAAGGAAGGCCTAGGGATCAAATGGGAGGACGAAGATGGATGAACGAGACGAACTTGGTCCAACGAAGGCCTACGGATCAAATGGGAGGACGAAGATGGACGAACGAGACGAACTTGGTCCAAAGAAGGACTAGGGATCAAATGGGAGGACGAAGATGGACGAACGAGAGGAACTTGGTCCAAAGAAGGCCTAGGGAACAAATGGGAGGACGAAGATGGACGAACGAGACGAACTTGGTCCAAAGAAGGCCTAGGGATCAAATGGGAGGACGAAGATGGACGAACGAGACGAACTTGGTCCAAAGAAGGCCTAGGGATCAAATGGGAGGACGAAGATGGACGAACGAGACGAACTTGGTGCAAAGAAGCCCAACGGATCAAATGGGAGGACGAAAAGGGATGAACGAGACGAACGTGGTCCAAAGAAGGCCTACGGATCAAATGGGTGGACGAAGATGGACGAACGAGACGAACGTGGTCCAAAGAAGGCCTAGGGAACAAATGGGAGGACGAAGATAGACGAACGAGACGAACTTGGTGCAAAGAAGCCCAACGGATCAAATGGGAGGACGAAAAGGGAGGAACGAGACGAACTTGGTAAAAAGAAGGACTACGGATCAAATGGGTGGACGAAGATGGACGAACGAGACGAACTTGGTCCAAGGAAGGCCTAGGGATCAAATGGGAGGACGAAGATGGACGAACGAGACGAACTTGGTCCAACGAAGGCCTACGGATCAAATGGGAGGACGAAGATGGACGAACGAGACGAACTTGGTCCAAAGAAGGACTAGGGATCAAATGGGAGGACGAAGATGGACGAACGAGAGGAACTTGGTCCAAAGAAGGCCTAGGGAACAAATGGGAGGACGAAGATGGACGAACGAGACGAACTTGGTCCAAAGAAGGCCTAGGGATCAAATGGGAGGACGAAGATGGACGAACGAGACGAACTTGGTGCAAAGAAGCCCAACGGATCAAATGGGAGGACGAAAAGGGAGGAACGAGACGAACGTGGTCCAAAGAAGGCCTACGGATCAAATGGGTGGACGAAGATGGACGAACGAGACGAACTTGGTCCAAAGAAGGCCTAGGGAACAAATGGGAGGACGAAGATGGACGAACGAGACAAACTTGGTGCAAAGAAGCCCAACATCAAATGGGAGGACGAAAAGGGATGAACGAGACGAACTTGGTCCAAAGAAGGCCTACGGATCAAATGGGTGGACGAAGATGGACGAACGAGACGAACTTGGTCCAAAGAAGCCCAACGGATCAAATGGGAGGACGAAGATGGACGAACGAGACGAACTTGGTCCAAAGAAGGCCTACGGATCAAATGGGAGGACGAAGATGGACGAACGAGACGAACTTGGTCCAAGGAAGGCCTAGGGATCAAATGGGAAGACGAAGATGGACGAACGCGACGAACTTGGTCCAAAGAAGCCCAACGGATCAAATGGGAGGACGAAGATGGACGAACGAGACGAACTTGGTCCAAAGAAGCCCAACGGATCAAATGGGAGGACGAAATGGACGAACGAGGCGAACTTGGTCCAAAGAAGGCCTAGGGATCAAATGGGAGGACGAAGATGGACGAACAAGACGAACTTGGTCCAAAGAAGGCCTAGGGATCAAATGGGAGGACGAAGATGGACGAACGAGACGAACTTGGTGCAAAGAAGCCCAACGGATCAAATGGGAGGACGAAAAGGGATGAACGAGACGAACTTGGTCCAAAGAAGGCCTAGGGATCAAATGGGAGGACGAAAATGGACGAACGAGACGAACTTGGTCCAAAGAAGCCCAACGGATCAAATGGGAGGACGAAGATGGACGAACGAGACGAACTTGGTCCAAAGAAGCCCAACGGATCAAATGGGAGGACGAAGATGGACGAACGAGGCGAACTTGGTCCAAAGAAGGCCTAGGGATCAAATGGGAGGACGAAGATGGACGAAAAAGACGAACTTGGTCCAAAGAAGGCCTACGGACCAAATGGGAGGACGAAGATGGAGGAACGAGGCGAACTTGGTCCAAAGAAGGCCTAGGGATCAAATGGGAGGACGAAGATGGACGAACGAGACGAACTTGGTCCAAAGAAGGCCTAGGGATCAAATGGGAGGACGAAGATGGACGAACGAGACGAACTTGGTCCAAAGAAGGCCTACGGATCAAATGGGAGGACGAAGATGGACAACGAGACGAACTTGGTGCAAAGAAGCCCAACGGATCAAATGGGAGGACGAAAAGGGATGAACGAGACGAACTTGGTCCAAGGAAGGCCTAGGGATCAAATGGGAGGACGAAGATGGACGAACTAGACGAACTTGGTCTAAAGAAGGCCTACGGATCAAATGGGAGGACGAAGATGGAGGAACGAGGCGAACTTGGTCCAAAGAAGGCCTACGGATCAAATGGGAGGACAAAGATGGACGAACGAGACGAACTTGGTCCAAAGAAGGCCTAGGGATCAAATGGGAGGACGAAGATGGACGAACGAGAGGAACTTGGTCCAAAGAAGGCCTACGGAACAAATGGGAGGACGAAGATGCACGAACGAGACGAAGTTGGTGCAAAGAAGCCCAACGGATCAAATGGGAGGACGAAAAGGGATGAACGAAACGAACTTGGTCCAAAGAAGGCCTACGGATCAAATGGGTGGACGAAGATGGACGAACGAGACGAACTTGGTCCAAAGAAGCCCAACGGATCAAATGGGAGGACGAAGATGGACGAACGAGACGAACTTGGTCCAAAGAAGCCCAACGGATCAAATGGGAGGACGAAGATGGACGAACGAGGCGAACTTGGTCCAAAGAAGGCCTACGGACCAAATGGGAGGACGAAGATGGAGGAACGAGGCGAACTTGGTCCAAAGAAGGCCTAGGGATCAAATGGGAGGACGAAGATGGACGAACGAGACGAACTTGGTCCAACGAAGGCCTACGGATCAAATGGGAGGACGAAGATGGACGAACGAGACGAACTTGGTGCAAAGAAGCCCAACGGATCAAATGGGAGGACGAAAAGGGATGAACGAGACGAACGTGGTCCAAAGAAGGCCTACGGATCAAATGGGTGGACGAAGATGGACGAACGAGACGAACTTGGTCCAAAGAAGGCCTAGGGAACAAATGGGAGGACGAAGATAGACGAACGAGACGAACTTGGTGCAAAGAAGCCCAACGGATCAAATGGGCGGACGAAAAGGGATGAACGAGACGAACTTGGTCCAAAGAAGGCCTAGGGAACAAATGGGAGGACGAAGATGGACGAACGAGACAAACTTGGTGCAAAGAAGCCCAACATCAAATCGGAGGACGAAAAGGGATGAACGAGACGAACTTGGTCCAAAGAAGGCCTACGGATCAAATGGGTGGACGAAGATGGACGAACGAGACGAACTTGGTCCAAAGAAGCCCAACGGATCAAATGGGAGGACGAAGATGGACGAACGAGACGAACTTGGTCCAAAGAAGGCCTACGGATCAAATGGGAGGACGAAGATGGACGAACGAGACGAACTTGGTCCAAGGAAGGCCTAGGGATCAAATGGGAGGACGAAGATGGACGAACGCGACGAACTTGGTCCAAAGAAGCCCAACGGATCAAATGGGAGGACGAAGATGGACGAACGAGACGAACTTGGTCCAAAGAAGCCCAACGGATCAAATGGGAGGACGAAGATGGACGAACGAGGCGAACTTGGTCCAAAGAAGGCCTAGGGAGCAAATGGGAGGACAAAGATGAACGAATGAGACGAACTTGGTCCAAAGAAGGCCTACGGACCAAATGGGAGGACGAAGATGGAGGAACGAGGCGAACTTGGTCCAAAGAAGGCCTAGGGATCAAATGGGAGGACGAAGATGGACGAACGAGTCGAACTTGGTCCAAAGAAGGCCTAGGGATCAAATGGGAGGACGAAGATGGATGAACGAGACGAACTTGGTGCAAAGAAGCCCAACGGATCAAATGGGAGGACGAAAAGGGACGAACGAGACGAACTTGGTCCAAAGTAGGCCTACGGATCAAATGGGTGGACGAAGATGGACGAACGAGACGAACTTGGTCCAAGGAAGGCCTAGGGATCAAATGGGAGGACGAAGATGGACGAACGAGACGAACTTGGTCCAAAGAAGGCCTACGGATCAAATGGGAGGACGAAGATGGACAACGAGACGAACTTGGTGCAAAGAAGCCCAACGGATCAAATGGGAGGACGAAAAGGGATGAACGAGACGAACTTGGTCCAAGGAAGGCCTAGGGATCAAATGGGAGGACGAAGATGGACGAACTAGACGAACTTGGTCTAAAGAAGGCCTACGGATCAAATGGGAGGACGAAGATGGAGGAACGAGGCGAACTTGGTCCAAAGAAGGCCTAGGGATCAAATGGGAGGACGAAGATGGACGAACGAGAGGAACTTGGTCCAAAGAAGGCCTACGGAACAAATGGGAGGACGAAGATGCACGAACGAGACGAAGTTGGTGCAAAGAAGCCCAACGGATCAAATGGGAGGACGAAAAGGGATGAACGAAACGAACTTGGTCCAAAGAAGGCCTACGGATCAAATGGGTGGACGAAGATGGACGAACGAGACGAACTTGGTCCAAGGAAGGCCTAGGGATCAAATGGGAGGACGAAGATGGACGAACGAGACGAACTTGGTCCAAAGAAGCCCAACGGATCAAATGGGAGGACGAAGATGGACGAACGAGACGAACTTGGTCCAAAGAAGCCCAACGGATCAAATGGGAGGACGAAGATGGACGAACGAGGCGAACTTGGTCCAAAGAAGGACTACGGACCAAATGGGAGGACGAAGATGGAGGAACGAGGCGAACTTGGTCCAAAGAAGGCCTAGGGATCAAATGGGAGGACGAAGATGGACGAACGAGACGAACTTGGTCCAAAGAAGGCCTAGGGATCAAATGGGAGGACGAAGATGGACGAACGAGACGAACTTGGTGCAAAGAAGCCCAACGGATCAAATGGGAGGACGAAAAGGGATGAACGAGACGAACGTGGTCCAAAGAAGGCCTACGGATCAAATGGGTGGACGAAGATGGACGAACGAGACGAACTTGGTCCAAAGAAGGCCTAGGGAACAAATGGGAGGACGAAGATAGACGAACGAGACGAACTTGGTGCAAAGAAGCCCAACGGATCAAATGGGCGGACGAAAAGGGATGAACGAGACGAACTTGGTAAAAAGAAGGCCTACGGATCAAATGGGTGGACGAAGATGGACGAACGAGACGAACTTGGTCCAAGGAAGGCCTAGGGATCAAATGGGAGGACGAAGATGGACGAACGAGACGAACTTGGTCCAACGAAGGCCTACGGATCAAATGGGAGGACGAAGATGGACGAACGAGACGAACTTGGTCCAAAGAAGGACTAGGGATCAAATGGGAGGACGAAGATGGACGAACGCGACGAACTTGGTCCAAAGAAGCCCAACGGATCAAATGGGAGGACGAAGATGGACGAACGAGACGAACTTGGTCCAAAGAAGCCCAACGGATCAAATGGGAGGACGAAGATGGACGAACGAGGCGAACTTGGTCCAAAGAAGGCCTAGGGAGCAAATGGGAGGACGAAGATGAACGAATGAGACGAACTTGGTCCAAAGAAGGCCTACGGACCTAATGGGAGGACGAAGATGGAGGAACGAGGCGAACTTGGTCCAAAGAAGGCCTAGGGATCAAATGGGAGGACGAAGATGGACGAACGAGACGAACTTGGTCCAAAGAAGGCCTAGGGATCAAATGGGAGGACGAAGATGGATGAACGAGACGAACTTGGTGCAAAGAAGCCCAACGGATCAAATGGGAGGACGAAAAGGGACGAACGAGACGAACTTGGTCCAAAGTAGCCCTACGGATCAAATGGGTGGACGAAGATGGACGAACGAGACGAACTTGGTCCAAGGAAGGCCTAGGGATCAAATGGGAGGACGAAGATGGACGAACGAGACGAACTTGGTCCAAAGAAGGCCTACGGATCAAATGGGAGGACGAAGATGGACAACGAGACGAACTTGGTGCAAAGAAGCCCAACGGATCAAATGGGAGGACGAAAAGGGATGAACGAGACGAACTTGGTCCAAGGAAGGCCTAGGGATCAAATGGGAGGACGAAGATGGACGAACTAGACGAACTTGGTCTAAAGAAGGCCTACGGATCAAATGGGAGGACGAAGATGGAGGAACGAGGCGAACTTGGTCCAAAGAAGGCCTACGGATCAAATGGGAGGACAAAGATGGACGAACGAGACGAACTTGGTCCAAAGAAGGCCTAGGGATCAAATGGGAGGACGAAGATGGACGAACGAGAGGAACTTGGTCCAAAGAAGGCCTACGGAACAAATGGGAGGACGAAGATGCACGAACGAGACGAAGTTGGTGCAAAGAAGCCCAACGGATCAAATGGGAGGACGAAAAGGGATGAACGAAACGAACTTGGTCCAAAGAAGGCCTACGGATCAAATGGGTGGACGAAGATGGACGAACGAGACGAACTTGGTCCAAAGAAGCCCAACGGATCAAATGGGAGGACGAAGATGGACGAACGAGACGAACTTGGTCCAAAGAAGCCCAACGGATCATATGGGAGGATGAAGATGGACGAACGAGGCGAACTTGGTCCAAAGAAGGCCAACGGGATAAATGGGAGGACGAAGATGGAGGAACGAGGCGAACTTGGTCCAAAGAAGGCCTAGGGATCAAATGGGAGGACGAAGATGGACGAACGAGACGAACTTGGTCCAAAGAAGGCCTAGGGATCAAATGGGAGGACGAAGATGGACGAACGAGACGAACTTGGTGCAAAGAAGCCCAACGGATCAAATGGGAGGACGAAAAGGGATGAACGAGACGAACGTGGTCCAAAGAAGGCCTACGGATCAAATGGGTGGACGAAGATGGACGAACGAGACGAACTTGGTCCAAAGAAGGCCTAGGGAACAAATGGGAGGACGAAGATAGACGAACGAGACGAACTTGGTGCAAAGAAGCCCAACGGATCAAATGGGCGGACGAAAAGGGATGAACGAGACGAACTTGGTAAAAAGAAGGCCTACGGATCAAATGGGTGGACGAAGATGGACGAACGAGACGAACTTGGTCCAAGGAAGGCCTAGGGATCAAATGGGAGGACGAAGATGGACGAACGAGACGAACTTGGTCCAACGAAGGCCTACGGATCAAATGGGAGGACGAAGATGGACGAACGAGACGAACTTGGTCCAAAGAAGGACTAGGGATCAAATGGGAGGACGAAGATGGACGAACGAGAGGAACTTGGTCCAAAGAAGGCCTAGGGAACAAATGGGAGGACGAAGATGGACGAACGAGACGAACTTGGTCCAAAGAAGGCCTAGGGATCAAATGGGAGGACGAAGATGGACGAACGAGACGAACTTGGTCCAAAGAAGGCCTAGGGATCAAATGGGAGGACGAAGATGGACGAACGAGACGAACTTGGTGCAAAGAAGCCCAACGGATCAAATGGGAGGACGAAAAGGGATGAACGAGACGAACGTGGTCCAAAGAAGGCCTACGGATCAAATGGGTGGACGAAGATGGACGAACGAGACGAACGTGGTCCAAAGAAGGCCTACGGATCAAATGGGTGGACGAAGATGGACGAACGAGACGAACGTGGTCCAAAGAAGGCCTAGGGAACAAATGGGAGGACGAAGATAGACGAACGAGACGAACTTGGTGCAAAGAAGCCCAACGGATCAAATGGGAGGACGAAAAGGGATGAACGAGACGAACTTGGTAAAAAGAAGGCCTACGGATCAAATGGGTGGACGAAGATGGACGAACGAGACGAACTTTGTCCAAGGAAGGCCTAGGGATCAAATGGGAGGACGAAGATGGACGAACGAGACGAACTTGGTCCAACGAAGGCCTACGGATCAAATGGGAGGACGAAGATGGACGAACGAGACGAACTTGGTCCAAAGAAGGACTAGGGATCAAATGGGAGGACGAAGATGGACGAACGAGAGGAACTTGGTCCAAAGAAGGCCTAGGGAACAAATGGGAGGACGAAGATGGACGAACGAGACGAACTTGGTCCAAAGAAGGCCTAGGGATCAAATGGGAGGACGAAGATGGACGAACGAGACGAACTTGGTGCAAAGAAGCCCAACGGATCAAATGGGAGGACGAAAAGGGATGAACGAGACGAACGTGGTCCAAAGAAGGCCTACGGATCAAATGGGTGGACGAAGATGGACGAACGAGACGAACTTGGTCCAAAGAAGCCCAACGGATCAAATGGGAGGACGAAGATGGACGAACTTGGTCCAAAGAAGCCCAACGGATCAAATGGGAGGACGAAGATGGACGAACGAGGCGAACTTGGTCCAAAGAAGGCCTACGGACCAAATGGGAGGACGAAGATGGAGGAACGAGGCGAACTTGGTGCAAAGAAGGTCTAGGGATCAAATGGGAGGACGAAGATGGACGAACGAGACGAACTTGGTCCAAAGAAGGCCTAGGGATCAAATGGGAGGACGAAGATGGACGAACGAGACGAACTTGGTGCAAAGAAGCCCAACGGATCAAATGGGAGGACGAAAAGGGATGAACGAGACGAACGTGGTCCAAAGAAGGCCTACGGATCAAATGGGTGGACGAAGATGGACGAACGAGACGAACTTGGTCCAAAGAAGGCCTAGGGAACAAATGGGAGGACGAAGATAGACGAACGAGACGAACTTGGTGCAAAGAAGCCCAACGGATCAAATGGGCGGACGAAAAGGGATGAACGAGACGAACTTGGTAAAAAGAAGGCCTACGGATCAAATGGGTGGACGAAGATGGACGAACGAGACGAACTTGGTCCAAGGAAGGCCTAGGGATCAAATGGGAGGACGAAGATGGACGAACGAGACGAACTTGGTCCAACGAAGGCCTACGGATCAAATGGGAGGACGAAGATGGACGAACGAGACGAACTTGGTCCAAAGAAGGACTAGGGATCAAATGGGAGGACGAAGATGGACGAACGAGAGGAACTTGCTCCAAAGAAGGCCTAGGGAACAAATGGGAGGACGAAGATGGACGAACTAGACGAACTTGGTCTAAAGAAGGCCTACGGATCAAATGGGAGGACGAAGATGGAGGAACGAGGCGAACTTGGTCCAAAGAAGGCCTACGGATCAAATGGGAGGACAAAGATGGACGAACGAGACGAACTTGGTCCAAAGAAGGCCTAGGGATCAAATGGGAGGACGAAGATGGACGAACGAGAGGAACTTGGTCCAAAGAAGGCCTACGGAACAAATGGGAGGACGAAGATGCACGAACGAGACGAAGTTGGTGCAAAGAAGCCCAACGGATCAAATGGGAGGACGAAAAGGGATGAACGAAACGAACTTGGTCCAAAGAAGGCCTACGGATCAAATGGGTGGACGAAGATGGACGAACGAGACGAACTTGGTCCAAAGAAGCCCAACGGATCAAATGGGAGGACGAAGATGGACGAACTTGGTCCAAAGAAGCCCAACGGATCAAATGGGAGGACGAAGATGGACGAACGAGGCGAACTTGGTCCAAAGAAGGCCTACGGACCAAATGGGAGGACGAAGATGGACGAACGAGACGAACTTGGTGCAAAGAAGCCCAACGGATCAAATGGGAGGACGAAAAGGGATGAACGAGACGAACGTGGTCCAAAGAAGGCCTACGGATCAAATGGGTGGACGAAGATGGACGAACGAGACGAACTTGGTCCAAAGAAGGCCTAGGGAACAAATGGGAGGACGAAGATAGACGAACGAGACGAACTTGGTGCAAAGAAGCCCAACGGATCAAATGGGCGGACGAAAAGGGATGAACGAGACGAACTTGGTAAAAAGAAGGCCTACGGATCAAATGGGTGGACGAAGATGGACGAACGAGACGAACTTGGTCCAAGGAAGGCCTAGGGATCAAATGGGAGGACGAAGATGGACGAACGAGACGAACTTGGTCCAACGAAGGCCTACAGATCAAATGGGAGGACGAAGATGGACGAACGAGACGAACTTGGTCCAAAGAAGGACTAGGGATCAAATGGGAGGACGAAGATGGACGAACGAGAGGAACTTGGTCCAAAGAAGGCCTAGGGAACAAATGGGAGGACGAAGATGGACGAACGAGACGAACTTGGTCCAAAGAAGGCCTAGGGATCAAATGGGAGGACGAAGATGGACGAACGAGACGAACTTGGTCCAAAGAAGGCCTAGGGATCAAATGGGAGGACGAAGATGGACGAACGAGACGAACTTGGTGCAAAGAAGCCCAACGGATCAAATGGGAGGACGAAAAGGGATGAACGAGACGAATGTGGTCCAAAGAAGGCCTACGGATCAAATGGGTGGACGAAGATGGACGAACGAGACGAACGTGGTCCAAAGAAGGCCTAGGGAACAAATGGGAGGACGAAGATAGACGAACGAGACGAACTTGGTGCAAAGAAGCCCAACGGATCAAATGGGAGGACGAAAAGGGATGAACGAGACGAACTTGGTAAAAAGAAGGCCTACGGATCAAATGGGTGGACGAAGATGGACGAACGAGACGAACTTGGTCCAAGGAAGGCCTAGGGATCAAATGGGAGGACGAAGATGACGAACGAGACGAACTTGGTCCAACGAAGGCCTACGGATCAAATGGGAGGACGAAGATGGACGAACGAGACGAACTTGGTCCAAAGAAGGACTAGGGATCAAATGGGAGGACGAAGATGGACGAACGAGAGGAACTTGGTCCAAAGAAGGCCTAGGGAACAAATGGGAGGACGAAGATGGACGAACGAGACGAACTTGGTCCAAAGAAGGCCTAGGGATCAAATGGGAGGACGAAGATGGACGAACGAGACGAACTTGGTGCAAAGAAGCCCAACGGATCAAATGGGAGGACGAAAAGGGAGGAACGAGACGAACGTGGTCCAAAGAAGGCCTACGGATCAAATGGGTGGACGAAGATGGACGAACGAGACGAACTTGGTCCAAAGAAGGCCTAGGGAACAAATGGGAGGACGAAGATGGACGAACGAGACAAACTTGGTGCAAAGAAGCCCAACATCAAATGGGAGGACGAAAAGGGATGAACGAGACGAACTTGGTCCAAAGAAGGCCTACGGATCAAATGGGTGGACGAAGATGGACGAACGAGACGAACTTGGTCCAAAGAAGCCCAACGGATCAAATGGGAGGACGAAGATGGACGAACGAGACGAACTTGGTCCAAAGAAGGCCTACGGATCAAATGGGAGGACGAAGATGGACGAACGAGACGAACTTGGTCCAAGGAAGGCCTAGGGATCAAATGGGAAGACGAAGATGGACGAACGCGACGAACTTGGTCCAAAGAAGCCCAACGGATCAAATGGGAGGACGAAGATGGACGAACGAGACGAACTTGGTCCAAAGAAGCCCAACGGATCAAATGGGAGGACGAAATGGACGAACGAGGCGAACTTGGTCCAAAGAAGGCCTAGGGATCAAATGGGAGGACGAAGATGGACGAACAAGACGAACTTGGTCCAAAGAAGGCCTAGGGATCAAATGGGAGGACGAAGATGGACGAACGAGACGAACTTGGTGCAAAGAAGCCCAACGGATCAAATGGGAGGACGAAAAGGGATGAACGAGACGAACTTGGTCCAAAGAAGGCCTAGGGATCAAATGGGAGGACGAAAATGGACGAACAAGACGAACTTGGTCCAAAGAAGCCCAACGGATCAAATGGGAGGACGAAGATGGACGAACGAGACGAACTTGGTCCAAAGAAGCCCAACGGATCAAATGGGAGGACGAAGATGGACGAACGAGGCGAACTTGGTCCAAAGAAGGCCTAGGGATCAAATGGGAGGACGAAGATGGACGAAAAAGACGAACTTGGTCCAAAGAAGGCCTACGGACCAAATGGGAGGACGAAGATGGAGGAACGAGGCGAACTTGGTCCAAAGAAGGCCTAGGGATCAAATGGGAGGACGAAGATGGACGAACGAGACGAACTTGGTCCAAAGAAGGCCTAGGGATCAAATGGGAGGACGAAGATGGACGAACGAGACGAACTTGGTCCAAAGAAGGCCTAGGGATCAAATGGGAGGACGAAGATGGACGAACGAGACGAACTTGGTGCAAAGAAGGCCTAGGGATCAAATGGGAGGACCAAGATGGACGAACGAGACGAACTTGGTCCAAAGAAGCCCAACGGATCAAATGGGAGGACGAAGATGGACGAACGAGACGAACTTGGTCCAAAGAAGCCCAACGGATCAAATGGGAGGACGAAGATGGACGAACGAGGCGAACTTGGTCCAAAGAAGGCCTAGGGATCAAATGGGAGGACGAAGATGGACGAATGAGACGAACTTGGTCCAAAGAAGGCCTACGGACCAAATGGGAGGACGAAGATGGAGGAACGAGGCGAACTTGGTCCAAAGAAGGCCTATGGATCAAATGGGAGGACGAAGATGGACGAACGAGACGAACTTGGTCCAAAGAAGGCCTAGGGATCAAATGGGAGGACGAAGATGGACGAACGAGACGAACTTGGTGCAAAGAAGCCCAACGGATCAAATGGGAGGACGAAAAGGGACGAACGAGACGAACTTGGTCCAAAGAAGGCCTACGGATCGAATGGGTGGACGAAGATGGACGAACGAGACGAACTTGGTCCAAGGAAGGCCTAGGGATCAAATGGGAGGACGAAGATGGACGAACGAGACGAACTTCGTCGAAAGAAGGCCTACGGATCAAATGGGAGGACGAAGATGGACAACGAGACGAACTTGGTGCAAAGAAGCCCAACGGATCAAATGGGAGGACGAAAAGGGATGAACGAGACGAACTTGGTCCAAGGAAGGCCTAGGGATCAAATGGGAGGACGAAGATGGACGAACGAGACGAACTTGGTCTAAAGAAGGCCTACGGATCAAATGGGAGGACGAAGATGGAGGAACGAGTCGAACTTGGTCCAAAGAAGGCGTAGGGATCAAATGGGAGGACGAAGATGGACGAACGAGAGGAACTTGGTCCAAAGAAGGCCTGCGGAACAAATGGGAGGACGAAGATGCACGAACGAGACGAACTTGGTGCAAAGAAGCCCAACGGATCAAATGGGAGGACGAAAAGGGATGAACGAGACGAACTTGGTCCAAAGAAGGCCTACGGATCAAATGGGTGGACGAAGATGGACGAACGAGACGAACTTGGTCCAAAGAAGCCCAACGGATCAAATGGGAGGACGAAGATGGACGAACGAGACGAACTTGGTCCAAAGAAGCCCAACGGATCAAATGGGAGGACGAAGATGGACGAACGAGGCGAACTTGGTCCAAAGAAGGCCTACGGACCAAATGGGAGGACGAAGATGGAGGAACGAGGCGAACTTGGTCCAAAGAAGGCCTAGGGATCAAATGGGAGGACGAAGATGGACGAACGAGACGAACTTGGTCCAAAGAAGGCCTAGGGATCAAATGGGAGGACGAAGATGGACGAACGAGACGAACTAGGTGCAAAGAAGCCCAACGGATCAAATGGGAGGACGAAAAGGGATGAACGAGACGAACGTGGTCCAAAGAAGGCCTACGGATCAAATGGGTGGACGAAGATGGACGAACGAGACGAACTTGGTCCAAAGAAGGCCTAGGGAACAAATGGGAGGACGAAGATAGACGAACGAGACGAACTTGGTGCAAAGAAGCCCAACGGATCAAATGGGAGGACGAAAAGGGATGAACGAGACGAACTTGGTAAAAAAAAGGCCTACGGATCAAATGGGTGGACGAAGATGGACGAACGAGACGAACTTGGTCCAAGGAAGGCCTAGGGATCAAATGGGAGGACGAAGATGGACGAACGAGACGAACTTGGTCCAACGAAGGCCTACGGATCAAATGGGAGGACGAAGATGGACGAACGAGACGAACTTGGTGCAAAGAAGCCCAACGGATCAAATAGGAGGACGAAAAGGGATGAACGAGACGAACTTGGTCCAAAGAAGGCCTACGGATCAAATGGGTGGACGAAGATGGACGAACGAGACGAACTTGGTCCACGGAAGGCCTAGGGATCAAATGGGAGGACCAAGATGGACGAACGAGACGAACTTGGTCCAAAGAAGCCCAACGGATCAAATGGGAGGACGAAGATGGACGAACGAGACGAACTTGGTCCAAAGAAGGCCTACGGATCAAATGGGAGGACAAAGATGGACGAACGAGACGAACTTGGTCCAAAGAAGGACTAGGGATCAAATGGGAGGACGAAGATGGACGAACGAGAGGAACTTGGTCCAAAGAAGGCCTAGGGAACAAATGGGAGGACGAAGATGGACGAACGAGACGAACTTGGTGCAAAGAAGCCCAACGGATCAAATGGGAGGACGAAAAGGGATGAACGAGACGAACTTGGTCCAAAGAAGGCCTACGGATCAAATGGGTGGACGAAGATGGACGAACGAGATGAACTTGGTCCAAGGGAGGCCTAGGGATCAAATGGGAGGACGAAGATGGACGAACGAGACGACTTGGTCCAAAGAAGGCCTACGGACCAAATGGGAGGACGAAGATGGAGGAACGAGGCGAACTTGGTCCAAAGAAGGCCTAGGGATCAAATGGGAGGACGAAGATGGACGATCGAGACGAACTTGGTCCAAAGAAGGCCTAGGGATCAAATGGGAGGACGAAGATGGACGAACGAGACGAACTTGGTGCATAGAAGCCCAACGGATCAAATGGGAGGACGAAAAGGGATGAACGAGACGAACTTGGTCCAAAGAAGGCCTACGGATCAAATGGGTGGACGAAGATGGACGAACGAGACGAACTTGGTCCAAAGAAGACCTAGGGAACAAATGGGAGGACGAAGATGGACGAACGAGACGAACTTGGTGCAAAGAAGCCCAACGGATCAAATGGGAGGACGAAAAGGGATGAACGAGACGAACTTGGTCCAAAGAAGGCCTACGGATCAAATGGGTGGACGAAGATGGACGAACGAGACGAACTTGGTCCAAAGAAGGCCTAGGGAACAAATGGGAGGACGAAGATGGACGAACGAGACAAACTTGGTGCAAAGAAGCCCAACATCAAATGGGAGGACGAAAAGGGATGAACGAGACGAACTTGGTCCAAAGAAGGCCTACGGATCAAATGGGTGGACGAAGATGGACGAACGAGACGAACTTGGTCCAAAGAAGGCCTAGGGAACAAATGGGAGGACGAAGATAGACGAACGAGACGAACTTGGTGCAAAGAAGCCCAACGGATCAAATGGGAGGACGAAAAGGGATGAACGAGACGAACTTGGTAAAAAGAAGGCCTACGGATTAAATGGGTGGACGAAGATGGACGAACGAGACGAAATTGGTCCAAGGAAGGCCTAGGGATCAAATGGGAGGACGAAGATGGACGAACGAGACGAACTTGGTCCAACGAAGGCCTACGGATCAAATGGGAGGACAAAGATTGACGAACGAGACGAACTTGGTCCAAAGAAGGACTAGGGATCAAATGGGAGGACGAAGATGGACGAACGAGAGGAACTTGGTCCAAAGAAGGCCTAGGGAACAAATGGGAGGACGAAGATGGACGAACGAGACGAACTTGGTGCAAAGAAGCCCAACGGATCAAATGGGAGGACGAAGATGGACGAACGAGACGAACTTGGTCCAAGGAAGGCCTAGGGATCAAATGGGAGGACGAAGATGGACGAACGCGACGAACTTGGTCCAAAGAAGCCCAACGGATCAAATGGGAGGACGAAGATGGACGAACGAGACGAACTTGGTCCAAAGAAGCCCAACGGATCAAATGGGAGGACGAAGATGGACGAACGAGGCGAACTTGGTCCAAAGAAGGCCTAGGGATCAAATGGGAGGACGAAGATGGACGAACGAGACGAACTTGGTCCAAAGAAGGCCTAGGGATCAAATGGGAGGACGAAGATGGACGAACGAGACGAACTTGGTGCAAAGAAGCCCAACGGATCAAATGGGAGGACGAAAAGGGATGAACGAGACGAACTTGGTCCAAAGAAGGCCTAGGGATCAAATGGGAGGACGAAAATGGACGAACGAGACGAACTTGGTCCAAAGAAGCCCAACGGATCAAATGGGAGGACGAAGATGGACGAACGAGACGAACTTGGTCCAAAGAAGCCCAACGGATCAAATGGGAGGACGAAGATGGACGAACGAGACGAACTTGGTCCAAAGAAGCCCAACGGATCAAATGGGAGGACGAAGATGGACGAACGAGGCGAACTTGGTCCAAAGAAGCCCAACGGATCAAATGGGAGGACGAAGATGGACGAACGAGACGAACTTGGTCCAAAGAAGGCCTAGGGATCAAATGGGAGGACGAAGATGGACGAAAGAGACGAACTTGGTCCAAAGAAGGCCTACGGACCAAATGGGAGGACGAAGATGGAGGAACGAGGCGAACTTGGTCCAAAGAAGGCCTAGGGATCAAATGGGAGGACGAAGATGGACGAACGAGACGAACTTGGTCCAAAGAAGGCCTAGGGATCAAATGGGAGGACGAAGATGGACGAACGAGACGAACTTGGTCCAAAGAAGGCCTAGGGAACAAATGGGAGGACGAAGATGGACGAACGAGACGAACTTGGTGCAAAGAAGCCCAACGGATCAAATGGGAGGACGAATAGGGATGAACGAGACGAACTTGGTCCAAAGAAGGCCTACGGATCAAATGGGTGGACGAAGATGGACGAACGAGACGAACTTGGTCCAAGGAAGGCCTAGGTTTCAAATGGGAGGACGAAGATGGACGAACGAGACGAACTTGGTCCAACGAAGGCCTACGGATCAAATGGGAGGACGAAGATGGACGAACGAGACGAACTTGGTGCAAAGAAGCCCAACGGATCAAATGGGAGGACGAAAAGGGATGAACGAGACGAACTTGGTCCAAAGAAGGCCTACGGATCAAATGGGTGGACGAAGATGGACGAACGAGACGAACTTGGTCCAAGGAAGGCCTAGGGATCAAATGGGAGGACCAAGATGGACGAACGAGACGAACTTGGTCCAAAGAAGCCCAACGGATCAAATGGGAGGACGAAGATGGACGAACGAGACCAACTTGGTCCAAAGAAGCCCAACGGATCAAATGGGAGGACGAAGATGGACGAACGAGGCGAACTTGGTCCAAAGAAGGCCTAGGGATCAAATGGGAGGACGAAGATGGACGAATGAGACGAACTTGGTCCAAAGAAGGCCTACGGACCAAATGGGAGGACGAAGATGGAGGAACGAGGCGAACTTGGTCCAAAGAAGGCCTATGGATCAAATGGGAGGACGAAGATGGACGAACGAGACGAACTTGGTGCAAAGAAGCCCAACGGATCAAATGGGAGGACGAAAAGGGACGAACGAGACGAACTTGGTCCAAGGAAGGCCTAGGGATCAAATGGGAGGACGAAGATGCACGAACGAGACGAACTTGGTCCAAAGAAGGCCTAGGGATCAAATGGGAGGACGAAGATGCACGAACGAGACGAACGTGGTCCAAAGAAGGCCTACGGATCAAATGGGTGGACGAAGATGGACGAACGAGACGAACGTGGTCCAAAGAAGGCCTAGGGAACAAATGGGAGGACGAAGATAGACGAACGAGACGAACTTGGTGCAAAGAAGCCCAACGGATCAAATGGGAGGACGAAAAGGGATGAACGAGACGAACTTGGTAAAAAGAAGGCCTACGGATCAAATGGGTGGACGAAGATGGACGAACGAGACGAACTTGGTCCAAGGAATGCCTAGGGATCAAATGGGAGGACGAAGATGGACGAACGAGACGAACTTGGTCCAACGAAGGCCTACGGATCAAATGGGAGGACGAAAATGGACGAACGAGACGAACTTGGTCCAAAGAAGGACTAGGGATCAAATGGGAGGACGAAGATGGACGAACGAGAGGAACTTGGTCCAAAGAAGGCCTAGGGAACGAATGGGAGGACGAAGATGGACGAACGAGACGAACTTGGTCCAAAGAAGCCCAACGGATCAAATGGGAGGACGAAGATGGACGAACTTGGTCCAAAGAAGCCCAACGGATCAAATGGGAGGACGAAGATGGACGAACGAGGCGAACTTGGTCCAAAGAAGGCCTACGGACCAAATGGGAGGACGAAGATGGAGGAACGAGGCGAACTTGGTCCAAAGAAGGCCTAGGGATCAAATGGGAGGACGAAGATGGACGAACGAGACGAACTTGGTCCAAAGAAGGCCTAGGGATCAAATGGGAGGACGAAGATGGACGAACGAGACGAACTTGGTGCAAAGAAGCCCAACGGATCAAATGGGAGGACGAAAAGGGAGGAACGAGACGAACGTGGTCCAAAGAAGGCCTACGGATCAAATGGGTGGACGAAGATGGACGAACGAGACGAACTTGGTCCAAAGAAGGCCTAGGGAACAAATGGGAGGACGAAGATGGACGAACGAGACAAACTTGGTGCAAAGAAGCCCAACATCAAATGGGAGGACGAAAAGGGATGAACGAGACGAACTTGGTCCAAAGAAGGCCTACGGATCAAATGGGTGGACGAAGATGGACGAACGAGACGAACTTGGTCCAAAGAAGCCCAACGGATCAAATGGGAGGACGAAGATGGACGAACGAGACGAACTTGGTCCAAAGAAGCCCAACGGATCAAATGGGAGGACGAAATGGACGAACGAGGCGAACTTGGTCCAAAGAAGGCCTAGGGATCAAATGGGAGGACGAAGATGGACGAACGAGACGATCTTGGTCCAAAGAAGGCCTAGGGATCAAATGGGAGGACGAAGATGGACGAACGAGACGAACTTGGTGCAAAGAAGCCCAACGGATCAAATGGGAGGACGAAAAGGGATGAACGAGACGAACTTGGTCCAAAGAAGGCCTAGGGATCAAATGGGAGGACGAAAATGGACGAACGAGACGAACTTGGTCCAAAGAAGCCCAACGGATCAAATAGGAGGACGAAGATGGACGAACGAGACGAACTTGGTCCAAAGAAGCCCAACGGATCAAATGGGAGGACGAAGATGGACGAACGAGACGAACTTGGTCCAAAGAAGCCCAACGGATCAAATGGGAGGACGAAGATGGACGAACGAGGCGAACTTGGTCCAAAGAAGGCCTAGGGATCAAATGGGAGGACGAAGATGGACGAAAGAGACGAACTTGGTCCAAAGAAGGCCTACGGACCAAATGGGAGGACGAAGATGGAGGAACGAGGCGAACTTGGTCCAAAGAAGGCCTAGGGATCAAATGGGAGGACGAAGATGGACGAACGAGACGAACTTGGTCCAAAGAAGGCCTAGGGATCAAATGGGAGGACGAAGATGGACGAACGAGACGAACTTGGTCCAAAGAAGGCCTAGGGAACAAATGGGAGGACGAAGATGGACGAACGAGACGAACTTGGTGCAAAGAAGCCCAACGGATCAAATGGGAGGACGAATAGGGATGAACGAGACGAACTTGGTCCAAAGAAGGCCTACGGATCAAATGGGTGGACGAAGATGGACGAACGAGACGAACTTGGTCCAAGGAAGGCCTAGGGATCAAATGGGAGGACGAAGATGGACGAACGAGACGAACTTGGTCCAAAGAAGGCCTATGGATCAAATGGGAGGACGAAGATGGACGAACGAGACGAACTTGGTGCAAAGAAGGCCTAGGGATCAAATGGGAGGACCAAGATGGACGAACGAGACGAACTTGGTCCAAAGAAGCCCAACGGATCAAATGGGAGGACGAAGATGGACGAACGAGACGAACTTGGTCCAAAGAAGCCCAACGGATCAAATGGGAGGACGAAGATGGACGAACGAGGCGAACTTGGTCCAAAGAAGGCCTAGGGATCAAATGGGAGGACGAAGATGGACGAATGAGACGAACTTGGTCCAAAGAAGGCCTACGGACCAAATGGGAGGACGAAGATGGAGGAACGAGGCGAACTTGGTCCAAAGAAGGCCTATGGATCAAATGGGAGGACGAAGATGGACGAACGAGACGAACTTGGTCCAAAGAAGGCCTAGGGATCAAATGGGAGGACGAAGATGGACGAACGAGACGAACTTGGTGCAAAGAAGCCCAACGGATCAAATGGGTGGACGAAGATGGACGAACGAGACGAACTTGGTCCAAGGAAGGCCTAGGGATCAAATGGGAGGACGAAGATGGACGAACGAGACGAACTTGGTCGAAAAAAGGCCTACGGATCAAATGGGAGGACGAAGATGGACAACGAGACGAACTTGGTGCAAAGAAGCCCAACGGATCAAATGGGAGGACGAAAAGGGATGAACGAGACGAACTTGGTCCAAGGAAGGCCTAGGGATCAAATGGGAGGACGAAGATGGACGAACGAGACGAACTTGGTCTAAAGAAGGCCTACGGATCAAATGGGAGGACGAAGATGGAGGAACGAGTCGAACTTGGTCCAAAGAAGGCGTAGGGATCAAATGGGAGGACGAAGATGGACGAACGAGAGGAACTTGGTCCAAAGAAGGCCTGCGGAACAAATGGGAGGACGAAGATGCACGAACGAGACGAACTTGGTGCAAAGAAGCCCAACGGATCAAATGGGAGGACGAAAAGGGATGAACGAGACGAACTTGGTCCAAAGAAGGCCTACGGATCAAATGGGTGGACGAAGATGGACGAACGAGACGAACTTGGTCCAAAGAAGCCCAACGGATCAAATGGGAGGACGAAGATGGACGAACGAGACGAACTTGGTCCAAAGAAGCCCAACGGATCAAATGGGAGGACGAAGATGGACGAACGAGGCGAACTTGGTCCAAAGAAGGCCTACGGACCAAATGGGAGGACGAAGATGGAGGAACGAGGCGAACTTGGTCCAAAGAAGGCCTAGGGATCAAATGGGAGGACGAAGATGGACGAACGAGACGAACTTGGTCCAAAGAAGGCCTAGGGATCAAATGGGAGGACGAAGATGGACGAACGAGACGAACTAGGTGCAAAGAAGCCCAACGGATCAAATGGGAGGACGAAAAGGGATGAACGAGACGAACGTGGTCCAAAGAAGGCCTACGGATCAAATGGGTGGACGAAGATGGACGAACGAGACGAACTTGGTCCAAAGAAGGCCTAGGGAACAAATGGGAGGACGAAGATAGACGAACGAGACGAACTTGGTGCAAAGAAGCCCAACGGATCAAATGGGAGGACGAAAAGGGATGAACGAGACGAACTTGGTAAAAAAAAGGCCTACGGATCAAATGGGTGGACGAAGATGGACGAACGAGACGAACTTGGTCCAAGGAAGGCCTAGGGATCAAATGGGAGGACGAAGATGGACGAACGAGACGAACTTGGTCCAACGAAGGCCTACGGATCAAATGGGAGGACGAAGATGGACGAACGAGACGAACTTGGTGCAAAGAAGCCCAACGGATCAAATAGGAGGACGAAAAGGGATGAACGAGACGAACTTGGTCCAAAGAAGGCCTACGGATCAAATGGGTGGACGAAGATGGACGAACGAGACGAACTTGGTCCACGGAAGGCCTAGGGATCAAATGGGAGGACCAAGATGGACGAACGAGACGAACTTGGTCCAAAGAAGCCCAACGGATCAAATGGGAGGACGAAGATGGACGAACGAGACGAACTTGGTCCAAAGAAGGCCTACGGATCAAATGGGAGGACAAAGATGGACGAACGAGACGAACTTGGTCCAAAGAAGGACTAGGGATCAAATGGGAGGACGAAGATGGACGAACGAGAGGAACTTGGTCCAAAGAAGGCCTAGGGAACAAATGGGAGGACGAAGATGGACGAACGAGACGAACTTGGTGCAAAGAAGCCCAACGGATCAAATGGGAGGACGAAAAGGGAAGAACGAGACGAACTTGGTCCAAAGAAGGCCTACGGATCAAATGGGTGGACGAAGATGGACGAACGAGATGAACTTGGTCCAAGGGAGGCCTAGGGATCAAATGGGAGGACGAAGATGGACGAACGAGACGACTTGGTCCAAAGAAGGCCTACGGACCAAATGGGAGGACGAAGATGGAGGAACGAGGCGAACTTGGTCCAAAGAAGGCCTAGGGATCAAATGGGAGGACGAAGATGGACGATCGAGACGAACTTGGTCCAAAGAAGGCCTAGGGATCAAATGGGAGGACGAAGATGGACGAACGAGACGAACTTGGTGCATAGAAGCCCAACGGATCAAATGGGAGGACGAAAAGGGATGAACGAGACGAACTTGGTCCAAAGAAGGCCTACGGATCAAATGGGTGGACGAAGATGGACGAACGAGACGAACTTGGTCCAAAGAAGGCCTAGGGAACAAATGGGAGGACGAAGATGGACGAACAAGACGAACTTGGTGCAAAGAAGCCCAACGGATCAAATGGGAGGACGAAAAGGGATGAACGAGACGAACTTGGTCCAAAGAAGGCCTACGGATCAAATGGGTGGACGAAGATGGACGAACGAGACGAACTTGGTCCAAAGAAGGCCTAGGGAACAAATGGGAGGACGAAGATGGACGAACGAGACAAACTTGGTGCAAAGAAGCCCAACATCAAATGGGAGGACGAAAAGGGATGAACGAGACGAACTTGGTCCAAAGAAGGCCTACGGATCAAATGGGTGGACGAAGATGGACGAACGAGACGAACTTGGTCCAAAGAAGGCCTAGGGAACAAATGGGAGGACGAAGATAGACGAACGAGACGAACTTGGTGCAAAGAAGCCCAACGGATCAAATGGGAGGACGAAAAGGGATGAACGAGACGAACTTGGTAAAAAGAAGGCCTACGGATTAAATGGGTGGACGAAGATGGACGAACGAGACGAAATTGGTCCAAGGAAGGCCTAGGGATCAAATGGGAGGACGAAGATGGACGAACGAGACGAACTTGGTCCAACGAAGGCCTACGGATCAAATGGGAGGACAAAGATTGACGAACGAGACGAACTTGGTCCAAAGAAGGACTAGGGATCAAATGGGAGGACGAAGATGGACGAACGAGAGGAACTTGGTCCAAAGAAGGCCTAGGGAACAAATGGGAGGACGAAGATGGACGAACGAGACGAACTTGGTGCAAAGAAGCCCAACGGATCAAATGGGAGGACGAAGATGGACGAACGAGACGAACTTGATCCAAGGAAGGCCTAGGGATCAAATGGGAGGACGAAGATGGACGAACGCGACGAACTTGGTCCAAAGAAGCCCAACGGATCAAATGGGAGGACGAAGATGGACGAACGAGACGAACTTGGTCCAAAGAAGCCCAACGGATCAAATGGGAGGACGAAGATGGACGAACGAGGCGAACTTGGTCCAAAGAAGGCCTAGGGATCAAATGGGAGGACGAAGATGGACGAACGAGACGAACTTGGTCCAAAGAAGGCCTAGGGATCAAATGGGAGGACGAAGATGGACGAACGAGACGAACTTGGTGCAAAGAAGCCCAACGGATCAAATGGGAGGACGAAAAGGGATGAACGAGACGAACTTGGTCCAAAGAAGGCCTAGGGATCAAATGGGAGGACGAAAATGGACGAACGAGACGAACTTGGTCCAAAGAAGCCCAACGGATCAAATGGGAGGACGAAGATGGACGAACGAGACGAACTTGGTCCAAAGAAGCCCAACGGATCAAATGGGAGGACGAAGATGGACGAACGAGACGAACTTGGTCCAAAGAAGCCCAACGGATCAAATGGGAGGAGGAAGATGGACGAACGAGGCGAACTTGGTCCAAAGAAGCCCAACGGATCAAATGGGAGGACGAAGATGGACGAACGAGACGAACTTGGTCCAAAGAAGGCCTAGGGAACAAATGGGAGGACGAAGATGGACGAACGAGACGAACTTGGTGCAAAGAAGCCCAACGGATCAAATGGGAGGACGAATAGGGATGAACGAGACGAACTTGGTCCAAAGAACGCCTACGGATCAAATGGGTGGACGAAGATGGACGAACGAGACGAACTTGGTCCAAGGAAGGCCTAGGTTTCAAATGGGAGGACGAAGATGGACGAACGAGACGAACTTGGTCCAACGAAGGCCTACGGATCAAATGGGAGGACGAAGATGGACGAACGAGACCAACTTGGTCCAAAGAAGCCCAACGGATCAAATGGGAGGACGAAGATGGACGAACGAGGCGAACTTGGTCCAAAGAAGGCCTAGGGATCAAATGGGAGGACGAAGATGGACGAATGAGACGAACTTGGTCCAAAGAAGGCCTACGGACCAAATGGGAGGACGAAGATGGAGGAACGAGGCGAACTTGGTCCAAAGAAGGCCTATGGATCAAATGGGAGGACGAAGATGGACGAACGAGACGAACTTGGTCCAAAAAAGGCCTAGGGATCAAATGGGAGGACGAAGATGGACGAACGAGACGAACTTGGTGCAAAGAAGCCCAACGGATCAAATGGGAGGACGAAAAGGGACGAACGAGACGAACTTGGTCCAAAGAAGGCCTACGGATCAAATGGGTGGACGAAGATGGACGAACGAGACGAACTTGGTCCAAGGAAGGCCTAGGGATCAAATGGGAGGACGAAGATGCACGAACGAGACGAACTTGGTCCAAAGAAGGCCTACGGATCAAATGGGAGGACGAAGATGGACAACGAGACGAACTTGGTGCAAAGAAGCCCAACGGATCAAATGGGAGGACGAAAAGGGATGAACGAGACGAACTTGGTCCAAGGAAGGCCTAGGGATCAAATGGGAGGACGAAGATGGACGAACGAGACGAACTTGGTCTAAAGAAGGCCTACGGATCAAATGGGAGGACGAAGATGGAGGAACGAGTCGAACTTGGTCCAAAGAAGGCGTAGGGATCAAATGGGAGGACGAAGATGGACGAACGAGAGGAACTTGGTCCAAAGAAGGCCTGCGGAACAAATGGGAGGACGAAGATGCACGAACGAGACGAACTTGGTGCAAAGAAGCCCAACGGATCAAATGGGAGGACGAAAAGGGATGAACGAGACGAACTTGGTCCAAAGAAGGCCTACGGATCAAATGGGTGGACGAAGATGGACGAACGAGACGAACTTGGTCCAAAGAAGCCCAACGGATCAAATGGGAGGACGAAGATGGACGAACGAGACGAACTTGGTCGAAAGAAGCCCAACGGATCAAATGGGAGGACGAAGATGGACGAACGAGACGAACTTGGTCCAAAGAAGCCCAACGGATCAAATGGGAGGACGAAGATGGACGAACGAGGCGAACTTGGTCCAAAGAAGGCCTACGGACCAAATGGGAGGACGAAGATGGAGGAACGAGGCGAACTTGGTCCAAAGAAGGCCTAGGGATCAAATGGGAGGACGAAGATGGACGAACGAGACGAACTTGGTCCAAAGAAGGCCTAGGGATCAAATGGGAGGACGAAGATGGACGAATGAGACGAACTTGGTGCAAAGAAGCCCAACGGATCAAATGGGAGGACGAAAAGGGATGAACGAGACGAACGTGGTCCAAAGAAGGCCTACGGATCAAATGGGTGGACGAAGATGGACGAACGAGACGAACTTGGTCCAAAGAAGGCCTAGGGAACAAATGGGAGGACGAAGATAGACGAACGAGACGAACTTGGTGCAAAGAAGCCCAACGGATCAAATGGGAGGACGAAAAGGGATGAACGAGACGAACTTGGTAAAAAAAAGGCCTACGGATCAAATGGGTGGACGAAGATGGACGAACGAGACGAACTTGGTCCAAGGAAGGCCTAGGGATCAAATGGGAGGACGAAGATGGACGAACGAGACGAACTTGGTCCAACGAAGGCCTACGGATCAAATGGGTGGACGAAGATGGACGAACGAGACGAACTTGGTCCACGGAAGGCCTAGGGATCAAATGGGAGGACCAAGATGGACGAACGAGACGAACTTGGTCCAAAGAAGCCCAACGGATCAAATGGGAGGACGAAGATGGACGAACGAGACGAACTTGGTCCAAAGAAGGCCTACGGATCAAATGGGAGGACAAAGATTGACGAACGAGACGAACTTGGTCCAAAGAAGGACTAGGGATCAAATGGGAGGACGAAGATGGACGAACGAGAGGAACTTGGTCCAAAGAAGGCCTAGGGAACAAATGGGAGGACGAAGATGGACGAACGAGACGAACTTGGTGCAAAGAAGCCCAACGGATCAAATGGGAGGACGAAAAGGGATGAACGAGACGAACTTGGTCCAAAGAAGGCCTACGGATCAAATGGGTGGACGAAGATGGACGAACGAGATGAACTTGGTCCAAGGAAGGCCTAGGGATCAAATGGGAGGACGAAGATGGACGAACGAGACGACTTGGTCCAAAGAAGGCCTACGGACCAAATGGGAGGACGAAGATGGAGGAACGAGGCGAACTTGGTCTAAAGAAGGCCTAGGGATCAAATGGGAGGACGAAGATGGACGATCGAGACGAACTTGGTCCAAAGAAGGCCTAGGGATCAAATGGGAGGACGAAGATGGACGAACGAGACGAACTTGGTGCATAGAAGCCCAACGGATCAAATGGGAGGACGAAGAGGGATGAACGAGACGAACTTGGTCCAAAGAAGGCCTACGGATCAAATGGGTGGACGAAGATGGACGAACGAGACGAACTTGGTCCAAAGAAGGCCTAGGGAACAAATGGGAGGACGAAGATGGACGAACGAGACGAACTTGGTGCAAAGAAGCCCAACGGATCAAATGGGAGGACGAAAAGGGATGAACGAGACGAACTTGGTCCAAAGAAGGCCTACGGATCAAATGGGTGGACGAAGATGGACGAACGAGACGAACTTGGTCCAAAGAAGGCCTAGGGAACAAATGGGAGGACGAAGATGGACGAACGAGACAAACTTGGTGCAAAGAAGCCCAACATCAAATGGGAGGACGAAAAGGGATGAACGAGACGAACTTGGTCCAAAGAAGGCCTACGGATCAAATGGGTGGACGAAGAAGGACGAACGAGACGAACTTGGTCCAAAGAAGGCCTAGGGAACAAATGGGAGGACGAAGATAGACGAACGAGACGAACTTGGTGCAAAGAAGCCCAACGGATCAAATGGGAGGACGAAAAGGGATGAACGAGACGAACTTGGTAAAAAGAAGGCCTACGGATCAAATGGGTGGACGAAGATGGACGAACGAGACGAAATTGGTCCAAGGAAGGCCTAGGGATCAAATGGGAGGACGAAGATGGACGAACGAGACGAACTTGGTCCAAAGAAGGCCTACGGATCAAATGGGTGGACGAAGATGGACGAACGAGATGAACTTGGTCCAAGGAAGGCCTAGGGATCAAATGGGAGGACGAAGATGGACGAACGAGACGAACTTGGTCCAAAGAAGGCCTAGGGAACAAATGGGAGGACGAAGATGGACGAACGAGACAAACTTGGTGCAAAGAAGCCCAACATCAAATGGGAGGACGAAAAGGGATGAACGAGACGAACTTGGTCCAAAGAAGGCCTACGGATCAAATGGGTGGACGAAGATGGACGAACGAGACGAACTTGGTCCAAAGAAGGCCTAGGGAACAAATGGGAGGACGAAGATAGACGAACGAGACGAACTTGGTGCAAAAAAGCCCAACGGATCAAATGGGAGGACGAAAAGGGATGAACGAGACGAACTTGGTAAAAAGAAGGCCTACGGATCAAATGGGTGGACGAAGATGGACGAACGAGACGAACTTGGTCCAAGGAAGGCCTAGGGATCAAATGGGAGGACGAATATGGACGAACGAGACGAACTTGGTCCAACGAAGGCCTACGGATCAAATGGGAGGACGAAGATGGACGAACGAGACGAACTTGGTGCAAAGAAGCCCAACGGATCAAATGGGAGGACGAAAAGGGATGAACGAGATGAACTTGGTTCAAAGAAGGCCTACGGATCAAATGGGTGGACGAAGATGGACGAACGATACGAACTTGGTCCAAGGAAGGCCTAGGGATCAAATGGGAGGACCAAGAAGGACGAACGAGACGAACTTGGTCCAAAGAAGCCCAACGGATCAAATGGGAGGACGAAGATGGACGAACGAGACGAACTTGGTCCAAAGAAGGACTAGGGATCAAATGGGAGGACGAAGATGGACGAACGAGAGGAACTTGGTCCAAAGAAGGCCTAGGGAACAAATGGGAGGACGAAGATGGACGAACGAGACGAACTTGGTGCAAAGAAGCCCAACGGATCAAATGGGAGGACGAAAAGGGATGAACGAGACGAACTTGGTCCAAAGAAGGCCTACGGATCAAATGGGTGGACGAACGAGATGAACTTGGTCCAAGGAAGGCCTAGGGATCAAATGGGGGGACGAAGATGGACGAACGAGACGACTTGGTCCAAAGAAGGCCTACGGACCAAATGGGAGGACGAAGATGGAGGAACGAGGCGAACTTGGTCCAAAGAAGGCCTAGGGATCAAATGGGAGGACGAAGATGGACGATCGAGACGAACTTGGTCCAAAGAAGGCATAGGGATCAAATGGGACGACGAAGATGGACGAACGAGAGGAACTTGGTCCAAAGAAGGCCTAGGGAACAAATGGGAGGACGAAGATGGACGAACGAGACGAACTTGGTGCAAAGAAGCCCAACGGATCAAATGGGAGGACGAAAAGGGAGGAACGAGAGGAACTTGGTCCAAAGAAGGCCTAGGGATCAAATGGGAGGACGAAGATGGACGAACGAGACGACTTGGTCCAAAGAAGGCCCAGGGAACAAATGGGAGGACGAAGATGGACGAACGAGACGAACTTGGTGCAAAGAAGCCCAACGGATCAAATGGGAGGACGAAAAGGGATGAACGAGACGAACTTGGTCCAAAGAAGGCCTACGGATCAAATGGGTGGACGAAGATGGACGAACGAGACGAACTTGGTCCAAAGAAGGCCTAGGGAACAAATGGGAGGACGAAGATGGACGAACGAGACAAACTTGGTGCAAAGAAGCCCAACATCAAATGGGAGGACGAAAAGGGATGAACGAGACGAACTTGGTCCAAAGAAGGCCTACGGATCAAATGGGTGGACGAAGATGGACGAACGAGACGAACTTGGTCCAAAGAAGGCCTAGGGAACAAATGGGAGGACGAAGATGGACGAACGAGACAAACTTGGTGCAAAGAAGCCCAACATCAAATGGGAGGACGAAAAGGGATGAACGAGACGAACTTGGTCCAAAGAAGGCCTACGGATCAAATGGGTGGACGAAGATGGACGAACGAGACGAACTTGGTCCAAAGAAGGCCTAGGGAACAAATGGGAGGACGAAGATAGACGAACGAGACGAACTTGGTGCAAAGAAGCCCAACGGATCAAATGGGAGGACGAAAAGGGATGAACGAGACGAACTTGGTAAAAAGAAGGCCTACGGATCAAATGGGTGGACGAAGATGGACGAACGAGACGAACTTGGTCCAAGGAAGGCCTAGGGATCAAATGGGAGGACGAATATGGACGAACGAGACGAACTTGGTCCAACGAAGGCCTACGGATCAAATGGGAGGACGAAGATGGACGAACGAGACGAACTTGGTGCAAAGAAGCCCAACGGATCAAATGGGAGGACGAAAAGGGATGAACGAGACTAACTTGGTCCAAAGAAGGCCTACGGATCAAATGGGTGGACGAAGATGGACGAACGAGACGAACTTGGTCCAAGGAAGGCCTAGGGATCAAATGGGAGGACCAAGATGGACGAACGAGACGAACTTGGTCCAAAGAAGCCCAACGGATCAAATGGGAGGACGAAGATGGACGAACGAGACGAACTTTGTCCAAAGAAGGCCTACGGATCAAATGGGAGGACAAAGATGGACGAACGAGACGAACTTGGTCCAAAGAAGGACTAGGGATCAAATGGGAGGACGAAGATGGACGAACGAGAGGAACTTGGTCCAAAGAATGCCTAGGGAACAAATGGGAGGACGAAGATGGACGAACGAGACGAACTTGGTGCAAAGAAGCCCAACGGATCAAATGGGAGGACGAAAAGGGATGAACGAGACGAACTTGGTCCAAAGAAGGCCTACGGATCAAATGGGTGGACGAACGAGATGAACTTGGTCCAAGGAAGGCCTAGGGATCAAATGGGAGGACTAAGATGGACGAACGAGACGACTTGGTCCAAAGAAGGCCTACGGACCAAATGGGAGGACGAAGATGGACGAACGAGACGAACTTGGTGCATAGAAGCCCAACGGATCAAATGGGAGGACGAAAAGGGATGAACGAGACGAACTTGGTCCAAAGAAGGTCTACGGACCAAATGGGAGGACGAAGATGGAGGAACGAGGCGAACTTGGTCCAAAGAAGGCCTAGGGATCAAATGGGAGGACGAAGATGGACGAACGAGACGAACTTGGTGCATAGAAGCCCAACGGATCAAATGGGAGGACGAAAAGGGATGAACGAGACGAACTTGGTCCAAAGAAGGCCTACGGATCAAATGGGTGGACGAAGATGGACGAACGAGACGAACTTGGTCCAAGGAAGGCCTAGGGATCAAATGGGAGGATGAAGATGGACGAACGAGACGAACTTGGTCCAGAGAAGGCCTACGGATCAAATGGGAGGACGAAGATGGAGGAACGAGGCGAACTTGGTCCAAAGAAGGCCTAGGGATCAAATGGGAGGACGAAGATGGACGAACGAGACGAACTTGGTCCAAAGAAGGCCTAGGGATCAAATGGGAGGACGAAGATGGACGAACGAGACGAACTTGGTCCAAAGAAGGCCTAGGGAACAAATGGGAGGACGAAGATGGACGAACGAGACGAACTTGGTGCAAAGAAGCCCAACGGATCAAATGGGAGGACGAAAAGGGATGAACGAGACGAACTTGGTCCAAAGAAGGCCTACGGATCAAATGGGTGGACGAAGATGGACGAACGAGACGAACTTGGTCCAAAGAAGGCCTAGGGATCAAATGGGAGGACGAAGATGGACGAACGAGAGGAACTTGGTCCAAAGAAGGCCTAGGGAACAAATGGGAGGACGAAGATGCACGAACGAGACGAACTTGGTGCAAAGAAGCCCAACGGATCAAATGGGAGGACGAAAAGGGATGAACGAGACGAACTTGGTCCAAAGAAGGCCTACGGATCAAATGGGTGGACGAAGATGGACGAACGAGACGAACTTGGTCCAAGGAAAGCCTAGGGATCAAATGGGAGGATGAAGATGGACGAACGAGACGAACTTGGTCCAGAGAAGGCCTACGGATCAAATGGGAGGACGAAGATGGAGGAACGAGGCGAACTTGGTCCAAAGAAGGCCTAGGGATCAAATGGGAGGACGAAGATGGACGAACGAGACGAACTTGGTCCAAAGAAGGCCTAGGGATCAAATGGGAGGACGAAGATGGACGAACGAGACGAACTTGGTCCAAAGAAGGCCTAGGGAACAAATGGGAGGACGAAGATGGACGAACGAGACGAACTTGGTGCAAAGAAGCCCAACGGATCAAATGGGAGGACGAAAAGGGATGAACGAGACGAACTTGGTCCAAAGAAGGCCTACGGATCAAATGGGTGGACGAAGATGGACGAACGAGACGAACTTGGTCCAAAGAAGGCCTAGGGATCAAATGGGAGGACGAAGATGGACGAACGAGAGGAACTTGGTCCAAAGAAGGCCTAGGGAACAAATGGGAGGACGAAGATGCACGAACGAGACGAACTTGGTGCAAAGAAGCCCAACGGATCAAATGGGAGGACGAAAAGGGATGAACGAGACGAACTTGGTCCAAAGAAGGCCTACGGATCAAATGGGTGGACGAAGATGGACGAACGAGACGAACTTGGTCCAAGGAAGGCCTACGGATCAAATGGGAGGACGAAGATGGACGAACAAGACGAACTTGGTCCAATGAAGGCCGAGGGATCAAATGGGAGGACAAAGATGGACGAACGAGACGAACTTGGTCCAAGGAAGGCCTAGGGATCAAATGGGAGGACGAAGATGGACGAACGAGACGAACTTGGTGCAAAGAAGCCCAACGGATCAAATGGGAGGACGAAAAGGGATGAACGAGACGAACTTGGTCCAAAGAAGGCCTACGGATCAAATGGGTGGACGAAGATGGACGAACGAGACGAACTTGGTCCAAAGAAGGCCTACGGATCAAATGGGAGGACGAAGATGGAGGAACGAGACGAACTTGGTCCAAAGAAGGCCTAGGGATCAAATGGGAGGACGAAGATGGACGAACGAGAGGAACTTGGTCCAAAGAAGGCCTAGGGAACAAATGGGAGGACGAAGATGGACGAACGAGACGAACTTGGTGCAAAGAAGCCCAACGGATCAAATGGGAGGACGAAAATGGATGAACGAGACGAACTTGGTCCAAAGAAGGCCTACGGATCAAATGGGTGGACGAAGATGGACGAACGAGACGAACTTGGTCCAAAGAAGGCCTACGGATCAAATGGGAGGACGAAGATGGACGAACGAGAGGAACTTGGTCCAAAGAAGGCCTAGGGAACAAATGGGAGGACGAAGATGCACGAACGAGACGAACTTGGTGCAAAGAAGCCCAACGGATCAAATGGGAGGACGAAAAGGGATGAACGAGACGAACTTGGTCCAAAGAAGGCCTACGGATCAAATGGGTGGACGAACGAGATGAACTTGGTCCAAGGAAGGCCTAGGGATCAAATGGGAGGACTAAGATGGACGAACGAGACGACTTGGTCCAAAGAAGGCCTACGGACCAAATGGGAGGACGAAGATGGACGAACGAGACGAACTTGGTGCATAGAAGCCCAACGGATCAAATGGGAGGACGAAAAGGGATGAACGAGACGAACTTGGTCCAAAGAAGGTCTACGGACCAAATAGGAGGACGAAGATGGAGGAACGAGGCGAACTTGGTCCAAAGAAGGCCTAGGGATCAAATGGGAGGACGAAGATGGACGATCGAGACGAACTTGGTCCAAAGAAGGCCTAGGGATCAAATGGGAGGACGAAGATGGACGAACGAGACGAACTTGGTGCATAGAAGCCCAACGGATCAAATGGGAGGACGAAAAGGGATGAACGAGACGAACTTGGTCCAAAGAAGGCCTACGGATCAAATGGGTGGACGAAGATGAATTAACGAGACGAACTTGGTCCAAAGAAGGCCTAGGGAACAAATGGGAGGACGAAGATGGACGAACGAGACGAACTTGGTGCAAAGAAGCCCAACGGATCAAATGGGAGGACGAAAAGGGATGAACGAGACGAACTTGGTCCAAAGAAGGCCTACGGATCAAATGGGAGGACGAAGATGGACGAACGAGACGAACTTGGTGCAAAGAAGCCCAACGGATCAAATGGGAGGACGAAAAGGGATGAACGAGACGAACTTGGTCCAAAGAAGGCCTACGGATCAAATGGGTGGACGAAGATGGACGAACGAGACGAACTTGGTCCAAGGAAGGCCTAGGGATCAAATGGGAGGATGAAGATGGACGAACGAGACGAACTTGGTCCAGAGAAGGCCTACGGATCAAATGGGAGGACGAAGATGGAGGAACGAGGCGAACTTGGTCCAAAGAAGGCCTAGGGATCAAATGGGAGGACGAAGATGGACGAACGAGACGAACTTGGTCCAAAGAAGGCCTAGGGATCAAATGGGAGGACGAAGATGGACGAACGAGACGAACTTGGTCCAAAGAAGGCCTAGGGAACAAATGGGAGGACGAAGATGGACGAACGAGACGAACTTGGTGCAAAGAAGCCCAACGGATCAAATGGGAGGACGAAAAGGGATGAACGAGACGAACTTGGTCCAAAGAAGGCCTACGGATCAAATGGGTGGACGAAGATGGACGAACGAGACGAACTTGGTCCAAAGAAGGCCTAGGGATCAAATGGGAGGACGAAGATGGACGAACGAGAGGAACTTGGTCCAAAGAAGGCCTAGGGAACAAATGGGAGGACGAAGATGCACGAACGAGACGAACTTGGTGCAAAGAAGCCCAACGGATCAAATGGGAGGACGAAAAGGGATGAACGAGACGAACTTGGTCCAAAGAAGGCCTACGGATCAAATGGGTGGACGAAGATGGACGAACGAGACGAACTTGGTCCAAGGAAAGCCTAGGGATCAAATGGGAGGATGAAGATGGACGAACGAGACGAACTTGGTCCAGAGAAGGCCTACGGATCAAATGGGAGGACGAAGATGGAGGAACGAGGCGAACTTGGTCCAAAGAAGGCCTAGGGATCAAATGGGAGGACGAAGATGGACGAACGAGACGAACTTGGTCCAAAGAAGGCCTAGGGATCAAATGGGAGGACGAAGATGGACGAACGAGACGAACTTGGTCCAAAGAAGGCCTAGGGAACAAATGGGAGGACGAAGATGGACGAACGAGACGAACTTGGTGCAAAGAAGCCCAACGGATCAAATGGGAGGACGAAAAGGGATGAACGAGACGAACTTGGTCCAAAGAAGGCCTACGGATCAAATGGGTGGACGAAGATGGACGAACGAGACGAACTTGGTCCAAAGAAGGCCTAGGGATCAAATGGGAGGACGAAGATGGACGAACGAGAGGAACTTGGTCCAAAGAAGGCCTAGGGAACAAATGGGAGGACGAAGATGCACGAACGAGACGAACTTGGTGCAAAGAAGCCCAACGGATCAAATGGGAGGACGAAAAGGGATGAACGAGACGAACTTGGTCCAAAGAAGGCCTACGGATCAAATGGGTGGACGAAGATGGACGAACGAGACGAACTTGGTCCAAGGAAGGCCTACGGATCAAATGGGAGGACGAAGATGGACGAACAAGACGAACTTGGTCCAATGAAGGCCGAGGGATCAAATGGGAGGACAAAGATGGACGAACGAGACGAACTTGGTCCAAGGAAGGCCTAGGGATCAAATGGGAGGACGAAGATGGACGAACGAGACGAACTTGGTGCAAAGAAGCCCAACGGATCAAATGGGAGGACGAAAAGGGATGAACGAGACGAACTTGGTCCAAAGAAGGCCTACGGATCAAATGGGTGGACGAAGATGGACGAACGAGACGAACTTGGTCCAAAGAAGGCCTACGGATCAAATGGGAGGACGAAGATGGAGGAACGAGACGAACTTGGTCCAAAGAAGGCCTAGGGATCAAATGGGAGGACGAAGATGGACGAACGAGAGGAACTTGGTCCAAAGAAGGCCTAGGGAACAAATGGGAGGACGAAGATGGACGAACGAGACGAACTTGGTGCAAAGAAGCCCAACGGATCAAATGGGAGGACGAAAATGGATGAACGAGACGAACTTGGTCCAAAGAAGGCCTACGGATCAAATGGGTGGACGAAGATGGACGAACGAGACGAACTTGGTCCAAAGAAGGCCTACGGATCAAATGGGAGGACGAAGATGGACGAACGAGAGGAACTTGGTCCAAAGAAGGCCTAGGGAACAAATGGGAGGACGAAGATGCACGAACGAGACGAACTTGGTGCAAAGAAGCCCAACGGATCAAATGGGAGGACGAAAAGGGATGAACGAGACGAACTTGGTCCAAAGAAGGCCTACGGATCAAATGGGTGGACGAACGAGATGAACTTGGTCCAAGGAAGGCCTAGGGATCAAATGGGAGGACTAAGATGGACGAACGAGACGACTTGGTCCAAAGAAGGCCTACGGACCAAATGGGAGGACGAAGATGGACGAACGAGACGAACTTGGTGCATAGAAGCCCAACGGATCAAATGGGAGGACGAAAAGGGATGAACGAGACGAACTTGGTCCAAAGAAGGTCTACGGACCAAATAGGAGGACGAAGATGGAGGAACGAGGCGAACTTGGTCCAAAGAAGGCCTAGGGATCAAATGGGAGGACGAAGATGGACGATCGAGACGAACTTGGTCCAAAGAAGGCCTAGGGATCAAATGGGAGGACGAAGATGGACGAACGAGACGAACTTGGTGCATAGAAGCCCAACGGATCAAATGGGAGGACGAAAAGGGATGAACGAGACGAACTTGGTCCAAAGAAGGCCTACGGATCAAATGGGTGGACGAAGATGAATTAACGAGACGAACTTGGTCCAAAGAAGGCCTAGGGAACAAATGGGAGGACGAAGATGGACGAACGAGACGAACTTGGTGCAAAGAAGCCCAACGGATCAAATGGGAGGACGAAAAGGGATGAACGAGACGAACTTGGTCCAAAGAAGGCCTACGGATCAAATGGGAGGACGAAGATGGACGAACGAGACGAACTTGGTGCAAAGAAGCCCAACGGATCAAATGGGAGGACGAAAAGGGATGAACGAGACGAACTTGGTCCAAAGAAAGCCTACGGATCAAATGGGTGGACGAAGATGGACGAACGAGACGAACTTGGTCCAAGGAAGGCCTAGGGATCAAATGGGAGGATGAAGATGGACGAACGAGACGAACTTGGTCCAGAGAAGGCCTACGGATCAAATGGGAGGACGAAGATGGAGGAACGAGGCGAACTTGGTCCAAAGAAGGCCTAGGGATCAAATGGGAGGACGAAGATGGACGAACGAGACGAACTTGGTCCAAAGAAGGCCTAGGGATCAAATGGGAGGACGAAGATGGACGAACGAGACGAACTTGGTCCAAAGAAGGCCTAGGGAACAAATGGGAGGACGAAGATGGACGAACGAGACGAACTTGGTGCAAAGAAGCCCAACGGATCAAATGGGAGGACGAAAAGGGATGAACGAGACGAACTTGGTCCAAAGAAGGCCTACGGATCAAATGGGTGGACGAAGATGGACGAACGAGACGAACTTGGTCCAAAGAAGGCCTAGGGATCAAATGGGAGGACGAAGATGGACGAACGAGAGGAACTTGGTCGAAAGAAGGCCTAGGGAACAAATGGGAGGACGAAGATGCACGAACGAGACGAACTTGGTGCAAAGAAGCCCAACGGATCAAATGGGAGGACGAAAAGGGATGAACGAGACGAACTTGGTCCAAAGAAGGCCTACGGATCAAATGGGTGGACGAAGATGGACGAACGAGACGAACTTGGTCCAAGGAAAGCCTAGGGATCAAATGGGAGGATGAAGATGGACGAACGAGACGAACTTGGTCCAGAGAAGGCCTACGGATCAAATGGGAGGACGAAGATGGAGGAACGAGGCGAACTTGGTCCAAAGAAGGCCTAGGGATCAAATGGGAGGACGAAGATGGACGAACGAGACGAACTTGGTCCAAAGAAGGCCTAGGGATCAAATGGGAGGACGAAGATGGACGAACGAGACGAACTTGGTCCAAAGAAGGCCTAGGGAACAAATGGGAGGACGAAGATGGACGAACGAGACGAACTTGGTGCAAAGAAGCCCAACGGATCAAATGGGAGGACGAAAAGGGATGAACGAGACGAACTTGGTCCAAAGAAGGCCTACGGATCAAATGGGTGGACGAAGATGGACGAACGAGACGAACTTGGTCCAAAGAAGGCCTAGGGATCAAATGGGAGGACGAAGATGGACGAACGAGAGGAACTTGGTCCAAAGAAGGCCTAGGGAACAAATGGGAGGACGAAGATGCACGAACGAGACGAACTTGGTGCAAAGAAGCCCAACGGATCAAATGGGAGGACGAAAAGGGATGAACGAGACGAACTTGGTCCAAAGAAGGCCTACGGATCAAATGGGTGGACGAAGATGGACGAACGAGACGAACTTGGTCCAAGGAAGGCCTACGGATCAAATGGGAGGACGAAGATGGACGAACAAGACGAACTTGGTCCAATGAAGGCCGAGGGATCAAATGGGAGGACAAAGATGGACGAACGAGACGAACTTGGTCCAAGGAAGGCCTAGGGATCAAATGGGAGGACGAAGATGGACGAACGAGACGAACTTGGTGCAAAGAAGCCCAACGGATCAAATGGGAGGACGAAAAGGGATGAACGAGACGAACTTGGTCCAAAGAAGGCCTACGGATCAAATGGGTGGACGAAGATGGACGAACGAGACGAACTTGGTCCAAAGAAGGCCTACGGATCAAATGGGAGGACGAAGATGGAGGAACGAGACGAACTTGGTCCAAAGAAGGCCTAGGGATCAAATGGGAGGACGAAGATGGACGAACGAGAGGAACTTGGTCCAAAGAAGGCCTAGGGAACAAATGGGAGGACGAAGATGGACGAACGAGACGAACTTGGTGCAAAGAAGCCCAACGGATCAAATGGGTGGACGAAGATGGACGAACGAGACGAACTTGGTCCAAAGAAGGCCTACGGATCAAATGGGTGGACGAAGATGCACGAACGAGACGAACTTGGTCCAAAGAAGGCCTACGGATCAAATGGGAGGACGAAGATGGAGGAACGAGACGAACTTGGTCCAAAGAAGGCCTAGGGATCAAATGGGAGGACGAAGATGGACGAACGAGAGGAACTTGGTCCAAAGAAGGCCTAGGGAACAAATGGGAGGACGAAGATGGACGAACGAGACGAACTTGGTGCAAAGAAGCCCAACGGATCAAATGGGAGGACGAAAATGGATGAACGAGACGAACTTGGTCCAAAGAAGGCCTACGGATCAAATGGGAGGACGAAGATGGACGAACGAGACGAACTTGGTGCAAAGAAGCCCAACGGATCAAATGGGAGGACGAAAAGGGATGAACGAGACGAACATGGTCCAAAGAAGGCCTACGGATCAAATGGGTGGACGAAGAGGGACGAACGAGACGAACTTGGTCCAAAGAAGGCCTAGGGAACAAATGGGAGGACGAAGATGGACGAACGAGACGAACTTGGTGCAAAGAAGCCCAACGGATCAAATGGGAGGACGAAAAGGGAGGAACGAGACGAACTTGGTCCAAAGAAGGCCTACGGATCAAATGGGAGGACCAAGATGGACGAACGAGACGAACTTGGTCCAAAGAAGGCCTAGGGATCAAATGGGAGGACAAAGATGGACGAACGAGACGAACTTGGTCCAAGGAAGGCCTAGGGATCAAATGGGAGGACGAAGATGGACGAACGAGACGAACTTGGTGCAAAGAAGCCCAACGGATCAAATGGGAGGACGAAAATGGATGAACGAGACGAACTTGGTCCAAAGAAGGCCTACGGATCAAATGGGTGGTCGAAGATGGACGAACGAGACGAACTTGGTGCAAAGAAGCCCAACGGATCAAATGGGAGGACGAAAAGGGATGAACGAGACGAACTTGGTCCAAAGAAGGCCTACGGATCAAATGGGTGGACGAAGATGGACGAACGAGACGAACTTGGTCCAAAGAAGGCCTAGGGATCAAATGGGAGGACGAAGATGGACGAACGAGAGGAACTTGGTCCAAAGAAGGCCTAGGGAACAAATGGGAGGACGAAGATGCACGAACGAGACGAACTTGGTGCAAAGAAGCCCAACGGATCAAATGGGAGGACGAAAAGGGATGAACGAGACGAACTTGGTCCAAAGAAGGCCTACGGATCAAATGGGTGGACGAAGATGGACGAACGAGACGAACTTGGTCCAAGGAAGGCCTAGGGATCAAATGGGAGGACGAAGATGGACGAACGAGACGAACTTGGTCTAAAGAAGGCCTACGGATCAAATGGGAGGACGAAGATGGAGGAACGAGGCGAACTTGGTCCAAAGAAGGCCTACGGATCAAATGGGAGGACCAAGATGGACGAACGAGACGAACTTGGTCCAAAGAAGGCCTAGGGATCAAATGGGAGGACAAAGATGGACGAACGAGACGAACTTGGTCCAAGGAAGGCCTAGGGATCAAATGGGAGGACGAAGATGGACGAACGAGACGAACTTGGTGCAAAGAAGCCCAACGGATCAAATGGGAGGACGAAAAGGGATGAACGAGATGAACTTGGTCCAAAGAAGGCCTACGGATCAAATGGGTGGACGAAGATGGACGAACGAGACGAACTTGGTCCAAAGAAGGCCTACGGATCAAATGGGAGGACGAAGATGGACGAACGAGACGAATTTGGTACAAAGAAGCCCAACGGATCAAATGGGAGGACGAAAAGGGATGAACGAGACGAACATGGTCCAAAGAAGGCCTACGGATCAAATGGGTGGACGAAGATGGACGAACGAGACGAACTTGGTCCAAAGAAGGCCTAGGGAACAAATGGGAGGACGAAGATGGACGAACGAGACGAACTTGGTGCAAAGAAGCCAACGGATCAAATGGGAGGACGAAAAGGGAGGAACGAGACGAACTTGGTCCAAAGAAGGCCTACGGATCAAATGGGAGGACAAAGATGGACGAACGAGACGAACTTGGTCCAAAGAAGGCCTAGGGAACAAATGGGAGGACGAAGATGGACGAACGAGACGAATTTGGTGCAAAGAAGCCCAACGGATCAAATGGGAGGACGAAAAGGGATGAACGAGACGAACTTGGTCCAAAGAAGGCCTACGGATCAAATGGGTGGACGAAGATGGACGAACGAGACGAACTTGGTCCAAAGAAGGCCTATGGATCAAATGGGAGGACAAAGATGGACGAACGAGACGAACTTGGTCCAAAGAAGGCCTAGGGATCAAATGGGAGGACGAAGATGGACGAACGAGAGGAACTTGGTCCAAAGAAGGCCTAGGGAACAAATGGGAGGACGAAGATGGACGAACGAGACGAACTTGGTGCAAAGAAGCCCAACGGATCAAATGGGAGGACGAAAATGGATGAACGAGACGAACTTGGTCCAAAGAAGGCCTACGGATCAAATGGGTGGACGAAGATGGACGAACGAGACGAACTTGGTCCAAGGAAGGCCTAGGGATCAAATGGGAGGACGAAAATGGACGAACGAGACGAACTTGGTCCAAAGAAGCCCAACGAATCAAATGGGAGGACGAAAATGGACGAACGAGACGACTTGGTCCAAAGAAGGCCTACGGACCAAATGGGAGGACGAAGATGGAGGAACGAGGCGAACTTGGTCCAAAGAAGGCCTAGGCATCAAATGGGAGGACGAAGATGGACGAACGAGACGAACTTGGTCCAAAGAAGGCCTAGGGATCAAATGGGAGGACGAAGATGGACGAACGAGACGAACTTGGTGCAAAGAAGCCCAACGGATCAAATGGGAGGACGAAAAGGGATGAACGAGACGAACTTGGTCCAAAGAAGGCCTACGGATCAAATGGGTGGACGAAAAGGGATGAACGAGACGAACTTGGTCCAAAGAAGGCCTACGGATCAAATGGGTGGACGAAGATGGACGAACGAGACGAACTTGGTCCAAGGAAGGCCTACGGATCAAATGGGAGGACGAAGATGGACGAACAAGACGAACTTGGTCCAATGAAGGCCGAGGGATCAAATGGGAGGACAAAGATGGACGAACGAGACGAACTTGGTCCAAGGAAGGCCTAGGGATCAAATGGGAGGACGAAGATGGACGAACGAGACGAACTTGGTGCAAAGAAGCCCAACGGATCAAATGGGAGGACGAAAAGGGATGAACGAGACGAACTTGGTCCAAAGAAGGCCTACGGATCAAATGGGTGGACGAAGATGGACGAACGAGACGAACTTGGTCCAAAGAAGGCCTACGGATCAAATGGGAGAACGAAGATGGAGGAACGAGACGAACTTGGTCCAAAGAAGGCCTAGGGATCAAATGGGAGGACGAAGATGGACGAACGAGAGGAACTTGGTCCAAAGAAGGCCTAGGGAACAAATGGGAGGACGAAGATGGACGAACGAGACGAACTTGGTGCAAAGAAGCCCAACGGATCAAATGGGAGGACGAAAATGGATGAACGAGACGAACTTGGTCCAAAGAAGGCCTACGGATCAAATGGGAGAACGAAGATGGACGAACGAGACGAACTTGGTGCAAAGAAGCCCAACGGATCAAATGGGAGGACGAAAAGGGATGAACGAGACGAACATGGTCCAAAGAAGGCCTACGGATCAAATGGGTGGACGAAGAGGGACGAACGAGACGAACTTGGTCCAAAGAAGGCCTAGGGAACAAATGGGAGGACGAAGATGGACGAACGAGACGAACTTGGTGCAAAGAAGCCCAACGGATCAAATGGGAGGACGAAAAGGGAGGAACGAGACGAACTTGGTCCAAAGAAGGCCTACGGATCAAATGGGAGGACCAAGATGGACGAACGAGACGAACTTGGTCCAAAGAAGGCCTAGGGATCAAATGGGAGGACAAAGATGGACGAACGAGACGAACTTGGTCCAAGGAAGGCCTAGGGATCAAATGGGAGGACGAAGATGGACGAACGAGACGAACTTGGTGCAAAGAAGCCCAACGGATCAAATGGGAGGACGAAAATGGATGAACGAGACGAACTTGGTCCAAAGAAGGCCTACGGATCAAATGGGTGGTCGAAGATGGACGAACGAGACGAACTTGGTGCAAAGAAGCCCAACGGATCAAATGGGAGGACGAAAAGGGATGAACGAGACGAACTTGGTCCAAAGAAGGCCTACGGATCAAATGGGTGGACGAAGATGGACGAACGAGACGAACTTGGTCCAAAGAAGGCCTACGGATCAAATGGGAGGACGAAGATGGAGGAACGAGACGAACTTGGTCCAAAGAAGGCCTAGGGATCAAATGGGAGGACGAAGATGGACGAACGAGAGGAACTTGGTCCAAAGAAGGCCTAGGGAACAAATGGGAGGACGAAGATGGACGAACGAGACGAACTTGGTGCAAAGAAGCCCAACGGATCAAATGGGAGGACGAAAATGGATGAACGAGACGAACTTGGTCCAAAGAAGGCCTACGGATCAAATGGGAGAACGAAGATGGACGAACGAGACGAACTTGGTGCAAAGAAGCCCAACGGATCAAATGGGAGGACGAAAAGGGATGAACGAGACGAACATGGTCCAAAGAAGGCCTACGGATCAAATGGGTGGACGAAGAGGGACGAACGAGACGAACTTGGTCCAAAGAAGGCCTAGGGAACAAATGGGAGGACGAAGATGGACGAACGAGACGAACTTGGTGCAAAGAAGCCCAACGGATCAAATGGGAGGACGAAAAGGGAGGAACGAGACGAACTTGGTCCAAAGAAGGCCTACGGATCAAATGGGAGGACCAAGATGGACGAACGAGACGAACTTGGTCCAAAGAAGGCCTAGGGATCAAATGGGAGGACAAAGATGGACGAACGAGACGAACTTGGTCCAAGGAAGGCCTAGGGATCAAATGGGAGGACGAAGATGGACGAACGAGACGAACTTGGTGCAAAGAAGCCCAACGGATCAAATGGGAGGACGAAAATGGATGAACGAGACGAACTTGGTCCAAAGAAGGCCTACGGATCAAATGGGTGGTCGAAGATGGACGAACGAGACGAACTTGGTGCAAAGAAGCCCAACGGATCAAATGGGAGGACGAAAAGGGATGAACGAGACGAACTTGGTCCAAAGAAGGCCTACGGATCAAATGGGTGGACGAAGATGGACGAACGAGACGAACTTGGTCCAAAGAAGGCCTAGGGATCAAATGGGAGGACGAAGATGGACGAACGAGAGGAACTTGGTCCAAAGAAGGCCTAGGGAACAAATGGGAGGACGAAGATGCACGAACGAGACGAACTTGGTGCAAAGAAGCCCAACGGATCAAATGGGAGGACGAAAAGGGATGAACGAGACGAACTTGGTCCAAAGAAGGCCTACGGATCAAATGGGTGGACGAAGATGGACGAACGAGACGAACTTGGTCCAAGGAAGGCCTAGGGATCAAATGGGAGGACGAAGATGGACGAACGAGACGAACTTGGTCTAAAGAAGGCCTACGGATCAAATGGGAGGACGAAGATGGAGGAACGAGGCGAACTTGGTCCAAAGAAGGCCTACGGATCAAATGGGAGGACCAAGATGGACGAACGAGACGAACTTGGTCCAAAGAAGGCCTAGGGATCAAATGGGAGGACAAAGATGGACGAACGAGACGAACTTGGTCCAAGGAAGGCCTAGGGATCAAATGGGAGGACGAAGATGGACGAACGAGACGAACTTGGTGCAAAGAAGCCCAACGGATCAAATGGGAGGACGAAAAGGGATGAACGAGATGAACTTGGTCCAAAGAAGGCCTACGGATCAAATGGGTGGACGAAGATGGACGAACGAGACGAACTTGGTCCAAAGAAGGCCTACGGATCAAATGGGAGGACGAAGATGGACGAACGAGACGAATTTGGTACAAAGAAGCCCAACGGATCAAATGGGAGGACGAAAAGGGATGAACGAGACGAACATGGTCCAAAGAAGGCCTACGGATCAAATGGGTGGACGAAGATGGACGAACGAGACGAACTTGGTCCAAAGAAGGCCTAGGGAACAAATGGGAGGACGAAGATGGACGAACGAGACGAACTTGGTGCAAAGAAGCCAACGGATCAAATGGGAGGACGAAAAGGGAGGAACGAGACGAACTTGGTCCAAAGAAGGCCTACGGATCAAATGGGAGGACAAAGATGGACGAACGAGACGAACTTGGTCCAAAGAAGGCCTAGGGAACAAATGGGAGGACGAAGATGGACGAACGAGACGAATTTGGTGCAAAGAAGCCCAACGGATCAAATGGGAGGACGAAAAGGGATGAACGAGACGAACTTGGTCCAAAGAAGGCCTACGGATCAAATGGGTGGACGAAGATGGACGAACGAGACGAACTTGGTCCAAAGAAGGCCTATGGATCAAATGGGAGGACAAAGATGGACGAACGAGACGAACTTGGTCCAAAGAAGGCCTAGGGATCAAATGGGAGGACGAAGATGGACGAACGAGAGGAACTTGGTCCAAAGAAGGCCTAGGGAACAAATGGGAGGACGAAGATGGACGAACGAGACGAACTTGGTGCAAAGAAGCCCAACGGATCAAATGGGAGGACGAAAATGGATGAACGAGACGAACTTGGTCCAAAGAAGGCCTACGGATCAAATGGGTGGACGAAGATGGACGAACGAGACGAACTTGGTCCAAGGAAGGCCTAGGGATCAAATGGGAGGACGAAAATGGACGAACGAGACGAACTTGGTCCAAAGAAGCCCAACGGATCAAATGGGAGGACGAAAATGGACGAACGAGACGACTTGGTCCAAAGAAGGCCTACGGACCAAATGGGAGGACGAAGATGGAGGAACGAGGCGAACTTGGTCCAAAGAAGGCCTAGGCATCAAATGGGAGGACGAAGATGGACGAACGAGACGAACTTGGTCCAAAGAAGGCCTAGGGATCAAATGGGAGGACGAAGATGGACGAACGAGACGAACTTGGTGCAAAGAAGCCAAACGGATCAAATGGGAGGACGAAAAGGGATGAACGAGACGAACTTGGTCCAAAGAAGGCCTACGGATCAAATGGGTGGACGAAGATGGACGAACGAGACGAACTTGGTCCAAAGAAGGCCTAGGGAACAAATGGGAGGACGAAGATGGACGAACGAGACGAACTTGGTGCAAAGAAGCCCAACGGATCAAATGGGAGGACGAAAAGGGATGAACGAGACGAACTTGGTCCAAAGAAGGCCTACGGATCAAATGGGTGTACGAAGATGGACGAACGAGACGAACTTGGTCCAAGGAAGGCCTAGGGATCTAATGGGAGGACGAAGATGGACGAACGAGACGAACTTGGTCCAACGAAGGCCTACGGATCAAATGGGAGGACGAAGATGGACGAACGAGACGAATTTGGTGCAAAGAAGCCCAACGGATCAAATGGGAGGACGAAAAGGGAGGAACGAGACGAACTTGGTCCAAAGAAGGCCTACGGATCAAATGGGTGGACGAAGATGGACGAACGAGACGAACTTGGTCCAAGGAAGGCGTAGGGATCAAATGGGAGGACGAATATGGACGAACGAGACGAATTTGGTCCAAAGAAGGCCTACGGATCAAATGGGAGGACGAAGACTGACGAACGAGACGAACTTGGTCCAAAGAAGGCCTAGGGAACAAATGGGAGGACGAAGATGGACGAACGAGACGAACTTGGTCCAAGGAAGGCCTAGGGATCAAATGGGAGGACGAAGATGGACGAACGAGACGAACTTGGTGCAAAGAAGCCCAACGGATCAAATGGGAGGACGAAAAGGGATGAACGAGATGAACTTGGTCCAAAGAAGGCCTACGGATCAAATGGGTGGACGAAGATGGACGAACGAGACGAACTTGGTCCAAAGAAGGCCTACGGATCAAATGGGAGGACGAAGATGGACGAACGAGACGAATTTGGTGCAAAGAAGCCCAACGGATCAAATGGGAGGACGAAAAGGGATGAACGAGACGAACATGGTCCAAAGAAGGCCTACGGATCAAATGGGCGGACGAAGATGGACGAACGAGACGAACTTGGTCCAAAGAAGGCCTAGGGAACAAATGGGAGGACGAAGATGGACGAACGAGACGAACTTGGTGCAAAGAAGCCCAACGGATCAAATGGGAGGACGAAAAGGGAGGAACGAGACGAACTTGGTCCAAAGAAGGCCTACGGATCAAATGGGTGGACGAAGATGGACGAACGAGACGAACTTGGTCCAAGGAAGGCCTAGGGATCAAATGGGAGGACGAAGATGGACGAACGAGACGAACTTGGTCTAAAGAAGGCCTACGGATCAAATGGGAGGACGAAGATGGAGGAACGAGGCGAACTTGGTCCAAAGAATGCCTACGGATCAAATGGGAGGACCAAGATGGACGAACGAGACGAACTTGGTCCAAAGAAGGCCTAGGGATCAAATGGGAGGTCAAAGATGGACGAACGAGACGAACTTGGTCCAAGGAAGGCCTAGGGATCAAATGGGAGGACGAAGATGGACGAACGAGACGAACTTGGTGCAAAGAAGCCCAACGGATCAAATGGGAGGACGAAAAGGGATGAACGAGATGAACTTGGTCCAAAGAAGGCCTACGGATCAAATGGGTGGACGAAGATGGACGAACGAGACGAACTTGGTCCAAAGAAGGCCTACGGATCAAATGGGAGAACGAAGATGGACGAACGAGACGAATTTGGTGCAAAGAAGCCCAACGGATCAAATGGGAGGACGAAAAGGGATGAACGAGACGAACATGGTCCAAAGAAGGCCTACGGATCAAATGGGTGGACGAAGATGGACGAACGAGACGAACTTGGTCCAAAGAAGGCCTAGGGAACAAATGGGAGGACGAAGATGGACGAACGAGACGAACTTGGTGCAAAGAAGCCCAACGGATCAAATGGGAGGACGAAAAGGGAGGAACGAGACGAACTTGGTCCAAAGAAGGCCTACGGATCAAATGGGAGGACAAAGATGGACGAACGAGACAAACTTGGTCCAAAGAAGGCCTAGGGAACAAATGGGAGGACGAAGATGGACGAACGAGACGAACTTGGTGCAAAGAAGCCCAACGGATCAAATGGGAGGACGAAAAGGGATCAACGAGACGAACTTGGTCCAAAGAAGGCCTACGGATCAAATGGGTGGACGAAGATGGACGAACGAGACGAACTTGGACCAAAGAAGGCCTATGGATCAAATGGGAGGACAAAGATGGACGAACGAGACGAACTTGGTCCAAAGAAGGCCTAGGGATCAAATGGGAGGACGAAGATGGACGAACGAGAGGAACTTGGACCAAAGAAGGCCTAGGGAACAAATGGGAGGACGAAGATGGACGAACGAGACGAATTTGGTCCAAAGAAGGCCTACGGATCAAATGGGAGGACGAAGACTGACGAACGAGACGAACTTGGTCCAAAGAAGGCCTAGGGAACAAATGGGAGGACGAAGATGGACGAACGAGACGAACTTGGTCCAAGGAAGGCCTAGGGATCAAATGGGAGGACGAAGATGGACGAACGAGACGAACTTGGTGCAAAGAAGCCCAACGGATCAAATGGGAGGACGAAAAGGGATGAACGAGATGAACTTGGTCCAAAGAAGGCCTACGGATCAAATGGGTGGACGAAGATGGACGAACGAGACGAACTTGGTCCAAAGAAGGCCTACGGATCAAATGGGAGGACGAAGATGGACGAACGAGACGAATTTGGTGCAAAGAAGCCCAACGGATCAAATGGGAGGACGAAAAGGGATGAACGAGACGAACATGGTCCAAAGAAGGCCTACGGATCAAATGGGCGGACGAAGATGGACGAACGAGACGAACTTGGTCCAAAGAAGGCCTAGGGAACAAATGGGAGGACGAAGATGGACGAACGAGACGAACTTGGTGCAAAGAAGCCCAACGGATCAAATGGGAGGACGAAAAGGGAGGAACGAGACGAACTTGGTCCAAAGAAGGCCTACGGATCAAATGGGTGGACGAAGATGGACGAACGAGACGAACTTGGTCCAAGGAAGGCCTAGGGATCAAATGGGAGGACGAAGATGGACGAACGAGACGAACTTGGTCTAAAGAAGGCCTACGGATCAAATGGGAGGACGAAGATGGAGGAACGAGGCGAACTTGGTCCAAAGAATGCCTACGGATCAAATGGGAGGACCAAGATGGACGAACGAGACGAACTTGGTCCAAAGAAGGCCTAGGGATCAAATGGGAGGTCAAAGATGGACGAACGAGACGAACTTGGTCCAAGGAAGGCCTAGGGATCAAATGGGAGGACGAAGATGGACGAACGAGACGAACTTGGTGCAAAGAAGCCCAACGGATCAAATGGGAGGACGAAAAGGGATGAACGAGATGAACTTGGTCCAAAGAAGGCCTACGGATCAAATGGGTGGACGAAGATGGACGAACGAGACGAACTTGGTCCAAAGAAGGCCTACGGATCAAATGGGAGAACGAAGATGGACGAACGAGACGAATTTGGTGCAAAGAAGCCCAACGGATCAAATGGGAGGACGAAAAGGGATGAACGAGACGAACATGGTCCAAAGAAGGCCTACGGATCAAATGGGTGGACGAAGATGGACGAACGAGACGAACTTGGTCCAAAGAAGGCCTAGGGAACAAATGGGAGGACGAAGATGGACGAACGAGACGAACTTGGTGCAAAGAAGCCCAACGGATCAAATGGGAGGACGAAAAGGGAGGAACGAGACGAACTTGGTCCAAAGAAGGCCTACGGATCAAATGGGAGGACAAAGATGGACGAACGAGACAAACTTGGTCCAAAGAAGGCCTAGGGAACAAATGGGAGGACGAAGATGGACGAACGAGACGAACTTGGTGCAAAGAAGCCCAACGGATCAAATGGGAGGACGAAAAGGGATCAACGAGACGAACTTGGTCCAAAGAAGGCCTACGGATCAAATGGGTGGACGAAGATGGACGAACGAGACGAACTTGGACCAAAGAAGGCCTATGGATCAAATGGGAGGACAAAGATGGACGAACGAGACGAACTTGGTCCAAAGAAGGCCTAGGGATCAAATGGGAGGACGAAGATGGACGAACGAGAGGAACTTGGACCAAAGAAGGCCTAGGGAACAAATGGGAGGACGAAGATGGACGAACGAGACGAACTTGGTGCAAAGAAGCCCAACGGATCAAATGGGAGGACGAAAATGGATGAACGAGACGAACTTGGTCCAAAGAAGGCCTACGGATCAAATGGGTGGACGAAGATGGACGAGCGAGACGAACTTGGTCCAAGGAAGGCCTAGGGATCAAATGGGAGGATGAAAATGGACGAACGAGACGAACTTGGTCCAAAGAAGCCCAACGGATCAAATGGGAGGACGAAAATGGACGAACGAGACGACTTGGTCCAAAGAAGGCCTACGGACCAAATGGGAGGACGAAGATGGAGGAACGAGGCGAACTTGGTCCAAAGAAGGCCTAGGGATCAAATGGGAGGACGAAGATGGACGAACGAGACGAACTTGGTCCAAAGAAGGCCTAGGGATCAAATGGGAGGACGAAGATGGACGAACGAGACGAACTTGGTGCAAAGAAGCCCAACGGATCAAATGGGAGGACGAAAAGGGATGAACGAGACGAACTTGGTCCAAAGAAGGCCTACGGATCAAATGGGTGTACGAAGATGGACGAACGAGACGAACTTGGTCCAAGGAAGGCCTAGGGATCTAATGGGAGGACGAAGATGGACGAACGAGACGAACTTGGTCCAACGAAGGCCTACGGATCAAATGGGAGGACGAAGATGGACGAACGAGACGAATTTGGTGCAAAGAAGCCCAACGGATCAAATGGGAGGACGAAAAGGGATGAACGAGACGAACTTGGTCCAAAGAAGGCCTACGGATCAAATGGGTGGACGAAGATGGACGAACGAGACGAACTTGGTCCAAGGAAGGCGTAGGGATCAAATGGGAGGACGAATATGGACGAACGAGACGAATTTGGTCCAAAGAAGGCCTACGGATCAAATGGGAGGACGAAGACTGACGAACGAGACGAACTTGGTCCAAAGAAGGCCTAGGGAACAAATGGGAGGACGAAGATGGACGAACGAGACGAACTTGGTCCAAGGAAGGCCTAGGGATCAAATGGGAGGACGAAGATGGACGAACGAGACGAACTTGGTGCAAAGAAGCCCAACGGATCAAATGGGAGGACGAAAAGGGATGAACGAGATGAACTTGGTCCAAAGAAGGCCTACGGATCAAATGGGTGGACGAAGATGGACGAACGAGACGAACTTGGTCCAAAGAAGGCCTACGGATCAAATGGGAGGACGAAGATGGACGAACGAGACGAATTTGGTGCAAAGAAGCCCAACGGATCAAATGGGAGGACGAAAAGGGATGAACGAGACGAACATGGTCCAAAGAAGGCCTACGGATCAAATGGGCGGACGAAGATGGACGAACGAGACGAACTTGGTCCAAAGAAGGCCTAGGGAACAAATGGGAGGACGAAGATGGACGAACGAGACGAACTTGGTGCAAAGAAGCCCAACGGATCAAATGGGAGGACGAAAAGGGAGGAACGAGACGAACTTGGTCCAAAGAAGGCCTACGGATCAAATGGGTGGACGAAGATGGACGAACGAGACGAACTTGGTCCAAGGAAGGCCTAGGGATCAAATGGGAGGACGAAGATGGACGAACGAGACGAACTTGGTCTAAAGAAGGCCTACGGATCAAATGGGAGGACGAAGATGGAGGAACGAGGCGAACTTGGTCCAAAGAATGCCTACGGATCAAATGGGAGGACCAAGATGGACGAACGAGACGAACTTGGTCCAAAGAAGGCCTAGGGATCAAATGGGAGGACAAAGATGGACGAACGAGACGAACTTGGTCCAAGGAAGGCGTAGGGATCAAATGGGAGGACGAAGATGGACGAACGAGACGAACTTGGTGCAAAGAAGCCCAACGGATCAAATGGGAGGACGAAAAGGGATGAACGAGATGAACTTGGTCCAAAGAAGGCCTACGGATCAAATGGGTGGACGAAGATGGACGAACGAGACGAACTTGGTCCAAAGAAGGCCTACGGATCAAATGGGAGAACGAAGATGGACGAACGAGACGAATTTGGTGCAAAGAAGCCCAACGGATCAAATGGGAGGACGAAAAGGGATGAACGAGACGAACATGGTCCAAAGAAGGCCTACGGATCAAATGGGTGGACGAAGATGGACGAACGAGACGAACTTGGTCCAAAGAAGGCCTAGGGAACAAATGGGAGGACGAAGATGGACGAACGAGACGAACTTGGTGCAAAGAAGCCCAACGGATCAAATGGGAGGACGAAAAGGGAGGAACGAGACGAACTTGGTCCAAAGAAGGCCTACGGATCAAATGGGAGGACAAAGATGGACGAACGAGACAAACTTGGTCCAAAGAAGGCCTAGGGAACAAATGGGAGGACGAAGATGGACGAACGAGACGAACTTGGTGCAAAGAAGCCCAACGGATCAAATGGGAGGACGAAAAGGGATCAACGAGACGAACTTGGTCCAAAGAAGGCCTACGGATCAAATGGGTGGACGAAGATGGACGAACGAGACGAACTTGGACCAAAGAAGGCCTATGGATCAAATGGGAGGACAAAGATGGACGAACGAGACGAACTTGGTCCAAAGAAGGCCTAGGGATCAAATGGGAGGACGAAGATGGACGAACGAGAGGAACTTGGTCCAAAGAAGGCCTAGGGAACAAATGGGAGGACGAAGATGGACGAACGAGACGAACTTGGTGCAAAGAAGCCCAACGGATCAAATGGGAGGACGAAAATGGATGAACGAGACGAACTTGGTCCAAAGAAGGCCTACGGATCAAATGGGTGGACGAAGATGGACGAGCGAGACGAACTTGGTCCAAGGAAGGCCTAGGGATCAAATGGGAGGATGAAAATGGACGAACGAGACGAACTTGGTCCAAAGAAGCCCAACGGATCAAATGGGAGGACGAAAATGGACGAACGAGACGACTTGGTCCAAAGAAGGCCTACGGACCAAATGGGAGGACGAAGATGGAGGAACGAGGCGAACTTGGTCCAAAGAAGGCCTAGGGATCAAATGGGAGGACGAAGATGGACGAACGAGACGAACTTGGTCCAAAGAAGGCCTAGGGATCAAATGGGAGGACGAAGATGGACGAACGAGACGAACTTGGTGCAAAGAAGCCCAACGGATCAAATGGGAGGACGAAAAGGGATGAACGAGACGAACTTGGTCCAAAGAAGGCCTACGGATCAAATGGGTGTACGAAGATGGACGAACGAGACGAACTTGGTCCAAGGAAGGCCTAGGGATCTAATGGGAGGACGAAGATGGACGAACGAGACGAACTTGGTCCAAAGAAGGCCTACGGATCAAATGGGAGGACGAAGATGGAGGAACGAGGCGAACTTGGTCCAAAGAAGGCCTACGGATCAAATGGGAGGACAAAGATGGACGAACGAGACGAACTTGGTCCAAAGAAGGACTAGGGATCAAATGGGAGGACGAAGATGGACGAACGAGAGGAACTTGGTCCAAAGAAGGCCTAGGGAAAAAATTTGAGGACGAAGATGGACGAACGAGACGAACTTGGTGCAAAGAAGCCCAACGGATCAAATGGGAGGACGAAAAGGGATGAACGAGACGAACTTGGTCTAAAGAAGGCCTACGGATCAAATGGGAGGACAAAGATGGACGAACGAGACGAACTTGGTCCAAAGAAGGACTAGGGATCAAATGGGAGGACGAAGATGGACGAACGAGAGGAACTTGGTCCAAAGAAGGCCTAGGGAAAAAATTTGAGGACGAAGATGGACGAACGAGACGAACTTGGTGCAAAGAAGCCCAACGGATCAAATGGGAGGACGAAAAGGGATGAACGAGATGAACTTGGTCCAAAGAAGGCCTACGGATCAAATGGGTGGACGAAGATGGACGAACGAGACGAACTTGGTCCAAAGAAGGCCTACGGATCAAATGGGTGGACGAAGATGGACGAACGAGACGAACTTGGTCCAAAGAAGGCCTACGGATCAAATGGGAGGACGAAGATGGACGAACGAGACGAATTTGGTGCAAAGAAGCCCAACGGATCAAATGGGAGGACGAAAAGGGATGAACGAGACGAACTTGGTCCAAAGAAGGCCTACGGATCAAATGGGTGGACGAAGATGGACGAACGAGACGAACTTGGTCCAAAGAAGGCCTACGGATCAAATGGGTGGACGAAGATGGACGAACGAGACGAACTTGGTCCAAAGAAGGCCTAGGGAACAAATGGGAGGACGAAGATGGACGAACGAGACGAACTTGGTGCAAAGAAGCCCAACGGATCAAATGGGAGGACGAAAAGGGAGGAACGAGACGAACTTGGTCCAAAGAAGGCCTACGGATCAAATGGGTGGACGAAGATGGACGAACGAGACGAACTTGGTCCAAGGAAGGCCTAGGGATCAAATGGGAGGACGAAGATAGACGAACGAGACGAACTTGGTCCAAAGAAGGCCTACGGATCAAATGGGAGGACGAAGATGGAGGAACGAGGCGAACTTGGTCCAAAGAAGGCCTACGGATCAAATGGGAAGACAAAGATGGACGAACGAGACGAACTTGGTCCAAAGAAGGACTAGGGATCAAATGGGAGGACGAAGATGGACGAACGAGAGGAACTTGGTCCAAAGAAGGCCTAGGGAACAAATGGGAGGACGAAGATGGACGAACGAGACGAACTTGGTGCAAAGAAGCCCAACGGATCAAATGGGAGGACGAAAAGGGATGAACGAGACGAACTTGGTCCAAAGAAGGCCTACGGATCAAATGGGTGGACGAAGATGGACGAACGAGACGAACTTGGTCCAAGGAAGGCCTAGGGATCAAATGGGAGGACGAAGATGGACGAACGAGACGAACTTTGTCTAAAGAAGGCCTACGGATCAAATGGGAGGACGAAGATGGAGGAACGAGGCGAACTTGGTCCAAAGAAGGCCTACGGATCAAATGGGAGGACCAAGATGGACGAACGAGACGAACTTGGTCCAAAGAAGGCCTAGGGATCAAATGGGAGGACAAAGATGGACGAACGAGACGAACTTGGTCCAAGGAAGGCCTAGGGATCAAATGGGAGGACGAAGATGGACGAACGAGACGAACTTGGTGCAAAGAAGCCCAACGGATCAAATGGGAGGACGAAAAGGGAGGAACGAGATGAACTTGGTCCAAAGAAGGCCTACGGATCAAATGGGTGGACGAAGATGGACGAACGAGACGAACTTGGACCAAAGAAGGCCTACGGATCAAATGGGAGGACGAAGATGGACGAACGAGACGAATTTGGGGCAAAGAGGCCCAACGGATCAAATGGGAGGACGAAAAGGGATGAACGAGACGAACATGGTCCAAAGAAGGCCTACGGATCAAATGGGTGGACGAAGATGGACGAACGAGACGAACTTGGTCCAAAGAAGGCCTAGGGAACAAATGGGAGGACGAAGATGGACGAACGAGACGAACTTGGTGCAAAGAAGCCCAACGGATCAAATGGGAGGACGAAAAGGGAGGAACGAGACGAACTTGGTCCAAAGAAGGACTACGGATCAAATGGGTGGACGAAGATGGACGAACGAGACGAACATGGTCCAAGGAAGGCCTAGGGATCAAATGGGAGGACAAAGATGGACGAACGAGACGAGCTTGGTCCAAAGAAGGCCTAGGGAACAAAAGGGAGGACGAAGATGGACGAACGAGACGAACTTGGTGCAAAGAAGCCCAACGGATCAAATGGGAGGACGAAAAGGGATGAACGAGACGAACTTGGTCCAAAGAAGGCCTACGGATCAAATGGGTGTACGAAGATGGACGAACGAGACGAACTTGGTCCAAGGAAGGCCTAGAGATCTAATGGGAGGACGAAGATGGACGAACGAGAGGAACTTGGTCCAAAGAAGGCCTAGGGAACAAATGGGAGGACGAAGATGGACGAACGAGACGAATTTGGTGCAAAGAAGCCCAACGGATCAAATGGGAGGACGAAAATGGATGAACGAGACGAACTTGGTCCAAAGAAGGCCTACGGATCAAATGGGTGGACGAAGATGGACGAACGAGACGAACTTGGTCCAAAGAAGGCCTAGGGATCAAATGGGAGGACGAAGATGGACGAACGAGAGGAACTTGGTCCAAAGAAGGCCTAGGGAACAAATGGGAGGACGAAGATGGACGAACGAGACGAACTTGGTGCAAAGAAGCCCAACGGATCAAATGGGAGGACGAAAATGGATGAACGAGACGAACTTGGTCCAAAGATGGCCTACGGATCAAATGGGTGGACGAAGATGGACGAACGAGACGAACTTGGTCCAAGGAAGGCCTAGGGATCAAATGGGAGGACGAAAATGGACGAACGAGACGAACTTGGTCCAAAGAAGCCCAACGGATCAAATGGGAGGACGAAAATGGACGAACGAGACGACTTGGTCCAAAGAAGGCCTACGGACCAAATGGGAGGACGAAGATGGAGGAACGAGGCGAACTTGGTCCAAAGAAGGCCTAGGGATCAAATGGGAGGACGAAGATGGACGAACGAGACGAACTTGGTCCAAAGAAGGCCTAGGGATCAAATGGGAGGACGAAGATGGACGAACGAGACGAACTTGGTGCAAAGAAGCCCAACGGATCAAATGGGAGGACGAAAAGGGATGAACGAGACGAACTTGGTCCAAAGAAGGCCTACGGATCAAATGGGTGGACGAAGATGGACGAACGAGACGAACTTGGTCCAAGGAAGGCCTAGGGATCTAATGGGAGGACGAAGATGGACGAACGAGACGAGCTTGGTCCAAAGAAGGCCTACGGATCAAATGGGAGGACGAAGATGGACGAACGAGACGAATTTGGTGCAAAGAAGCCCAACGGATCAAATGGGAGGACGAAAAGGGATGAACGAGACGAACTTGGTCCAAACAAGGCCTACGGATCAAATGGGTGGACGAAGATGGACGAACGAGACGAACTTGGTCCAAAGAAGGCCTAGGGAACAAATGGGAGGACGAAGATGGACGAACGAGACGAACGAGACGAACTTGGTGCAAAGAAGCCCAACGGATCAAATGGGAGGACGAAAATGGATGAACGAGACGAACTTGGTCCAAAGAAGGCCTACGGATCAAATGGGTGGACGAAGATGGACGAACGAGACGAACTTGGTCCAAGGAAGGCCTAGAGATCTAATGGGAGGACGAAGATGGACGAACGAGAGGAACTTGGTCCAAAGAAGGCCTAGGGAACAAATGGGAGGACGAAGATGGACGAACGAGACGAATTTGGTGCAAAGAAGCCCAACGGATCAAATGGGAGGACGAAAATGGATGAACGAGACGAACTTGGTCCAAAGAAGGCCTACGGATCAAATGGGTGGACGAAGATGGACGAACGAGACGAACTTGGTCCAAAGAAGGCCTAGGGATCAAATGGGAGGACGAAGATGGACGAACGAGAGGAACTTGGTCCAAAGAAGGCCTAGGGAACAAATGGGAGGACGAAGATGGACGAACGAGACGAACTTGGTGCAAAGAAGCCCAACGGATCAAATGGGAGGACGAAAATGGATGAACGAGACGAACTTAGTCCAAAGAAGGCCTACGGATCAAATGGGTGGACGAAGATGGACGAACGAGACGAACTTGGTCCAAGGAAGGCCTAGGGATCAAATGGGAGGACGAAAATGGACGAACGAGACGAACTTGGTCCAAAGAAGCCCAACGGATCAAATGGGAGGACGAAAATGGACGAACGAGACGACTTGGTCCAAAGAAGGCCTACGGACCAAATGGGAGGACGAAGATGGAGGAACGAGGCGAACTTGGTCCAAAGAAGGCCTAGGGATCAAATGGGAGGACGAAGATGGACGAACGAGACGAACTTGGTCCAAAGAAGGCCTAGGGATCAAATGGGAGGACGAAGATGGACGAACGAGACGAACTTGGTGCAAAGAAGCCCAACGGATCAAATGGGAGGACGAAAAGGGATGAACGAGACGAACTTGGTCCAAAGAAGGCCTACGGATCAAATGGGTGGACGAAGATGGACGAACGAGACGAACTTGGTCCAAGGAAGGCCTAGGGATCTAATGGGAGGACGAAGATGGACGAACGAGACGAACTTGGTCCAAAGAAGACCTACGGATCAAATGGGAGGACGAAGATGGACGAACGAGACGAATTTGGTGCAAAGAAGCCCAACGGATCAAATGGGAGGACGAAAAGGGATGAACGAGACGAACTTGGTCCAAACAAGGCCTACGGATCAAATGGGTGGACGAAGATGGACGAACGAGACGAACTTGGTCCAAAGAAGGCCTAGGGAACAAATGGGAGGACGAAGAAGGACGAACGAGACGAACGAGACGAACTTGGTGCAAAGAAGCCCAACGGATCAAATGGGAGGACGAAAATGGATGAACGAGACGAACTTGGTCCAAAGAAGGCCTACGGATCAAATGGGTGGACGAAGATGGACGAACGAGACGAACTTGGTCCAAGGAAGGCCTAGGGATCAAATGGGAGGACGAAAATGGACGAACGAGACGAACTTGGTCCAAAGAAGCCCAACGGATCAAATGGGAGGACGAAAATGGACGAACGAGACGACTTGGTCCAAAGAAGGCCTACGGACCAAATGGGAGGACGAAGATGGAGGAACGAGGCGAACTTGGTCCAAAGAAGGCCTAGGGATCAAATGGGAGGACGAAGATGGACGAACGAGACGAACTTGGTCCAAAGAAGGCCTAGGGAACAAATGGGAGGACGAAGATGGACGAACGAGACGAACTTGGTGCAAAGAAGCCCAACGGATCAAATGGGAGGACGAAAAGGGAGGAACGAGACGAACTTGGTCCAAAGAAGGCCTACGGATCAAATGGGTGGACGAAGATGGACGAACGAGACGAACTTGGTCCAAGGAAGGCCTAGTGATCAAATGGGAGGACGAAGATGGACGAACGAGACGAACTTGGTCCAAAGAAGGCCTACGGATCAAATGGGAGGACGAAGATGGAGGAACGAGGCGAACTTGGTCCAAAGAAGGCCTACGGATCAAATGGGAGGACAAAGATGGACGAACGAGACGAACTTGGTCCAAAGAAGGACTAGGGATCAAATGGGAGGACGAAGATCGACGAACGAGAGGAACTTGGTCCAAAGACGGCCTAGGGAACAAATGGGAGGACGAAGATGGACGAACGAGACGAACTTGGTGCAAAGAAGCCCAACGGATCAAATGGGAGGACGAAAAGGGATGAACGAGACGAACTTGGTCCAAAGAAGGCCTACGGATCAAATGGGTGGACGAAGATGGACGAACGAGACGAACTTGGTCCAAGGAAGGCCTAGGGATCAAATGGGAGGACGAAGATGGACGAACGAGACGAACTTTGTCTAAAGAAGGCCTACGGATCAAATGGGAGGACGAAGATGGAGGAACGAGGCGAACTTGGTCCAAAGAAGGCCTACGGATCAAATGGGAGGACCAAGATGGACGAACGAGACGAACTTGGTCCAAAGAAGGCCTAGGGATCAAATGGGAGGACAAAGATGGACGAACGAGACGAACTTGGTCCAAGGAAGGCCTAGGGATCAAATGGGAGGACGAAGATGGACGAACGAGACGAACTTGGTGCAAAGAAGCCCAACGGATCAAATGGGAGGACGAAAAGGGATGAACGAGATGAACTTGGTCCAAAGAAGGCCTACGGATCAAATGGGTGGACGAAGATGGACGAACGAGACGAACTTGGTCCAAAGAAGGCCTACGGATCAAATGGGAGGACGAAGATGGACGAACGAGACGAATTTGGTGCAAAGAAGCCCAACGGATCAAATGGGAGGACGAAAAGGGATGAACGAGACGAACATGGTCCAAAGAAGGCCTACGGATCAAATGGGTGGACGAAGATGGACGAACGAGACGAACTTGGTCCAAAGAAGGCCTAGGGAACAAATGGGAGGACGAAGATGGACGAACGAGACGAACTTGGTGCAAAGAAGCCCAACGGATCAAATGGGAGGACGAAAAGGGAGGAACGAGACGAACTTGGTCCAAAGAAGGCCTACGGATCAAATGGGTGGACGAAGATGGACGAACGAGACGAACTTGGTCCAAGGAAGGCCTAGGGATCAAATGGGAGGACAAAGATGGACGAATGAGACGAGCTTGGTCCAAAGAAGGCCTACGGATCAAATGGGAGGACGAAAAGGGATGAACGAGACGAACTTGGTCCAAAGAAGGCCTACGGATCAAATGGGTGTACGAAGATGGACGAACGAGACGAACTTGGTCCAAGGAAGGCCTAGGGATCTAATGGGAGGACGAAGATGGACGAACGAGACGAACTTGGTCCAAAGAAGGCCTACGGATCAAATGGGAGGACGAAGATGGACGAACGAGACTAATTTGGTGCAAAGAAGCCCAACGGATCAAATGGGAGGACGAAAAGGGATGAACGAGACGAACTTGGTCCAAAGAAGGCCTACGGATCAAATGGGTGGACGAAGATGGATGAACGAGACGAACTTGGTCCAAAGAAGGCCTAGGGAACAAATGGGAGGACGAAGATGGACGAACGAGACGAACTTGGTGCAAAGAAGCCCAACGGATCAAATGGGAGGACGAAAAGGGAGGAACGAGACGAACTTGGTCCAAAGAAGGCCTACGGATCAAATGGGTGGACGAAGATGGACGAACGAGACGAACTTGGTCCAAGGAAGGCCTAGGGATCAAATGGGAGGACGAAGATGGACGAACGAGACGAACTTGGTCCAAAGAAGGCCTACGGATCAAATGGGAGGACGAAGATGGAGGAACGAGGCGAACTTGGTCCAAAGAAGGCCTACGGATCAAATGGGAGGACAAAGATGGACGAACGAGACGAACTTGGTCCAAAGAAGGACTAGGGATCAAATGGGAGGACGAAGATGGACGAACGAGAGGAACTTGGTCCAAAGAAGGCCTAGGGAACAAATGGGAGGACGAAGATGGACGAACGAGACGAACTTGGTGCAAAGAAGCCCAACGGATCAAATGGGAGGACGAAAAGGGATGAACAAGACGAACTTGGTCCAAAGAAGGCCTACGGATCAAATGGGTGTACGAAGATGGACGAACGAGACGAACTTGGTCCAAGGAAGGCCTAGGGATCTAATGGGAGGACGAAGATGGACGAACGAGACGAACTTGGTCCAAAGAAGGCCTACGGATCAAATGGGAGGACGAAGATGGACGAACGAGACGAATTTGGTGCAAAGAAGCCCAACGGATCAAATGGGAGGACGAAAAGGGATGAACGAGACGAACTTGGTCCAAAGAAGGCCTACGGATCAAATGGGTGGACGAAGATGGACGAACGAGACGAACTTGGTCCAAAGAAGGCCTAGGGAACAAATGGGAGGACGAAGATGGACGAACGAGACGAACTTGGTGCAAAGAAGCCCAACGGATCAAATGGGAGGACGAAAAGGGAGGAACGAGACGAACTTGGTCCAAAGAAGGCCTACGGATCAAATGGGTGGACGAAGATGGACGAACGAGACGAACTTGGTCCAAGGAAGGCCTAGGGATCAAATGGGAGGACGAAGATGGACGAACGAGACGAACTTGGTCCAAAGAAGGCCTACGGATCAAATGGGAGGACAAAGATGGACGAACGAGACGAACTTGGTCCAAAGAAGGACTAGGGATCAAATGGGAGGACGAAGATGGACGAACGAGAGGAACTTGGTCCAAAGAAGGCCTAGGGAACAAATGGGAGGACGAAGATGGACGAACGAGACGAACTTGGTGCAAAGAAGCCCAACGGATCAAATGGGAGGACGAAAAGGGATGAACGAGACGAACTTGGTCCAAAGAAGGCCTACGGATCAAATGGGTGGACGAAGATGGACGAACGAGACGAACTTGGTCCAAAGAAGGCCTACGGATCAAATGGGAGGACGAAGATGGACGAACGAGACGAATTTGGTGCAAAGAAGCCCAACGGATCAAATGGGAGGACGAAAAGGGATGAACGAGACGAACATGGTCCAAAGAAGGCCTACGGATCAAATGGGTGGACGAAGATGGACAAACGAGACGAACTTGGTCCAAAGAAGGCCTAGGGAACAAATGGGAGGACGAAGATGGACGAACGAGACGAACTTGGTGCAAAGAAGCCCAACGGATCAAATGGGAGGACGAAAAGGGAGGAACGAGACGAACTTGGTCCAAAGAAGGCCTACGGATCAAATGGGAGGACAAAGATGGACGAACGAGACGAACTTGGTCCAAAGAAGGCCTAGGGAACAAATGGGAGGACGAAGATGGACGAACGAGACGAACTTGGTGCAAAGAAGCCCAACGGATCAAATGGGAGGACGAAAAGGGATGAACGAGACGAACTTGGTCCAAGGAAGGCCTACGGATCAAATGGGTGTACGAAGATGGACGAACGAGACGAACTTGGTCCAAGGAAGGCCTAGGGATCTAATGGGAGGACGAAGATGGACGAACGAGACGAACTTGGTCCAAAGAAGGCCTACGGATCAAATGGGAGGACGAAGATGGACGAACGAGACGAATTTGGTGCAAAGAAGCCCAACGGATCAAATGGGAGGACGAAAAGGGATGAACGAGACGAACTTGGTCCAAAGAAGGCCTACGGATCAAATGGGTGGACGAAGATGGACGAACGAGACGAACTTGGTCCAAAGAAGGCCTACGGATCAAATGGGAGGACGAAGATGGACGAACGAGACGAATTTGGTGCAAAGAAGCCCAACGGATCAAATGGGAGGACGAAAAGGGATGAACGAGACGAACATGGTCCAAAGAAGGCCTACGGATCAAATGGGTGGACGAAGATGGACGAACGAGACGAACTTGGTCCAAAGAAGGCCTAGGGAACAAATGGGAGGACGAAGATGGACGAACGAGACGAATTTGGTGCAAAGAAGCCCAACGGATCAAATGGGAGGACGAAAAGGGATGAACGAGACGAACTTGGTCCAAAGAAGGCCTACGGATCAAATGGGTGGACGAAGATGGACGAACGAGACGAACTTGGTCCAAAGAAGGCCTAGGGAACAAATGGGAGGACGAAGATGGACGAACGAGACGAACTTGGTACAAAGAAGCCCAACGGATCAAATGGGAGGACGAAAAGGGAGGAACGAGACGAACTTGGTCCAAAGAAGGCCTACGGATCAAATGGGTGGACAAAGATGGACGAACGAGACGAACTTGGTCCAAGGAAGGCCTAGGGATCAAATGGGAGGACGAAGATGGACGAACGAGACGAACTTGGTCCAAAGAAGGCCTACGGATCAAATGGGAGGACGAAGATGGAGGAACGAGGCGAACTTGGTCCAAAGAAGGCCTACGGATCAAATGGGAGGACAAAGATGGACGAACGAGACGAACTTGGTCCAAAGAAGGACTACGGATCAAATGGGAGGACGAAGATGGACGAACGAGAGGAACTTGGTCCAAAGAAGGCCTAGGGAACAAATGGGAGGACGAAGATGGACGAACGAGACGAACTTGGTGCAAAGAAGCCCAACGGATCAAATGGGAGGACGAAAAGGGATGAACGAGACGACCTTGGTCCAAAGAAGGCCTACGGATCAAATGGGTGGACGAAGATGGACGAACGAGATGAACTTGGTCCAAGGAAGGCCTAGGGATCAAATGGGAGGACGAAGATGGACGAACGAGACGACTTGGTCCAAAGAAGGCCTACGGACCAAATGGGAGGACGAAGATGGAGGAACGAGGCGAACTTGGTCCAAAGAAGGCCTAGGGATCAAATGGGTGGACGAAGATGGACGATCGAGACGAACTTGGTCTAAAGAAGGCCTACGGATCAAATGGGTGGTCGAAGATGGACGAACGAGACGAACATGGTCCAAAGAAGGCCTAGGGAACAAATGGGAGGACGAAGATGGACGAACGAGACGAACTTGGTGCAAAGAAGCCCAACGGATCAAATGGGAGGACGAAAAGGGAGGAACGAGACGAACTTGGTCCAAAGAAGGCCTACGGATCAAATGGGTGGACGAAGATGGACGAACGAGACGAACTTGGTCCAAGGAAGGCCTAGGGATCTAATGGGAGGACGAAGATGGACGAACGAGACGAACTTGGTCCAAAGAAGGCCTACGGATCAAATGAGAGGACGAAGATGGACGAACGAGACGAATTTGGTGCAAAGAAGCCCAACGGATCAAATGGGAGGACGAAAAGGGATGAACGAGACGAACTTGGTCCAAAGAAGGCCTACGGATCAAATGGGTGGACGAAGATGGACGAACGAGACGAACTTGGTCCAAGGAAGGCCTAGGGATCTAATGGGAGGACGAAGATGGACGAACGAGACGAACTTGGTCCAAAGAAGGCCTACGGATTAAATGGGAGGACGAAGATGGACGAACGAGACGAATTTGGTGCAAAGAAGCCCAACGGATCAAATGGGAGGACGAAAAGGGATGAACGAGACGAACTTGGTCCAAAGAAGGCCTACGGATCAAATGGGTGGACGAAGATGGACGAACGAGACGAACTTGGTCCAAAGAAGGCCTAGGGAACAAATGGGAGGACGAAGATGGACGAACGAGACGAACTTGGTGCAAAGAAGCCCAACGGATCAAATGGGAGGACAAAAAGGGAGGAACGAGACGAACTTGGTCCAAAGAAGGCCTACGGATCAAATGGGTGGACGAAGATGGACGAACGAGACGAACTTGGTCCAAGGAAGGCCTAGGGATCAAATGGGAGGACGAAGATGGACGAACGAGACGAACTTGGTCCAAAGAAGGCCTACGGATCAAATGGGAGGACGAAGATGGACGAACGAGACGAACTTGGTGCAAAGAAGCCCAACGGATCAAATGGGAGGACGAAAAGGGATGAACGAGACGAACTTGGTCCAAAGATGGCCTACGGATCAAATGGGTGGACGAAGATGGACGAACGAGACGAACTTGGTCCAAGGAAGGCCTAGAGATCTAATGGGAGGACGAAGATGGACGAACGAGACGAACTTGGTCCAAAGAAGGCCTAGGGATCAAATGGGAGGACGAAGATGGACGAACGAGACGAACTTGGTGCAAAGAAGCCCAACGGATCAAATGGGAGGACGAAAAGGGATGAACGAGACGAACTTGGTCCAAAGAAGGCCTACGGATCAAATGGGTGGACGAAGATGGACGAACGAGACGAACTTGGTCCAAAGAAGGCCTACGGATTAAATGGGAGGACGAAGATGGACGAATGAGACGAATTTGGTGCAAAGAAGCCCAACGGATCAAATGGGAGGACGAAAAGGGATGAACGAGACGAACTTGGTCCAAAGAAGGCCTACGGATCAAATGGGTGGACGAAGATGGACGAACGAGACGAACTTGGTCCAAAGAAGGCCTAGGGAACAAATGGGAGGACGAAGATGGACGAACGAGACGAACTTGGTGCAAAGAAGCCCAACGGATCAAATGGGAGGACGAAAAGGGAGGAACGAGACGAACTTGGTCCAAAGAAGGCCTACGGATCAAATGGGTGGACGAAGATGGACGAACGAGACGAACTTGGTCCAAGGAAGGCCTAGGGATCAAATGGGAGGACGAAGATGGACGAACGAGAGGAACTTGGTCCAAAGAAGGCCTAGGGAACAAATGGGAGGACGAAGATGGACGAACGAGACGAACTTGGTGCAAAGAAGCCCGACGGATCAAATGGGAGGACGAAAAGGGATGAACGAGACGAACTTGGTCCAAAAAAGGCCTACGGATCAAATGGGTGGACGAAGATGGACGAACGAGATGAACTTGGTCCAAGGAAGGCCTAGGGATCAAATGGGAGGACGTAGATGGACGAACGAGACGACTTGGTCCAAAGAAGGCCTACGGACCAAATGGGAGGACGAAGATGGAGGAACGAGGCGAACTTGGTCCAAAGAAGGCCAAGGGATCAAATGGGAGGACGAAGATGGACGATCGAGACGAACTTGGTCTAAAGAAGGCCTACGGATCAAATGGGTGGTCGAAGATGGACGAACGAGACGAACTTGGTCCAAAGAAGGCCTACGGATCAAATGGGTGGTCGAAGATGGACGAACGAGACGAACTTGGTCCAAAGAAGGCCTAGGGAACAAATGGGAGGACGAAGATGGACGAACGAGACGAACTTGGTGCAAAGAAGCCCAACGGATCAAATGGGAGGACGAAAAGGGATGAACGACACGAACTTGGTCCAAAGAAGGCCTACGGATCAAATGGGTGGACGAAGATGGACGAACGAGACGAACTTGGTCCAAGGAAGGCCTAGGGATCTAATGGGAGGACGAAGATGGACGAACGAGACGAACTTGGTCCAAAGAAGGCCTACGGATCAAATGAGAGGACGAGGATGGACGAACGAGACGAATTTGGTGCAAAGAAGCCAACGGATCAAATGGGAGGACGAAAAGGGATGAACGAGACGAACTTGGTCCAAAGAAGGCCTACGGATCAAATGGGTGGACGAAGATGGACGAACGAGACGAACTTGGTCCAAAGAAGGCCTAGGGAACAAATGGGAGGACGAAGATGGACGAACGAGACGAACTTGGTGCAAAGAATGCCAACGGATCAAATGGGGGGACGAAAAGGGATGAACGAGACGAACTTGGTCCAAAGAAGGCCTACGGATCAAATGGGTGGACGAAGATGGACGAACGAGACGAACTTGGTCCAAGGAAGGCCTAGGGATCAAATGGGAGGACGAAGATGGACGAACGAGACGAACTTGGTCCAGAGAAGGCCTACGGATCAAATGGGAGGACGAAGATGGAGGAACGAGGCGAACTTGGTCCAAAGAAGGCCTACGGATCAAATGGGAGGACAAAGATGGACGAACGAGACGAACTTGGTCCAAAGAAGGCCTAGGGATCAAATGGGAGGACGAAGATGGACGAACGAGAGGAACTTGGTCCAAAGAAGGCCTAGGGAACAAATGGGAGGACGAAGATGGACGAACGAGACGAACTTGGTGCAAAGAAGCCCAACGGATCAAATGGGAGGACGAAAATGGATGAACGAGACGAACTTGGTCCAAAGAAGGCCTACGGATCAAATGGGTGGACGAAGATGGACGAACGAGACGAACTTGGTCCAAGGAAGGCCTAGGGATCAAATGGGAGGACGAAAATGGACGAACGAGACGAACTTGGTCCAAAGAAGGCCTACGGATCAAATGGGAGTACGAAGATTGACGAACGAGACGAACTTGGTCCAAAGAAGCCCAACGGATCAAATGGGAGGACGAAAAGGGATGAACGAGACGAACTTGGTCCAAAGAAGGCCTACGGATCAAATGGGTGGACGAAGATGGACGAACGAGACGAACTTGGTCCAAAGAAGGCCTAGGGAACAAATGGGAGGACGAAGATGGACGAACGAGACGAACTTGGTGCAAAGAAGCCCAGCGGATCAAATGGGAGGACGAAAAGGGATGAACGAGACGAACTTGGTCCAAAGAAGGCCTACGGATCAAATGGGTGGACGAAGATGGACGAACGAGACGAACTTGGTCCAAGGAAGGCCTAGAGATCTAATGGGAGGACGAAGATGGACGAACGAGACGAACTTGGTCCAAAGAAGGCCTAGGGATCAAATGGGAGGACGAAGATGGACGAACGAGACGAACTTGGTGCAAAGAAGCCCAACGGATCAAATGGGAGGACGAAAAGGGATGAACGAGACGAACTTGGTCCAAAGAAGGCCTACGGATCAAATGGGTGGACGAAGATGGACGAACGAGACGAACTTGGTCCAAGGAAGGCCTAGGGATCTAATGGGAGGACGAAGATGGACGAACGAGACGAACTTGGTCCAAAGAAGGCCTACGGATCAAATGAGAGGACGAAGATGGACGAACGAGACGAATTTGGTGCAAAGAAGACCAACGGATCAAATGGGAGGACGAAAAGGGATGAACGAGACGAACTTGGTCCAAAGAAGGCCTACGGATCAAATGGGTGGACGAAGATGGACGAACGAGACGAACTTGGTCCAAGGAAGGCCTAGGGATCTAATGGGAGGACGAAGATGGACGAACGAGACGAACTTGGTCCAAAGAAGGCCTACGGATTAAATGGGAGGACGAAGATGGACGAACGAGACGAATTTGGTGCAAAGAAGCCCAACGGATCAAATGGGAGGTCGAAAAGGGATGAACGAGACGAACTTGGTCCAAAGAAGGCCTACGGATCAAATGGGTGGACGAAGATGGACGAACGAGACGAACTTGGTCCAAAGAAGGCCTAGGGAACAAATGGGAGGACGAAGATGGACGAACGAGACGAACTTGGTGCAAAGAAGCCCAACGGATCAAATGGGAGGACGAAAAGGGAGGAACGAGACGAACATGGTCCAAAGAAGACCTACGGATCAAATGGGTGGACGAAGATGGACGAACGAGACGAACTTGGTCCAAGGAAGGCCTAGGGATCAAATGGGAGGACGAAGATGGACGAACGAGACGAACTTGGTCCAAAGAAGGCCTACGGATCAAATGGGAGGACGAAGATGGAGGAACGAGGCGAACTTGGTCCAAAGAAGGCCTACGGATCAAATGGGAGGACAAAGATGGACGAACGAGACGAACTTGGTCCAAAGAAGGACTAGGGATCAAATGGGAGGACGAAGATGGACGAACGGGAGGAACTTGGTCCAAAGAAGGCCTAGGGAACAAATGGGAGGACGAAGATGGACGAACGAGACGAACTTGGTGCAAAGAAGCCCAACGGATCAAATGGGAGGAAGAAAAGGGATGAACGAGACGAACTTGGTCCAAAGAAGGCCTACGGATCAAATGGGTGGACGAAGATGGACGAACGAGATGAACTTGGTCCAAGGAAGGCCTAGGGATCAAATGGGAGGACGAAGATGGACGAACGAGACGACTTGGTCCAAAGAAGGCCTACGGACCAAATGGGAGGACGAAGATGGAGGAACGAGGCGAACTTGGTCCAAAGAAGGCCTAGGGATCAAATGGGAGGACGAAGATGGACGATCGAGACGAACTTGGTCTAAAGAAGGCCTACGGATCAAATGGGTGGTCGAAGATGGACGAACGAGACGAACTTGGTCCAAAGAAGGCCTAGGGAACAAATGGGAGGACGAAGATGGACGAACGAGACGAACTTGGTGCAAAGAAGCCCAACGGATCAAATGGGAGGACGAAAAGGGATGAACGAGACGAACTTGGTCCAAAGAAGGCCTACGGATCAAATGGGTGGACGAAGATGGACGAACGAGACGAACTTGGTCCAAGGAAGGCCTAGGGATCTAATGGGAGGACGAAGATGGACGAACGAGACGAACTTGGTCCAAAGAAGGCCTACGGATCAAATGAGAGGACGAAGATGGACGAACGAGACGAATTTGGTGCAAAGAAGCCCAACGGATCAAATGGGAGGACGAAAAGGGATGAACGAGACGAACTTGGTCCAAAGAAGGCCTACGGATCAAATGGGTGGACGAAGATGGACGAACGAGACGAACTTGGTCCAAAGAAGGCCTAGGGAACAAATGGGAGGACGAAGATGGACGAACGAGACGAACTTGGTGCAAAGAATGCCAACGGATCAAATGGGAGGACGAAAAGGGATGAACGAGACGAACTTGGTCCAAAGAAGGCCTACGGATCAAATGGATGGACGAATATGGACGAACGAGACGAACTTGGTCCAAGGAAGGCCTACGGATCAAATGGGAGGACGAAGATGGACGAACGAGACGAACTTGGTCCAAAGAAGGCCTACGGATCAAATGAGAGGACGAAGATGGACGAACGAGACGAATTTGGTGCAAAGAAGCCCAACGGATCAAATGGGAGGACGAAAAGGGATGAACGAGACGAACTTGGTCCAAAGAAGGCCTACGGATCAAATGGGTGGACGAAGATGGACGAACGAGACGAACTTGGTCCAAGGAAGGCCTAGGGATCTAATGGGGGGACGAAGATGGACGAACGAGACGAACTTGGTCCAAAGAAGGCCTACGGATTAAATGGGAGGACGAAGATGGACGAACGAGACGAATTTGGTGCAAAGAAGCCCAACGGATCAAATGGGAGGTCGAAAAGGGATGAACGAGACGAACTTGGTCCAAAGAAGGCCTACGGATCAAATGGGTGGACGAAGATGGACGAACGAGACGAACTTGGTCCAAAGAAGGCCTAGGGAACAAATGGGAGGACGAAGATGGACGAACGAGACGAACTTGGTGCAAAGAAGCCCAACGGATCAAATGGGAGGACGAAAAGGGAGGAACGAGACGAACTTGGTCCAAAGAAGGCCTACGGATCAAATGGGTGGACGAAGATGGACGAACGAGACGAACTTGGTCCAAGGAAGGCCTAGGGATCAAATGGGAGGACGAAGATGGACGAACGAGACGAACTTGGTCCAAAGAAGGCCTACGGATCAAATGGGAGGACGAAGATGGAGGAACGAGGCGAACTTGGTCCAAAGAAGGCCTACGGATCAAATGGGAGGACAAAGATGGACGAACGAGATGAACTTGGTCCAAAGAAGGACTAGGGATCAAATGGGAGGACGAAGATGGACGAACGGGAGGAACTTGGTCCAAAGAAGGCCTAGGGAACAAATGGGAGGACGAAGATGGACGAACGAGACGAACTTGGTGCAAAGAAGCCCAACGGATCAAATGGGAGGACGAAAAGGGATGAACGAGACGAACTTGGTCCAAAGAAGGCCTACGGATCAAATGGGTGGACGAAGATGGACGAACGAGATGAACTTGGTCCAAGGAAGGCCTAGGGATCAAATGGGAGGACGAAGATGGACGAACGAGACGACTTGGTCCAAAGAAGGCCTACGGACCAAATGGGAGGACGAAGATGGAGGAACGAGGCGAACTTGGTCCAAAGAAGGCCTAGGGATCAAATGGGAGGACGAAGATGGACGATCGAGACGAACTTGGTCTAAAGAAGGCCTACGGATCAAATGGGTGGTCGAAGATGGACGAACGAGACGAACTTGGTCCAAAGAAGGCCTAGGGAACAAATGGGAGGACGAAGATGGACGAACGAGACGAACTTGGTGCAAAGAAGCCCAACGGATCAAATGGGAGGACGAAAAGGGATGAACGAGACGAACTTGGTCCAAAGAAGGCCTACGGATCAAATGGGTGGACGAAGATGGACGAACGAGACGAACTTGGTCCAAGGAAGGCCTAGGGATCTAATGGGAGGACGAAGATGGACGAACGAGACGAACTTGGTCCAAAGAAGGCCTACGGATCAAATGAGAGGACGAAGATGGACGAACGAGACGAATTTGGTGCAAAGAAGCCCAACGGATCAAATGGGAGGACGAAAAGGGATGAACGAGACGAACTTGGTCCAAAGAAGGCCTACGGATCAAATGGGTTGACGAAGATGGACGAACGAGACGAACTTGGTCCAAAGAAGGCCTAGGGAACAAATGGGAGGACGAAGATGGACGAACGAGACGAACTTGGTGCAAAGAATGCCAACGGATCAAATGGGAGGACGAAAAGGGATGAACGAGACGAACTTGGTCCAAAGAAGGCCTACGGATCAAATGGATGGACGAATATGGACGAACGAGACGAACTTGGTCCAAGGAAGGCCTACGGATCAAATGGGAGGACGAAGATGGACGAACGAGACGAACTTGGTCCAAAGAAGGCCTACGGATCAAATGGGAGGACGAAGATGGACGAACGAGACGAACTTGGTGCGAAGAAGCCCAACGGATCAAATGGGAGGACGAAAAGGGAAGAACGAGACGAACTTGGTCCAAAGAAGGCCTACGGATCAAATGGGTGGACGAAGATGGACGAACGAGACGAACTTGGTCCAAGGAAGGCCTAGGGATCAAATGGGAGGACGAAGATGGACGAACGAGACGAACTTGGTCCAGAGAAGGCCTACGGATCAAATGGGAGGACGAAGAGGGATGAACGAGACGAACTTGGTACAAAGAAGGCCTACGGATCAAATGGGAGGACAAAGATGGACGAACGAGACGAACTTGGTCCAAAGAAGGCCTAGGGATCAAATGGGAGGACGAAGATGGACGAACGAGAGGAACTTGGTCCAAAGAAGGCCTAGGGAACAAATGGGAGGACGAAGATGGACGAACGAGACGAACTTGGTGCAAAGAAGCCCAACGGATCAAATGGGAGGACGAAAATGGATGAACGAGACGAACTTGGTCCAAGGAAGGCCTACAGATCAAATGGGTGGACGAAGATGGACGAACGAGACGAACTTGGTCCAAGGAAGGCCTAGGGATCAAATGGGAGGACGAAAATGGACGAACGAGACGAACTTGGTCCAAAGAAGGCCTACGGATCAAATGGGAGTACGAAGATTGACGAACGAGACGAACTTGGTCCAAAGAAGCCCAACGGATCAAATGGGAGGACGAAGATGGACGAACGAGACGAAGTTGGTCCAAAGAAGGCCTACGGATCAAATGGGAGGACGAAGATGGACGAACGAGACGAACTTGGTCCAAAGAAGCCCAACGGATCAAATGGGAGGACGAAAATGGACGAACGAGACGACTTGGTCCAAAGAAGGCCTACGGACCAAATGGGAGGACGAAGATGGAGGAACGAGGCGAACTTGGTCCAAAGAAGGCCTAGGGATCAAATGGGAGGACGAAGATGGACGAACGAGACGAACTTGGTCCAAAGAAGGCCTACGGATCAAATGGGAGGACGAAGATGGACGAACGAGACGAACTTGGTGCAAAGAAGCCCAACGGATCAAATGGGAGGACGAAAAGGGATGAACGAGACGAACTTGGTCCAAAGAAGGCCTACGGATCAAATGGGTGGACGAAGATGGACGAACGAGACGAACTTGGTCCAAAGAAGGCCTAGGGAACAAATGGGAGGACGAAGATGGACGAACGGGAGGAACTTGGTCCAAAGAAGGCCTAGGGAACAAATGGGAGGACGAAGATGGACGAACGAGACGAACTTGGTGCAAAGAAGCCCAACGGATCAAATGGGAGGAAGAAAAGGGATGAACGAGACGAACTTGGTCCAAAGAAGGCCTACGGATCAAATGGGTGGACGAAGATGGACGAACGAGATGAACATGGTCCAAGGAAGGCCTAGGGATCAAATGGGAGGACGAAGATGGACGAACGAGACGACTTGGTCCAAAGAAGGCCTACGGACCAAATGGGAGGACGAAGACGGAGGAACGAGGCGAACTTGGTCCAAAGAAGGCCTAGGGATCAAATGGGAGGACGAAGATGGACGATCGAGACGAACTTGGTCTAAAGAAGGCCTACGGATCAAATGGGTGGTCGAAGATGGACGAACGAGACGAACTTGGTCCAAAGAAGGCCTAGGGAACAAATGGGAGGACGAAGATGGACGAACGAGACGAACTTGGTGCAAAGAAGCCCAACGGATCAAATGGGAGGACGAAAAGGGATGAACGAGACGAACTTGGTCCAAAGAAGGTCTACGGATCAAATGGGTGGACGAAGATGGACGAACGAGACGAACTTGGTCCAAGGAAGGCCTAGGGATCTAATGGGAGGACGAAGATGGACGAACGAGACGAACTTGGTCCAAAGAAGGCCTACGGATCAAATGAGAGGACGAAGATGGACGAACGAGACGAATTTGGGGCAAAGAAGCCCAACGGATCAAATGGGAGGACGAAAAGGGATGAACGAGACGAACTTGGTCCAAAGAAGGCCTACGGATCAAATGGGTGGACGAAGATGGACGAACGAGACGAACTTGGTCCAAAGAAGGCCTAGGGAACAAATGGGAGGACGAAGATGGACGAACGAGACGAACTTGGTGCAAAGAATGCCAACGGATCAAATGGGAGGACGAAAAGGGATGAACGAGACGAACTTGGTCCAAAGAAGGCCTACGGATCAAATGGATGGACGAATATGGACGAACGAGACGAACTTGGTCCAAGGAAGGCCTATGGATCAAATGGGAGGACGAAGATGGACGAACGAGACGAACTTGGTCCAAAGAAGGCCTACGGATCAAATGAGAGGACGAAGATGGACGAACAAGACGAATTTGGTGCAAAGAAGCCCAACGGATCAAATGGGAGGACGAAAAGGGATGAACGAGACGAACTTGGTCCAAAGAAGGCCTACGGATCAAATGGGTGGACGAAGATGGACGAACGAGACGAACTTGGTCCAAGGAAGGCCTAGGGATCTAATGGGGGGACGAAGATGGACGAACGAGACGAACTTGGTCCAAAGAAGGCCTACGGATTAAATGGGAGGACGAAGATGGACGAACGAGACGAATTTGGTGCAAAGAAGGCCAACGGATCAAATGGGAGGTCGAAAAGGGATGAACGAGACGAACTTGGTCCAAAGAAGGCCTACGGATCAAATGGGTGGACGAAGATGGACGAACGAGACGAACTTGGTCCAAAGAAGGCCTAGGGAACAAATGGGAGGACGAAGATGGACGAACGAGACGAACTTGGTGCAAAGAAGCCCAACGGATCAAATGGGAGGACGAAAAGGGAGGAACGAGACGAACTTGGTCCAAAGAAGGCCTACGGATCAAATGGGTGGACGAAGATGGACGAACGAGACGAACTTGGTCCAAGGAAGGCCTAGGGATCAAATGGGAGGACGAAGATGGACGAACGAGACGAACTTGGTCCAAAGAAGGCCTACGGATCAAATGGGAGGACGAAGATGGAGGAACGAGGCGAACTTGGTCCAAAGAAGGCCTACGGATCAAATGGGAGGACAAAGATGGACGAACGAGATGAACTTGGTCCAAAGAAGGACTAGGGATCAAATGGGAGGACGAAGATGGACGAACGGGAGGAACTTGGTCCAAAGAAGGCCTAGGGAACAAATGGGAGGACGAAGATGGACGAACGAGACGAACTTGGTGCAAAGAAGCCCAACGGATCAAATGGGAGGACGAAAAGGGATGAACGAGACGAACTTGGTCCAAAGAAGGCCTACGGATCAAATGGGTGGACGAAGATGGACGAACGAGATGAACTTGGTCCAAGGAAGGCCTAGGGATCAAATGGGAGGACGAAGATGGACGAACGAGACGACTTGGTCCAAAGAAGGCCTACGGACCAAATGGGAGGACGAAGATGGAGGAACGAGGCGAACTTGGTCCAAAGAAGGCCTAGGGATCAAATGGGAGGACGAAGATGGACGATCGAGACGAACTTGGTCTAAAGAAGGCCTACGGATCAAATGGGTGGTCGAAGATGGACGAACGAGACGAACTTGGTCCAAAGAAGGCCTAGGGAACAAATGGGAGGACGAAGATGGACGAACGAGACGAACTTGGTGCAAAGAAGCCCAACGGATCAAATGGGAGGACGAAAAGGGATGAACGAGACGAACTTGGTCCAAAGAAGGCCTACGGATCAAATGGGTGGACGAAGATGGACGAACGAGACGAACTTGGTCCAAGGAAGGCCTAGGGATCTAATCGGAGGACGAAGATGGACGAACGAGACGAACTTGGTCCAAAGAAGGCCTACGGATCAAATGAGAGGACGAAGATGGACGAACGAGACGAATTTGGTGCAAAGAAGCCCAACGGATCAAATGGGAGGACGAAAAGGGATGAACGAGACGAACTTGGTCCAAAGAAGGCCTACGGATCAAATGGGTTGACGAAGATGGACGAACGAGACGAACTTGGTCCAAAGAAGGCCTAGGGAACAAATGGGAGGACGAAGATGGACGAACGAGACGAACTTGGTGCAAAGAATGCCAACGGATCAAATGGGAGGACGAAAAGGGATGAACGAGACGAACTTGGTCCAAAGAAGGCCTACGGATCAAATGGATGGACGAATATGGACGAACGAGACGAAGTTGGTCCAAGGAAGGCCTACGGATCAAATGGGAGGACGAAGATGGACGAACGAGACGAACTTGGTCCAAAGAAGGCCTACGGATCAAATGGGAGGACGAAGATGGACGAACGAGACGAACTTGGTGCGAAGAAGCCCAACGGATCAAATGGGAGGACGAAAAGGGAAGAACGAGACGAACTTGGTCCAAAGAAGGCCTACGGATCAAATGGGTGGACGAAGATGGACGAACGAGACGAACTTGGTCCAAGGAAGGCCTAGGGATCAAATGGGAGGACGAAGATGGACGAACGAGACGAACTTGGTCCAGAGAAGGCCTACGGATCAAATGGGAGGACGAAGAGGGATGAACGAGACGAACTTGGTACAAAGAAGGCCTACGGATCAAATGGGAGGACAAAGATGGACGAACGAGACGAACTTGGTCCAAAGAAGGCCTAGGGATCAAATGGGAGGACGAAGATGGACGAACGAGAGGAACTTGGTCCAAAGAAGGCCTAGGGAACAAATGGGAGGACGAAGATGGACGAACGAGACGAACTTGGTGCAAAGAAGCCCAACGGATCAAATGGGAGGACGAAAATGGATGAACGAGACGAACTTGGTCCAAAGAAGGCCTACAGATCAAATGGGTGGACGAAGATGGACGAACGAGACGAACTTGGTCCAAGGAAGGCCTAGGGATCAAATGGGAGGACGAAAATGGACGAACGAGACGAACTTGGTCCAAAGAAGGCCTACGGATCAAATGGGAGTACGAAGATTGACGAACGAGACGAACTTGGTCCAAAGAAGCCCAACGGATCAAATGGGAGGACGAAGATGGACGAACGAGACGAAGTTGGTCCAAAGAAGGCCTACGGATCAAATGGGAGGACGAAGATGGACGAACGAGACGAACTTGGTCCAAAGAAGCCCAACGGATCAAATGGGAGGACGAAAATGGACGAACGAGACGACTTGGTCCAAAGAAGGCCTACGGACCAAATGGGAGGACGAAGATGGAGGAACGAGGCGAACTTGGTCCAAAGAAGGCCTAGGGATCAAATGGGAGGACGAAGATGGACGAACGAGACGAACTTGGTCCAAAGAAGGCCTACGGATCAAATGGGAGGACGAAGATGGACGAACGAGACGAACTTGGTGCAAAGAAGCCCAACGGATCAAATGGGAGGACGAAAAGGGATGAACGAGACGAACTTGGTCCAAAGAAGGCCTACGGATCAAATGGGTGGACGAAGATGGACGAACGAGACGAACTTGGTCCAAAGAAGGCCTAGGGAACAAATGGGAGGACGAAGATGGACGAACGAGACGAACTTGGTGCAAAGAAGCCCAACGGATCAAATGGGAGGACGAAAAGGGATGAACGAGACGAACTTGGTCCAAAGAAGGCCTACGGATCAAATGGGTGGACGAAGATGGACGAACGAGACGAACTTGGTCCAAGGAAGGCCTAGAGATCTAATGGGAGGACGAAGATGGACGAACGAGACGAACTTGGTCCAAAGAAGGCCTAGGGATCAAATGGGAGGACGAAGATGGACGAACGAGACGAACTTGGTGCAAAGAAGCCCAACGGATCAAATGGGAGGACGAAAAGGGATGAACGAGACGAACTTGGTCCAAAGAAGGCCTACGGATCAAATGGGTGGACGAAGATGGACGAACGAGACGAACTTGGTCCAAAGAAGGCCTACGGATTAAATGGGAGGACGAAGATGGACGAATGAGACGAATTTGGTGCAAAGAAGCCCAACGGATCAAATGGGAGGACGAAAAGGGATGAACGAGACGAACTTGGTCCAAAGAAGGCCTACGGATCAAATGGGTGGACGAAGATGGACGAACGAGACGAACTTGGTCCAAAGAAGGCCTAGGGAACAAATGGGAGGACGAAGATGGACGAACGAGACGAACTTGGTGCAAAGAAGCCCAACGGATCAAATGGGAGGACGAAAAGGGAGGAACGAGACGAACTTGGTCCAAAGAAGGCCTACGGATCAAATGGGTGGACGAAGATGGACGAACGAGACGAACTTGGTCCAAGGAAGGCCTAGGGATCAAATGGGAGGACGAAGATGGACGAACGAGACGAACTTGGTCCAAAGAAGGCCTACGGATCAAATGGGAGGACGAAGATGGAGGAACGAGGCGAACTTGGTCCAAAGAAGGCCTACGGATCAAATGGGAGGACAAAGATGGACGAACGAGACGAACTTGGTCCAAAGAAGGACTAGGGATCAAATGGGAGGACGAAGATGGACGAACGAGAGGAACTTGGTCCAAAGAAGGCCTAGGGAACAAATGGGAGGACGAAGATGGACGAACGAGACGAACTTGGTGCAAAGAAGCCCAACGGATCAAATGGGAGGACGAAAAGGGATGAACGAGACGAACTTGGTCCAAAAAAGGCCTACGGATCAAATGGGTGGACGAAGATGGACGAACGAGATGAACTTGGTCCAAGGAAGGCCTAGGGATCAAATGGGAGGACGAAGATGGACGAACGAGACGACTTGGTCCAAAGAAGGCCTACGGACCAAATGGGAGGACGAAGATGGAGGAACGAGGCGAACTTGGTCCAAAGAAGGCCTAGGGAACAAATGGGAGGACGAAGATGGACGAACGAGACGAACTTGGTGCAAAGAAGCCCAACGGATCAAATGGGAGGACGAAAAGGGATGAACGAGACGAACTTGGTCCAAAGAAGGCCTACGGATCAAATGAGTGGACGAAGATGGACGAACGAGACGAACTTGGTCCAAGGAAGGCCTAGGGATCTAATGGGAGGACGAAGATGGACGAACGAGACGAACTTGGTCCAAAGAAGGCCTACGGATCAAATGAGAGGACGAGGATGGACGAACGAGACGAATTTGGTGCAAAGAAGCCAACGGATCAAATGGGAGGACGAAAAGGGATGAACGAGACGAACTTGGTCCAAAGAAGGCCTACGGATCAAATGGGTGGACGAAGATGGACGAACGAGACGAACTTGGTCCAAAGAAGGCCTAGGGAACAAATGGGAGGACGAAGATGGACGAACGAGACGAACTTGGTGCAAAGAATGCCAACGGATCAAATGGGGGGACGAAAAGGGATGAACGAGACGAACTTGGTCCAAAGAAGGCCTACGGATCAAATGGATGGACGAAGATGGACGAACGAGACGAACTTGGTCCAAGGAAGGCCTACGGATCAAATGGGAGGACGAAGATGGACGAACGAGACGAACTTGGTCCAAAGAAGGCCTACGGATCAAATGGGAGGACGAAGATGGACGAACGAGACGAACTTGGTGCAAAGATGCCCAACGGATCAAATGGGAGGACGAAAAGGGAAGAACGAGACGAACTTGGTCCAAAGAAGGCCTACGGATCAAATGGGTGGACGAAGATGGACGAACGAGACGAACTTGGTCCAAGGAAGGCCTAGGGATCAAATGGGAGGACGAAGATGGACGAACGAGACGAACTTGGTCCAGAGAAGGCCTACGGATCAAATGGGAGGACGAAGATGGAGGAACGAGGCGAACTTGGTCCAAAGAAGGCCTACGGATCAAATGGGAGGACAAAGATGGACGAACGAGACGAACTTGGTCCAAAGAAGGCCTAGGGATCAAATGGGAGGACGAAGATGGACGAACGAGAGGAACTTGGTCCAAAGAAGGCCTAGGGAACAAATGGGAGGACGAAGATGGACGAACGAGACGAACTTGGTGCAAAGAAGCCCAACGGATCAAATGGGAGGACGAAAATGGAAGAACGAGACGAACTTGGTCCAAAAAAGGCCTACGGATCAAATGGGTGGACGAAGATGGACGAACGAGACGAACTTGGTCCAAGGAAGGCCTAGGGATCAAATGGGAGGACGAAAATGGACGAACGAGATGAACTTGGTCCAAAGAAGGCCTACGGATCAAATGGGAGTACGAAGATTGACGAACGAGACGAACTTGGTCCAAAGAAGCCCAACGGATCAAATGGGAGGACGAAAAGGGATGAACGAGACGAACTTGGTCCAAAGAAGGCCTACGGATCAAATGGGTGGACGAAGATGGACGAACGAGACGAACTTGGTCCAAAGAAGGCCTAGGGAACAAATGGGAGGACGAAGATGGACGAACGAGACGAACTTGGTGCAAAGAAGCCCAGCGGATCAAATGGGAGGACGAAAAGGGATGAACGAGACGAACTTGGTCCAAAGAAGGCCTACGGATCAAATGGGTGGACGAAGATGGACGAACGAGACGAACTTGGTCCAAGGAAGGCCTAGAGATCTAATGGGAGGACGAAGATGGACGAACGAGACGAACTTGGTCCAAAGAAGGCCTAGGGATCAAATGGGAGTACGAAGATGGACGAACGAGACGAACTTGGTGCAAAGAAGCCCAACGGATCAAATGGGAGGACGAAAAGGGATGAACGAGACGAACTTGGTCCAAAGAAGGCCTACGGATCAAATGGGTGGACGAAGATGGACGAACGAGACGAACTTGGTCCAAAGAAGGCCTACGGATTAAATGGGAGGACGAAGATGGACGAATGAGACGAATTTGGTGCAAAGAGGCCCAACGGATCAAATGGGAGGACGAAAAGGGATGAACGAGACGAACTTGGTCCAAAGAAGGCCTACGGATCAAATGGGTGGACGAAGATGGACGAACGAGACGAACTTGGTCCAAAGAAGGCCTAGGGAACAAATGGGAGGACGAAGATGGACGAACGAGACGAACTTGGTGCAAAGAAGCCCAACGGATCAAATGGGAGGACGAAAAGGGAGGAACGAGACGAACTTGGTCCAAAGAAGGCCTACGGATCAAATGGGTGGACGAAGATGGACGAACGAGACGAACTTGGTCCAAGGAAAGCCTAGGGATCAAATGGGAGGACGAAGATGGACGAACGAGGCGAACTTGGTCCAAAGAAGGCCTACGGATCAAATGGGAGGACAAAGATGGACGAACGAGACGAACTTGGTCCAAAGAAGGACTAGGGATCAAATGGGAGGACGAAGATGGACGAACGAGAGGAACTTGGTCCAAAGAAGGCCTAGGGAACAAATGGGAGGACGAAGATGGACGAACGAGACGAACTTGGTGCAAAGAAGCCCAACGGATCGAATGGGAGGACGAAAAGGGATGAACGAGACGAACTTGGTCCAAAAAAGGCCTACGGATCAAATGGGTGGACGAAGATGGACGAACGAGATGAACTTGGTCCAAGGAAGGCCTAGGGATCAAATGGGAGGACGAAGATGGACGAACGAGACGACTTGGTCCAAAGAAGGCCTACGGACCAAATGGGAGGACGAAGATGGAGGAACGAGGCGAACTTGGTCCAAAGAAGGCCTAGGGATCAAATGGGAGGACGAAGATGGACGATCGAGACGAACTTGGTCTAAAGAAGGCCTACGGATCAAATGGGTGGTCGAAGATGGACGAACGAGACGAACTTGGTCCAAAGAAGGCCTAGGGAACAAATGGGAGGACGAAGATGGACGAACGAGACGAACTTGGTGCAAAGAAGCCCAACGGATCAAATGGGAGGACGAAAAGGGATGAACGAGACGAACTTGGTCCAAAGAAGGCCTACGGATCAAATGGGTGGACGAAGATGGACGAACGAGACGAACCTGGTCCAAAGAAGGCCTACGGATCAAATGGGTGGACGAAGATGGACGAACGAGACGAACTTGGTCCAAGGAAGGCCTAGAGATCTAATGGGAGGACGAAGATGGACGAACGAGACGAACTTGGTCCAAAGAAGGCCTAGGGATCAAATGGGAGGACGAAGATGGACGAACGAGACGAACTTGGTGCAAAGAAGCCCAACGTATTAAATGGGAGGACGAAAAGGGATGAACGAGACGAACTTGGTCCAAAGAAGGCCTACGGATCAAATGGGTGGACGAAGATGGACGAACGAGACGAACTTGGTCCAAAGAAGGCCTACGGATTAAATGGGAGGACGAAGATGGACGAATGAGACGAATTTGGTGCAAAGAGGCCCAACGGATCAAATGGGAGGACGAAAAGGGATGAACGAGACGAACTTGGTCCAAAGAAGGCCTACGGATCAAATGGGTGGACGAAGATGGACGAACGAGACGAACTTGGTCCAAAGAAGGCCTAGGGAACAAATGGGAGGACGAAGATGGACGAACGAGACGAACTTGGTGCAAAGAAGCCCAACGGATCAAATGGGAGGACGAAAAGGGAGGAACGAGACGAACTTGGTCCAAAGAAGGCCTACGGATCAAATGGGTGGACGAAGATGGACGAACGAGACGAACTTGGTCCAAGGAAGGCCTAGGGATCAAATGGGAGGACGAAGATGGACGAACGAGGCGAACTTGGTCCAAAGAAGGCCTACGGATCAAATGGGAGGACAAAGATGGACGAACGAGACGAACTTGGTCCAAAGAAGGACTAGGGATCAAATGGGAGGACGAAGATGGACGAACGAGAGGAACTTGGTCCAAAGAAGGCCTAGGGAACAAATGGGAGGACGAAGATGGACGAACGAGACGAACTTGGTGCAAAGAAGCCCAACGGATCGAATGGGAGGACGAAAAGGGATGAACGAGACGAACTTGGTCCAAAAAAGGCCTACGGATCAAATGGGTGGACGAAGATGGACGAACGAGATGAACTTGGTCCAAGGAAGGCCTAGGGATCAAATGGGAGGACGAAGATGGACGAACGAGACGACTTGGTCCAAAGAAGGCCTACGGACCAAATGGGAGGACGAAGATGGAGGAACGAGGCGAACTTGGTCCAAAGAAGGCCTAGGGATCAAATGGGAGGACGAAGATGGACGATCGAGACGAACTTGGTCTAAAGAAGGCCTACGGATCAAATGGGTGGTCGAAGATGGACGAACGAGACGAACTTGGTCCAAAGAAGGCCTAGGGAACAAATGGGAGGACGAAGATGGACGAACGAGACGAACTTGGTGCAAAGAAGCCCAACGGATCAAATGGGAGGACGAAAAGGGATGAACGAGACGAACTTGGAAGGCCTACGGATCAAATGGGTGGACGAAGATGGACGAACGAGACGAACTTGGTCCAAAGAAGGCCTACGGATTAAATGGGAGGACGAAGATGGACGAATGAGACGAATTTGGTGCAAAGAAGCCCAACGGATCAAATGGGAGGACGAAAAGGGATGAACGAGACGAACTTGGTCCAAAGAAGGCCTACGGATCAAATGGGTGGACGAAGATGGACGAACGAGACGAACATGGTCCAAAGAAGGCCTAGGGAACAAATGGGAGGACGAAGATGGACGAACGAGACGAACTTGGTGCAAAGAAGCCCAGCGGATCAAATGGGAGGACGAAAAGGGATGAACGAGACGAACTTGGTCCAAAGAAGGCCTACGGATCAAATGGGTGGACGAAGATGGACGAACGAGACGAACTTGGTCCAAGGAAGGCCTAGAGATCTAATGGGAGGACGAAGATGGACGAACGAGACGAACTTGGTCCAAAGAAGGCCTAGGGATCAAATGGGAGGACGAAGATGGACGAACGAGACGAACTTGGTGCAAAGAAGCCCAACGGATCAAATGGGAGGACGAAAAGGGATGAACGAGACGAACTTGGTCCAAAAAAGGCCTACGGATCAAATGGGTGGACGAAGATGGACGAACGAGATGAACTTGGTCCAAGGAAGGCCTAGGGATCAAATGGGAGGACGAAGATGGACGAACGAGACGACTTGGTCCAAAGAAGGCCTACGGACCAAATGGGAGGACGAAGATGGAGGAACGAGGCGAACTTGGTGCAAAGAAGCCCAACGGATCAAATGGGAGGACGAAAAGGGATGAACGAGACGAACTTGGTCCAAAGAAGGCCTACGGATCAAATGGGTGGACGAAGATGGACGAACGAGACGAACTTGGTCCAAAGAAGGCCTACGGATTAAATGGGAGGACGAAGATGGACGAATGAGACGAATTTGGTGCAAAGAGGCCCAACGGATCAAATGGGAGGACGAAAAGGGATGAACGAGACGAACTTGGTCCAAAGAAGGCCTACGGATCAAATGGGTGGACGAAGATGGACGAACGAGACGAACTTGGTCCAAAGAAGGCCTAGGGAACAAATGGGAGGACGAAGATGGACGAACGAGACGAACTTGGTGCAAAGAAGCCCAACGGATCAAATGGGAGGACGAAAAGGGAGGAACGAGACGAACTTGGTCCAAAGAAGGCCTACGGATCAAATGGGTGGACGAAGATGGACGAACGAGACGAACTTGGTCCAAGGAAGGCCTAGGGATCAAATGGGAGGACGAAGATGGACGAACGAGGCGAACTTGGTCCAAAGAAGGCCTACGGATCAAATGGGAGGACAAAGATGGACGAACGAGACGAACTTGGTCCAAAGAAGGACTAGGGATCAAATGGGAGGACGAAGATGGACGAACGAGAGGAACTTGGTCCAAAGAAGGCCTAGGGAACAAATGGGAGGACGAAGATGGACGAACGAGACGAACTTGGTGCAAAGAAGCCCAACGGATCGAATGGGAGGACGAAAAGGGATGAACGAGACGAACTTGGTCCAAAAAAGGCCTACGGATCAAATGGGTGGACGAAGATGGACGAACGAGATGAACTTGGTCCAAGGAAGGCCTAGGGATCAAATGGGAGGACGAAGATGGACGAACGAGACGACTTGGTCCAAAGAAGGCCTACGGACCAAATGGGAGGACGAAGATGGAGGAACGAGGCGAACTTGGTCCAAAGAAGGCCTAGGGATCAAATGGGAGGACGAAGATGGACGATCGAGACGAACTTGGTCTAAAGAAGGCCTACGGATCAAATGGGTGGTCGAAGATGGACGAACGAGACGAACTTGGTCCAAAGAAGGCCTAGGGAACAAATGGGAGGACGAAGATGGACGAACGAGACGAACTTGGTGCAAAGAAGCCCAACGGATCAAATGGGAGGACGAAAAGGGATGAACGAGACGAACTTGGTCCAAAGAAGGCCTACGGATCAAATGGGTGGACGAAGATGGACGAACGAGACGAACTTGGTCCAAAGAAGGCCTACGGATTAAATGGGAGGACGAAGATGGACGAATGAGACGAATTTGGTGCAAAGAAGCCCAACGGATCAAATGGGAGGACGAAAAGGGATGAACGAGACGAACTTGGTCCAAAGAAGGCCTACGGATCAAATGGGTGGACGAAGATGGACGAACGAGACGAACTTGGTCCAAAGAAGGCCTAGGGAACAAATGGGAGGACGAAGATGGACGAACGAGACGAACGTGGTGCAAAGAAGCCCAGCGGATCAAATGGGAGGACGAAAAGGGATGAACGAGACGAACTTGGTCCAAAGAAGGCCTACGGATCAAATGGGTGGACGAAGATGGACGAACGAGACGAACTTGGTCCAAGGAAGGCCTAGAGATCTAATGGGAGGACGAAGATGGACGAACGAGACGAACTTGGTCCAAAGAAGGCCTAGGGATCAAATGGGAGGACGAAGATGGACGAACGAGACGAACTTGGTGCAAAGAAGTCCAACGGATCAAATGGGAGGACGAAAAGGGATGAACGAGACGAACTTGGTCCAAAAAAGGCCTACGGATCAAATGGGTGGACGAAGATGGACGAACGAGATGAACTTGGTCCAAGGAAGGCCTAGGGATCAAATGGGAGGACGAAGATTGACGAACGAGACGACTTGGTCCAAAGAAGGCCTACGGACCAAATGGGAGGACGAAGATGGAGGAACGAGGCGAACTTGGTCCAAAGAAGGCCTAGGGATCAAATGGGAGGACGAAGATGGACGATCGAGACGAACTTGGTCTAAAGAAGGCCTACGGATCAAATGGGTGGTCGAAGATGGACGAACGAGACGAACTTGGTCCAAAGAAGGCCTAGGGAACAAATGGGAGGACGAAGATGGACGAACGAGACGAACTTGGTGCAAAGAAGCCCAACGGATCAAATTGGAGGACGAAAAGGGATGAACGAGACGAACTTGGTCCAAAGAAGGCCTACGGATCAAATGGGTGGACGAAGATGGACGAACGAGACGAACTTGGTCCAAGGAAGGCCTAGGGATCTAATGGGAGGACGAAGATGGACGAACGAGACGAACTTGGTCCAAAGAACGCCTACGGATCAAATGAGAGGACGAAGATGGACGAACGAGACGAATTTGGTGCAAAGAAGCCCAACGGATCAAATGGGAGGACGAAAAGGGATGAACGAGACGAACTTGGTCCAAAGAAGGCCTACGGATCAAATGGGTGGACGAAGATGGACGAACGAGACGAACTTGGTCCAAAGAAGGCCTAGGGAACAAATGGGAGGACGAAGATGGACGAACGAGACGAACTTGGTGCAAAGAAGCCCAACGGATCAAATGGGAGGACGAAAAGTGAGGAACGAGACGAACTTGGTCCAAAGAAGGCCTACGGATCAAATGGGTGGACGAAGATGGACGAACGAGACGAACTTGGTCCAAGGAAGGCCTAGGGATCAAATGGGAGGACGAAGATGGACGAACGAGGCGAACTTGGTCCAAAGAAGGCCTACGGATCAAATGGGAGGACAAAGATGGACGAACGAGACGAACTTGGTCCAAAGAAGGACTAGGGATCAAATGGGAGGACGAAGATGGACGAACGAGAGGAACTTGGTCCAAAGAAGGCCTAGGGAACAAATGGGAGGACGAAGATGGACGAACGAGACGAACTTGGTGCAAAGAAGCCCAACGGATCGAATGGGAGGACGAAAAGGGATGAACGAGACGAACTTGGTCCAAAAAAGGCCTACGGATCAAATGGGTGGACGAAGATGGACGAACGAGATGAACTTGGTCCAAGGAAGGCCTAGGGATCAAATGGGAGGACGAAGATGGACGAACGAGACGACTTGGTCCAAAGAAGGCCTACGGACCAAATGGGAGGACGAAGATGGAGGAACGAGGCGAACTTGCTCCAAAGAAGGCCTAGGGATCAAATGGGAGGACGAAGATGGACGATCGAGACGAACTTGGTCTAAAGAAGGCCTACGGATCAAATGGGTGGTCGAAGATGGACGAACGAGACGAACTTGGTCCAAAGAAGGCCTAGGGAACAAATGGGAGGACGAAGATGGACGAACGAGACGAACTTGGTGCAAAGAAGCCCAACGGATCAAATGGGAGGACGAAAAGGGATGAACGAGACGAACTTGGTCCAAAGAAGGCCTACGGATCAAATGGGTGGACGAAGGTGGACGAACGAGGCGAACTTGGTCCAAAGAAGGCCTACGGATTAAATGGGAGGACAAAGATGGACGAATGAGACGAATTTGGTGCAAAGAAGCCCAACGGATCAAATGGGAGGACGAAAAGGGATGAACGAGACGAACTTGGTCCAAAGAAGGCCTACGGATCAAATGGGTGGACGAAGATGGACGAACGAGACGAACTTGGTCCAAAGAAGGCCTAGGGAACAAATGGGAGGACGAAGATGGACGAACGAGATGAACTTGGTGCAAAGAAGCCCAGCGGATCAAATGGGAGGACGAAAAGGGATGAACGAGACGAACTTGGTCCAAAGAAGGCCTACGGATCAAATGGGTGGACGAAGATGGACGAACGAGACGGACTTGGTCCAAGGAAGGCCTAGAGATCTAATGGGAGGACGAAGATGGACGAACGAGACGAACTTGGTCCAAAGAAGGCCTAGGGATCAAATGGGAGGACGAAGATGGACGAACGAGACGAACTTGGTGCAAAGAAGCCCAACGGATCAAATGGGAGGACGAAAAGGGATGAACGAGACGAACTTGGTCCAAAAAAGGCCTACGGATCAAATGGGTGGACGAAGATGGACGAACGAGATGAACTTGGTCCAAGGAAGGCCTAGGGATCAAATGGGAGGACGAAGATGGACGAACGAGACGACTTGGTCCAAAGAAGGCCAACGGATCAAATGGGAGGACGAAAAGGGATGAACGAGACGAACTTGGTCCAAAGAAGGCCTACGGATCAAATGGGTGGACGAAGATGGACGAACGAAACGAACTTGGTCCAAAGAAGGCCTACGGATTAAATGGGAGGACGAAGATGGACGAATGAGACGAATTTGGTGCAAAGAAGCCCAACGGATCAAATGGGAGGACGAAAAGGGATGAACGAGACGAACTTGGTCCAAAGAAGGCCTACGGATCAAATGGGTGGACGAAGATGGACGAACGAGACGAACTTGGTCCAAAGAAGGCCTAGGGAACAAATGGGAGGACGAAGATGGACGAACGAGACGAACTTGGTGCAAAGAAGCCCAGCGGATCAAATGGGAGGACGAAAAGGGATGAACGAGACGAACTTGGTCCAAAGAAGGCCTACGGATCAAATGGGTGGACGAAGATGGACGAACGAGACGAACTTGGTCCAAGGAAGGCCTAGAGATCTAATGGGAGGACGAAGATGGACGAACGAGACGAACTTGGTCCAAAGAAGGCCTAGGGATCAAATGGGAGGACGAAGATGGACGAACGAGACGAACTTGGTGCAAAGAAGCCCAACGGATCAAATGGGAGGACGAAAAGGGATGAACGAGACGAACTTGGTCCAAAAAAGGCCTACGGATCAAATGGGTGGACGAAGATGGACGAACGAGATGAACTTGGTCCAAGGAAGGCCTAGGGATCAAATGGGAGGACGAAGATGGACGAACGAGACGACTTGGTCCAAAGAAGGCCTACGGACCAAATGGGAGGACGAAGATGGAGGAACGAGGCGAACTTGGTCCAAAGAAGGCCTAGGGATCAAATGGGAGGACGAAGATGGACGATCGAGACGAACTTGGTCTAAAGAAGGCCTACGGATCAAATGGGTGGTCGAAGATGGACGAACGAGACGAACTTGGTCCAAAGAAGGCCTAGGGAACAAATGGGAGGACGAAGATGGACGAACGAGACGAACTTGGTGCAAAGAAGCCCAACGGATCAAATGGGAGGACGAAAAGGGATGAACGAGACGAACTTGGTCCAAAGAAGGCCTACGGATCAAATGGGTGGACGAAGATGGACGAACGAGACGAACTTGGTCCAAGGAAGGCCTAGGGATCTAATGGGAGGACGAAGATGGACGAACGAGACGAACTTGGTCCAAAGAACGCCTACGGATCAAATGAGAGGACGAAGATGGACGAACGAGACGAATTTGGTGCAAAGAAGCCCAACGGATCAAATGGGAGGACGAAAAGGGATGAACGAGACGAACTTGGTCCAAAGAAGGCCTACGGATCAAATGGGTGGACGAAGATGGACGAACGAGACGAACTTGGTCCAAAGAAGGCCTAGGGAACAAATGGGAGGACGAAGATGGACGAACGAGACGAACTTGGTGCAAAGAAGCCCAACGGATCAAATGGGAGGACGAAAAGGGAGGAACGAGACGAACTTGGTCCAAAGAAGGCCTACGGATCAAATGGGTGGACGAAGATGGACGAACGAGACGAACTTGGTCCAAGGAAGGCCTAGGGATCAAATGGGAGGACGAAGATGGACGAACGAGGCGAACTTGGTCCAAAGAAGGCCTACGGATCAAATGGGAGGACAAAGATGGACGAACGAGACGAACTTGGTCCAAAGAAGGACTAGGGATCAAATGGGAGGACGAAGATGGACGAACGAGAGGAACTTGGTCCAAAGAAGGCCTAGGGAACAAATGGGAGGACGAAGATGGACGAACGAGACGAACTTGGTGCAAAGAAGCCCAACGGATCGAATGGGAGGACGAAAAGGGATGAACGAGACGAACTTGGTCCAAAAAAGGCCTACGGATCAAATGGGTGGACGAAGATGGACGAACGAGATGAACTTGGTCCAAGGAAGGCCTAGGGATCAAATGGGAGGACGAAGATGGACGAACGAGACGACTTGGTCCAAAGAAGGCCTACGGACCAAATGGGAGGACGAAGATGGAGGAACGAGTCGAACTTGCTCCAAAGAAGGCCTAGGGATCAAATGGGAGGACGAAGATGGACGATCGAGACGAACTTGGTCTAAAGAAGGCCTACGGATCAAATGGGTGGTCGAAGATGGACGAACGAGACGAACTTGGTCCAAAGAAGGCCTAGGGAACAAATGGGAGGACGAAGATGGACGAACGAGACGAACTTGGTGCAAAGAAGCCCAACGGATCAAATGGGAGGACGAAAAGGGATGAACGAGACGAACTTGGTCCAAAGAAGGCCTACGGCTCAAATGGGTGGACGAAGGTGGACGAACGAGGCGAACTTGGTCCAAAGAAGGCCTACGGATTAAATGGGAGGACAAAGATGGACGAATGAGACGAATTTGGTGCAAAGAAGCCCAACGGATCAAATGGGAGGACGAAAAGGGATGAACGAGACGAACTTGGTCCAAAGAAGGCCTACGGATCAAATGGGTGGACGAAGATGGACGAACGAGACGAACTTGGTCCAAAGAAGGCCTAGGGAACAAATGGGAGGACGAAGATGGACGAACGAGACGAACTTGGTGCAAAGAAGCCCAGCGGATCAAATGGGAGGACGAAAAGGGATGAACGAGACGAACTTGGTCCAAAGAAGGCCTACGGATCAAATGGGTGGACGAAGATGGACGAACGAGACGAACTTGGTCCAAGGAAGGCCTAGAGATCTAATGGGAGGACGAAGATGGACGAACGAGACGAACTTGGTCCAAAGAAGGCCTAGGGATCAAATGGGAGGACGAAGATGGACGAACGAGACGAACTTGGTGCAAAGAAGCCCAACGGATCAAATGGGAGGACGAAAAGGGATGAACGAGACGAACTTGGTCCAAAAAAGGCCTACGGATCAAATGGGTGGACGAAGATGGACGAACGAGATGAACTTGGTCCAAGGAAGGCCTAGGGATCAAATGGGAGGACGAAGATGGACGAACGAGACGACTTGGTCCAAAGAAGGCCTACGGACCAAATGGGAGGACGAAGATGGAGGAACGAGGCGAACTTGGTCCAAAGAAGGCCTAGGGATCAAATGGGAGGACGAAGATGGACGATCGAGACGAACTTGGTCTAAAGAAGGCCTACGGATCAAATGGGAGGACGAAGATGGAGGAACGAGGCGAACTTGGTCCAAAGAAGGCCTACGGATCAAATGGGAGGACAAAGATGGACGAACGAGGCGAACTTGGTCCAAAGAAGGCCTACGGATCAAATGGGAGGACAAAGATGGACGAACGAGACGAACTTGGTCCAAAGAAGGACTAGGGATCAAATGGGAGGACGAAGATGGACGAACGAGAGGAACTTGGTCCAAAGAAGGCCTAGGGAACAAATGGGAGGACGAAGATGGACGAACGAGACGAACTTGGTCCAAGGAAGGCCTAGGGATCAAATGGGAGGACGAAGATGGACGAACGAGGCGAACTTGGTCCAAAGAAGGCCTACGGATCAAATGGGAGGACAAAGATGGACGAACGAGACGAACTTGGTCCAAAGAAGGACTAGGGATCAAATGGGAGGACGAAGATGGACGAACGAGAGGAACTTGGTCCAAAGAAGGCCTAGGGAACAAATGGGAGGACGAAGATGGACGAACGAGACGAACTTGGTGCAAAGAAGCCCAACGGATCGAATGGGAGGACGAAAAGGGATGAACGAGACGAACTTGGTCCAAAAAAGGCCTACGGATCAAATGGGTGGACGAAGATGGACGAACGAGATGAACATGGTCCAAGGAAGGCCTAGGGATCAAATGGGAGGACGAAGATGGACGAACGAGACGACTTGGTCCAAAGAAGGCCTACGGACCAAATGGGAGGACGAAGATGGAGGAACGAGGCGAACTTGCCCCAAAGAAGGCCTAGGGATCAAATGGGAGGACGAAGATGGACGATCGAGACGAACTTGGTCTAAAGAAGGCCTACGGATCAAATGGGTGGTCGAAGATGGACGAACGAGACGAACTTGGTCCAAAGAAGGCCTAGGGAACAAATGGGAGGACGAAGATGGACGAACGAGACGAACTTGGTGCAAAGAAGCCCAACGGATCAAATGGGAGGACGAAAAGGGATGAACGAGACGAACTTGGTCCAAAGAAGGCCTACGGATCAAATGGGTGGACGAAGGTGGACGAACGAGGCGAACTTGGTCCAAAGAAGGCCTACGGATTAAATGGGAGGACAAAGATGGACGAATGAGACGAATTTGGTGCAAAGAAGCCCAACGGATCAAATGGGAGGACGAAAAGGGATGAACGAGACGAACTTGGTCCAAAGAAGGCCTACGGATCAAATGGGTGGACGAAGATGGACGAACGAGACGAACTTGGTCCAAAGAAGGCCTAGGGAACAAATGGGAGGACGAAGATGGACGAACGAGACGAACTTGGTGCAAAGAAGCCCAGCGGATCAAATGGGAGAACGAAAAGGGATGAACGAGACGAACTTGGTCCAAAGAAGGCCTACGGATCAAATGGGTGGACGAAGATGGACGAACGAGACGAACTTGGTCCAAGGAAGGCCTAGAGATCTAATGGGAGGACGAAGATGGACGAACGAGACGAACTTGGTCCAAAGAAGGCCTAGGGATCAAATGGGAGGACGAAGATGGACGAACGAGACGAACTTGGTGCAAAGAAGCCCAACGGATCAAATGGGAGGACGAAAAGGGATGAACGAGACGAACTTGGTCCAAAAAAGGCCTACGGATCAAATGGGTGGACGAAGATGGACGAACGAGATGAACTTGGTCCAAGGAAGGCCTAGGGATCAAATGGGAGGACGAAGATGGACGAACGAGACGACTTGGTCCAAAGAAGGCCTACGGACCAAATGGGAGGACGAAGATGGAGGAACGAGGCGAACTTGGTCCAAAGAAGGCCTAGGGATCAAATGGGAGGACGAAGATGGACGATCGAGACGAACTTGGTCTAAAGAAGGCCTACGGATCAAATGGGAGGACGAAGATGGAGGAACGAGGCGAACTTGGTCCAAAGAAGGCCTACGGATCAAATGGGAGGACAAAGATGGACGAACGAGACGAACTTGGTCCAAAGAAGGCCTAGGGATCAAATGGGAGGACGAAGATGGACGAACGAGACGAACTTGGTCCAAGGAAGGCCTAGGGATCAAATGGGAGGACGAAGATGGACGAACGAGACGAATTTGGTGCAAAGAAGCCCAACGGATCAAATGGGAGGACGAAAAGGGATGAACGAGACGAACTTGGTCCAAAGAAGGCCTACGGATCAAATGGGTGGACGAAGATGGACGAACGAGACGAACTTGGTCCAAAGAAGGCCTAGGGAACAAATGGGAGGACGAAGATGGACGAACGAGACGAACTTGGTGCAAAGAATGCCAACGGATCAAATGGAAGGACGAAAAGGGATGAACGAGACGAACTTGGTCCAAAGAAGGCCTACGGATCAAATGGGTGGACGAAGATGGACGAACGAGACGAACTTGGTCCAAGGAAGGCCTACGGATCAAATGGGAGGACGAAGATGGAGGAACGAGACGAACTTGGTCCAACGAAGGCCTACGGATCAAATGGGAGGACGAAGATGGACGAACGAGACGAACATGGTGCAAAGAAGCCCAACGGATCAAATGGGAGGACGAAAAGGGATGAACGAGACGAACTTGGTCCAAAGAAGGCCTACGGATGAAATGGGTGGACGAAGATGGACGAACGAGACGAACTTGGTCCAAGGAAGGCCTAGGGATCAAATGGGAGGACGAAGATGGACGAACGAGACGAACTTGGTCCAGAGAAGGCCTACGGATCAAATGGGAGGACGAAGATGGAGGAACGAGGCGAACTTGGTCCAAAGAAGGCCTACGGATCAAATGGGAGGACAAAGATGGACGAACGAGACGAACTTGGTCCAAAGAAGGCCTAGGGATCAAATGGGAGGACGAAGATGGACGAACGAGAGGAACTTGGTCCAAAGAAGGCCTAGGGAACAAATGGGAGGACGAAGATGGACGAACGAGACGAACTTGGTGCAAAGAAGCCCAACGGATCAAATGGGAGGACGAAAATGGATGAACGAGACGAACTTGGTCCAAAGAAGGCCTACGGATCAAATGGGTGGACGAAGATGGACGAACGAGACGAACTTGGTCCAAGGAAGGCCTAGGGATCAAATGGGAGGACGAAAATGGACGAACGAGACGAACTTGGTCCAAAGAACGCCTACGGATCAAATGGGAGGACGAAGATTGACGAACGAGACGAACATGGTGCAAAGAAGCCCAACGGATCAAATGGGAGGACGAAAAGGGATGAACGAGACGAACTTGGTCCAAAGAAGGCCTACGGATCAAATGGGAGGACGAAGATGGACGAACGAGACGAACTTGGTGCAAAGAGGCCCAACGGATCAAATGGGAGGACGAAAAGGGATGAACGAGACGAACTTGGTCCAAAGAAGGCCTACGGATCAAATGGGTGGACGAAGATGGACGAACGAGACGAACTTGGTCCAAAGAAGGCCTACGGATTAAATGGGAGGACGAAGATGGACGAATGAGACGAATTTGGTGCAAAGAGGCCCAACGGATCAAATGGGAGGACGAAAAGGGATGAACGAGACGAACTTGGTCCAAAGAAGGCCTACGGATCAAATGGGTGGACGAAGATGGACGAACGAGACGAACTTGGTCCAAAGAAGGCCTAGGGAACAAATGGGAGGACGAAGATGGACGAACGAGACGAACTTGGTGCAAAGAGGCCCAACGGATCAAATGGGAGGACGAAAAGGGATGAACGAGACGAACTTGGTCCAAAGAAGGCCTACGGATCAAATGGGTGGACGAACGAGACGAACTTGGTCCAAAGAAGGCCTACGGATTAAATGGGAGGACGAAGATGGACGAATGAGACGAATTTGGTGCAAAGAGGCCCAACGGATCAAATGGGAGGACGAAAAGGGATGAACGAGACGAACTTGGTCCAAAGAAGGCCTACGGATCAAATGGGTGGACGAAGATGGACGAACGAGACGAACTTGGTCCAAAGAAGGCCTAGGGAACAAATGGGAGGACGAAGATGGACGAACGAGACGAACTTGGTGCAAAGAAGCCCAACGGATCAAATGGGAGGACGAAAAGGGAGGAACGAGACGAACTTGGTCCAAAGAAGGCCTACGGATCAAATGGGTGGACGAAGATGGACGAACGAGACGAACTTGGTCCAAGGAAGGCCTAGGGATCAAATGGGAGGACGAAGATGGACGAACGAGGCGAACTTGGTCCAAAGAAGGCCTACGGATCAAATGGGAGGGCAAAGATGGACGAACGAGACGAACTTGGTCCAAAGAAGGACTAGGGATCAAATGGGAGGACGAAGATGGACGAACGAGAGGAACTTGGTCCAAAGAAGGCCTAGGGAACAAATGGGAGGACGAAGATGGACGAACGAGACGAACTTGGTGCAAAGAAGCCCAACGGATCGAATGGGAGGACGAAAAGGGATGAACGAGACGAACTTGGTCCAAAAAAGGCCTACGGATCAAATGGGTGGACGAAGATGGACGAACGAGATGAACTTGGTCCAAGGAAGGCCTAGGGATCAAATGGGAGGACGAAGATGGACGAACGAGACGACTTGGTCCAAAGAAGGCCTACGGACCAAATGGGAGGACGAAGATGGAGGAACGAGGCGAACTTGGTCCAAAGAAGGCCTAGGGATCAAATGGGAGGACGAAGATGGACGATCGAGACGAACTTGGTCTAAAGAAGGCCTACGGATCAAATGGGTGGTCGAAGATGGACGAACGAGACGAACTTGGTCCAAAGAAGGCCTAGGGAACAAATGGGAGGACGAAGATGGACGAACGAGACGAACTTGGTGCAAAGAAGCCCAACGGATCAAATGGGAGGACGAAAAGGGATGAACGAGACGAACTTGGTCCAAAGAAGGCCTACGGATCAAATGGGTGGACGAAGATGGACGAACGAGACGAACTTGGTCCAAAGAAGGCCTACGGATTAAATGGGAGGACGAAGATGGACGAATGAGACGAATTTGGTGCAAAGAAGCCCAACGGATCAAATGGGAGGACGAAAAGGGATGAACGAGACGAACTTGGTCCAAAGAAGGCCTACGGATCAAATGGGTGGACGAAGATGGACGAACGAGACGAACTTGGTCCAAAGAAGGCCTAGGGAACAAATGGGAGGACGAAGATGGACGAACGAGACGAACTTGGTGCAAAGAAGCCCAGCGGATCAAATGGGAGGACGAAAAGGGATGAACGAGACGAACTTGGTCCAAAGAAGGCCTACGGATCAATTGGGTGGACGAAGATGGACGAACGAGACGAACTTGGTCCAAGGAAGGCCTAGAGATCTAATGGGAGGACGAAGATGGACGAACGAGACGAACTTGGTCCAAAGAAGGCCTAGGGATCAAATGGGAGGACGAAGATGGACGAACGAGACGAACTTGGTGCAAAGAAGCCCAACGGATCAAATGGGAGGACGAAAAGGGATGAACGAGAAGAACTTGGTCCAAAAAAGGCCTACGGATCAAATGGGTGGACGAAGATGGACGAACGAGATGAACTTGGTCCAAGGAAGGCCTAGGGATCAAATGGGAGGACGAAGATGGACGAACGAGACGACTTGGTCCAAAGAAGGCCTACGGACCAAATGGGAGGACGAAGATGGAGGAACGAGGCGAACTTGGTCCAAAGAAGGCCTAGGGATCAAATGGGAGGACGAAGATGGACGATCGAGACGAACTTGGTCTAAAGAAGGCCTACGGATCAAATGGGAGGACGAAGATGGACGATCGAGACGAACTTGGTCTAAAGAAGGCCTACGGATCAAATGGGTGGTCGAAGATGGACGAACGAGACGAACTTGGTCCAAAGAAGGCCTAGGGAACAAATGGGAGGACGAAGATGGACGAACGAGACGAACTTGGTGCAAAGAAGCCCAACGGATCAAATGGGAGGACGAAAAGGGATGAACGAGACGAACTTGGTCCAAAGAAGGCCTACGGATCAAATGGGTGGACGAAGATGGACGAACGAGACGAACTTGGTCCAAGGAAGGCCTAGGGATCTAATGGGAGGACGAAGATGGACGAACGAGACGAACTTGGTCCAAAGAACGCCTACGGATCAAATGAGAGGACGAAGATGGACGAACGAGACGAATTTGGTGCAAAGAAGCCCAACGGATCAAATGGGAGGACGAAAAGGGATGAACGAGACGAACTTGGTCCAAAGAAGGCCTACGGATCAAATGGGTGGACGAAGATGGACGAACGAGACGAACTTGGTCCAAAGAAGGCCTAGGGAACAAATGGGAGGACGAAGATGGACGAATGAGACGAACTTGGTGCAAAGAATGCCAACGGATCAAATGGAAGGACGAAAAGGGATGAACGAGACGAACTTGGTCCAAAGAAGGCCTACGGATCAAATGGGTGGACGAAGATGGACGAACGAGACGAACATGGTCCAAGGAAGGCCTAGGGATCAAATGGGAGGACGAAGATGGACGAACGAGACGAACTTGGTCCAAAGAAGGCCTACGGATCAAATGGGAGGACGAAGATGGAGGAACGAGGCGAACTTGGTCCAAAGAAGGCCTAGGGATCAAATGGGAGGACGAAGATGGACGAACGAGACGAACTTGGTCCAGAGAAGGCCTACGGATCAAATGGGAGGACGAAGATGGAGGAACGAGGCGAACTTGGTCCAAAGAAGGCCTACGGATCAAATGGGAGGACAAAGATGGACGAACGAGACGAACTTGGTCCAAAGAAGGCCTAGGGATCAAATGGGAGGACGAAGATGGACGAACGAGAGGAACTTGGTCCAAAGAAGGCCTAGGGAACAAATGGGAGGACGAAGATGGACGAACGAGACGAACTTGGTGCAAAGAAGCCCAACGGATCAAATGGGAGGACGAAAATGGATGAACGAGACGAACTTGGTCCAAAGAAGGCCTACGGATCAAATGGGTGGACGAAGATGGACGAACGAGACGAACTTGGTCCAAGGAAGGCCTAGGGATCAAATGGGAGGACGAAAATGGACGAACGAGACGAACTTGGTCCAAAGAACGCCTACGGATCAAATGGGAGGACGAAGATTGACGAACGAGACGAACTTGGTCCAAAGAAGCCCAACGGATCAAATGGGAGGACGAAGATGGACGAACGAGACGAAGTTGGTCCAAAGAAGGCCTACGGATCAAATGGGAGGACGAAGATGGACGAACGAGACGAACTTGGTCCAAAGAAGCCCAACGGATCAAATGGGAGGACGAAAATGGACGAACGAGACGACTTGGTCCAAAGAAGGCCTACGGACAAAATGGGAGCACGAAGATGGAGGAACGAGGCGAACTTGGTCCAAAGAAGGCCTAGGGATCAAATGGGAGGATGAAGATGGACGAACGAGACGAACTTGGTCCAAAGAAGGCCTACGGATCAAATGGGAGGACGAAGATGGACGAACGAGACGAACTTGGTGCAAAGAAGCCCAACGGATCAAATGGGAGGGCGAAAAGGGAGGAACGAGACGAACTTGGTCCAAAGAAGGCCTACGGATCAAATGGGTGGACGAAGATGGACGAACGAGACGAACTTGGTCCAAAGAAGGCCTAGGGAACAAATGGGAGGACGAAGATGGACGAACGAGACGAACTTGGTGCAAAGAAGCCCAACGGATCAAATGGGAGGACGAAAAGGGATGAACGAGACGAACTTGGTCCAAAGAAGGCCTACGGATCAAATGGGTGGACGAAGATGGACGAACGAGACGAACTTGGTCCAAGGAAGGCCTAGAGATCTAATGGGAGGACGAAGATGGACGAACGAGACGAACTTGGTCCAAAGAAGGCCTACGGATCAAATGGGAGGACGAAGATGGACGAACGAGACGAATTTGGTGCAAAGAAGCCCAACGGATCAAATGGGAGGACGAAAAGGGATGAACGAGACGAACTTGGTCCAAAGAAGGCCTATGGATCAAATGGGTGGACGAAGATGGACGAACGAGACGAACTTGGTCCAAAGAAGGCCTACGGATCAAATGGGAGGACGAAGATGGACGAACGAGACGAACATGGTGCAAAGAAGCCCAACGGATCAAATGGGAGGACGAAAAGGGATGAACGAGACGAACTTGGTCCAAAGAAGGCCTACGGATCAAATGGGTGGACGAAGATGGACGAACGAGACGAACTTGGTCCAAAGAATGCCAACGGATCAAATGGAAGGACGAAAAGGGACGAACGAGACGAACTTGGTCCAAAGAAGGCCTACGGATCAAATGGGTGGACGAAGATGGACGAACGAGACGAACTTGGTCCAAGGAAGGCCTACGGATCAAATGGGAGGACGAAGATGGACGAACGAGACGAACTTGGTCCAAAGAAGGCCTACGGATCAAATGGGAGGACGAAGATGGACGAACGAGACGAACATGGTGCAAAGAAGCCCAACGGATCAAATGGGAGGACGAAAAGGGATGAACGAGACGAACTTGGTCCAAAGAAGGCCTACGGATCAAATGGGTGGACGAAGATGGACGAACGAGACGAACTTGGTCCAAGGAAGGCCTAGGGATCAAATGGGAGGACGAAGATGGACGAACGAGACGAACTTGGTCTAGAGAAGGCCTACGGATCAAATGGGAGGACGAAGATGGAGGAACGAGGCGAACTTGGTCCAAAGAAGGCCTACGGATCAAATGGGAGGACAAAGATGGACGAACGAGACGAACTTGGTCCAAAGAAGGCCTAGGGATCAAATGGGAGGACGAAGATGGACGAACGAGAGGAACTTGGTCCAAAGAAGGCCTAGGGAACAAATGGGAGGACGAAGATGGACGAACGAGACGACTTGGTCCAAAGAAGGCCTACGGACCAAATGGGAGGACGAAGATGGAGGAACGAGGCGAACTTGGTCCAAAGAAGGCCTAGGGATCAAATGGGAGGACGAAGATGGACGAACGAGACGAACTTGGTCCAAGGAAGGCCTAGGGATCAAATGGGAGGACGAAGATGGACGAACGAGACGAACTTGGTCCAAAGAAGGCCTACGGATCAAATGCGAGGACGAAGATGGACGAACGAGACGAACTTGGTCCAAAGAAGCCCAACGGATCAAATGGGAGGACGAAGATGGACGAACGAGACGAAGTTGGTCCAAAGAAGGCCTACGGATCAAATGGGAGGACGAAGATGGACGAACGAGACGAACTTGGTGCAAAGAAGCCCAACGGATCAAATGGGAGGACGAAAAGGGATGAACGAGACGAACTTGGTCCAAAGAAGGCCTATGGATCAAATGGGTGGACGAAGATGGACGAACGAGACGAACTTGGTCCAAAGAAGGCCTAGGGAACAAATGGGAGGACGAAGATGGACGAACGAGACGAACTTGGTGCAAAGAATGGCAACGGATCAAATGGGAGGACGAAAAGGGATGAACGAGACGAACTTGGTCCAAAGAAGGCCTATGGATCAAATGGGAGGACGAAGATGGACGAACGAGACGAACTTGGTCCAAGGAAGGCCTAGGGATCAAATGGGAGGACGAAGATGGACGAACGAGACGAACTTGGTCCAAAGAAGGCCTACGGATCAATTGGGAGGACGAAGATGGAGGAACGAGGCGAACTTGGTCCAAAGAAGGACTAGGGATCAAATGGGAGGACGAAGATGGACGAACGAGAGGAACTTGGTCCAAAGAAGGCCTAGGGAACAAATGGGAGGACGAAGATGGACGAACGAGACGAACTTGGTGCAAAGAAGCCCAACGGATCAAACGGGAGGACGAAAAGGGATGAACGAGACGAACTTGGTCCAAAGAAGGCCTACGGATCAAATGGGTGGACGAAGATGGACGAACGAGATGAACTTGGTCCAAGGAAGGCCTAGGGATCAAATGGGAGGACGAAGATGGACGAACGAGACGACTTGGTCCAAAGAAGGCCTACGGACCAAATGGGAGGACGAAGATGGAGGAACGAGGCGAACTTGGTCCAAAGAAGGCCTAGGGATCAAATGGGAGGACGAAGATGGACGATCGAGACGAACTTGGTCTAAAGAAGGCCTACGGATCAAATGGGAGGACGAAGATGGAGGAACGAGGCGAACTTGGTCCAAAGAAGGCCTACGGATCAAATGGGAGGACAAAGATGGACGAACGAGACGAACTTGGTCCAAAGAAGGCCTAGGGATCAAATGGGAGGACGAAGATGGACGAACGAGACGAACTTGGTCCAAGGAAGGCCTAGGGATCAAATGGGAGGACGAAGATGGACGAACGAGACGAATTTGGTGCAAAGAAGCCCAACGGATCAAATGGGAGGACGAAAAGGGATGAACGAGACGAACTTGGTCCAAAGAAGGCCTACGGATCAAATGGGTGGACGAAGATGGACGAACGAGACGAACTTGGTCCAAAGAAGGCCTAGGGAACAAATGGGAGGACGAAGATGGACGAACGAGACGAACTTGGTGCAAAGAAGCCCAACGGATCAAATGGGAGGACGAAAAGGGATGAACGAGACGAACTTGGTCCAAAGAAGGCCTACGGATCAAATGGGTGGACGAAGATGGACGAACGAGACGAACTTGGTCCAAGGAAGGCCTAGAGATCTAATGGGAGGACGAAGATGGACGAACGAGACGAACTTGGTCCAAAGAAGGCCTACGGATCAAATGGGAGGACGAAGATGGACGAACGAGACGAATTTGGTGCAAAGAAGCCCAACGGATCAAATGGGAGGACGAAAAGGGATGAACGAGACGAACTTGGTCCAAAGAAGGCCTACGGATCAAATGGGTGGACGAAGATGGACGAACGAGACGAACTTGGTCCAAGGAAGGCCTAGAGATCTAATGGGAGGACGAAGATGGACGAACGAGACGAACTTGGTCCAAAGAAGGCCTACGGATCAAATGGGAGGACGAAGATGGACGAACGAGACGAATTTGGTGCAAAGAAGCCCAACGGATCAAATGGGAGGACGAAAAGGGATGAACGAGACGAACTTGGTCCAAAGAAGGCCTACGGATCAAATGGGTGGACGAAGATGGACGAACGAGACGAACTTGGTCCAAGGAAGGCCTAGGGATCAAATGGGAGGACGAAGATGGACGAACGAGACGAACTTGGTCCAAAGAAGGCCTACGGATCAATTGGGAGGACGAAGATGGAGGAACGAGGCGAACTTGGTCCAAAGAAGGACTAGGGATCAAATGGGAGGACGAAGATGGACGAACGAGAGGAACTTGGTCCAAAGAAGCCCAACGGATCAAATGGGAGGACGAAAATGGACGAACGAGACGACTTGGTCCAAAGAAGGCCTACGGACAAAATGGGAGCACGAAGATGGAGGAACGAGGCGAACTTGGTCCAAAGAAGGCCTAGGGATCAAATGGGAGGATGAAGATGGACGAACGAGACGAACTTGGTCCAAAGAAGGCCTACGGATCAAATGGGAGGACGAAGATGGACGAACGAGACGAACTTGGTGCAAAGAAGCCCAACGGATCAAATGGGAGGGCGAAAAGGGAGGAACGAGACGAACTTGGTCCAAAGAAGGCCTACGGATCAAATGGGTGGACGAAGATGGACGAACGAGACGAACTTGGTCCAAAGAAGGCCTAGGGAACAAATGGGAGGACGAAGATGGACGAACGAGACGAACTTGGTGCAAAGAAGCCCAACGGATCAAATGGGAGGACGAAAAGGGATGAACGAGACGAACTTGGTCCAAAGAAGGCCTACGGATCAAATGGGTGGACGAAGATGGACGAACGAGACGAACTTGGTCCAAGGAAGGCCTAGAGATCTAATGGGAGGACGAAGATGGACGAACGAGACGAACTTGGTCCAAAGAAGGCCTACGGATCAAATGGGAGGACGAAGATGGACGAACGAGACGAATTTGGTGCAAAGAAGCCCAACGGATCAAATGGGAGGACGAAAAGGGATGAACGAGACGAACTTGGTCCAAAGAAGGCCTATGGATCAAATGGGTGGACGAAGATGGACGAACGAGACGAACTTGGTCCAAAGAAGGCCTACGGATCAAATGGGAGGACGAAGATGGACGAACGAGACGAACATGGTGCAAAGAAGCCCAACGGATCAAATGGGAGGACGAAAAGGGATGAACGAGACGAACTTGGTCCAAAGAAGGCCTACGGATCAAATGGGTGGACGAAGATGGACGAACGAGACGAACTTGGTCCAAAGAATGCCAACGGATCAAATGGAAGGACGAAAAGGGACGAACGAGACGAACTTGGTCCAAAGAAGGCCTACGGATCAAATGGGTGGACGAAGATGGACGAACGAGACGAACTTGGTCCAAGGAAGGCCTACGGATCAAATGGGAGGACGAAGATGGACGAACGAGACGAACTTGGTCCAAAGAAGGCCTACGGATCAAATGGGAGGACGAAGATGGACGAACGAGACGAACATGGTGCAAAGAAGCCCAACGGATCAAATGGGAGGACGAAAAGGGATGAACGAGACGAACTTGGTCCAAAGAAGGCCTACGGATCAAATGGGTGGACGAAGATGGACGAACGAGACGAACTTGGTCCAAGGAAGGCCTAGGGATCAAATGGGAGGACGAAGATGGACGAACGAGACGAACTTGGTCTAGAGAAGGCCTACGGATCAAATGGGAGGACGAAGATGGAGGAACGAGGCGAACTTGGTCCAAAGAAGGCCTACGGATCAAATGGGAGGACAAAGATGGACGAACGAGACGAACTTGGTCCAAAGAAGGCCTAGGGATCAAATGGGAGGACGAAGATGGACGAACGAGAGGAACTTGGTCCAAAGAAGGCCTAGGGAACAAATGGGAGGACGAAGATGGACGAACGAGACGACTTGGTCCAAAGAAGGCCTACGGACCAAATGGGAGGACGAAGATGGAGGAACGAGGCGAACTTGGTCCAAAGAAGGCCTAGGGATCAAATGGGAGGACGAAGATGGACGAACGAGACGAACTTGGTCCAAGGAAGGCCTAGGGATCAAATGGGAGGACGAAGATGGACGAACGAGACGAACTTGGTCCAAAGAAGGCCTACGGATCAAATGCGAGGACGAAGATGGACGAACGAGACGAACTTGGTCCAAAGAAGCCCAACGGATCAAATGGGAGGACGAAGATGGACGAACGAGACGAAGTTGGTCCAAAGAAGGCCTACGGATCAAATGGGAGGACGAAGATGGACGAACGAGACGAACTTGGTGCAAAGAAGCCCAACGGATCAAATGGGAGGACGAAAAGGGATGAACGAGACGAACTTGGTCCAAAGAAGGCCTATGGATCAAATGGGTGGACGAAGATGGACGAACGAGACGAACTTGGTCCAAAGAAGGCCTAGGGAACAAATGGGAGGACGAAGATGGACGAACGAGACGAACTTGGTGCAAAGAATGGCAACGGATCAAATGGGAGGACGAAAAGGGATGAACGAGACGAACTTGGTCCAAAGAAGGCCTATGGATCAAATGGGAGGACGAAGATGGACGAACGAGACGAACTTGGTCCAAGGAAGGCCTAGGGATCAAATGGGAGGACGAAGATGGACGAACGAGACGAACTTGGTCCAAAGAAGGCCTACGGATCAATTGGGAGGACGAAGATGGAGGAACGAGGCGAACTTGGTCCAAAGAAGGACTAGGGATCAAATGGGAGGACGAAGATGGACGAACGAGAGGAACTTGGTCCAAAGAAGGCCTAGGGAACAAATGGGAGGACGAAGATGGACGAACGAGACGAACTTGGTGCAAAGAAGCCCAACGGATCAAACGGGAGGACGAAAAGGGATGAACGAGACGAACTTGGTCCAAAGAAGGCCTACGGATCAAATGGGTGGACGAAGATGGACGAACGAGATGAACTTGGTCCAAGGAAGGCCTAGGGATCAAATGGGAGGACGAAGATGGACGAACGAGACGACTTGGTCCAAAGAAGGCCTACGGACCAAATGGGAGGACGAAGATGGAGGAACGAGGCGAACTTGGTCCAAAGAAGGCCTAGGGATCAAATGGGAGGACGAAGATGGACGATCGAGACGAACTTGGTCTAAAGAAGGCCTACGGATCAAATGGGAGGACGAAGATGGAGGAACGAGGCGAACTTGGTCCAAAGAAGGCCTACGGATCAAATGGGAGGACAAAGATGGACGAACGAGACGAACTTGGTCCAAAGAAGGCCTAGGGATCAAATGGGAGGACGAAGATGGACGAACGAGACGAACTTGGTCCAAGGAAGGCCTAGGGATCAAATGGGAGGACGAAGATGGACGAACGAGACGAATTTGGTGCAAAGAAGCCCAACGGATCAAATGGGAGGACGAAAAGGGATGAACGAGACGAACTTGGTCCAAAGAAGGCCTACGGATCAAATGGGTGGACGAAGATGGACGAACGAGACGAACTTGGTCCAAAGAAGGCCTAGGGAACAAATGGGAGGACGAAGATGGACGAACGAGACGAACTTGGTGCAAAGAAGCCCAACGGATCAAATGGGAGGACGAAAAGGGATGAACGAGACGAACTTGGTCCAAAGAAGGCCTACGGATCAAATGGGTGGACGAAGATGGACGAACGAGACGAACTTGGTCCAAGGAAGGCCTAGAGATCTAATGGGAGGACGAAGATGGACGAACGAGACGAACTTGGTCCAAAGAAGGCCTACGGATCAAATGGGAGGACGAAGATGGACGAACGAGACGAATTTGGTGCAAAGAAGCCCAACGGATCAAATGGGAGGACGAAAAGGGATGAACGAGACGAACTTGGTCCAAAGAAGGCCTACGGATCAAATGGGTGGACGAAGATGGACGAACGAGACGAACTTGGTCCAAGGAAGGCCTAGGGATCAAATGGGAGGACGAAGATGGACGAACGAGACGAACTTGGTCCAAAGAAGGCCTACGGATCAATTGGGAGGACGAAGATGGAGGAACGAGGCGAACTTGGTCCAAAGAAGGACTAGGGATCAAATGGGAGGACGAAGATGGACGAACGAGAGGAACTTGGTCCAAAGAAGGCCTAGGGAACAAATGGGAGGACGAAGATGGACGAACGAGACGAACTTGGTGCAAAGAAGCCCAACGGATCAAACGGGAGGACGAAAAGGGATGAACGAGACGAACTTGGTCCAAAGAAGGCCTACGGATCAAATGGGTGGACGAAGATGGACGAACGAGATGAACTTGGTCCAAGGAAGGCCTAGGGATCAAATGGGAGGACGAAGATGGACGAACGAGACGACTTGGTCCAAAGAAGGCCTACGGACCAAATGGGAGGACGAAGATGGAGGAACGAGGCGAACTTGGTCCAAAGAAGGCCTAGGGATCAAATGGGAGGAAGAAGATGGACGATCGAGACGAACTTGGTCTAAAGAAGGCCTACGGATCAAATGGGAGGACGAAGATGGAGGAACGAGGCGAACTTGGTCCAAAGAAGGCCTACGGATCAAATGGGAGGACAAAGATGGACGAACGAGACGAACTTGGTCCAAAGAAGGCCTAGGGATCAAATGGGAGGACGAAGATGGACGAACGAGACGAACTTGGTCCAAGGAAGGCCTAGGGATCAAATGGGAGGACGAAGATGGACGAACGAGACGAATTTGGTGCAAAGAAGCCCAACGGATCAAATGGGAGGACGAAAAGGGATGAACGAGACGAACTTGGTCCAAAGAAGGCCTACGGATCAAATGGGTGGACGAAGATGGACGAACGAGACGAACTTGGTCCAAAGAAGGCCTAGGGAACAAATGGGAGGACGAAGATGGACGAACGAGACGAACTTGGTGCAAAGAAGCCCAACGGATCAAATGGGAGGACGAAAAGGGATGAACGAGACGAACTTGGTCCAAAGAAGGCCTACGGATCAAATGGGTGGACGAAGATGGACGAACGAGACGAACTTGGTCCAAGGAAGGCCTAGGGATCAAATGGGAGGACGAAGATGGACGAACGAGACGAACTTGGTCCAAAGAAGGCCTACGGATCAATTGGGAGGACGAAGATGGAGGAACGAGGCGAACTTGGTCCAAAGAAGGACTAGGGATCAAATGGGAGGACGAAGATGGACGAACGAGACGAACTTGGTCCAAAGAAGGCCTAGGGATCAAATGGGAGGACGAAGATGGACGAACGAGACGAATTTGGTGCAAAGAAGCCCAACGGATCAAATGGGAGGACGAAAAGGGATGATTGAGACGAACTTGGTCCAAAGAAGGCCTACGGATCAAATGGGTGGACGAAGATGGACGAACGAGACGAACTTGGTCCAAGGAAGGCCTACGGATCAAATGGGAGGACGAAGATGGACGAACGAGACGAACTTGGTCCAAGGAAGGCCTACGGATCAAATGGGAGGACGAAGATGGACGAACGAGACGAACTTGGTCCAAAGAAGGCCTACGGATCAAATGGGAGGACGAAGATGGACGAACGAGACGAACTTGGTGCAAAGAAGCCCAACGGATCAAATGGGAGGACGAAAAGGGATGAACGAGACGAACTTGGTCCAAAGAAGGCCTACGGATCAAATGGGTGGACGAAGATGGACGAACGAGACGAACTTGGTCCAAAGAAGGCCTACGGATCAAATGGGAGGACGAAGATGGACGAACGAGACGAATTTGGTGCAAAGAAGCCCAACGGATCAAATGGGAGGACGAAAAGGGATGAACGAGACGAACATGGTCCAAAGAAGGCCTACGGATCAAATGGGTGGACGAAGATGGACGAACGAGACGAACTTGGTCCAAAGAAGGCCTACGGATCAAATGGGAGGACAAAGATGGACGAACGAGACGAACTTGGTCCAAAAAAGGCCTAGGGATCAAATGGGAGGACGAAGATGGACGAACGAGAGGAACTTGGTCCAAAGAAGGCCTAGGGAACAAATGGGAGGACGAAGATGGACGTACGAGACGAACTTGGTGCAAAGAAGCCCAACGGATCTAATGGGAGGACGAAAATGGATGAACGAGACGAACTTGGTCCAAAGAAGGCCTACGGATCAAATGGGTGGACGAAGATGGACGAACGAGATGAACTTGGTCCAAGGAAGGCCTAGGGATCAAATGGGAGGACGAAGATGGACGAACGAGACGACTTGGTCCAAAGAAGGCCTACGGACCAAATGGGAGGACGAAGATGGAGGAACGAGGCGAACTTGGTCCAAAGAAGGCCTAGGGATCAAATGGGAGGACGAAGATGGACGATCGAGACGAACTTGGTCTAAAGAAGGCCTACGGATCAAATGGGAGGACGAAGATGGAGGAACGAGGCGAACTTGGTCCAAAGAAGGCCTACGGATCAAATGGGAGGACAAAGATGGACGAACGAGACGAACTTGGTCCAAAGAAGGCCTAGGGATCAAATGGGAGGACGAAGATGGACGAACGAGACGAACTTGGTCCAAGGAAGGCCTAGGGATCAAATGGGAGGACGAAGATGGACGAACGAGACGAATTTGGTGCAAAGAAGCCCAACGGATCAAATGGGAGGACGAAAAGGGATGAACGAGACGAACTTGGTCCAAAGAAGGCCTACGGATCAAATGGGTGGACGAAGATGGACGAACGAGACGAACTTGGTCCAAAGAAGGCCTAGGGAACAAATGGGAGGACGAAGATGGACGAACGAGACGAACTTGGTGCAAAGAAGCCCAACGGATCAAATGGGAGGACGAAAAGGGATGAACGAGACGAACTTGGTCCAAAGAAGGCCTACGGATCAAATGGGTGGACGAAGATGGACGAACGAGACGAACTTGGTCCAAGGAAGGCCTAGAGATCTAATGGGAGGACGAAGATGGACGAACGAGACGAACTTGGTCCAAAGAAGGCCTACGGATCAAATGGGAGGACGAAGATGGACGAACGAGACGAATTTGGTGCAAAGAAGCCCAACGGATCAAATGGGAGGACGAAAAGGGATGAACGAGACGAACTTGGTCCAAAGAAGGCCTACGGATCAAATGGGTGGACGAAGATGGACGAACGAGACGAACTTGGTCCAAGGAAGGCCTAGGGATCAAATGGGAGGACGAAGATGGACGAACGAGACGAACTTGGTCCAAAGAAGGCCTACGGATCAATTGGGAGGACGAAGATGGAGGAACGAGGCGAACTTGGTCCAAAGAAGGACTAGGGATCAAATGGGAGGACGAAGATGGACGAACGAGAGGAACTTGGTCCAAAGAAGGCCTAGGGAACAAATGGGAGGACGAAGATGGACGAACGAGACGAACTTGGTGCAAAGAAGCCCAACGGATCAAACGGGAGGACGAAAAGGGATGAACGAGACGAACTTGGTCCAAAGAAGGCCTACGGATCAAATGGGTGGACGAAGATGGACGAACGAGATGAACTTGGTCCAAGGAAGGCCTAGGGATCAAATGGGAGGACGAAGATGGACGAACGAGACGACTTGGTCCAAAGAAGGCCTACGGACCAAATGGGAGGACGAAGATGGAGGAACGAGGCGAACTTGGTCCAAAGAAGGCCTAGGGATCAAATGGGAGGAAGAAGATGGACGATCGAGACGAACTTGGTCTAAAGAAGGCCTACGGATCAAATGGGAGGACGAAGATGGAGGAACGAGGCGAACTTGGTCCAAAGAAGGCCTACGGATCAAATGGGAGGACAAAGATGGACGAACGAGACGAACTTGGTCCAAAGAAGGCCTAGGGATCAAATGGGAGGACGAAGATGGACGAACGAGACGAACTTGGTCCAAGGAAGGCCTAGGGATCAAATGGGAGGACGAAGATGGACGAACGAGACGAATTTGGTGCAAAGAAGCCCAACGGATCAAATGGGAGGACGAAAAGGGATGAACGAGACGAACTTGGTCCAAAGAAGGCCTACGGATCAAATGGGTGGACGAAGATGGACGAACGAGACGAACTTGGTCCAAAGAAGGCCTAGGGAACAAATGGGAGGACGAAGATGGACGAACGAGACGAACTTGGTGCAAAGAAGCCCAACGGATCAAATGGGAGGACGAAAAGGGATGAACGAGACGAACTTGGTCCAAAGAAGGCCTACGGATCAAATGGGTGGACGAAGATGGACGAACGAGACGAACTTGGTCCAAGGAAGGCCTAGAGATCTAATGGGAGGACGAAGATGGACGAACGAGACGAACTTGGTCCAAAGAAGGCCTACGGATCAAATGGGAGGACGAAAATGGACGAACGAGACGAATTTGGTGCAAAGAAGCCCAACGGATCAAATGGGAGGACGAAAAGGGATGAACGAGACGAACTTGGTCCAAAGAAGGCCTATGGATCAAATGGGTGGACGAAGATGGACGAACGAGACGAACTTGGTCCAAAGAAGGCCTAGGGAACAAATGGGAGGACGAAGATGGACGAACGAGACGAACTTGTTGCAAAGAATGGCAACGGATCAAATGGGAGGACGAAAAGGGATGAACGAGACGAACTTGGTCCAAAGAAGGCCTACGGATCAAATGGGAGGACGAAGATGGACGAACGAGACGAACTTGGTCCAAGGAAGGCCTAGGGATCAAATGGGAGGACGAAGATGGACGAACGAGACGAACTTGGTCCAAAGAAGGCCTACGGATCAATTGGGAGGACGAAGATGGAGGAACGAGGCGAACTTGGTCCAAAGAAGGACTAGGGATCAAATGGGAGGACGAAGATGGACGAACGAGACGAACTTGGTCCAAAGAAGGCCTAGGGATCAAATGGGAGGACGAAGATGGACGAACGAGACGAATTTGGTGCAAAGAAGCCCAACGGATCAAATGGGAGGACGAAAAGGGATGATTGAGACGAACTTGGTCCAAAGAAGGCCTAAGGATCAAATGGGTGGACGAAGATGGACGAACGAGACGAACTTGGTCCAAGGAAGGCCTACGGATCAAATGGGAGGACGAAGATGGACGAACGAGACGAACTTGGTCCAAGGAAGGCCTACGGATCAAATGGGAGGACGAAGATGGACGAACGAGACGAACTTGGTCCAAAGAAGGCCTACGGATCAAATGGGAGGACGAAGATGGACGAACGAGACGAACTTGGTGCAAAGAAGCCCAACGGATCAAATGGGAGGACGAAAAGGGATGAACGAGACGAACTTGGTCCAAAGAAGGCCTACGGATCAAATGGGTGGACGAAGATGGACGAACGAGACGAACTTGGTCCAAAGAAGGCCTACGGATCAAATGGGAGGACGAAGATGGACGAACGAGACGAATTTGGTGCAAAGAAGCCCAACGGATCAAATGGGAGGACGAAAAGGGATGAACGAGACGAACATGGTCCAAAGAAGGCCTACGGATCAAATGGGTGGACGAAGATGGACGAACGAGACGAACTTGGTCCAAAGAAGGCCTACGGATCAAATGGGAGGACAAAGATGGACGAACGAGACGAACTTGGTCCAAAAAAGGCCTAGGGATCAAATGGGAGGACGAAGATGGACGAACGAGAGGAACTTGGTCCAAAGAAGGCCTAGGGAACAAATGGGAGGACGAAGATGGACGTACGAGACGAACTTGGTGCAAAGAAGCCCAACGGATCTAATGGGAGGACGAAAATGGATGAACGAGATGAACTTGGTCCAAAGAAGGCCTACGGATCAAATGGGTGGACGAAGATGGACGAACGAGACGAACTTGGTCCAAGGAAGGCCTAGGGATCAAATGGGAGGACGAAAATGGACGAACGTGACGAACTTGGTCCAAAGAAGCCCAACGGATCAAATGGGAGGACGAAAATGGACGAACGAGACGACTTGGTCCAAAGAAGGCCTACGGACCAAATGGGAGGACGAAGATGGAGGAACGAGGCGAACTTGGTCCAAAGAAGGCCTAGGGATCAAATGGGAGGACGAAGATGGACGAACGAGAGGAACTTGGTCCAAGGAAGGCCTAGGGATCAAATGGGAGGACGAAGATGGACGAACGAGACGACTTGGTCCAAAGAAGGCCTACGGACCAAATGGGAGGACGAAGATGGAGGAACGAGGCGAACTTGGTCCAAAGAAGGCCTAGGGATCAAATGGGAGGACGAAGATGGACGATCGAGACGAACTTGGTCTAAAGAAGGCCTACGGATCAAATGGGAGGACGAAGATGGAGGAACGAGGCGAACTTGGTCCAAAGAAGGCCTACGGATCAAATGGGAGGACAAAGATGGACGAACGAGACGAACTTGGTCCAAAGAAGGCCTAGGGATCAAATGGGAGGACGAAGATGGACGAACGAGACGAACTTGGTCCAAGGAAGGCCTAGGGATCAAATGGGAGGACGAAGATGGACGAACGAGACGAATTTGGTGCAAAGAAGCCCAACGGATCAAATGGGAGGACGAAAAGGGATGAATGAGACGAACTTGCTCCAAAGAAGGCCTATGGATCAAATGGGTGGACGAAGATGGACGAACGAGACGAACTTGGTCCAAAGAAGGCCTAGGGAACAAATGGGAGGACGAAGATGGACGAACGAGACGAACTTGGTGCAAAGAAGCCCAACGGATCAAATGGGAGGACGAAAAGGGATGAACGAGACGAACTTGGTCCAAAGAAGGCCTAGGGATCAAATGGGAGGACGAAGATGGACGAACGAGACGAACTTGGTCCAAGGAAGGCCTAGGGATCAAATGGGAGGACGAAGATGGACGAACGAGACGAATTTGGTGCAAAGAAGCCCAACGGATCAAATGGGAGGACGAAAAGGGATGAATGAGACGAACTTGCTCCAAAGAAGGCCTATGGATCAAATGGGTGGACGAAGATGGACGAACGAGACGAACTTGGTCCAAAGAAGGCCTAGGGAACAAATGGGAGGACGAAGATGGACGAACGAGACGAACTTGGTGCAAAGAAGCCCAACGGATCAAATGGGAGGACGAAAAGGGATGAACGAGACGAACTTGGTCCAAAGAAGGCCTACGAATCAAATGGGTGGACGAAGATGGACGAACGAGACGAACTTGGTCCAAAGAAGGCCTACGGATCAAATGGGAGGACGAAGATGGACGAACGAGACGAATTTGGTGCAAAGAAGCCCAACGGATCAAATGGGAGGACGAAAAGGGAGGAACGAGACGAACTTGGTCCAAAGAAGGCCTATGGATCAAATGGGTGGACGAAGATGGACGAACGAGACGAACTTGGTCCAAAGAAGGCCTAGGGAACAAATGGGAGGACGAAGATGGACGAACGAGACGAACTTGGTGCAAAGAATGGCAACGGATCAAATGGGAGGACGAAAAGGGATGAACGAGACGAACTTGGTCCAAAGAAGGCCTACGGATCAAATGGGAGGACGAAGATGGACGAACGAGACGAACTTGGTCCAAGGAAGGCCTAGGGATCAAATGGGAGGACGAAGATGGACGAACAAGACGAACTTGGTCCAAAGAAGGCCTACGGATCAATTGGGAGGACGAAGATGGAGGAACGAGGCGAACTTGGTCCAAAGAAGGCCTAGGGAACAAATGGGAGGACGAAGATGGACGAACGAGACGAACTTGGTGCAAAGAATGGCAACGGATCAAATGGGAGGACGAAAAGGGATGAACGAGACGAACTTGGTCCAAAGAAGGCCTACGGATCAAATGGGAGGACGAAGATGGACGAACGAGACGAACTTGGTCCAAGGAAGGCCTAGGGATCAAATGGGAGGACGAAGATGGACGAACGAGACGAACTTGGTCCAAAGAAGGCCTACGGATCAATTGGGAGGACGAAGATGGACGAACGAGACGAACTTGGTGCAAAGAAGCCCAACGGATCAAATGGGAGGACGAAAAGGGATGAACGAGACGAACTTGGTCCAAAGAAGGCCTACGGATCAAATGGGTGGACGAAGATGGACGAACGAGACGAACTTGGTCCAAAGAAGGCCTACGGATCAAATGGGAGGACGAAGATGGACGAACGAGACGAATTTGGTGCAAAGAAGCCCAACGGATCAAATGGGAGGACGAAAAGGGATGAACGAGACGAACATGGTCCAAAGAAGGCCTACGGATCAAATGGGTGGACGAAGATGGACGAACGAGACGAACTTGGTCCAAAGAAGGCCTACGGATCAAATGGGAGGACAAAGATGGACGAACGAGACGAACTTGGTCCAAAAAAGGCCTAGGGATCAAATGGGAGGACGAAGATGGACGAACGAGAGGAACTTGGTCCAAAGAAGGCCTAGGGAACAAATGGGAGGACGAAGATGGACGTACGAGACGAACTTGGTGCAAAGAAGCCCAACGGATCTAATGGGAGGACGAAAATGGATGAACGAGACGAACTTGGTCCAAAGAAGGCCTACGGATCAAATGGGTGGACGAAGATGGACGAACGAGACGAACTTGGTCCAAGGAAGGCCTAGGGATCAAATGGGAGGACGAAAATGGACGAACGTGACGAACTTGGTCCAAAGAAGCCCAACGGATCAAATGGGAGGACGAAAATGGACGAACGAGACGACTTGGTCCAAAGAAGGCCTACGGACCAAATGGGAGGACGAAGATGGAGGAACGAGGCGAACTTGGTCCAAAGAAGGCCTAGGGATCAAATGGGAGGACGAAGATGGACGATCGAGACGAACTTGGTCTAAAGAAGGCCTACGGATCAAATGGGAGGACGAAGATGGAGGAACGAGGCGAACTTGGTCCAAAGAAGGCCTACGGATCAAATGGGAGGACAAAGATGGACGAACGAGACGAACTTGGTCCAAAGAAGGCCTAGGGATCAAATGGGAGGACGAATATGGACGAACGAGACGAACTTGGTCCAAGGAAGGCCTAGGGATCAAATGGGAGGACGAAGATGGACGAACGAGACGAATTTGGTGCAAAGAAGCCCAACGGATCAAATGGGAGGACGAAAAGGGATGAATGAGACGAACTTGCTCCAAAGAAGGCCTATGGATCAAATGGGTGGACGAAGATGGACGAACGAGACGAACTTGGTCCAAAGAAGGCCTAGGGAACAAATGGGAGGACGAAGATGGACGAACGAGACGAACTTGGTGCAAAGAAGCCCAACGGATCAAATGGGAGGACGAAAAGGGATGAACGAGACGAACTTGGTCCAAAGAAGGCCTACGAATCAAATGGGTGGACGAAGATGGACGAACGAGACGAACTTGGTCCAAGGAAGGCCTAGAGATCTAATGGGAGGACGAAGATGGACGAACGAGACGAACTTGGTCCAAAGAAGGCCTACGGATCAAATGGGAGGACGAAGATGGACGAACGAGACGAATTTGGTGCAAAGAAGCCCAACGGATCAAATGGGAGGACGAAAAGGGAGGAACGAGACGAACTTGGTCCAAAGAAGGCCTATGGATCAAATGGGTGGACGAAGATGGACGAACGAGACGAACTTGGTCCAAAGAAGGCCTAGGGAACAAATGGGAGGACGAAGATGGACGAACGAGACGAACTTGGTGCAAAGAATGGCAACGGATCAAATGGGAGGACGAAAAGGGATGAACGAGACGAACTTGGTCCAAAGAAGGCCTACGGATCAAATGGGAGGACGAAGATGGACGAACGAGACGAACTTGGTCCAAGGAAGGCCTAGGGATCAAATGGGAGGACGAAGATGGACGAACGAGACGAACTTGGTCCAAAGAAGGCCTACGGATCAATTGGGAGGACGAAGATGGAGGAACGAGGCGAACTTGGTCCAAAGAAGGCCTAGGGAACAAATGGGAGGACGAAGATGGACGAACGAGACGAACTTGGTGCAAAGAATGGCAACGGATCAAATGGGAGGACGAAAAGGGATGAACGAGACGAACTTGGTCCAAAGAAGGCCTACGGATCAAATGGGAGGACGAAGATGGACGAACGAGACGAACTTGGTCCAAGGAAGGCCTAGGGATCAAATGGGAGGACGAAGATGGACGAACGAGACGAACTTGGTCCAAAGAAGGCCTACGGATCAATTGGGAGGACGAAGATGGACGAACGAGACGAACTTGGTGCAAAGAAGCCCAACGGATCAAATGGGAGGACGAAAAGGGAGGAACGAGACGAACTTGGTCCAAAGAAGGCCTACGGATCAAATGGGTGGACGAAGATGGACGAACGAGACGAACTTGGTCCAAAGAAGGCCTACGGATCAAATGGGAGGACGAAGATGGACGAACGAGACGAATTTGGTGCAAAGAAGCCCAACGGATCAAATGGGAGGACGAAAAGGGATGAACGAGACGAACATGGTCCAAAGAAGGCCTACGGATCAAATGGGTGGACGAAGATGGACGAACGAGACGAACTTGGTCCAAAGAAGGCCTACGGATCAAATGGGAGGACAAAGATGGACGAACGAGACGAACTTGGTCCAAAAAAGGCCTAGGGATCAAATGGGAGGACGAAGATGGACGAACGAGAGGAACTTGGTCCAAAGAAGGCCTAGGGAACAAATGGGAGGACGAAGATGGACGTACGAGACGAACTTGGTGCAAAGAAGCCCAACGGATCTAATGGGAGGACGAAAATGGATGAACGAGACGAACTTGGTCCAAAGAAGGCCTACGGATCAAATGGGTGGACGAAGATGGACGAACGAGACGAACTTGGTCCAAGGAAGGCCTAGGGATCAAATGGGAGGACGAAAATGGACGAACGTGACGAACTTGGTCCAAAGAAGCCCAACGGATCAAATGGGAGGACGAAAATGGACGAACGAGACGACTTGGTCCAAAGAAGGCCTACGGACCAAATGGGAGGACGAAGATGGAGGAACGAGGCGAACTTGGTCCAAAGAAGGCCTAGGGATCAAATGGGAGGACGAAGATGGACGAACGAGAGGAACTTGGTCCAAGGAAGGCCTAGGGATCAAATGGGAGGACGAAGATGGACGAACGAGACGACTTGGTCCAAAGAAGGCCTACGGACCAAATGGGAGGACGAAGATGGAGGAACGAGGCGAACTTGGTCCAAAGAAGGCCTAGGGATCAAATGGGAGGACGAAGATGGACGATCGAGACGAACTTGGTCTAAAGAAGGCCTACGGATCAAATGGGAGGACGAAGATGGAGGAACGAGGCGAACTTGGTCCAAAGAAGGCCTACGGATCAAATGGGAGGACAAAGATGGACGAACGAGACGAACTTGGTCCAAAGAAGGCCTAGGGATCAAATGGGAGGACGAAGATGGACGAACGAGACGAACTTGGTCCAAGGAAGGCCTAGGGATCAAATGGGAGGACGAAGATGGACGAACGAGACGAATTTGGTGCAAAGAAGCCCAACGGATCAAATGGGAGGACGAAAAGGGATGAACGAGACGAACTTGCTCCAAAGAAGGCCTATGGATCAAATGGGTGGACGAAGATGGACGAACGAGACGAACTTGGTCCAAAGAAGGCCTAGGGAACAAATGGGAGGACGAAGATGGACGAACGAGACGAACTTGGTGCAAAGAAGCCCAACGGATCAAATGGGAGGACGAAAAGGGATGAACGAGACGAACTTGGTCCAAAGAAGGCCTACGAATCAAATGGGTGGACGAAGATGGACGAACGAGACGAACTTGGTCCAAGGAAGGCCTAGAGATCTAATGGGAGGACGAAGATGGACGAACGAGACGAACTTGGTCCAAAGAAGGCCTACGGATCAAATGGGAGGACGAAGATGGACGAACGAGACGAATTTGGTGCAAAGAAGCCCAACGGATCAAATGGGAGGACGAAAAGGGAGGAACGAGACGAACTTGGTCCAAAGAAGGCCTATGGATCAAATGGGTGGACGAAGATGGACGAACGAGACGAACTTGGTCCAAAGAAGGCCTAGGGAACAAATGGGAGGACGAAGATGGACGAACGAGACGAACTTGGTGCAAAGAATGGCAACGGATCAAATGGGAGGACGAAAAGGGATGAACGAGACGAACTTGGTCCAAAGAAGGCCTACGGATCAAATGGGAGGACGAAGATGGACGAACGAGACGAACTTGGTCCAAGGAAGGCCTAGGGATCAAATGGGAGGACGAAGATGGACGAACGAGACGAACTTGGTCCAAAGAAGGCCTACGGATCAATTGGGAGGACGAAGATGGAGGAACGAGGCGAACTTGGTCCAAAGAAGGCCTAGGGATCAAATGGGAGGACGAAGATGGACGATCGAGACGAACTTGGTCTAAAGAAGGCCTACGGATCAAATGGGAGGACGAAGATGGAGGAACGAGGCGAACTTGGTCCAAAGAAGGCCTACGGATCAAATGGGAGGACAAAGATGGACGAACGAGACGAACTTGGTCCAAAGAAGGCCTAGGGATCAAATGGGAGGACGAAGATGGACGAACGAGACGAACTTGGTCCAAGGAAGGCCTAGGGATCAAATGGGAGGACGAAGATGGACGAACGAGACGAATTTGGTGCAAAGAAGCCCAACGGATCAAATGGGAGGACGAAAAGGGATGAACGAGACGAACTTGGTCCAAAGAAGGCCTACGGATCAAATGGGTGGACGAAGATGGACGAACGAGACGAACTTGGTCCAAGGAAGGCCTACGGATCAAATGGGAGGACGAAGATGGACGAACGAGACGAACTTGGTCCAAAGAAGGCCTACGGATCAAATGGGAGGACGAAGATGGACGAACGAGACGAACTTGGTCCAAAGAAGGCCTACGGATCAAATGGGTGGACGAAGATGGACGAACGAGACGAACTTGGTCCAAAGAAGGCCTACGGATCAAATGGGAGGACGAAGATGGACGAACGAGACGAATTTGGTGCAAAGAAGCCCAACGGATCAAATGGGAGGACGAAAAGGGATGAACGAGACGAACATGGTCCAAAGAAGGCCTACGGATCAAATGGGTGGACGAAGATGGACGAACGAGACGAACTTGGTCCAAAGAAGGCCTACGGATCAAATGGGAGGACAAAGATGGACGAACGAGACGAACTTGGTCCAAAGAAGGCCTAGGGATCAAATGGGAGGACGAAGATGGACGAACGAGAGGAACTTGGTCCAAAGAAGGCCTAGGGAACAAATGGGAGGACGAAGATGGACGAACGAGACGAACTTGGTGCAAAGAAGCCCAACGGATCTAATGGGAGGACGAAAATGGATGAACGAGACGAACTTGGTCCAAAGAAGGCCTACGGATCAAATGGGTGGACGAAGATGGACGAACGAGACGAACTTGGTCCAAGGAAGGCCTAGGGATCAAATGGGAGGACGAAAATGGACGAACGAGACGAACTTGGTCCAAAGAAGCCCAACGGATCAAATGGGAGGACGAAAATGGACGAACGAGACGACTTGGTCCAAAGAAGGCCTACGGACCAAATGGGAGGACGAAGATGGAGGAACGAGGCGAACTTGGTCCAAAGAAGGCCTAGGGATCAAATGGGAGGACGAAGATGGACGAACGAGACGAACTTGGTCCAAAGAAGGCCTAGGGATCAATTGGGAGGACGAAGATGGACGAACGAGACGAACTTGGTGCAAAGAAGCCCAACGAATCAAATGGGAGGACGAAAAGGGATGAACGAGACGAACTTGGTCCAAAGAAGGCCTACGGATCAAATGGGTGGACGAAGATGGACGAACGAGACGAACTTGGTCCAAAGAAGGCCTAGGGAACAAATGGGAGGACGAAGATGGACGAACGAGACGAACTTGGTGCAAAGAAGCCCAACGGATCAAATGGGAGGACGAAAAGGATGAACGAGACGAACTTGGTCCAAAGAAGGCCTACGGATCAAATGGGAGGACGAAGATGGACGAACGAGGCGAATTTGGTGCAAAGAAGGCCTAGGGAACAAATGGGAGGACGAAGATGGACGAACGAGACGAACTTGTCCAAGGAAGGCCTAGGGATCAAATGGGAGGACGAAAATGGACGAACGAGACGAACTTGGTCCAAAGAAGCCCAACGGATCAAATGGGAGGACGAAAATGGACGAACGAGACGACTTGGTCCAAAGAAGGCCTACGGACCAAATGGGAGGACGAAGTTGGAGGAACGAGGCGAACTTGGTCCAAAGAAGGCCTAGGGATCAAATGGGAGGACGAAGATGGACGAACGAGACGAACTTGGTCCAAAGAAGGCCTACGGATCAAATGGGAGGACGAAGATGGAGGAACGAGGCGAACTTGGTCCAAAGAAGGCCTACGGATCAAATGGGAGGACAAAGAGGGACGAACGAGACGAACTTGGTCCAAAGAAGGACTAGGGATCAAATGGGAGGACGAAGATGGACGAACGAGAGGAACTTGGTCCAAAGAAGGCCTAGGGAACAAATGGGAGGACGAAGATGGACGAACGAGACGAACTTGGTGCAAAGAAGCCCAACGGATCAAATGGGAGGACGAAAAGGGATGAACGAGACGAACTTGGTCCAAAGAAGGACTAGGGATCAAATGGGTGGACGAAGATGGACGAACGAGACGAACTTGGTCCAAGGAAGGCCTAGGGATCAAATGGGAGGACGAAAATGGACTGACGAGACGAACTTGGTCCAAAGAAGCCCAACGGATCAAATGGGAGGACGAAAATGGACGAACGAGACGACTTGGTCCAAAGAAGGCCTACGGACCAAATGGGAGGACGAAGATGGAGGAACGAGGTGAACTTGGTCCAAAGAAGGCCTAGGGATCAAATGGGAGGACGAAGATGGACGAACGAGACGAATTTGGTGCAAAGAAGCCCAACGGATCAAATGGGAGGACGAAAAGGGAGGAACGAGACGAACTTGGTCCAAAGAAGGCCTACGGATCAAATGGGTGGACGAAGATGGACGAACGAGACGAACTTGGTCCAAAGAAGGCCTAGGGAACAAATGGGAGGACGAAGATGGACGAACGAGACGAACTTGGTCCAAGGAAGGCCTAGGGATCAAATGGGAGGACGAAAATGGACGAACGAGACGAACTTGGTCCAAAGAAGCCCAACGGATCAAATGGGAGGACGAAAATGGACGAACGAGACGACTTGGTCCAAAGAAGGCCTACGGACCAAATGGGAGGACGAAGATGGAGGAACGAGGCGAACTTGGTCCAAAGAAGGCCTAGGGATCAAATGGGAGGACGAAGATGGACGAACGAGACGAACTTGGTCCAAAGAAGGCCTAGGGATCAAATGGGAGGACGAAGATGGACGAACGAGACGAACTTGGTGCAAAGAAGCCCAACGAATCAAATGGGAGGACGAAAAGGGATGAACGAGACGAACTTGGTCCAAAGAAGGCCTACGGATCAAATGGGTGGACGAAGATGGACGAACGAGACGAACTTGGTCCAAAGAAGGCCTAGGGAACAAATGGGAGGACGAAGATGGACGAACGAGACGAACTTGGTCCAAGGAAGGCCTAGGGATCTAATGGGAGGACGAAGATGGACAAACGAGACGAACTTGGTCCAAAGAAGGCCTACGGATCAAATGGGAGGACGAAGATGGACGAACGAGACGAATTTGGTGCAAAGAAGCCCAACGGATCAAATGGGAGGACGAAAATGGATGAACGAGACGAACTTGGTCCAAAGAAGGCCTACGGATCAAATGGGTGGACGAAGATGGACGAACGTGACGAACTTGGTCCAAAGAAGGCCTAGGGAACAAATGGGAGGACGAAGATGGACGAACGAGACGAACTTGGTGCAAAGAAGCCCAACGGATCAAATGGGAGGACGAAAAGGGAGGAACGAGACGAAATTGGTCCAAAGAAGGCCTACGGATCAAATGGGTGGACGAAGATGGACGAACGAGACGAACTTGGTCCAAGGAAGGCCTAGGGATCAAATGGGAGGACGAAGATGGACGAACGAGACGAACTTGGTCCAAAGAAGGCCTACGGATCAAATGGGAGGACGAAGATGGAGGAACGAGGCGAACTTGGTCCAAAGAAGGCCTACGGATCAAATGGGAGGACAAAGATGGACGAACGAGACGAACTTGGTCCAAAGAAGGACTAGGGATCAAATGGGAGGACGAAGATGGACGAACGAGAGGAACTTGGTCCAAAGAAGGCCTAGGGAACAAATGGGAGGACGAAGATGGACGAACGAGACGAACTTGGTGCAAAGAAGCCCAACGGATCAAATGGGAGGACGAAAAGGGATGAACGAGACGAACTTGGTCCAAAGAAGGCCTACGGATCAAATGGGTGGACGAAGATGGACGAACGAGACGAACTTGGTCCAAGGAAGGCCTAGGGATCAAATGGGAGGACGAAAATGGACGGACGAGACGAACTTGGTCCAAAGAAGCCCAACGGATCAAATGGGAGGACGAAAATGGACGAACGAGACGACTTGGTCCAAAGAGGGCCTACGGACCAAATGGGAGGACGAAGATGGAGGAACGAGGCGAACTTGGTCCAAAGAAGGCCTAGGCATCAAATGGGAGGACGAAGATGGACGAACGAGACGAACTTGGTCCAAAGAAGGCCTAGGGATCAAATGGGAGGACGAAGATGGACGAACGAGACGAACTTGGTGCAAAGAAGCCCAACGGATCAAATGGGAGGACGAAAAGGGATGAACGAGACGAACTTGGTCCAAAGAAGGCCTACGGATCAAATGGGTGGACGAAGATGGACGAACGAGACGAACTTGGTCCAAAGAAGGCCTAGGGAACAAATGGGAGGACGAAGATGGACGAACGAGACGAACTTGGTGCAAAGAAGCCCAACGGATCAAATGGGAGGACGAAAAGGGATGAACGAGACGAACTTGGTCCAAAGAAGGCCTACGGATCAAATGGGTGGACGAAGATGGACGAACGAGACGAACTTGGTCCAAGGAAGGCCTAGGGATCTAATGGGAGGACGAAGATGGACGAACGAGACGAACTTGGTCCAAAGAAGGCCTACGGATCAAATGGGAGGACGAAGATGGACGAACGAGACGAATTTGGTGCAAAGAAGCCCAACGGATCAAATGGGAGGACGAAAAGGGATGAACGAGACGAACTTGGTCCAAAGAAGGCCTACGGATCAAATGGGTGGACGAAGATGGACGAACGAGACGAACTTGGTCCAAGGAAGGCCTACGGATCAAATGGGAGGACGAAGATGGACGAACGAGACGAACTTGGTCCAAAGAAGGCCTACGGATCAAATGGGAGGACGAAGATGGACGAACGAGACGAACTTGGTGCAAAGAAGCCCAACGGATCAAATGGGAGGACGAAAAGGGATGAACGAGACGAACTTGGTCCAAAGAAGGCCTACGGATCAAATGGGTGGACGAAGATGGACGAACGAGACGAACTTGGTCCAAAGAAGGCCTACGGATCAAATGGGACGACGAAGATGGACGAACGAGACGAATTTGGTGCAAAGAAGCCCAACGGATCAAATGGGAGGACGAAAAGGGATGAACGAGACGAACTTGGTCCAAAGAAGGCCTACGGATCAAATGGGTGGACGAAGATGGACGAACGAGACGAACTTGGTCCAAAGAAGGCCTACGGATCAAATGGGAGGACAAAGATGGACGAACGAGACGAACTTGGTCCAAAGAAGGCCTAGGGATCAAATGGGAGGACGAAGATGGACGAACGAGAGGAACTTGGTCCAAAGAAGGCCTAGGGAACAAATGGGAGGACGAAGATGGACCAACGAGACGAACTTGGTGCAAAGAAGCCCAACGGATCAAATGGGAGGACGAAAATGGATGAACGAGACGAACTTGGTCCAAAGAAGGCCTACGGATCAAATGGGTGGACGAAGATGGACGAACGAGACGAACTTGGTCCAAGGAAGGCCTAGGGATCCAATGGGAGGACGAAGATGGACGAACGAGACGAACTTGGTCCAAAGAAGCCCAACGGATCAAATGGGAGGACGAAAATGGACGAACGAGACGACTTGGTCCAAAGAAGGCCTAGGGATCAAATGGGAGGACGAAAATGGACGAACGAGACGAACATGGTCCAAAGAAGCCCAACGGATCAAATGGGAGGACGAAAATGGACGAACGAGACGACTTGGTCCAAAGAAGGCCTACGGACCAAATGGGAGGACGAAGATGGAGGAACGAGGCGAACTTGGTCCAAAGAAGGCCTAGGGATCAAATGGGAGGACGAAGATGGACGAACGAGACGAACTTGGTCCAAAGAAGGCCTAGGGATCAAATGGGAGGACGAAGATGGACGAACGAGACGAACTTGGTGCAAAGAAGCCCAACGAATCAAATGGGAGGACGAAAAGGGATGAACGAGACGAACTTGGTCCAAAGAAGGCCTACGGATCAAATGGGTGGACGAAGATGGACGAACGAGACGAACTTGGTCCAAAGAAGGCCTAGGGAACAAATGGGAGGACGAAGATGGACGAACGAGACGAACTTGGTCCAAGGAAGGCCTAGGGATCTAATGGGAGGACGAAGATGGACAAACGAGACGAACTTGGTCCAAAGAAGGCCTACGGATCAAATGGGAGGACGAAGATGGACGAACGAGACGAATTTGGTGCAAAGAAGCCCAACGGATCAAATGGGAGGACGAAAAGGGATGAACGAGACGAACTTGGTCCAAAGAAGGCCTACGGATCAAATGGGTGGACGAAGATGGACGAACGAGACGAACTTGGTCCAAAGAAGGCCTAGGGAACAAATGGGAGGACGAAGATGGACGAACGAGACGAACTTGGTGCAAAGAAGCCCAACGGATCAAATGGGAGGACGAAAAGGGAGGAACGAGACGAAATTGGTCCAAAGAAGGCCTACGGATCAAATGGGTGGACGAAGATGGACGAACGAGACGAACTTGGTCCAAGGAAGGCCTAGGGATCAAATGGGAGGACGAAGATGGACGAACGAGACGAACTTGGTCCAAAGAAGGCCTACGGATCAAATGGGAGGACGAAGATGGAGGAACGAGGCGAACTTGGTCCAAAGAAGGCCTACGGATCAAATGGGAGGACAAAGATGGACGAACGAGACGAACTTGGTCCAAAGAAGGACTAGGGATCAAATGGGAGGACGAAGATGGACGAACGAGAGGAACTTGGTCCAAAGAAGGCCTAGGGAACAAATGGGAGGACGAAGATGGACGAACGAGACGAACTTGGTGCAAAGAAGCCCAACGGATCAAATGGGAGGACGAAAAGGGATGAACGAGACGAACTTGGTCCAAAGAAGGCCTACGGATCAAATGGGTGGACGAAGATGGACGAACGAGACGAACTTGGTCCAAGGAAGGCCTAGGGATCAAATGGGAGGACGAAAATGGACGGACGAGACGAACTTGGTCCAAAGAAGCCCAACGGATCAAATGGGAGGACGAAAATGGACGAACGAGACGACTTGGTCCAAAGAAGGCCTACGGACCAAATGGGAGGACGAAGATGGAGGAACGAGGCGAACTTGGTCCAAAGAAGGCCTAGGGATCAAATGGGAGGACGAAGATGGACGAACGAGACGAACTTGGTCCAAAGAAGGCCTAGGGATCAAATGGGAGGACGAAGATGGACGAACGAGACGAACTTGGTGCAAAGAAGCCCAACGGATCAAATGGGAGGTCGAAAAGGGATGAACGAGACGAACTTGGTCCAAAGAAGGCCTACGGATCAAATGGGTGGACGAAGATGGACGAACGAGACGAACTTGGTCCAAAGAAGGCCTAGGGAACAAATGGGAGGACGAAGATGGACGAATGAGACGAACTTGGTGCAAAGAAGCCCAACGGATCAAATGGGAGGACGAAAAGGGATGAACGAGACGAACTTGGTCCAAAGAAGGCCTACGGATCAAATGGGTGGACGAAGATGGACGAACGAGACGAACTTGGTCCAAGGAAGGCCTAGGGATCTAATGGGAGGACGAAGATGGACGAACGAGACGAACTTGGTCCAAAGAAGGCCTACGGATCAAATGGGAGGACGAAGATGGACGAACGAGATGAATTAGGTGCAAAGAAGCCCAACGGATCAAATGGGAGGACGAAAAGGGATGAACGAGACGAACTTGGTCCAAAGAAGGCCTACGGATCAAATGGGTGGACGAAGATGGACGAACGAGACGAACTTGGTCCAAGGAAGGCCTACGGATCAAATGGGAGGACGAAGATGGACGAACGAGACGAACTTGGTCCAAAGAAGGCCTACGGATCAAATGGGAGGACGAAGATGGACGAACGAGACGAACTTGGTGCAAAGAAGCCCAACGGATCAAATGGGAGGACGAAAAGGGATGAACGAGACGAACTTGGTCCAAAGAAGGCCTACGGATCAAATGGGTGGACGAAGATGGACGAACGAGACGAACTTGGTCCAAAGAAGGCCTACGGATCAAATGGGACGACGAAGATGGACGAACGAGACGAATTTGGTGCAAAGAAGCCCAACGGATCAAATGGGAGGACGAAAAGGGATGAACGAGACGAACTTGGTCCAAAGAAGGCCTACGGATCAAATGGGTGGACGAAGATGGACGAACGAGACGAACTTGGTCCAAAGAAGGCCTACGGATCAAATGGGAGGACAAAGATGGACGAACGAGACGAACTTGGTCCAAAGAAGGCCTAGGGATCAAATGGGAGGACGAAGATGGACGAACGAGAGGAACTTGGTCCAAAGAAGGCCTAGGGAACAAATGGGAGGACGAAGATGGACCAACGAGACGAACTTGGTGCAAAGAAGCCCAACGGATCAAATGGGAGGACGAAAATGGATGAACGAGACGAACTTGGTCCAAAGAAGGCCTACGGATCAAATGGGTGGACGAAGATGGACGAACGAGACGAACTTGGTCCAAGGAAGGCCTAGGGATCTAATGGGAGGACGAAGATGGACGAACGAGACGAACTTGGTCCAAAGAAGCCCAACGGATCAAATGGGAGGACGAAAATGGACGAACGAGACGACTTGGTCCAAAGAAGGCCTAGGGATCAAATGGGAGGACGAAAATGGACGAACGAGACGAACTTGGTCCAAAGAAGCCCAACGGATCAAATGGGAGGACGAAAATGGACGAACGAGACGAACTTGGTCCAAGGAAGGCCTAGGGATCAAATGGGTGGACAAAAATGGACGAACGAGACGAACTTTGTCCAAAGAAGCCCAACGGATCAAATGGGAGGACGAAAATGGACGAACGAGACGACTTGGTCCAAAGAAGGCCTACGGACCAAATCGGAGGACGAAGATGGAGGAACGAGGCGAACTTGGTCCAAAGAAGGCCTAGGGATCAAATGGGAGTACGAAGATGGACGAACGAGACGAACTTGGTCCAAAGAAGGCCTAGGGATCAAATGGGAGGACGAAGATGGACGAACGAGACGAACTTGGTGCAAAGAAGCCCAACGGATCAAATGGGAGGACGAAAAGGGATGAACGAGATGAACTTGGTCCAAAGAAGGCCTACGGATCAAATGGGTGGGCGAAGATGGACGAACGAGACGAACTTGGTCCAAAGAAGGCCTAGGGAACAAATGGGAGGACGAAGATGGACGAACGAGACGAACTTGGTGCAAAGAAGCCCAACGGATCAAATGGGAGGACGAAAAGGGATGAACGAGACGAACTTGGTCCAAAGAAGGCCTACGGATCAAATGGGTGGACGAAGATGGACGAACGAGACGAACTTGGTCCAAGGAAGGCCTAGGGATCTAATGGGAGGACGAAGATGGACGAACGAGACGAACTTGGTCCAAAGAAGGCCTACGGATCAAATGGGAGGACGAAGATGGACGAACGAGACGAATTTGGTGCAAAGAAGCCCAACGGATCAAATGGGAGGACGAAAAGGGACGAACGAGACGAACTTGGTCCAAAGAAGGCCTACGGATCAAATGGGTGGACGAAGATGGACGAACGAGACGAACTTGGTCCAAGGAAGGCCTAGGGAACAAATGGGAGGACGAAGATGGACGAACGAGACGAACTTGGTGCAAAGAAGCCCAACGGATCAAATGGGAGGACGAAAAGGGAGGAACGAGACGAAATTGGTCCAAAGAAGGCCTACGGATCAAATGGGTGGACGAAGATGGACGAACGAGACGAACTTGGCCCAAGGAAGGCCTAGGGATCAAATGGGAGGACGAAGATGGACGAACGAGACGAACTTGGTCCAAAGAAGGCCTACGGATCAAATGGGAGGACGAAGATGGAGGAACGAGGCGAACTTGGTCCAAAGAAGGCCTACGGATCAAATGGGAGGACAAAGATGGACGAACGAGACAAACTTGGTCCAAAGAAGGACTAGGGATCAAATGGGAGGACGAAGATGGACGAACGAGAGGAACTTGGTCCAAAGAAGGCCTAGGGAACAAATGGGAGGACGAAGATGGACGAACGAGACGAACTTGGTGCAAAGAAGCCCAACGGATCAAATGGGAGGACGAAAAGGGATGAACGAGACGAACTTGGTCCAAAGAAGGCCTACGGATCAAATGGGTGGACGAAGATGGACGAACGAGACGAACTTGGTCCAAGGAAGGCCTAGGGATCAAATGGGAGGACGAAAATGGACGGACGAGACGAACTTGGTCCAAAGAAGCCCAACGGATCAAATGGGAGGACGAAAATGGACGAACGAGACGACTTGGTCCAAAGAAGGCCTACGGACCAAATGGGAGGACGAAGATGGAGGAACGAGGCGAACTTGGTCCAAAGAAGGCCTAGGGATCAAATGGGAGGACGAAGATGGACGAACGAGACGAACTTGGTCCAAAGAAGGCCTAGGGATCAAATGGGAGGACGAAGATGGACGAACGAGACGAACTTGGTGCAAAGAAGCCCAACGGATCAAATGGGAGGACGAAAAGGGATGAACGAGACGAACTTGGTCCAAAGAAGGCTTACGGATCAAATGGGTGGACGAAGATGGACGAACGAGACGAACTTGGTCCAAAGAAGGCCTAGGGAACAAATGGGAGGACGAAGATGGACGAACGAGACGAACTTGGTGCAAAGAAGCCCAACGGATCAAATGGGAGGACGAAAAGGGATGAACGAGACGAACTTGGTCCAAAGAAGGCCTACGGATCAAATGGGTGGACGAAGATGGACGAACGAGACGAACTTGGTCCAAGGAAGGCCTAGGGATCTAATGGGAGGACGAAGATGGACGAACGAGACGAACTTGGTCCAAAGAAGGCCTACGGATCAAATGGGAGGACGAAGATGGACGAACGAGACGAATTTGGTGCAAAGAAGCCCAACGGATCAAATGGGAGGACGAAAAGGGATGAACGAGACGAACTTGGTCCAAAGAAGGCCTACGGATAAAATGGGTGGACGAAGATGGACGAACGAGACGAACTTGGTCCAAAGAAGGCCTAGGGAACAAATGGGAGGACGAAGATGGACGAACGAGACGAACTTGGTGCAAAGAAGCCCAACGGATCAAATGGGAGGACGAAAAGGGAGGAACGAGACGAAATTGGTCCAAAGAAGGCCTACGGATCAAATGGGTGGACGAAGATGGACGAACGAGACGAACTTGGTCCAAGGAAGGCCTAGGGATCAAATGGGAGGACGAAGATGGACGAACGAGACGAACTTGGTCCAAAGAAGGCCTACGGATCAAATGGGAGGACGAAGATGGAGGACCGAGGCGAACTTGGTCCAAAGAAGGCCTACGGATCAAATGGGAGGACAAAGATGGACGAACGAGACGAACTTGGTCCAAAGAAGGCCTACGGATCAAATGGGAGGACGAAGATGGAGGAACGAGGCGAACTTGGTCCAAAGAAGGCCTACGGATCAAATGGGAGGACAAAGATGGACGAACGAGACGAACTTGGTCCAAAGAAGGTCTAGGGAACAAATGGGAGGACGAAGATGGAGGAACGAGGCGAACTTGGTCCAAAGAAGGCCTAGGGATCAAATGGGAGGACGAAGATGGACGAACGAGAGGAACTTGGTCCAAAGAAGGTCTAGGGAACAAATGGGAGGACGAAGATGGACGAACGAGACGAACTTGGTGCAAAGAAGCCCAACGGATCAAATGGGAGGACGAAAAGGGATGAACGAGACGAACTTGGTCCAAGGAAGGCCTAGGAATCAAATGGGAGGACGAAGATGGACGAATGAGACGAACTTGGTCCAAAGAAGGCCTACGGATCAAATGGGTGGACGAAGATGGACGAACGAGACGAACTTGGTCCAAGGAAGGCCTAGGGATCAAATGGGAGGACGAAGATGGACGAACGAGACGAACTTGGTCCAAAGAAGGCCTACGGATCAAATGGGAGGACGAAGATGGAGGAACGAGGCGAACTTGGTCCAAAGAAGGCCTACGGATCAAATGGGAGGACAAAGATGGACGAACGAGACGAACTTGGTCCAAAGAAGGACTAGGGATCAAATGGGAGGACGAAGATGGACGAACGAGAGGAACATGGTCCAAAGAAGGTCTAGGGAACAAATGGGAGGACGAAGATGGACGAACGAGACGAACTTGGTGCAAAGAAGCCCAACGGATCAAATGGGAGGACGAAAAGGGATGAACGAGACGAACTTGGTCCAAAGAAGGCCTACGGATCAAATGGGTGGACGAAGATGGACGAACGAGATGAACTTGGTCCAAGGAAGGCCTAGGGATCAAATGGGAGGACGAAGATGGACGAACGAGACGACTTGGTCCAAAGAAGGCCTACGGACCAAATGGGAGGACGAAGATGGAGGAACGAGGCGAACTTGGTCCAAAGAAGGCCTAGGGATCAAATAGGAGGACGAAGATGGACGATCCAGACGAACTTGGTCTAAAGAAGGCCTACGGATCAAATGGGTGGTCGAAGATGGACGAACGAGACGAACTTGGTGCAAAGAAGCCCAACGGATCAAATGGGAGGACGAAAAGGGATGAACGAGACGAACTTGGTCCAAAGAAGGCCTACGGATCAAATGGGTGGACGAAGATGGACGAACGAGACGAACTTGGTCCAAGGAAGGCCTAGGGATCTAATGGGAGGACGAAGATGGACGAACGAGACGAACTTGGTCCAAAGAAGGCCTACGGATCAAATGGGTGGACGAAGATGGACGAACGAGACGAACTTGGTCCAAAGAAGGCCTAGGGAACAAATGGGAGGACGAAGATGGACGAACGAGACGAACTTGGTGCAAAGAAGCCCAACGGATCAAATGGGAGGACGAAAAGGGATGAACGAGACGAACTTGGTCCAAAGAAGGCCTACGGATCAAATGGGTGGACGAAGATGGACGAACGAGACGAACTTGGTCCAAGGAAGGCCTAGGGATCTAATGGGAGGACGAAGATGGACGAACGAGACGAATTTGGTCCAAAGAAGGCCTACGGATCAAATGGGAGGACGAAGATGGACGAACGAGACGAATTTGGTGCAAAGAAGCCCAACGGATCAAATGGGAGGACGAAAAGGGATGAACGAGACGAACTTGGTCCAAAGAAGGCCTACGGATAAAATGGGTGGACGAAGATGGACGAACGAGACGAACTTGGTCCAAAGAAGGCCTAGGGAACAAATGGGAGGACGAAGATGGACGAACGAGACGAACTTGGTGCAAAGAAGCCCAACGGATCAAATGGGAGGACGAAAAGGGAGGAACGAGACGAAATTGGTCCAAAGAAGGCCTACGGATCAAATGGGTGGACGAAGATGGACGAACGAGACGAACTTGGTCCAAAGAAGGCCTACGGATCAAATGGGAGGACAAAGATGGACGAACGAGACGAACTTGGTCCAAAGAAGGCCTACGGATCAAATGGGAGGACGAAAAGGGATGAACGAGACGAACTTGGTCCAAAGAAGGCCTACGGATCAAATGGGAGGACAAAGATGGACGAACGAGACGAACTTGGTCCAAAGAAGGACTAGGGATCAAATGGGAGGACGAAGATGGACGAACGAGAGGAACTTGGTCCAAAGAAGGTCTAGGGAACAAATGGGAGGACGAAGATGGACGAACGAGACGAACTTGGTGCAAAGAAGCCCAACGGATCAAATGGGAGGACGAAAAGGGATGAACGAGACGAACTTGGTCCAAGGAAGGCCTAGGGATCAAATGGGAGGCCGAAGATGGACGAACGAGACGAACTTGGTCCAAAGAAGGCCTACGGATCAAATGGGTGGACGAAGATGGACGAACGAGACGAACTTGGTCCAAGGAAGGCCTAGGGATCAAATGGGAGGACGAAGATGGACGAACGAGACGAACTTGGTCCAAAGAAGGCCTACGGATCAAATGGGAGGACGAAGATGGACGAACGAGACGAACTTGGTCCAAAGAAGGCCTACGGATCAAATGGGAGGACGAAGATGGAGGAACGAGGCGAACTTGGTCCAAAGAAGGCCTACGGATCAAATGGGAGGAGAAAGATGGACGAACGAGACGAACTTGGTCCAAAGAAGGACTAGGGATCAAATGGGAGGACGAAGATGGACGAACGAGAGGAACTTGGTCCAAAGAAGGTCTAGGGAACAAATGGGAGGACGAAGATGGACGAACGAGACGAACTTGGTGCAAAGAAGCCCAACGGATCAAATGGGAGGACGAAAAGGGATGAACGAGACGAACTTGGTCCAAAGAAGGCCTACGGATCAAATGGGTGGACGAAGATGGACGAACGAGATGAACTTGGTCCAAGGAAGGCCTAGGGATCAAATGGGAGGACGAAGATGGACGAACGAGACGACTTGGTCCAAAGAAGGCCTACGGACCAAATGGGAGGACGAAGATGGAGGAACGAGGCGAACTTGGTCCAAAGAAGGCCTAGGGATCAAATAGGAGGACGAAGATGGACGATCCAGACGAACTTGGTCTAAAGAAGGCCTACGGATCAAATGGGTGGTCGAAGATGGACGAACGAGACGAACTTGGTGCAAAGAAGCCCAACGGATCAAATGGGAGGACGAAAAGGGATGAACGAGACGAACTTGGTCCAAAGAAGGCCTACGGATCAAATGGGTGGACGAAGATGGACGAACGAGACGAACTTGGTCCAAGGAAGGCCTAGGGATCTAATGGGAGGACGAAGATGGACGAACGAGACGAACTTGGTCCAAAGAAGGCCTACGGATCAAATGTGTGGACGAAGATGGACGAACGAGACGAACTTGGTCCAAAGAAGGCCTAGGGAACAAATGGGAGGACGAAGATGGACGAACGAGACGAATTTGGTGCAAAGAAGCCCAACGGATCAAATGGGAGGACGAAAAGGGATGAACGAGACGAACTTGGTCCAAAGAAGGCCTACGGATAAAATGGGTGGACGAAGATGGACGAACGAGACGAACTTGGTCCAAAGAAGGCCTAGGGAACAAATGGGAGGACGAAGATGGACGAACGAGACGAACTTGGTGCAAAGAAGCCCAACGGATCAAATGGGAGGACGAAAAGGGAGGAACGAGACGAAATTGGTCCAAAGAAGGCCTACGGATCAAATGGGTGGACGAAGATGGACGAACGAGACGAACTTGGTCCAAGGAAGGCCTAGGGATCAAATGGGAGGACGAAGATGGACGAACGAGACGAACTTGGTCCAAAGAAGGCCTACGGATCAAATGGGAGGACGAAGATGGAGGAACGAGGCGAACTTGGTCCAAAGAAGGCCTACGGATCAAATGGGAGGACAAAGATGGACGAACGAGACGAACTTGGTCCAAAGAAGGCCTACGGATCAAATGGGAGGACGAAGATGGAGGAACGAGGCGAACTTGGTCCAAAGAAGGCCTACGGATCAAATGGGAGGACAAAGATGGACGAACGAGACGAACTTGGTCCAAAGAAGGACTAGGGATCAAATGGGAGGACGCAGATGGACGAACGAGAGGAACTTGGTCCAAAGAAGGTCTAGGGAACAAATGGGAGGACGAAGATGGACGAACGAGACGAACTTGGTGCAAAGAAGGCCTACGGATCAAATGGGAGGACAAAGATGGACGAACGAGACGAACTTGGTGCAAAGAAGGCCTACGGATCAAATGGGAGGACGAAGATGGAGGAACGAGGCGAACTTGGTCCAAAGAAGGCCTAGGGATCAAATGGGAGGACGAAGATGGACGATCCAGACGAACTTGGTCTAAAGAAGGCCTACGGATCAAATGGGTGGTCGAAGATGGACGAACGAGACGAACTTGGTGCAAAGAAGCCCAACGGATCAAATGGGAGGACGAAAAGGGATGAACGAGACGAAATTGGTCCAAAGAAGGCCTACGGATCAAATGGGTGGACGAAGATGGACGAACGAGACGAACTTGGTCCAAGGAAGGCCTAGGGATCAAATGGGAGGACGAAGATGGACGAACGAGACGAACTTGGTCCAAAGAAGGCCTACGGATCAAATGGGAGGACGAAGATGGAGGAACGAGGCGAACTTGGTCCAAAGAAGGCCTACGGATCAAATGGGAGGACAAAGATGGACGAACGAGACGAACTTGGTCCAAAGAAGGCCTACGGATCAAATGGGAGGACGAAGATGGAGGAACGAGGCGAACTTGGTCCAAAGAAGGTCTACGGATCAAATGGGAGGACAAAGATGGACGAACGAGACGAACTTGGTCCAAAGAAGGACTAGGGATCAAATGGGAGGACGAAGATGGACGAACGAGAGGAAGTTGGTCGAAGGAAGGTCTAGGGAACAAATGGGAGGACGAAGATGGAGGAACGAGGCGAACTTGGTCCAAAGAAGGCCTAGGGATCAAATGGGAGGACGAAGATGGACGAACGAGAGGAACTTGGTCCAAAGAAGGTCTAGGGAACAAATGGGAGGACGAAGATGGACGAACGAGACGAACTTGGTGCAAAGAAGCCCAACGGATCAAATGGGAGGACGAAAAGGGATGAACGAGACGAACTTGGTCCAAGGAAGGCCTAGAGATCAAATGGGAGGACGAAGATGGACGAACGAGACGAACTTGGTCCAAAGAAGGCCTACGGATCAAATGGGTGGACGAAGATGGACGAACGAGACGAACTTGGTCCAAGGAAGGCCTAGGGATCAAATGGGAGGACGAAGATGGACGAACGAGACGAACTTGGTCCAAAGAAGGCCTACGGATCAAATGGGAGGACGAAGATGGAGGAACGAGGCGAACTTGGTCCAAAGAAGGCCTACGGATCAAATGGGAGGACAAAGATGGACGAACGAGACGAACTTGGTCCAAAGAAGGACTAGGGATCAAATGGGAGGACGAAGATGGACGAACGAGAGGAACTTGGTCCAAAGAAGGTCTAGGGAACAAATGGGAGGACGAAGATGGACGAACGAGACGAACTTGGTGCAAAGAAGCCCAACGGATCAAATGGGAGGACGAAAAGGGATGAACGAGACGAAATTGGTCCAAAGAAGGCCTACGGATCAAATGGGTGGACGAAGATGGACGAACGAGATGAACTTGGTCCAAGGAAGGCCTAGGGATCAAATGGGAGGACGAAGATGGACGAACGAGACGACTTGGTCCAAAGAAGGCCTACGGACCAAATGGGAGAACGAAGATGGAGGAACGAGCCAACTTGGTCCAAAGAAGGCCTAGGGATCAAATGGGAGGACGAAGATGGACGATCGAGACGAACTTGGTCTAAAGAAGGCCTACGGATCAAATGGGTGGTCGAAGATGGACGAACGAGACGAACTTGGTCCAAAGAAGGCCTAGGGAACAAATGGGAGGACGAAGATGGAGGAACGAGGCGAACTTGGTCCAAAGAAGGCCTAGGGATCAAATGGGAGGACGAAGATGGACGAACGAGACGAACTTGGTCCAAAGAAGGCCTAGGGATCAAATGGGAGGACGAAGATGGACGAACGAGACGAACTTGGTGCAAAGAAGCCCAACGGATCAAATTGGAGGACGAAAAGGGATGAACGAGACGAACTTGGTCCAAAGAAGGCCTACGGATCAAATGGGTGGACGAAGATGGACGAACGAGACGAACTTGGTCCAAAGAAGGCCTTGGGAACAAATGGGAGGACGAAGATGGACGAACGAGACGAACTTGGTATAAAGAAGCCCAACGGATCAAATGGGAGGACGAAAAGGGATGAACGAGACGAACTTGGTCCAAAGAAGGCCTACGGATCAAATGGGTGGACGAAGATGGACGAACGAGACGAACTTGGTCCAAGGAAGGCCTAGGGATCTAATGGGAGGACGAAGATGGACGAACGAGACGAACTTGGTCCAAAGAAGGCCTAGGGATCAAATTGGAGGACGAAGATGGACGAACGAGACGAATTTGGTGCAAAGAAGCCCAACGGATCAAATGGGAGGACGAAAAGGGATGAACGAGACGAACTTGGTCCAAAGAAGGCCTACGGATCAAATGGGTGGACGAAGATGGACGAACGAGACGAACTTGGTCCAAAGAAGTCCTAGGGAACAAATGGGAGGACGAAGATGGACGAACGAGACGAACTTGGTGCAAAGAAGCCCAACGTATCAAATGGGAGGATGAAAAGGGAGGAACGAGACGAAATTGGTCCAAAGAAGGCCTACGGATCAAATGGGTGGACGAAGATGGACGAACGAGACGAACTTGGTCCAAGGAAGGCCTAGGGATCAAATGGGAGGACGAAAATGGACGAACGAGACGAACTTGGTCCAAAGAAGGCCTACGGATCAAATGGGAGGACGAAGATGGAGGAACGAGGCGAACTTGGTCCAAAGAAGGCCTACGGATCAAATGGGAGGACCAAGATGGACGAACGAGACGAACTTGGTCCAAAGAAGGACTAGGGATCAAATGGGAGGACGAAGATGGACGAACGAGAGGAACTTGGTCCAAAGAAGGCCTAGGGAACAAATGGGAGGACGAAGATGGACGAACGAGACGAACTTGGTGCAAAGAAGCCCAACGGATCAAATGGGAGGACGAAAAGGGATGAACGAGACGAACTTGGTCCAAAGAAGGCCTACGGATCAAATGGGTGGACGAAGATGGACGAACGAGACGAACTTGGTCCAAGGAAGGCCTAGGGATCAAATGGGAGGACGAAGATGGACGGACGAGACGAACTTGGTCCAAAGAAGCCCAACGGATCAAATGGGAGGACGAAAATGGACGAACGAGACGACTTGGTCCAAAGAAGGCCTACGGACCAAATGGGAGGACGAAGATGGAGGAACGAGGCGAACTAGGTCCAAAGAAGGCCTAGGGATCAAATGGGAGGACGAAGATGGACGAACGAGACGAACTTGGTCCAAAGAAGGCCTAGGGATCAAATGGGAGGACGAAGATGGACGAACGAGACGAACTTGGTGCAAAGAAGCCCAACGGATCAAATGGGAGGACGAAAAGGGATGAACGAGATGAACTTGGTCCAAAGAAGGCCTACGGATCAAATGGGTGGACGAAGATGGACGAACGAGACGAACTTGGTCCAAAGAAGGCCTAGGGAACAAATGGGAGGACGAAGATGGACGAACGAGACGAACTTGGTGCAAAGAAGCCCAACGGATCAAATGGGAGGACGAAAAGGGATGAACGAGACGAACTTGGTCCAAAGAAGGCCTACGGATCAAATGGGTGGACGAAGATGGACGAACGAGACGAACTTGGTCCAAGGAAGGCCTAGGGATCTAATGGGAGGACGAAGATGGACGAACGAGACGAACTTGGTCCAAAGAAGGCCTACGGATCAAATGGGAGGACGAAGATGGACGAACGAGACGAATTTGGTGCAAAGAAGCCCAACGGATCAAATGGGAGGACGAAAAGGGATGAACGAGACGAACTTGGTCCAAAGAAGGCCTACGGATCAAATGGGTGGACGAAGATGGACGAACGAGACGAACTTGGTCCAAAGAAGGCCTAGGGAACAAATGGGAGGACGAAGATGGACGAACGAGACGAACTTGGTGCAAAGAAGCCCAACGGATCAAATGGGAGGACGAAAAGGGAGGAACGAGACGAACTTGGTCCAAAGAAGGCCTACGGATCAAATGGGTGGACGAAGATGGACGAACGAGACGAACTTGGTCCAAAGAAGGCCTACGGATCAAATGGGAGGACGAAGATGGACGAACGAGACGAACTTGGTGCAAAGAAGCCCAACGGATCAAATGGGAGGACGAAAAGGGAGGAACGAGACGAACTTGGTCCAAAGAAGGCCTACGGATCAAATGGGTGGACGAAGATGGACGAACGAGACGAACTTGGTCCAAGGAAGGCCTAGGGATCAAATGGGAGGACGAAGATGGACGAACGAGACGAACTTGGTCCAAAGAAGGCCTACGGATCAAATGGGAGGACGAAGATGGAGGAACGAGGCGAACATGGTCCAAAGAAGGCCTACGGATCAAATGGGAGGACAAATATGGACGAACGAGACGAACTTGGTCCAAAGAAGGACTAGGGATCAAATGGGAGGACGAAGATGGACGAACGAGAGGAACTTGGTCCAAAGAAGGCCTAGGGAACAAATGGGAGGACGAAGATGGACGAACGAGACGAACTTGGTGCAAAGAAGCCCAACGGATCAAATGGGAGGACGAAAATGGACGAACGAGAGGAACTTGGTCCAAAGAAGGCCTAGGGAACAAATGGGAGGACGAAGATGGACGAACGAGACGAACTTGGTGCAAAGAAGCCCAACGGATCAAATGGGAGGACGAAAATGGATGAACGAGACGAACTTGGTCCAAAGAAGGCCTACGGATCAAATGGGTGGACGAAGATGGACGAACGAGACGAACATGGTCCAAGGAAGGCCTAGGGATCAAATGGGAGGACGAAGATGGAGGAACGAGGCGAACTTGGTCCAAAGAAGGCCTACGGATCAAATGGGAGGACAAATATGGACGAACGAGACGAACTTGGTCCAAAGAAGGACTAGGGATCAAATGGGAGGACGAAGATGGACGAACGAGAGGAACTTGGTCCAAAGAAGGCCTAGGGAACAAATGGGAGGACGAAGATGGACGAACGAGACGAACTTGGTGCAAAGAAGCCCAACGGATCAAATGGGAGGACGAAAATGGATGAACGAGACGAACTTGGTCCAAAGAAGGCCTACGGATCAAATGGGTGGACGAAGATGGACGAACGAGACGAACATGGTCCAAGGAAGGCCTAGGGATCAAATGGGAGGACGAGGGATCAAATGGGAGGACGAAAATGGACGAACGAGACGAACTTGGTCCAAAGAAGGCCTACGGATCAAATGGGAGGACGAAGATGGACGAACGAGACGAACTTGGTCCAAGGAAGGCCTAGGGATCAAATGGGAGGACGAAGATGGACGAACGAGACGAACTTGGTCCAAAGAAGGCCTACGGATCAAATGGGAGGACGAAGATGGAGGAACGAGGCGAACTTGGTCCAAAGAAGGCCTACGGATCAAATGGGAGGACAAATATGGACGAACGAGACGAACTTGGTCCAAAGAAGGACTAGGGATCAAATGGGAGGACGAAGATGGACGAACGAGAGGAACTTGGTCCAAAGAAGGCCTAGGGAACAAATGGGAGGACGAAGATGGACGAACGAGACGACTTGGTCCAAAGAAGGCCTACGGACCAAATGGGAGGACGAAGATGGAGGAACGAGGCGAACTTGGTCCAAAGAAGGCCTAGGGATCAAATGGGAGGACGAAGATGGACGATCGAGACGAACTTGGTCTAAAGAAGGCCTACGGATCAAATGGGTGGTCGAAGATGGACGAACGAGACGAACTTGGTCCAAAGAAGGCCTAGGGAACAAATGGGAGGACGAAGATGGACGAACGAGACGAACTTGGTGCAAAGAAGCCCAACGGATCAAATGGGAGGACGAAAAGGGATGAACGAGACGAACTTGGTCCAAAGAAGGCCTACGGATCAAATGGGTGGACGAAGATGGACGAACGAGACGAACTTGGTCCAAGGAAGGCCTAGGGATCTAATGGGAGGACGAAGATGGACGAACGAGACGAACTTGGTCCAAAGAAGGCCTACGGATCAAATGGGAGGACGAAGATGGACGAACGAGACGAATTTGGAGCAAAGAAGCCCAACGGATCAAATGGGAGGACGAAAAGGGATGAACGAGACGAACTTGGTCCAAAGAAGGCCTACGGATCAAATGGGTGGACGAAGATGGACGAACGAGACGAACTTGGTCCAAAGAAGGCCTAGGGAACAAATGGGATGACGAAGATGGACGAACGAGACGAACTTGGTGCAAAGAATGCCAACGGATCAAATGGGAGGACGAAAAGGGATGAACGAGACGAACTTGGTCCAAAGAAGGCCTACGGATCAAATGGGTGGACGAAGATGGACGAACGAGACGAACTTGGTCCAAGGAAGGCCTACGGATCAAGTGGGAGGACGAAGATGGACGAACGAGACGAACTTGGTCCAACGAAGGCCTACGGATCAAATGGGAGGACGAAGATGGACGAACAAGACGAACTTGGTGCAAAGAAGCCCAACGGATCAAATGGGAGGACGAAAAGGGATGAACGAGACGAACTTGGTCCAAAGAAGGCCTACGGATCAAATGGGTGGACGAAGATGGACGAACGAGACGAACTTGGTCCAAGGAAGGCCTAAGGATCAAATGGGAGGACGAAGATGGACGAACGAGACGAACTTGGTCCAGAGAAGGCCTACGGATCAAATGGGAGGACGAAGATGGAGGAACGAGGCGAACTTGGTCCAAAGAAGGCCTACGGATCAAATGGGAGGACAAAGATGGACGAACGAGACGAACTTGGTCCAAAGAAGGCCTAGGGATCAAATGGGAGGACGAAGATGGACGAACGAGACGAACTTGGTCCAAAGAAGGCCTAGGGAACAAATGGGAGGACGAAGATGGACGAACGAGACGAACTTGGTGCAAAGAAGCCCAACGGATCAAATGGGAGGACGAAAATGGATGAACGAGACGAACTTGGTCCAAAGAAGGCCTACGGATCAAATGGGTGGACGAAGATGGACGAACGAGACGAACATGGTCCAAGGAAGGCCTAGGGATCAAATGGGAGGACGAAAATGGACGAACGAGACGAACTTGGTCCAAAGAAGGCCTACGGATCAAATGGGAGGACGAAGATTGACGAACGAGACGAACTTGGTCCAAAGAAGCCCAACGGATCAAATGGGAGGACGAAGATGGACGAACGAGACGAAGTTGGTCCAAAGAAGGCCTACGGATCAAATGGGAGGACGAAGATGGACGAACGAGACGAACTTGGT